>OW240918.1:66686411-66726770 GCA_933207985.1 Pelobates cultripes | reverse complement strand
TGTTTTGTATGCAGGGGGTCTAGGATGAGATCGATTTGTGGGTTGGCGTGAGAGAGTAGAAAAATGAGTGTAAGGCATGTGATGAGAGAAGGGGGGAGTGTAGCAGAGAAGGCCATATGTAAATGTGGATGGGGGGATGAGTGAAGTGGGTGTAAGGAGAGATTTGTATACTGAGGGAGACTGAGGAAATAAAGAGGAGGAGAAAACAGATCATTGCTAAACTGTGAAAAATAAAAATTGGAGATAATTGGATTATCAAGAGCAGGTTTATTAAATTTGTTTTTAGTCTGGTCTCTGTGTCCTGCATAACTTTTTTTCCAGAGCATGTTGTTACCCTCAGTATCTGAGAGCTAGCTGCTTTCCTGTGCTTCCAGTTCCAGAGCTTGGTATTATCATGTTACCCTGAGTGTTCCAGACCATGCTGTTTCTTCTGAGTTCCAAAGCATGCTGCTCTGCTATGTTAATCCTTGGTGTTCCTAAGGACCTATGTTTGCTGCCTTCCTGAATTTCCTGTATCCAAAGGCCCTTCTCCCTTGCTTTACACTGGTTATCTGTTTTTGTATTCTACTGTGTTCCTTGTAAAAAACAATACACTTGTTTTGTCTTGATTTGTGTGTATTATGGTTTCAGCACCTTTTACTGACCAGACCAGTGATATATACAAACTCACACATACAGCCAGACACACAGCCAGACATGCACACAGACACAATAGATATACACACACTGTCAAGCATACACAAAGCCAGACATACACACTCACATACTATAGATTCACATACACTGTCAAACTGATATACAGAGAGAGGCACAACAATACAGTCAGACTTACAAGAACATATTCCTCAACTGTTCCCTCTGCAGAAGCTAGCAATACATATCACCTACCCCTGCACTTTACTACCCTCCAGGCAGACCTACATCACATTCCATGTGTTCCAGTTTGAGCGGCAGTACAGTTTGAGAGATGGCAAACAGCAATATATAAAATGTCATATTCCACCTCCTCTACACACTACTTGCATAAGTGCCTCAGTTGCAAGTTAGAGCAGCTCTGTGGTAATTGTGGGATAAAGGGATATCCTGGATATCATATTAGTAAGTGCAGTGACCTGCGACAGAGCTGTGCAGGCTCACATATAATAAAGGGTGATGCAGCTGGATCGGGGAGATTTTGATATCTCCCCTACCTGACCAATAAGCACTATAAGGCCCCATGCAGGCCTCTGAGCAGTATGGGTCCATTAAAAGGTACTGTCTGTAACCCTCTGATGGTGGCCATGCTTTTCATTGAAGCCTTTATCTGATACACTATAATATTCTTATGGCTTTTACTTGTATCAAATGTATTGCCCAGTCACTTGCAATGTTTGACAATCTCTTTATGATTTAAACTACAAAAATCCATTTTAATTTCCAGGATTATAATCATGTAGCCATACCCAAACATTGCTTTGTATGGTAGATGACAGACCTTATAAATATATGTATTTTTTTACAGGATTACTGACATACCCGTTGTATACGACATGTCTATTGAAGAAATAATTGGATTTTTCCAGTCTATATACATGTATCAAGAATTCCTTAAACATGATGAAAATGAAGCCATTGGATTCCTGATGCATCTTAAACAGAGGTGATACAAAAAATTGAGTTTAGCCATGTGCAAAGGTAGTGTGGACCGTGTATATACACTCCACCACCCTCTCCCAAGATCCCCGCCTAACTCCAATGATGCAACTCAAACATAGATTGGGGTAAAATCGGCCACAGCTTTATTAAATTAACTAAAAATATCATAACACATTAACTTTAAATTTTTATATAAACAATAAAATATTTCTAAAACCCAGAACTAAACCTTGCCAACCAATCCTAACTTGTCCTGAGCACCTGTCCTCTCCCCTCGTCCTAAGCACCAATTGGCCTCAAATCTGGCCTTATGTTATATATGGTAACCACATGCCGTGTAAGCTTAGTGGGCACGTCTGTCAACCAATACCTTATACTAGAGGTTAGGGGAGGAAACCGCCCTACACATCATTCCTCCATGGACGCCTGACTCAACCCTGGTTGGCAAGGACCCCATCGGCCTGATGCGACAAGAAACTAGAGTGATAAACCACAAGAAAACCGTGAGGGAAGGAAGCTGTTACCTAGGCAGATATTTTAAGATGGCTGACAGGGGTTGGGAAATGGCTGCCTATATATAGTAATCCAACCCCTAACCTGCTTACTGAATCTCCTCCTAATTTCTACTTACACTTCCCTACTCTCCCACATGTCCCTTATCTGTCTAGCTTCGCCTGCCTCCTTAGGGTCTAGCCAGAACACTTTTTTTACTAAAAATTAAATTTAGTTCAGCCTCAAACTCTTTAAGTTGACTGTTCAACTCTTCTAAATATCATCCATGAAAAATATTTAGGACGAACCAAAAAAGGTTAGCGAAAATGAGCCAATTGGTGTATTACAAAGTATACACATAATGGAAATATTATGCATATAATTTGCAGTATATTGATAGGTGCATCTTCCCGCACTTTAGTACATAGATCAAGTGAACAAAAGTTACCAATAGAGGGAAAAATGAGCAGTGAAAAAAAAGCAATTATGCGGATGGGATATATTAGGCAGCAAGGTAAAAGTCAGTTCTTGAATTTCATGTGTTGGAAGCAGGAACAATGAATGCATTAGCGCTGGCTCGAGTGGGCAGAGCGGCGCTGGGATAAGGTAAGTAAATAAAGGGTTTTTATTCCTGGCACTATAGTATCACTTTAATATGTAACAGTGGTAATACAGGTGATACTCGAAAAATTTGAATATCATGCAAAAGTTCATTTATTTCAGTAATGCAACATAAAAGGGGAAACTGATTTATGAGATGGATGCATTACATGCAAAGCAAGATAGCTCAAGCCTTGATTTGTCATAAGTGCGTGGATTATGGCTTACAGCTCATGAAAATCCCAAATCCACAATCTCAGTAAATTGCCCCTTTTCATGCCCCTTAAAAATATATATATATACCCCAATACAAAAATTCCTTGCACTCAGGCTATAAATATCAACAATTGCCGGGTGCCAGTCTTAGGCAGTAAAGTATATACATTTGTAGAAAATGGGCTGCACTCACGGTCTTTTAAAAGGTTTTTCCAATTCCTTTATTGGTGTCAAGCTGACGACATCCCACTATACTTTGTGGATATATAGTAATAAGGTACAGGTCGATGTTTCAGTCCCTCCTTGGGAATTTCCTCAGCACCACCACTGCTATACACATCTAAAACAAGCATATTTATATACTAAGTTAATTAATTCACAAGAAACTTTCCCCTCCGTGCAATTCCAGTTTGTGGCGTTCTCGCCGTGCTTGTGTGCATGTGCGTACGTGACTCCGCCCACCATTATATTGCAGTACACACGCATCACCATAGAGACACATCTACAAGGTGAACACCACTGTGTTTAGTATTTCCTGGTTACGGTTAAACACCTCACATGTGTATTTACATTGTTTCATAGTGCGTGCACGTACAAGGCAATCATACTGCAGTAAAGTGCTGTTATTTGGTTTGCCTTGTCTAAAAGATAATAATTATAAAAGTGAGAGAGAAATGAACGACCAATTGTCCCGGTATGGGGGGAGGTGTAAGTATAATAAAACTTAGTCTTTAATCAAAATTAATTAAGATGAAATACAATTGTATGACCCAAGGGAATCAGTAATCAACATAAAGTAGAATAGTCAAAATACATAGACACAAGGCATCAATGTTGTGTCCATATACTATGATACACAAAATAAACATAAATTTGAATGATAGGTATGTTTAAACACAAAGCACAATTGTACTATTATATACACAGATGAAAGGAAAGAAAAGAAATATATATGTAACTATATACAAAATATTTTAATTGTAAAACTGCTATAAATAAGAATCTATAAAAAGATAATAGCTTTTAATGTGTCAATATTAAGCCATAACATTCAATAGTGCAAACCATGTTAATAAAATCCTTGATACTATATATGAGTGCTTATGCTAGTGCTTTTAAAGCGGCACTGTCATGGCCAAAACTTTTTTTTTTTAACCCTTCTCCTGGAACTTAGGCCGCCGCTGGGGAGGGAGACCGGTTGTCTCTTCTCCCTTCAAAGTATAGTGCTGCTGGGGAGTAGGACCGACTGTCCCCTCTCCCTTTGAGATGCACTACCGCTGGGGAGTAGGACCGACTGTCCAGCTGCTGCTAGAGGGTGAGGCGGTTGCCTCCACTCCCCAGGATGCTGGTTGCTATGAGGTAAAGGGGTCGAGCATCTCCTTGTCCTGGAACTCAGGCCGCTGCTGGGGAGGGAGGCCGGTTATCTCCTCTCCCTGTGAGATGCACTGCCACTGTGGAGAGAGATCCGTAGTTCCCTCTCCCTGTATATGTCCTTTGTTCTTGGATAGCCCAAATATCGCGTATAGCTTGAGCTCGTAAAGCTGCACTGCTCAGTTCTCAGCGTCCAGCTCATGCATGGTTGCCATGACCGTCTCCGCCGAAGGATCCGGGCCATACCTGGTTAGCCGCCTCTTTACTTCATCAATGTAAGCGGCGCCCTCATAGCGATATGTCATGTTTGCTTGGCTCCCACTCTGGCCAATAGCGGTGGGTGGGGGCGCTAAATTAGAATGGGGGGACCCTAAATTAGAATGTCCTCCCCCCTGGATCCCACCCCTGAGCGGTGGGTGGGGCCCTAAATGCTAATTATGGGGGGACCTAATGTCCTCACCACTGGCCCTCACCCCTGAGCAGTGGGTGGGGGCCCTAAATACTTATTAGGGGGGACCTAATGTCCTTCCCCCTGGCCCCCACCCCTGAGCGGTGGGTGGGGGCCCTAAATAAACAATTAACCCCCCCTTAGGGAGTTATCTACCAAAAGGCTGAAAGACCTAAATTGGTCTTTCAGCCAAATTTACTAATACTAAGTAAAGATTACTTAGTATTACTAAATTATGCCCCTACTCGCTACACCGCGAGTAGGGGTATGTCTAGTAAACAATGAGTAGCAAGTTACCTAAGTTACCGAAGTTGCAGAAGTTCCAAAGTGTCGTAGTGCCATATTCCGAATTTCGGAATGCTGAACCGAACTGAAAATTCTTCCCATGCACATGCCTAATTGTGATTATAGCAATCCCCAAGAGTGTAGTTATCCCATTCCCCAAACATGACCCAAGGCTTCAAGAAGGGGTCATGCAGGTCTGTTTAATGAAAGCCAGTACTCACAATTTGTACAATTCCTCAGGCCAGAGGCACACCCCCTGGGCCTGATAGAACACAGGCACACAAACCAATCAGAACAATACAACAATGTCCGACACTCCCACATACAGCACACAAGCCTTCCCCTCTGCCTGGGATATAATTAAAGTAGCTAATATAATAACCTAATTATTGACAGGCACAAAAAACACATTTTCCCCAAAGTCCAGAAAACCCCCAAAACATAACATATCCCCATTATATCCCCGGACAGCCGGATCTGGGTGAGCAACATATCCAAAAATCACCCAGATCAGAGCAGGGGTTCAGAAGTTGCATGGAAGTCTCTTTTGACCGACCGCATGCATGATTTCATGCCCAAAACAGGTCCAGAGAATTTAGCTGTGCGGCCGGTCTATTTCCAGTGTTAAGTTCAGTTCAAATAAACGAACGGCAAACGTTTGCGCAAACCATCTGTGCAAACCATCAATGATAAAGTGCAGTTCGAATTGTCGAACAGCGTTCGACTCCAGTCGAAGTGTTGAAGTCTGGAGAAGGTTAGGTTCAGCAGTGTTCATGCCGTCATGTGTCCGATTTGAGTTCCATGAAGTCGACGACCAAACACTGCTAAACGCGTTTGAATTAAAATGGCCGCCACCACGTGTTTGTTTGTCGAATGGCGGCCACTTTGATTACTTCGGCACTTCGACTGTATCTGAAGTGCCACTTCAAAGTTGTAGAACTGCTCCAATATAATTTAAAGGGGCAGAAAGAGTATTTTACAATCCAATAAGTCCAAATAGAGCTTTTAAAGGGCAATACATCCCAGGAGCCATAGTCACAGGGCAAGAGGCTGGCATTTGAAGGAACGTGCAAATAGCCCAGTTTAATGTGGCGTTCGAATAGTCGAACGCACTTTGATTTCCATTGAAGTGGAAAAGAAGGTAAGGTTCAGCAGTGTTTGTGCCATCGTGTAGCCGTTTTCAGGTCCATGAGTTTGATGGGAAAACACAGCTGACCGCGTTCGACTAAACAAGATGGCCGCCGCCACGTGTTCGACTATACGAATGGTGGCCACACAGCAATCGGCAATTAACCTGCGGTTAACACCCTGGGAGGTAAATTGGCCACACACTCCACTTGTGGTTCGGTAAGACCCCTTTACCGAACCATATGGGGAAAAAGACACGAACATAGTATTTTCACATACAAGTAGAAAACGGATCAGCGCTGAGTGATATGAACAGACAAGAAGCAGCAACCTATAAATATGAGGTTCCCTCTAGAGTCCTCAAGGGAGAAATGGCAAAAACAAGAATGATAGGTTGCGCTACAAAAAAAAAAACACACAAATAGACGGAAATAAATATATAAAAACAGTTTAACACATAAATATATGAAAAAGAGAAATATATAAAAAATAATAGTCCAAATTGTAGGTATTGTAAGTTGAATGGATAAAGTGGTGGTTGTAGTATTTAGTATATTTCTCTTACAAGTTCCAGTAAGTGTATGGTAGTAGTATGTCCAATAGGGAAAGTAGATCTTCTAATCTTTAGAGGAGTCTTGGCTCGATGGTAGACATAGAAAAAAGAAAGACAACAAAGACGATCCAATAGTGTAGACTGTTTGTTGATGGGAGAAATAATAAATAGGTAATACACTCACCTATATTAGAGCATAGACTTGCTCTAGTGTATTAGGCATTCAGTGGCGTTTGTCCCCCACTGGTAGGGTATAGGTGAAGATGATCCCTCGGTTTTGAAAAGGAGATAAAAGCAAAATATAGTGCTCACTGGATATGAGTAAATTAAATCAAAAGTAAGGAATAAAAATACTCACATATGGATGAGCAGGGTACACTGCTCAATATAACCGCATAGGTGGTATAATCCCCACCTAGGATTCTTGGTCTTGTGTAGGCTCCAAAATAGTATATGACCAGGTAATGACAAAATTATTAAAAATGAAATAAAAAAAGGTTATATGGCAAAATTGTTATAAAAAGCCACTATTCCTTTATTAGTACAATATAAAATTTATAAAATAGCCAAAACGCGTTTCGCCACACAGGGCTTTATCAACTGGCAATAGTAAAAGTCAGCCTGGTACATAGATACTTTTATAACCTAAGATAAAACATGCTTTTTCAAATTTTGGCGCCAAAATGACGTCATCAGTGCAACATTTAAAATACAGAATTATTCAAAATCATACAAAGCTTAAAGTAGATGATGGATCATGTTAAAAAACAATATATAAAATAATCCATATTAAATAATGATAAAACGAGTATGTATATTGAAAAATGAGATTAATAGTCATGTGATCGCAATCTAATGCGATCACATGCTGGACACTAGTGCAGGATGGGAGATGTAGTAGCAGGGAAGATGGAAGAGATGTAAGGTCACGTGATCGCGGACCTCCGCGATCACGTGGTTGGCTGCATGTATCATATTGGATTTTATTATTCAGACGGAGGTCGGCAGTCACTTGGCACGCCTCCGTCTGACGTCAGTTGGAGCGGCATCATAGCATGCCGCAAATGCCCATGGGATACTGAGTGTTCAGACGGAGGTCGGCAACTAAAAGCACGCCTCCGTCTGACATCAGCAGAATGGGCAGTATCTAGTGCCGAGCAGATTGGATATGCTTAGCCTTAAAGAAAGGCACCAGAGTAAAATAAATATTTAACAAGAAAAAAAGTGAATGAATATTACTGATCTTATAATGATAGATATGAACATGGGGCTAATATTTTAGTAAGAAAGAAAATAAATATAATAAGAGGAAAGAGATACATAGTATGATAATAGCTATGAGAATAAAATTAAAAATAAAAATAAATATTAAATTAAAATAAAAACGAAAATAAAAATAAATATAAATATAAATAAATATAAATAATAATAATAATAAAATTAAAAATAAGAAAAATAAATAAAATAAAAATAATAAAATTAAAATTAAAAAAAAAAAAAAAAAAAAAAAAAAAAAAAAAAAAAAAAAAAAAAAAAAAAAAAAAAAAAAAAAAATAATAATTAATGAAAGGAAAATAAAGAATGTTAAATGATTTATAAAAAATTAAAAAGGTCAAATTCGACATTTAAACCATCAGGAGAGAGAGTCTTAAGTGCAAATACCCAGTACATTTCCCTTTTGCCTAAAGCTTTTGTAATATCTCCACCTCTCCAAGGAAGAATGACTTGTTCTATCCCAGTTACTTTTAAAGATGTCGGGTCTTTGTTGTGTATTAAAAAATGCTTTGAAACTGAATGATTTCCATAGCCTTTTTTTATGTTTCGGCAGTGCTCTGCTACTCTTACTTTAAGGCATCTTTTGGTCATACCCACATATTGAAATCCACATGGGCATTCTAATAAATATATGACATTTTTGGTGTTGCAGCCTATAAATTCTTTAATTGCGTAAGAGTTTTTAGTGATGGTAGAAGAGAAATGAGTGATTTTTGAATTTGTGGTTCCTTTAGTGGTCCTGCACACAATACATTTTTTACACTTAAAACAACCTTTAGGTCTGGATAAAAATTTTTCTTTATTATGTCGTACATTCTCTTTTGTATAATTTTTTGTTAGGATTGTTCTAAAATTCGGGGCCCCTCTAAATACAACATTCGGTCTTTCTGGAATATAGTCTTTTAGGAGATCATCTTGTTTGAGGATGTGCCAGTGTTTGTTTAAATTTTTTTTTAAAGTTTTATTCTTATTATTAAAATCCAGGATGATAGGTAATTGAGGGGGCTCTTCTTTTTTGGCTTTGTAATGGAGAAGCTCCTTTCTTTCTTTCTCTTTTACTGTCTCTAGAGCTGTGTTTAACTTGTCTGCCTCATAGTTTTTATTTAAAAACATATTTTTTAATGAGGTGGATTGGGCATTAAAATCGGCTGTTAAAGAACAATTTCGATGAAGACGGAGAAATTGGCTTTTTGGAATACCATCCAACCACGGTCTATGGTGACAGCTAGTTTGATCAATAATCGTATTGGTGCAGACTTCCTTAAAAAAAAGTTTTAGTTTGAATACGTCCGTCTTGAATAAAAATATTTAAATCTAAAAAATTGACTGACGTTTTTACATATTTATTTCCGTCTATTTGTGTGTTTTTTTTTTTTTTGTTTTTTTTTTTGTAGCGCAACCTATCATAGTATTTTCACAGTCTGGGGACACAGTTTTAAAGGGACATTGTTCCAAAAAGTCTCAATAAGCCCATATACTGTTTTTAAAGGGTTATACACCCCAGGTCCATAGTCATAAGGCAAGAGGCTGGCAATTAGGCTCCTCCAAAAGCCAGGGGCAAAGGGCAGTTTGTCACATACAAAGCCAGTGACAAAGGGCAGTTTGTCACAGTATATTATTCGGTATTCGAACCAGATGGGGCAAATCAGTTCGGTTGGGTTCGTATACCGATACAGGTGAAATAAAACGTAATATTTAGAGACAGGGCATCTGTTACAGATGTTATAGTTATATTCTCTTGTAGTTCTGTAAAAGAGCTAATCATGAAAGAAGCAAGGATAAATCCCACAAAAGGATACCAATTCAAAGAAGTAATGGTTGTTTCCAGATATGTCTGCGCAAACTAGACAAGCGAGAAGGAACTTTTCCAACCAGACCACAGTTCAAGGGAATTAAATATAGATGGCTCTTTCCTCCAGAATTACACTTCTTCAATGAGAATGAATCTTATTATTTTAACTCTCCTTCTGAGCTAATGGATAAACTACGACTTTGGAATGCAGTAAACTGAGACTTTTGTTTTGTTTCCTTTCTACCTCTCTACCTTTTTATTTCTTTGCTTTGCTGTTTTGAATAGTCTGTAATATTTACTGTCAATTATGACACCTAATTAATTTTGGCCATGGGCACATGTATACCTGATCACAAGTCCCCTAGAATATGCAAGTATATGTGCACACGCCTTAAACAGGCATGTAGGCATACATATAGTTATACGTTTGTTTATTTGTTTGTTTATTTTGTATTGCCTAAATCTGATAGATATGGTAAATTACCATAAACCCATACTGTATAGATTTGAAATTTACCTTAAAACTAATAACAAAGAAGAGAGAAATAGAAGTATTAGTACCTGATTATTACATACTTACTTATTATTTTTGATTGAATTAGTTGCTTATTATTTTATTCTCTTTAGTTGAAAATATTAATTTTTTTATAATGTACATATGTAAATATATATTTATTTATCCTTTATTTTTCATTGACAATTTACCATAATATTCACATAATATTTGCCCTAATATTCTTTTTTCTTTGAATGAATTAAGTATGAAAGGAATATCCTTGCGTTCAAGTAAAATTACTAAATTGATCTAAACTCCAAAGACTATCAATTTGAATGTAACAATGCTTTTTTTAAAAAACAAACAAACATTCTTTACAT
Organism: Pelobates cultripes; assembly: GCA_933207985.1. Classification (NCBI taxonomy): domain Eukaryota; kingdom Metazoa; phylum Chordata; class Amphibia; order Anura; family Pelobatidae; genus Pelobates; species Pelobates cultripes. The sequence goes on along the minus strand of OW240918.1, from coordinate 66,716,099 downwards.
TGTATAAATATAACTATAACCTGTTTAATATTCCATATCTGTAACAAGTCAATTATTTTTTAAAATAAAGAAACATAAATGAAAAAAAAGTGCCACATAGATTGGATATGGACATCCTTCTCTGTCCATATTTGTAATAACATAAAAAAACTCTTTAATGAATATAATTTAAAATCACTATTGTTTCTACTATATACAGTAAAATAAACTTACTATCATAAAACATTACATAGCGAAATTATCAGGTAGCTGTTGGGTTAAATTCTAACTGTGCTTAGGGCTTTCAAATGAATGAACCATTTTCATTAAGTCCCCTGGGTGCTACTGTGTCCAATTCAAAGATCCAGTACGTCTCTTTGTTTAAGAGCATATTTGCACGATCACTCCTTTTCTTCGTTCTGGAATGTGATCTATTCCAATAAACTTCAAGGATGACAGTGGATGTTTGTAATCCAAAAAATGCTTTGCTACTGGTTTATCCGTTGTGCCATCCCTGTACCCTCTCTGTATACTGGGCTGATGTCCTCTTATTCGGTCGCACAGCTGTATTTCAGTTTTGCCCACATAGGACATACCGCAGGGACAAGTCAATTTGTACATCACATAATTGGTTTTCCAGGTAATTCGGTGCATAATATCGTATTTCTTACCCAGGTTGAAGATGCGACCCGAAGTCATGTGCCCATATGTGACACATCCAAGGCCGCAGACACAGCCTATGTATGCTACCTTTTCCTCCTGTAGTGTCTTTAATATTGTCTGGTTTGGCTATTGGTTACATGTTACGTATGCGCTCTATGCGTTAAGTATGGCAACGATAGGAAGTGTGGCACTGTATGTTATCCCGAGGTAGTTGCGTGCGTGTATCGAGGTGTGTCTAGTGTTTATGTCATTGCCAGAAACAGTTGTCCCCCGTAGAGAATGGAGCCGCATTCTGTGAGGGTAAACTTATATGGTTTGATATTGGTGCTAACTGTTGACCCCCCTCACCCACCCTCCCCCCAGGATACAACTTGCATGCATTTGAAATGTATAACTCACTAACTATATAAAGGGTTTGTAACTTGTTGTCAAGAGGTAGATTCGGGTGGCGACCCTATGTGTATTCTGAAATGCCTAGTGCAGACCAGTTCATCCGGGGCGCGTGTGTCCCTGAGGTCTCGGATTACTCAGAGTAATGTTGGTGGTAGGTGTCCTGCCTCCTCATTTGCGTGGAGTGCAGAGTTATAGTGTCGTGGGTTCAGGCTTGTAGTGGTCCATCTCAGTCTGTAGTTGTCGAGCTGCAGTCAGCTGCCTGTGTGTCCCTGTTTGGCTGGTGGAGCTGGGAAAGGAGGGGCAAGGGAGCCAAAGGGAGTAGGAAAGTGGGGCCGGGGGAGGGCAGAAGGGACCCTGGTAGTGGGTGAGGATGGCATCGACCTGATCGTTGCACCGGACCATCATGCCCTGCGCTCCCCCCCGAGGCTGTCTCACACGTTTGATCGGAGGAGACGTGGCAGAGCCAGTAGAACCATCGCTGTGTGTATCTCTCCCTGTCTTTCAGTGATGTTACTTTCATGTCCTTGAATTTTCTGGAATCTTCCAACTCCTCCACCCATCGTTTGAGTGGGGACCAGTGCCTTTGCAGCATTGAGGAGCCTCAGGATCACTGTAAGCAGGTGTCGGCATGGTGGTTTGATGGAGGAGGAATAGGGCTGGCATTGGTTGGAGGGATTCCACCGTCACCTCCCGTATTACCCTTCTGATCAACTCCCATTATGGTTTTATGAGAGCACATTCCCACCATAAATGGAGGAATGTTCCTGTTTCCTCCCCACAATGCCAGCAGGAGTCAGAGATTGTGGGGTCCCTTGCATTGAGGGCCACTGGGGAAAGGTACCACCACATGAAGACTTTGTAGGAATTTTCTTGTAATCGAGCTGATGCATGATGGGGTGCTAAGAGATATCATCCCGTAAAAAAGGTTGAGTAGATCAAGGAGATAGCTTTCTGGGGTTCTTTGTCCTGTGCACAGAGTGAATCGAAGTGAGTTTGGTCTCTGAGTAAGCAAGGTCTCGCAATATTATGTGCAGGAATGTGTAAGGTTGGTCTGGGAAGAGTTCAGTTACTGGGCAAGTTGCAAACAGTAGCTGGAGTACGTCTGCCACGTACAGCATCGGTTTGTGTCTTGTCAAGTATGGGAGAGGTCCTTGGCCTCCTGCCGTGAAGTCTGGGGTGCCTCTTAATGGTAGCATGGTGCTGGGGTCAGTTGTTAGGTAGTGCCTCGCGCCAGATCTGCATGGTCGCTGTGATGAATGGGTAGGGGAGAGACACCCGGTTTCTCTCTCCAACAGCAGCCGGAGACACTGGGAGAGGAGACAACTGATCCTCCTCCCCAACCACAATACTGACCCCAACAGCGCAGATGTCTCTGCACCAGACCTACAGGGATGCTGAACGACCGGTCCAGATCCCCAACCAACCCTGCAGGAATGCCAGGAAGAGGAGGTAGGCGATCCCTCCTCTCCACAGCAAATCCTCAACCGGGTTCTGGGGGTGGTATTTGCTGACTACATCCCAGCAAAAGAGCTGGCATTGGGGCAGAACACTGCTGGCTTCTATCCTACCTGCCCACTTGTCACAGGGCAGGGTTATGTACTAGTCCCCCCAGCAGTAGAGCTGGCACCAGGACAGAACGCAGTTGGCCTCTGCCCTCCCATTTACCTTTGTCCAAGTAAGAAGCATTGGCAACAAGGCAGAGCGCAATTGGCCTCTGCCCTCCTCTTGCCCTTAATCCTGCAACTGACATCCCTCTCAATTACCCAGCTGTAACGCTGGCTGTGGGGCAGAGCACCGCTGGTCTCTGATCACCAAGTAACACCAACCACCATCCAGAGAGCAAACGAGAATCCAGGAGTACCAGTATTTGCTTATGGGTAGGCTACTCGACTAACTCAGGCACTGACCGACAGGAGGTCAGGTACCTGGTTAGTCTCCCCTTAGGGAGGGAGATATGTGGTAAAAGTGACCTTGCCACTGTTTTTTGGAGGGGCCTGTTTGCTTGCCTCCTACCCTGTGACTATGGGCTCTGCAATATACATCAGGCTCAATTCAGGTAATGTAAGTACTTTTGTACTTCATAAAGAGAGACCGACCATTGGCCCTAATTGCCTGGAACTGTTTTAGGCATAGGACCATGTGCACGGTCGGTCAAAACTATGTCTTCCAGGAAATTCCTGAAGCCCTGAACCGATCTGGGTGATTTTTGGATATGTTGTTCACCCAGATCAGGGGATGTAACTTTTATGGGGATATGTTGTGTTTTGGGGTACTTATTGGACTTTGTAAAATTGTCTGTTTTTTCTGCCTGTGGATAATTTAAGTTAAATGCCTTAATTGCATCACAGGCAGAGGGGAGGGATTGTGTACTGTATGTGGGAGTGTCATTCATTGTTACACTGTTTTTACTGGTCTGTGCCTTCTGTAATCCTGTACCCCATCAGGTCCAGGGGCTGTTCCTATGTATGAGGATTGTGTATAAAAGCCAGTGTGAACCATTACAGCTGAGTTCCTGTTTTACCCTCAACATAGAGTCTTGTCTCATGTGTGGGGGAAAAGGTTGCATCTACCCTGGGCATTGCTAAATCACTATACTCCCCAGTGATTATAATCACAAAGCTCTTTTAAGAGCTGTTCCTGCTTGACTCTCTGGAGGAAGAGAGGTTTACCCACTGGAACCTGGAGCCTTGTCATAGGTCCAGAGTGGGTAGGAGACGGCGAGTTCCCAGCCAAGCTGTAACACTGGACATGGGGACTGCGGTGCTGATGGTGTCTGGTGGAGTGCTTGGAGTCCTTGGTGAGCACTAGGAGCATCCGTCGGTGGAGGTACCCAACCAGGGTACAGTAAGCTCCGTTACAAAGCTCATTGACCCCTCTGTACCTGTACGTCCATTTGTCTGGTTACAATTATGTGTCTGTTAGTCCACCCATTGTACAGCACTACGGAATTTGCTGGTGCTATATAAATAATAAAATAATAATATCTTCAAGTTGCTTCTGCATTGTTGTAGGATTGGAATTATTTCTTATAACCCTAAGGTATTGTGCCTTGGGTAATGACGCCTTTAATACTAGTCGCATGTAATATTATGCTTCTGTCCGTAGGTTTGGTATACAAGCTATATACTACTTGGTGATCTACTACTGAGACTTCTAGGTCTAGATATTGCACTTTTTCCGTGGATATATTTGCTGTTAATCTAATAGGTGTTGATGGTGTTTAAATATTGTACCATGCCCAGTGCTTCCTCTAGGTTGCCCTCCCAGAATATTAGCACGTCATCAATGTATCGATAGTATCAATTTATTTTTGCTGAATATTTTGACAGAATATGTTGTACTTCATACGGATACATATAGGCATTGGCATACATTGGTGCCATGGCTGCCCCCATTGATGTGCCTGCTTTTTATATGTACCAGTCCTGTTCAAAACAGAAATAGTTGTTTCGTAATGTAAGTGCGAGTAGTTCCAATGTGTATTCGATGGGGGGGTCCCTCATAAAGTGCAGAGTGTAATGAAATCTCTTTTATTGCCTCAATGCGGTATCACTGTGTACAGGTTCTTGACATCCAATGTCATTAGAATCGGTTTATCCATCTTAAAGTTAGGTCGTTGAATCCTTTCCAACAAGGTAGAAGTGTACTTTATACATGTTGTAAGTTTTTCAATATGTTTTTTTAAAAAGGCTGTGTAGCCACTTTGCAATTGGCTCCAAAATTCCATTTAAGGCTGACACTATTGGCCGGCCTGATGGATGTATGGGACCTTTAGGTACTTTAGGAATACTGTATATGACTGGTGTCCATGGGTGCTCTTTATTCAAGTACTGGTATAGCTTTAAGTCAATATAGCCTGCCTTCAATCCTGTAGTGAGGACATCTTCAATCTTCAATTTCCCACATGTATGTATTGGTGTCTGATAATTGTGTTCTTAAGACTTCTATCTTTTATCCTTGATGTGAATAACAAAAGTTACATTTTTAACGGAGACTGTGAGTGCAGACCATCACTTGGGATTTTGTATATTGATGACCTGGATCCAGCACCCAGCATGTAAGACATTTGAACATAAAGCCTGCAGGGCAAGGAACTTTGGGATGTATATATACACACATACATACATACATACATACACACACGCACACACACAGGTCAGCCACAAGATTAAAACCACCTGCCTAATATTGTGTAGGTCCCCTAATAATAGTAATAATAATAGCAGATGCTGCAAAACAGAGTAATTCCCTTATACCCCTAGAATACAAGCATAAACAAAAATAAAAAAAAATAAAGCCACAGGTTGCACCAAATAAAAATTATGAAAAAAGTTCAACCGGATATTGGCATCTTATCTATCTACAAACACATATATATATATATATATATATATATAAAACAAGAGGGGGTTGGCTGCACTCACCTTAACATGCATAAATGGGGGTGCTGCTGGGGGCCAAATAATACAATACACAAGACCCCCATTTATGCATGTTAAGGTGAGTGCAGCCAACCCCCTCTTGTTTTATATATATTTGGGAGTCTAGCCAACTCCTTGGTTTTGCACCCCTCCCTGTCACAGGTGCCTCATCCCAGGGCCCTATTTAGCCTTGTACCGCAGAGAGCCCCAGATGGAATTTATTTCCCCAAGTAGGTTAATCTCATAAGAGCAGACATTAGGCTGTTAGTGTAGGACCTGCCAAAGATGGGGTACATTGACGCTGTGGCAGGCTTATGCAATGTATGATCATATAATGTAACTAAACCCCCATTATTTTTGCCTAGATTAGGTGTTTTTAAAAAAAACAAATAAAATCTTTCAACTTTGAAGTTGCTGTTTAGTGGATAGGTGAGTGCGCTGGATCTTGTGTATTATATATATATATATATATATATATGTGTGTGTTTGTAGATAGATAGATAAGATGCCAATATCCGGTTGAACTTTTTTCATAATTTTTATTTGGTGCAACCTGTGGCTTTATTTTTTTTTAATTTTTGTTTATGCGTGTATTCTAGGGGTGTAAGGGGTATAAATGTTTCTGCTTGTATCCTATGTACAGTATCTCACAAAAGTGAGTACACCCCTCACATTTTTGTAAATATTTTTTCTTTTCATGTGACAACACTGAAGAAATGACACTCTGCTAGAATGTAAAGTAGTAAGTGTACAGCCTGCATAACAGTGTACATTTGCTGTCCCCTCAAAATACCTCAACACACAGGCCATTAATGTCTAAACCGTTGGCAGCAAATGTGAGTACACCCCTAAAATGGAAATGTCCAAATTTGGCCCAATTAGCCATTTTCCCTCCCCAGTGTCATGTGACTCATCAGGGTTACAAGGTCTCAGGTGTGAATGGGGAGCAGGTTTGTTAAATTTGTTGTTATCGCGCTCTCACTTTCTCATAATGGTCACTGAAAGTTCAACATGGCACCTCATGGCAAAGAACTCTCTGAAGACCTGAAAAAAAGAATGTTGCTCTACATAAAGATGGCCTAGGCTATAAGAAGATTGTCAAGACCCTGAAACGGAGCTGCAGCACGGTGGGCAAGACCATACAGTGGTTTTACAGGACAGGTTCCACTCAGAACAGGCCTCGCCATGGTCGACCAAAGAAGTTGAGTGCACATGCTCAGCGTCATATCCAGAGGCTGTCTCTGGGAAATAAACATGTAAGTGCTGCCAACATTGCTGCAGATGTTGAAGGGATTGGGGGTCATACGCCGCACGCTGCATCAAATTGGTCTGCGTGGTTGTTGTCTCAGAAGAAGTCCCAGAAGAAGCCTCTTCTAAAGATGATGCACAAGAAAGCCCGCAAACAGTTTGCTGAAGACAAGCAGACTAGGGACATGGATTACTGGAAATAAGATAAACTTATTTGGTTCAAATGGTGTCAAGCATGTGGCAGCAACCAGGTGAGGAGTACAAAGGCAAGTATGTCTTGCCTACAGTCAAGCATGGTGGTGGGAGTGTCATGGTCTGGGCCTGCATGAGTTCTGCAGGCATTAGGGTGCAACAGTTCATTGAGGGAACCATGAATGCCAACATTGAGGGAACCATGAATGCCAACATACTGAAGCAGAGCATGATCCCCTCCGTTTGGAGACTTTGCCACAGGGCAGTATTCCAACATGATAACGACCCCAAACACACCTCCAAGACAACCACTGCCTTGCTAAAGAAGCTGAAGGTAAAGGTGATGAACTGGCCAAGCATGTCTCCAGATCTAAACCCTATTGATCTGTGGGGCATTCTCAAACGGAAGGTGGGGGAGCGCAAGGTCTCTTACATCCACCAACTCTGTGATGTCGTCATGGAGGAGTGGAAGAGGACTCCAGTGGCAAACTGTGAAGCTCTGGTGAACTCCATACCCATGAGGGTTAAGGCAGTGCTGGAAAATATTGGTGGCCACACAAAATATTGACACTTTGGGCCTAATTTGGACATTTCCACTAAGGGGTGTACTCACTTTTGTTGCCAACGGTTTAATGGCTGTGTGTTGAATTATTTTGAGGGGACAGCTAATTTACTCTGTTACACAGGCTATACACTTACTAATTTACATTCTAGCAGATTGTTGTATAAGCACTTATTTCTTCAGTGTTGTCACATGAAAAGATATAATAAAATAATTATAAAAATGTGAGGGGTGTACTCACTTTTCTAAGATACTATATATAGTTATAACAATGATAAACAGAAATCTGCACACTAGTCAAGCTATAAGGCTTGCTTTTACCACAGTAATCACAAATCTGCAGTGATGTTACTACCGCAAAGGATTCTGGGTGGGCATATGCAAATTAGTTTAAAAAAAATCAAATTTTTGCTTCATTCCATTTTAAACATGGATTCCTGGAGCTGTATACAACAGCTTTGAAACACAATTTATGAAAAGATGTAAAATTAGTGAACCACTCATGGACAGCTGTTTCATTGTTAATGGAAAAACATCAGCATGAGGTTGGTTACTGGTTGGCTTCCCTCTACTGGTCACTTCATTTGTGAAAAAAATTCAACATTTAGTGGCTGTCCCCTAGCCATTAGAGTTGAGCAGACACTTGGATGTTCGGGTCCGGCGCGTTCGGCCAAACTTTGAAAAAAAAGTCTTGGTTCGTGATCGAACTTGACCCCGAATCCCATTGAAGTCAATGGGTTTCCTGAACTTTTGGCTACTAAAATGCCTTTTAAAAAGTCCTGTTAAGGGCCAGAGGGCTGCAAAGGGAAGTAAAATGGGGGTAAGAGTAGGACAAGTGCCCCGCAAACAAATGTGGATAGGGAAATCACTTAAAATAACATAAAAACTAAAAATACAGCTGAGCCATAAAATAGCACTAGATGGAATCTTTGATTTTAACTTTGGAAGAACATAAATCAAAATCTAAAGCATGGCTGTCAGGAGGATCACCAGAATTATCCATTTGAAAGAGAGTGCAGGGTATTCTCTTTCATTCTTCAGACTGAGCTCAACTACTGATGCATGGAAAAAAGGCCTCCATAAGCCGCTGCTATTGTGTACATAGTTTATACTAAGTGACCCATAGGTTGAGGAGGCGGTGACCGTGGCGGTGTAGGTGGAAGCGGCGGTGAAGGAGGAGGAGGTAGCCAACACTGTTTATATATATCTATTTTTTTATTTTAATTAGGGTAGCCCTCAAAACATTGGGACATATAAAAAAAGAAAACTGTTCCGCAGAGCGACTGACCTGTGCGTGCTGCATCTGAAACTCCACTATCGCCTGCTGCTGCTTGCAGAGTCTCATGAGGAGGTGAGCAGGAAGGCCTAAGTTGTGTTGCAGCGCAGACAGGCGTGCAGCAGCAGGGTGAGAACGCCAAAAGCGCGCACAGACGGCCCGCACTTTCTGCAGCAGCTCTGATATATCTGGGTATACACCGTGGCATCACAAGGGCCACCTTGAACTGGCTCAACTCCCATCAAGCCAAGTTCCCGGAGGAGATCACCCAGCTCGTCATGCTAGAGCACTTTTTCAATGTGCTCCCTAACGAGAAGGTGACAACGCATTCGTATGTCAATCCATATCAACTGCGCCTACCATGGTGACCACGGGTAACGGGGAATCAGGGTTCGATTCCGTACAGGGACCCTGACAAATGGCTACCACATGCAAAGAAGTCAGCAGGCGCAAATGACCCACTCAAGACACGGGAAGGTAGTGACAACAAATAACAATACAGGACTCGTAAGAAGCCCTGTAATTGCAATGAATCCACTTGAAATCCTTTACCTCTGATCAATTGGAGGGAAGTCTGGTGCAGAGCCACTGACCCGTGCGTGCTGCAGCTGAAACTCCACTATCGCCTGCTGCTACTCAAACAGTTTCTCCAGCATGTGCAAGGTGTAGTTCCACCTTGTGGGCATGTCGCACATGAGGCAGTTAGCGGGAAGGTTACACTGCAGCACAAACAGGCGAGCAGAAGCAGGGTGAGAACGCCGGAAGCGCGCACAGCCGCTACAATGAATGTCACATCCTGTTCCAAGTTGCGGATCAGTCTGGTGATGGCTTCTGGCATCCAGTACTCTTTTTACTGAAGCTGCATCAGGGTCCTGGTAGGTGGCCGCACAAATGCTGGTGCTCAACACCAGGGGGCATGCGGTTACCCACCACCAGGCCCTACTAATCCATTCCACACTGTGACTCCTAACTTCTACATCAGGCATACTGGGTCCCGGTCGTCTGACCGCCGCCCAGACAGTGTCTGGGTCCCGGTCACCAGACTACAAAACTGCGAATGGCTTGTTAAACCTGTTATAGCTCTTTTTATCGCTTCAACTGTTACTTGGATAACTGTGGGAATTCTAAAGATAATACATGCCGATGAGCGCTAGGGGACGGCCGCTCCGCTTTTGCACCCTGCTCCCTCTTATGCTGTGCTGGTGCCTTTGTGCGACCAGTGCCTCTTCCTCCAAACTGCACAGGTCACTCGCATGACCTTGATTCCATGTGGGGTCTAGGACCTCATCATCCTTCACATCGTCTTCCACCCACTCCACAACCCTGCCCTCCTTGCCGGTATGCACACTGCAGAAAGCCACAGCAGTTGGCACCTGTGTAAAGTCTGCAAAGGACATATGGAAATTGTTTTAGAACTGTATCAAGGCAACAGTTTTCCCTATAAGCTGACCTCTCAGTTTGACTTGTGAGGGTATTGCCCCAGAATTACAATATTGTTTAAGTACCTCTTAGCTATTGATAACTGGTTTAAATATAGCAGCTTGTTATCTGGTAGTTTCTAGTGTAGAAAATATCAATCTGTTTTCTGTCACTTAGATCTGTGTAACAAGTGTTGTAGGTGTGAAACAATATTACAAGTGACCGATGTAGTAAATTTGAATCAAAATTACGCTTCGATTTGACTCTCAGATATGAAGAGCAGGCCCCAAAGTGAACTATTTAGCAGATTAGCAGCAAAACAATTAGAATGTTTAAAAGTGTGCTGTAACCGCAGTATTTGACGCTTCTATTTGACTCTCACATATAAAGTGCACACCCCAAAATGTACTATTTAGCAGATTAGCACCCAGAAAATTAGAATGTTTACAACTGCGCTGTAAGCGCACTATTAGACACTTCTATTTGACTCTCAGATATGACATGCTCGCCCCAAAATGTACTATTTAGCAGATTAGCATTAAAACAATTAGAATATTTACAACTGCGCTGTAAGCGCACTATTAGACGCTTTGATTTGACTTTCAGATTTAAAGAGCAGGCCCCAAAATGTACTATTTAGCAGATTAGCAGCAAAACAATTAGAATGTTTACAAGTGCGCTGTAACCGCACTATTTGACTCTCAGATATGACCTGCACGCCCCAAAATGTACTATTTAGCAGATAAGCACCCAGAAAATTAGAATTTTTACAAGTGTGCTGTAAGCGCACTATTAGATGCTTCGATTTGACTCTGATATGAAGAGCATGCCCAAAATGTACTATTTAGCAGATTTTCACCCAGAAAATTTGAATGTTTACAACTGCGCTGTCAGCGCACTATTAGATGCTTCGATTTGACTCTGAGATATGAAGTGCACACCCCAAATGTACTATTTATCAGATTAGCACCCAGAAAATTTGAATTTTTGCAAGTGCGCTGTAAGCGCACTATTAGACGCTTCGATTTGACTCTCAGATATGAGACTATTTAGCAGATTAGCAGCAAAACAATTAGAATGTTTACAACTGCACTGTAAGCGCACTATTTAACGCTTCGATTTGACTCTCAGATATGAAATGAACCCCACTAAAATACTATTTTGCAGTTTAGTACCCCAAAAATTTACTTTTTAAAACTCCGATGTAACCGCGGTATTTGACGCTTCTATTTGACTCTCAGATATGAAGTGCACCCCACTAATGTACTAGTTTGCATAATTATTTCCTATGCTGTCCCTCACAGCGGCAGCATCCTCTCCCTACCTTATGTGTGTGCAGCGCTGCGCGACTCCAGAATATATATAAACAGGCTGTGTCACATGCTGCACTGGCCAATCACAGCCACGCCATCAGTAGGCATGGCTGTGATGGTTTCTAACGGCACACGAGTCAAACGCTTGTTGATTGGCTGCCCTGCAGCCTTTGAAAACGAGCCATTAAGACGCCGAACTCCAACCCAAACATATAGTGATATGTCCGTGTTCGGGTCTGGGGACTTTACAGTCCAGGTTCATCAACTCTGCTAGCCATCAATCAACCATTCATTTATTTTTACGCCACGTGCAGAAATCTGAATACCTAATTGAACAAACATGTTGTATGCATGTATTTGTAGTGTTAAGTTATTGGTATGAAATAACATTTGTATTTCAGTATGCTGACCCAAATCTCCCTCTACAGGTTTCATGACATTCTAGGAGAAGGATCTGAGTCAGCCCTCATTAAGCTCCATTGCAAACACTATTGTGTCCTAGCCTGCAAACCATCAGGAAACTGGAGAAATAATGGATTGGAGAACTAAAAAAGCAAAAGATGGTGTAGCATGTGTCTACAATAAAATCTTACAGGGGTAAGCAACCTTCAGCACTCCAGATGTTGTAAACTACATCTCACTTGATGCTTTGCCAGCTTATGGTTATAAATGTATATTGGGCGATATATGTAGATAACACCTGGAATGCCGAACGTTGCCTACTCATGGTCTACACTTTTTCACCTTTCTCTTATATTCCAAGTTGTGTGATATATTTAAAGCTCAACTTCAGGAAAAGGAACATTCAATATATTAATACCATTATTTTGCTGCCACAGTATAATATTCCATCACACCAGGAATGTGGACATGTAAGCAGGATGATTTCTCCAAATATTTTTGGGTAATACATTTTAAAAATCCAGTAAATGAATCTGTGGATGTCTATGGATACCAACCCTCAGTAACATCCATGTGCTTTTGTTGCTTTTGGGAAAGTTCTCTTGTTTACTGCATATGTAAAATGTATGTTTAATTGAATAAAACTTGCAGTAAAATGTATGTAATACACTACATGTTTCTATAACCTTTAAATAAATATGATCTTGATCTTGTTTGAAAGCTATGCCTTACTAGATAAGTAGATATAAAGTGGTATGTCTTTAATTCAAGGCTAAAATAGGACAGCTGCCCTGGGTAATTCAGCAGGGCATCTGGCAAATGAGGTTTCTTATTGGCCTAAATAAATTTGGTTATCAGGGTACATAAAATGGTATAAAAAAATCTTGTAACAAGCAGTGTGAATATAAGAGCAGCAGGTGGGCTGTATACAGGATGTAACATGCAGTCTGGATGTAACAGCAGATATTTGCTTTATAACTGGTATTTGGTTTCATCAACTGTTACACCTGCAGACCACCGTCCAAAGAATACTAGGTGGGGATTATATCAACCATACTTGATACATAGAGTGGTAATTTTATTGTAAGTACATTTTCATTTATTATTTATATCTACTCATATGGAGAGCACTGTCGTCTCTTCCTTACTGTCCTATATGGTACGCCTCACTGGTACCCCGTTCTAAACTTTCACTAGAGGGATATCCTACAAGTATGAATTAAAAAACACTGTATGCTAGAGCTGGTTTAAGCTCACATTGCCAGTGATGGGCAATTGTGGGTATAATACACATTGCTACATTGTATTTCTTTAAACTGCAACTGCTTCTTTAACTAATAACCTTTTACCTATTTACAGTACACAACATGTTTACTCCATCTTGTCTTAATTTAATGCAATAACAATTCAAGGCTTTGCCTAGGTCATCCTAACGTCTAGTCCAAATAAAGATTAAAGATGTCTAGGTTATGACATTAGACTGATAAGGGTGTTATTTCCTTTATTTTTATATATGAACTGCTTTTAACCCTAAGATGAATTAACCCACCCATACATTACCAGTAGTAATTAGAAATGCTATACTATATATACATGCATGATCAATGCTAGGTAGAGACATACTGACCGACTCTGGAGGTGACATACTGAGAGATTACCTGTATAATCAGGAGGGTATGTTATACTAATTATATTGCAAGCATTTATTCATTTAATTTTATATATTCTGCTTTATGATATATTAATGGATCTTTATTCATTTATTCAATAAACTATATTAATAAGACAAAAGTTATTGCTTCCAACTCCTATTTTTATTGTATTCTCAATTATTTATGTATTTTAAATAGAGAAACTCTATACCGACTATACAATATTTAGCTAAGATATCTGTATGGTTAGCCCTGCTAAATTTTAAGTTATAAGACGTTATAGCGGTAAATTGGAGTACGAACGGTTACAAATAAATTAGAGTTTTAAATTGGACTTAAGTGTCATATGTGATTTGAGAGACATATTGCACTATTCATTTTCCCAGTTTTTTTTCTGCTCTCTAACATACGCTGTCATATTGTGAAGCCAGTCTAAGAGCATTATACAGAAATTAGATACAAGAAGGATTGCTAGTCTTGAACTGTGTCCTAAACTGCATCTGGATATCTGGTATAACATCTAGGTTGAACAATAGGTTGAAGAGGACCCTGCTCAAACAAGCTTACAGTCTAGATAAACTATAATCCAACACAGCCATCATTTTAATATTTTGTCATTTATTATTATAATGAAATGCTACTGAAGGCAATGTTCAAGTTAGTTCTTAGACTTAAGTCTAGTTAAGCAATCAATAGTTTTCTTTCTGTATTTACCTTTGAAGTGGCTTTATTATTATGTATTAAAAATTCTATATTTCTTATTTTATCAAGATAATTGTTATAAATTCCTTTGCAGCATTTAATAATGTTATAGCTATTGTATTTTTGTATGTATCATTTGGTATTAAGGTGTGAAGTTATAAAACTAGCTCTGGTGCTTGTGTCGGTATTGTTTTATCTACTTGTATTATCACTGATTCTATCATACTCCAAAACTTTTTAATTTTTAGACAACTCTACCTATATGGACCCAATATCCCTTTTCTAGTTCACACCTCCAGCATCTATCAGATGCTACCAAAGAAAATATAAATCAAATCTGTTGGAACATCTTATACACAGTTTATGATATCCATTGATTCAAAACAATTCTTAGCAATAAGATAACAAAATGTATCCAATTTTTGCTGGATAGCTCAATTCCAAGGTCATTTCCCCACATATTAATAAAATACGGCTTAACAATTTTTTACCTGGTTTACCATCTATAACAATGGGACAAAGCATGTTTAATTGGTGCTTCCTGTTCACATAATTCTTCAAATTTGAAACTGTCTGATGATAACTAAAAACCTTTTTGAAAATGTGTAGTTTTAAGTAGGTTAACCCACTTGTCCTCATCACTTTCTGTCTTCATCAGCAACATATCTAATGGTAATATTGTTTCTGTATTTAAATAATTATATTTCTCAGTTTTAAATATTTCTCTTCACCAGCAAACTCCTGAAAGTACTGCCTATAATACAAAAATTCTGGGAATATGATAACTTTTAAGTAAGTTGCCCCAAATAAGTAGAGTATTTCTAATAGTAGGATGTTTTTGTATGCATCTTGTTTTGATGGTTCTTCAATTCATGGAGCTATATATGTGGATTTTAAAACAAAATGCTGTTCTAATGCTACCCAGGGCTTCCATTTAAACCTCATCTAATGTAATATATGTACTAACTGAGTGGCTTAGTATTTTTAGATTTTAGGAATTCCCAAATTACCTATTTACAGGTTTATTTATATATTTATAGGCGAGTCTAGATTTCCTTGTCCAAATGAAAGTTAAGAGTGGTTTTCTAATATTAATAAAGAAAGATTGAGACAAATAGATTGGTAATGTTCAAAATAAAAATAAAATTCTAGGTGATACATTTACATTTACTACACTAGCTTACAAGAGCCATGATAATTGATCTGAGGACCAGCTATTCAAATGTATATTTTATTGTTATTCACAACAAAGATACAACAAAGATAAAAACTGGGGCAGGGGTACTGAAATAAAAGAGTTTTATTTAACAGAGTTACATTTAACAGAGGGCTTGCACATTATCTGAGCCCTGCAACTGTGTTAAATGACCAACCACCTGGGTCTTTCCTAGTGATAAGGACCAAACCAAGTGTTTGATAATTTTGTGTATCTGCCCCTGTCCAAATTAATAAGTATATGCGTGCACGCTTCCAGAAGTAATTTCACACCAGACACAAGTTTCCAGGTTGATGAAATACTCAGGAATGCTTTATTCTGGGGGCCTGCATGCCCTTATAAAGCAGAAATACATCATATGCATAATTATAGATAACAGAGGAAAATACATCAACAATTGGTTAAGTGTTATGAGGTCGTTCTAGTACCATCCTATTATCATGGAGTGCTCCCCCAGATTCCTGCACCATCTTGCTACACGAGGCAGCTAGTCGATGGGACGGGTGCAGTGAGCAGTTACTGAACACAGGCATAATAAGCACAGATGCACAGAGTAAATAGACATTTTACTAATTCTAATATTTTGTCCATAACAGTGCCCCCTTAATATATCTATTTACTAACAACTACAGTAAGCATTCAGAAATCTAAACCAAATCACAAAACAGACAAGGAGGGCAAGAAAAATAAACATTATCAAGATAACCGCACCTATCTGGGTCAGAACTTTCTGCCAACCATTAATCCATCCAAACTATCTTCCCCATGGATCAATGATTCCTGAATTCCTTTTTTTTTTGTAAATATATTTTTATTGGGTATTTTAAATTTTTCAGTTTCGAGCATGTCATAAGAAAACTTCGGCAAGGACACGCAGGTCCCATTAATTTTGCATGTGAACTATCGCATTGGAACAAGTGCTGCTCTTGTATATATACACTGGTGACACGCAGGTCACATTTAAACGCAAGAAACATTTACGAGTTGGACTTGCAGGTCCTATGGCATATATTTGTCATGAATCTCTAAGCGAGTTTCAGTTAGGACACGCAGGTCCCATCGGTATGAAACATTAACTGTCATTTTAGGAGGCGTTGTTCGGTCAGGTTTACGTTGAGTATTGTGTGTTCGTTTAACTAATTGAGACAACGTGTGTCTTAACATGGTGTATCTTAACCTGGTGTGGTGACACGTAGATCATTTATGAGAGGTTATGGTAGAGGTATAATGGACTCGTAGGTCCTGATCGGGGTCGATTTTTTTATGTGGAGAATCTTTTGCATGTGTTATATCTATGTGAGTGTGCATGTTAGTGGCTTCCAGGAGTTACACGGTGTTGGGTCTGAAATTTGTATTCTGTTATAAACTGTTATCTGCGTAATGTGTTTGTGGATGAGTAGTAAGTAGAATGTAGAGGTAACTCTAGTGGCATGGGCGTCTTGTGGTCGTGTTTGGCTGGTATGAGTGGCATCTGTGTTCGTTGTGTGGTTGACTCCCAAGTCTATCCCACTTATGTTGTTTTCCCTCCCGCCCTCCCCGCGTCCCGTGTCCCAGTCTTGTGCAAGGTAGTCCGCTGGGTTGTGTGTATGTGTGATGTGGGTCCCACGGGAAGGAGAGCTATCCTCGTTCCTTGTGGTATCGTGACTCTAGGATCAGGATTTTCAGTCTCTAGAGTGATAGTGTGTGAGGTTCGCTCGGGGGTCTCCTGTTGTTCAGCTCTATCTTGGGTATTGGTGCGTGAGTCGGTGGTGTCGGCTTGGGTTCTATGAGAGGTCTGTATGATGTTGTTTATCAGGATTGGTAGGTTGTTGCCAGTGTCGTATGCTGCTATGTCCTGTGCCCTCATTGGTTGCGTTCATGGGATGGCTGTGTGTTGGCGGTGTGTTGATCCTGTGAGCGGTGTGGTTGTAGTGCGTGTAGTGTGTGTGGCTTGTTATGGGGAGGGATGGGTGGAGGCCCCCTTAACTCCCTTCCCCGACTGCCGCGTCCTCCCCATCTCGTCTCGCCACATATATTATCCAAGGTTGCCATTTGTCAACGTGTTTCGTGAGGGTGTCTCGTAAGGTCGCATGCATTTCTTCTGCGAATCTGATCTCTTCTACCCTGCTTAGCCATTGCTCCATTGTGGGGGCGTTTGTCGTTTTCCATAGTGCAGGGAATAGAGCTTTGGCTGCGTCGAGAAGGTGTTGTAGGATGGATCGTTTGTATTTTGAGATCGGGTCTTTAGTATGATGCAGGAGAGTGTTGTCTATTGACAATTGCGTTGTGTCCCCTAGTACCTCTTTGATGCGGGACGTAATCTGGTTCCAAAACGGTTTAATGTTGGGGCAGTCCCACCAGATATGTTTTAGTGTTCCAATATCTGCCTCACATCTCCAACAGGTCGCTGAGGTGTTGGGGAATATTCTGTGGAGCAGGTCTGGGGTTCTGTACCAGAATGTCAATAGCTTATAGTTCATTTCTTGGTATTTTGAGCTAATCGTAGATTTGTGATGAAGGATGAGAATTTTGTCCCATTGTGCGTCAGTGAAAACTTTGTCGGTGATGCTTTCCCATTTTTCTTTATATCGTCGAGTTGCTTGCTGCTCATCTGTGATTAGGTATTGGTAGAGCGTCGACGTTGGTTTCTGAGTTGGTGTTTGTTTGTCGCAGATGTCCTCAAACCACGTGAGGGTTCTGTGTACCTCTTGTTTGTTCGGTAGGGTGTGGTAGAAATGCGTCAGCTGGGAGTATCTGAATTTGTGCATGGAAGCTGGCGGGCCTTCCATTAGGCGTTCCAGGGGGGTCAGTCCAGTGGCGGTTAGCGTTTTGTGGAGTGGTATGAAGTCCCTTCCCTGCAGAAAGTCCCAGGCCTTGATCGGTAGTCCTCCCCCCAATGCTTGGTTGTGTTTTAGTGTGGTCATCGGGCTGGGTGTTGGGGAGATGATCGCTGCGTTCCTCATTGTTGACCATATGTGGAGGGTATGACTCGCCAGCGAGGGTGCGCCGGGCGTTTTCTGATTCCATAGGGATGCAAAAATGGATGGGCTGCATGATTCTTTGTCCAAGGTCACCCATTGTTTGTATCTCGGGTTAGTGTGCCATTCCAGTATCCGTTGTAGGGCTGTCGCTTGGTGGTATTTGCGTAGGTCTGGAAGTGCCAATCCGCCCTGACTCCTGGTCTTGCATAGTATTTCATATCTTAGTTGAGGTCTGCATCCTCTCCAGACATAGGTCAGGAATGTGGTTTTCAATGTCGCGAAAAAGGTCGTTGGTAATGCCACTGGGTTCGTATGGAATAAATATAGTAGTCTGGGTAGTATATTCATTTTGATGACCGCTATGCGGTCGAACCATGAGATGTGTGGATAATTCCAGGTTCGGAGGTCTTGTTGAATGCGTGTGAGGAGTGGGAGGAAGTTTTTCTGGTAGATGGCGCTGGGGTCGGCCATCACCCATATCCCCAGGTATTTCATTTGGGTATGGCACCATTGGAACGGGAAGGTCGAGGCTATATCCCCGTGTTCCCCCAGTGGGTCCGTGATGTTGAGCAGTTCGCATTTGCTTAAGTTGAGTTTGAGGCCCGAGAGGTGTCCGTATTTTTCAAATTCTTCCATTAGGCATGGTAGGGTGAGTCTCGGACGTGTAATGAAGAACAACATGTCATCCGCGTATGCGGCTACTTTGTGTGTGGCGGTTTTACAAGTGTAGCCCGTGATGTTAATATTTCGTCGGGTTGCCTCTAATAGGGGTTCCAATGTTAATGCGAACAATAGCGGGGACAAGGGGCATCCCTGCCTCGTACCATTTCGAATGGGGAAGGACTCCGTCAGGGCTCCGTTTACACGCACTGCTGCCGTCGGGGTGCTGTATATCGCTCCGATCCATTTCTGTATGTTGTCGTTAAACCCCAATAGACGTATCGCCGTTTTCAAGAATGCCCAGTCAACTCGGTCAAACGCCTTTTCGGAGTCCGTGGAGAGTAGCAGGAGTGGTGTTCCGTGTTGTCTCACCAGATGTTGTATAGCGAGAACTCTCAGAGTGCTATCTCGAGCCTCCCGTTCCGGTATGAACCCCGTTTGATCAGGGTGCACGAGTGTTGGCATTTGGTTGCTAAGTCGGGTGGCTAATATTTTGGTGAAGAGTTTTGTGTCCACGTTTAATAGGGAGATGGGTCTGTAGCTGCCGCAGGTTTCTGGGTCCTTACCTGGTTTTGGGATTACTGTAATTGTAGCCGATAATGATTCGGCGTGAAATGTATGTCCCTCAGTGATGGCATTGAGCGCCTTTGTGAGTTTGGGGGCTAGTATATCTTGGAAGCGTTTGTAGTAGTCCAGCGTAAGTCCGTCGGGTCCGGGTGCGCGTCCTGTCTTCGTCGTTTTGATAGCTGTCTTAATGTCGTCTTCGGTGATCGGGCGGTCGATGATTTCTGCGTCTTTGGCAGTCACCGTCGTGTGGAGATGTTCTTTTAGGAAGCATTCCATGCGGCCTTGTTTGATTCGTCTGCCTTCTTCGTCGCTTTGTGAATGTGTATTGTAGAGCGAGGAGTAGTAGGTGAGAAATTCCTTGGCGATTTTCTCCGGGTGTTGGGTAGTAGTGCCGTTGCGTGTTTTTAATTTGTGGACTTGTGAGGGGTGTTGCTGTCCCCTGAGCATTTGTGCGAGGAGTTTGCCCCCTTTGTTTGCATGGAGGTAGAAGAATCCTTTAGATCTACGGAGTTGTCTCAGGTGTCTCTTGAGTAGCAGTGCGTGTAATCTTCTTCTTTCCTCTAATAGTTCTTTGTAGGTATCTTCCACCTGTTGACGTTTGTGTTGTGTTTCCAGGGAGCGGATTCGGTCTAGGATGTTTGACATGTTTGCGCCCGCCTCTCTTTTCCGTTGTGACGCGATTTGGATAAGCTTGCCCCGGAGTACACTTTTGTGTGCCTCCCATACTGTCATATCAGATACGTCTCCCGTCTCATTCTCGGTGAAGTATGTCTGTAGAGTGTCGGTGACTTGGGCCCTCAGTGGGAGATCGGTTAAAAGGGAGTCGTTGAGTCTCCACGTCGTTTTCGTCGTTCTTATGAGGGGAGATTCGAGGTCCATCGACACTTGTCCGTGGTCCGACCACGTTGCAGCGTGTATGGATGATCTCCTAAGTCTTATTAGAGCTTCTTGTTGCAGAAGTAGGAAGTCTATCCTGGAGTATCTTTTGTGTATTGTGGAATAGTGAGTGTATTCTCTGTCTAGTGGGTTTAGTGCTCGCCAGCAGTCTACCAGGCGTAGCGTTTTCAGAGTGTGGTGTATGGTTCTTATTTCTCTCTGTGGGATGCTGCTGTGTCCCGTTGAGGAGTCTACTTTAGGATCTAGTGTGACATTGAAGTCTCCTCCCGCGATCAAGGTTCCTTCCGTGAAGTCTGTTAGTGCCTTCAGTGTGTTCTTGAGGAATCTAGATTGATTGTTGTTGGGGACGTATACTGTCGCGAACGTGTAACATCGTCCTGCGATATTCCACTTGACGAAGGCGTATCTGCCGTTGTGGTCTATAAGGCGATCCTGTTCCTGGAATTGTAGACAAGCTGCTATCAGGATCGCGACCCCTGCCTTTTTCGCTGTAGGGTAGTTGCTGTAGTAGTTAGTGGGGTAGTGTTTGTTCTTGAGTGTCGGGGCCGCTCCTTCTCGAAAGTGAGTTTCTTGGAGAAAAGCTATTGCAACCCTCTCTCTCTGAAGTTCCCTCAAAAGATTAGTTCTGCGTTCTGGGAGATTCAATCCCCTGCAGTTTTGCGTGATGATTTTTAGCGGGTCTGGTCTGTATGCCATCTTGTCTGTATCTTTGCGCAATAGTAGTGTCTCGTCGGGTACCGGGGTCCCTCGTCCGCGTCCCGCTCTCCTATGGACGCGGGGGTCGACCGAGGAAGCCCGATCCCGTAGCTTAATTCCTGGGTTTTGATGCGGTTCGGTACCTCTGCGCCGTCTGGTGGTTGACTCGAGGCGGACGCGACGGCCGGGTCTGGAGCGCGGGGGGGGGGTGGGACGTTCGGGTGGGTTGCCGGGCTGCAGTCACGTGTGAGGTGGCTGGCGTTCGTGGGGCGTTGGTATCCGCTCCTGTGTGGT
Source organism: Pelobates cultripes (assembly GCA_933207985.1). Lineage (NCBI taxonomy): Eukaryota > Metazoa > Chordata > Amphibia > Anura > Pelobatidae > Pelobates > Pelobates cultripes. Next base: position 66,694,587 of record OW240918.1, on the reverse strand, counting down.
CTAGGGGAGTTGTGTCTGCTCAGGCTCAGTGCCTTTCGGTTACGTTAGACTCCGAGCCTGGTCCGTGTGACAGGGGTGTGTGTTTCTTATTTGGATGTTGGAGAGTAGGATAGGTGTGGTGTGCGTGTCGTGGTAATGTAAGGAGGTGGACCTCTCCGTGGAGAGGGAGTTCGTGTGCCTACGGTGTCGGTTGGAGGTCACTCCGAGATCTATCCTGGTGGTGTACCAGTCGGCCCCCGTAGTATCAAGCGTGCGCACCGAGAGAGGTGGGTAGCGTGTCTGGGCCCTTATCCGTTTAGGCTATGGTGCCTGTGTGGTATATGCAGTGTTAGTTGTAGAGTTGATACTTGAGAAAGGTTGTCTATCGTCGGTATGGTCTGTTAGTTGTGTAGGGGTGTGTTTCCGTTTGGGGTTGTAGCGTCCGTCCACTGTAGTAGAGTTGTTATATAGTTATCACTAATGCCATTTGTGTGTGCCTGTAGTGTTATCAGCACTATGCCTGTTTGTTGCGTCTTTTCGGTGTCGCTGGTGTCGAGTGGGGGGATGTACCGTGAGGGTAGTTTGCATGTAGTCAAAGTAGGGACTTGAGGATATCTCTTCGGGGTGTGTGCAGTGTGGGTCCTCTTCTCATTATGTCTGGGTCATTGCATCTGGATCATGTTTATGTGTTTTTTTTTTAATTTTATTCTTTCCCCCTCTTTCCCCTCTCCCCCCTCCATGTCCCCCCGCCCCACCTCCCGCCCCTTTTTCTACACCCACCCTTTTCGTCACCCCTTTTTTTTTTTTTTGTTTAGAACCCTTTCGTATTGTGGAGGACCCATTTGCAAGTGAGATATCCCTTAGTTCGGTCTGTCCCAAGGCGAAGAGTGGTGCCTTCTCGCACCCGGGGGGGGGGGGGGGGCCCCCCCCTTCAGTCCCGTGTCAATGTGTTAGCTACCTAATGTCAAAGTACCTGATTCTTGGGGTGCAGGTTTGCATCCAGGTGCTTCTCCAACGTGGGCTCCAGCTGTCTGTGTTGTCTCGGAATTGTGGGGTCCACGGGTGCGGTGCAGGTTGGTCAGGTAGTGGGTTATTCCTCTGGGTTGTTTAGATCTGGTCGGTGTCGCTTCACCCGGAGAGTTCCATCTTCTTCGCCTTGCTTGTCGCTGTGGTTGTGGTCTTGGATCCAGCGGCTGTGCCTTCTTTTCTACTTGCTGTATGCGGTGTTCCTGTGCTTTAATTTCAGCCTTCAGGCCGGTCACTTCAGCTTTAATTACTTCGTGTAGGTTGTTAGTCAGGTGGGTAAGGTCATCCTTTGTGACCATCATCATTGCCATGCGTTTTAATTCTGCTCCGATATCTGCCAGTGTAGTGGTGTCGGCAGTGGAGCATGTGGATGCTGGCAAGGTCGGCGCCATTTTGGATGTCGGGGAGCTGGGGTCCGGGCCGCACGGCTCGTGGAGATATTCATCCATCGGCCCCGTTTGCGACCCTGAGAAGGAAGGTTTGGGGGTCTGGGGTAGGTCCCCTCTCTTTGTGCGACCCATTGGTGGCAGTGCATGCAGGTTAGTAGTGAGTTGCTCCGTTCTGTGTGCTGTCGTGGAGCGGAGTACAGCGCTTAGGCGGCCATGTTCGTCGGAGCCCAGGCCACGCCCCCCTGAATTCCTTTTTTAATTCTTCATAGGGACACCCTAGCTTCTCTAATGCAAGGGTTACATAACCATTTGGACCTGTGTTAGCTGAGATGAAGGTAAAACATGTCATGGTGTCAGGGAGTATTTTACACACTCCTCCTTTCTCTGCTATCTAGGGCCACCTTATTCTGAAAAGTCATGTGGCTTGTAAGTGCTCAGCCAGCCCTTTAACAGGCATCTCCGGTATAATTAACAAAGCACTGTTGGTTGTAATAGATATTATTAATGCAAATCAAATTTTTATCAGTGATGGGGGAATAGACTCAAACTTTGTCTTTCACTTTGAAGTCATTTGGTACCCCCCTTGGTTCCCCTATGGCATTAATATATATGTGTGGTGTAACGGACCGTTTTGCACACAAGGGGTAAAAACTGTTTAGGCGATCGTCCCCCTTTCCAGAGATGCAGGCACAGCTACTGCAGAACACCAATCCGCCGAACAGGAAACCATATGAATGCTGTAAGCAGCCGAATAGGAAAAAACATACGAATAGGTTTACACTCCTAGCAGTCAAACTGGAACAGCATACAATAAATCCCCCCAAGAATGAGACAGAGCTCTGTGTTGAGGGTCAAGCAGTGAACAGACAGAGCTGTGGGTTTATTGTGCTTATGTACACATTCTTACACATTAGTACTACCCACAGGGTTTTGGAACACAACCAATAAACACATACAATACACTCAGACACTCCCTCACAAATTCCTCCCCTCTGCATGTGATTCAATTACCTTACACAATGAGTAATGTACTTTAGCACAAGCAGAGAAATACAGTTTTTCCACATTATTCATAACTTGAAAAGTATGCATCACATTCACATTACATTTTCAGAATCAGCATACTCCAAATACAAACATACGTCAAAATCATACAAATTGGTCCAGTGGTTCAAAAGATAGATCGTAGTCCTTTGTGACCACAGGAAGCATGGCTTTTCTGCCCAAAACCAGTTCCACAGAGTCTTCTATCCTGGAGATAATTAGAAGTAATCCAATTATCTCCAAAGACAGAGGCAAAACTCCATTGAACACATGGCAGCAAAAAAGACAGTAAAATACTATAAAATACACAAGGTTACATTTATGACATAAAATACAGACATGCAACATATGCTTAGGTCTGAGCGCACATTATTACTGAATGGCGCTCAGAGCACACACATACAGTTCAATTGCCATGGAGCCAAAGTCTTTCCCATAGTCTTTCATTATACGAATGGGCTCCATGGCATAGCTATCTGGGGTATCACTGCTCAAACAGGGCAAGCACCAAATGACCCGGCTTTGTCTTTACAGGGGAAAATCAAGCCTTTTAACATGGGGCCATAATCTAAAGGCAACAGGCGAGCAACCAGGCTTCTCCAATGCAATGTGGCGAGATTGCTCTCGTCACATGTGGGTCAAAACCGCCCTTTACAGGGGTGCTCCTTTTTGTCCTGAAATAAGTATGTGGGGTGTCAAGGATACCTTGGTGATGGTCATATATTATGTGTATGGACATAATAACCTTGGCTAGGGCACATTTACAAAACCTGTCCCACGCGATCTCAGTACAGGTGGACTCAGATCATTTATTTAATATTAATATCACCACAAACTCAAGATGAGCAGATGATCCTGAAGAAGTTTTGACTGTGCGTAGACACCTCAGCTTCCAGACATTATGGCTGCAGGGTAAGGAGTACGTCTGATTCTCTTTAGCTTCACAAGGTCTCCTTTTGGGGTCCTCGGCTTTCCATCAATGGCAGGTGGTCAGGCATTATTATGGCCATCAAAACACCTACTTGTTGATATTTTCTCCAACAAGTAACTTTACTTTCTTAAAATGGAGAGTCAAAGGGTTGTCAAGATCAACAAACATTACTTCCCATGGGGCAGGGACAGGCTTTATTCTGGAATGGTGAATCCATGGGGTGATCTCTGCAACGTTCACGGTGTACTACTAGGCATGTGGTCTTGGTTGTCACATTGGTGACTGGGTAGGCCTCTGGCCATCCTGAAAACATGTCTATTATAACTAGTGCATATTTGAATCGGCAACTCTTTGGCATCTGGATGTAGTCAACTTGGATTCTTGGAAGGGATAGTGAGGTTTTACTAGATGCTTGGGGCTTCTCTCCATTTCCTGCTTGAGTTGACCTTGGCACAGGTGGCGCAGGATCTGCAGTAACTGTTGGTCAGAGAGGTAATTCCAGGTGCTTGAGAGTATTTGTTGATCAAAGAGTTCATGAGAGTCTTGAATAGGAATGATGCTCCATGGGCCCACTGGACCACTGCTGAGTACATGCTTTTGAGTAAACAGAACTTGAGATTGTTGGAGTACAGCCCATATTTAAGGGTTGCCTCTTACTGTTTTCATCCTTGTATTCCTTCAGGGTCAGCAGCTGCTTGTTGATTCTTCAGGAGCTTGAGATCTGTGGGTAGGATCTTACATGGTGAATATGGGATTTTCTTCGGCGGACACTCTTCTATCCACTTCCCTTGGTGCACTTGCGGCTTGTTTGGCAACTTGGTCAACTAGATAGCTGCTACATGCTTCTTCTGAATTCAGTCTTCCATGAGCCTTTATCTTCAGTATGGCCACTTCTTCCGGAGAAGTAGGGTATCCAGCTGTTAAGTCAGCTTCTTGAGCAGACATGGATGAGGCAAGTGAAGATGCTTGAAGTAGTTGATCCTTTATAGTGACAGCAAATCCAGGACCGTACCTTCCCTTTTTCGTCCGCAAATCTAGAGCCATCCACAAACAGGGTAAAGTCAGGATCTGGCAAAGCAACTTCATGCACTGTTGGGAGATGTGTTGTCTCCATTTTCATTTATTCAAAGCAATCATGAGGTGCAGTAGGAGGGGTATCTTCACTTATTTCTGTGTGATATTGAGGGTAGTTAACTGTCTTGCAATTCACAGTTCTCTTGGTGACCCCCTCTGTAGAGAGTTGATCTTGATTTGTAGTGTTCAATGTTTTTGCTAATGAGCCAAGTTCCTTCCATGGGTAATTGAACCAGGATCACACTGTTTCCTTTAGAATCACTAAACAGATCTGTTATGATGAGGCGTACCTCCGCCAGTCTGAATAGTTATTTTTCGTAGTGTGGATCTGGTCCTGGGGTGAGGCTGCTCTTTATGTGGAAACGTGGGCTTCTGTATCTGCAATTCTGTACCTGCAATTCAATAAAAATGTCAGGGTCTATGTCAAGACTGTACCAATAGTGTGGTATTCCACCCGTGGGAAGTGGCAGAAGAGTGGCCAGATTCAGTGAGTAGCATCTTTGCAGTATGACATTGTCAGGCAGAAGCAAAGTTGTTTGAAGGTGGAGATGTCTCTGAGAGGTAAGGGTCTTTGGCTGGACTTGATAGAGAAATGCAGTACTATCATTTGGTGCAAGAATTGTAAGTTTGTGGCCTTGGACCAAGTGATATGTCTTAACCAGGAGTGCTTGTGCCGCAAACACTGGATGGAGAGAGGATGGACCCCCTCTTGCCACGGGGTCCGACTGACAGGAATAGTAGCCAATTGAATGTTGGCAGGGACCATGAGATTGTGCGAGTACTAAAGAGGCATGCACAAAGATAAAGCACCGCACTTACAGCAGCAGTAGCTTAGTATCCAACAGCTTAAAATACATTGTAAAATCAAAGAGAATGTTACTTGCTCTGTGGCCTAAATACCCATGTACATTTAAACAAAATGGAGGCTCTTTAGTTTTATTCCAATGGCCATTTGAATATATAAGCTCACCTGCCACGTCAAGGCAAACCTGCAATAGGTGAGTTCCTACACTAGCCATTAGATATGCTGATATCAGCCAAGAATCTCCAGTGAGACAGGAAGGGGTATTTTATAAACCCTTTCACATTTAACCCTTTATAGGGCTTCTACACGTACAATAAACTTTGCTGGTATCAGACAAAGTGTAAACATCTCTAATGAGACATGAAGGGGTGTTTTATAAACCCCTACATACTTAACACTGAATAGGGCTATAACACATACAAATCACCTTGTATGGCCATTGGGATAAAACTAAAGAGCCTCCATTTTGTTTAAATATACAATGGGTTTTAAGCCAGAGCCCAGGTAACATTCTTTTTGTTTTTACTAAAGAGGCATGACCCAGTCTTTTAGAGAAAAAAACAGTTTAAAGGGTTTCTGGTAATTGGGGAGGCCCAGGGCAGGGGCCTAGGAGTTAGCACATTGCAAAGCACAGAAGCTGTAGTAGGCTTCAGGGGACAAAGAAAAGATTCAGTCTTTGAATAAAAAGTACAGTCTTTAGGGTATCATACAGGTAAAGGTCTCAGGTATCCAGGCCCTGCAGTAGGAAATGAGGATCAAAAAGATATGTAAGGGCTTGTACAAATAGCTGTGATTCTCCTCACTCATTCCCAGGTGCAATGGAAAAAACAATGTCTCAAGAAGACCACTGAGGGCTGGCACCATTGTAGCATCCTTTTGGAGACCTTGCATCCTTGTTCAGCAAGGTAGTAGAGTGAGACATGAGCATGTGGGGATTAAGCACAATGAGAGTTTCCGGGACAGTAGCTTCATTAACAGTCTTGTATTTTTGTGATTCACCCTTGCAGAATTCTTCATGACAGGGAACAGTGAGGTATTGCAGGGAGAATCACAGGGGCTCAGGGCACCACTTGACAACAGAGCTTTAACCTGTTGGGAAATAACAAGAGCTTGGGCAGCAGTGGCGGCTCTAGACTTGGCGAGGCATTAGGCGAAACTCATACATGAGGCCCCCACTAACACCATTATTGGAAAAAAACAGCAGTTGACTTGTGTGTGTATAAGAAGCTGTAGATATATTGAAGGACGGATATAGAGAACTAGTCTTTGTATATGTCGTTGCATTGTCTACCTGTGTGTGTCTGAGAGTGTGTGTCTGGCAGTGAGTATCTTTGTATATGTATGCATGTTTCTCTGAGCATGTGTATGTTTGTGTTACTGCCTGTGGCTTTTGGCATTAAGTTAATGGCGAAGCTATGTTTTATGACAGTGTGTAGAATGATTGCCTTCAGGGGCTGACAGGGTGAGTAAAGGAGTAACTGTGGCAGGGTGATTGTAAAAAGAGCAGGAGGGTGCCAGAGTGAGGAGAGTGGTGCCCGTGTGTTTAGAGGGAGAGATAGTGTGTATGGAGGGGGGTGACAGTGTGTGCGGGGGTGACATAGTGTAGGGAGGTGGCATAGTGTGAGGGGGTGGCATAGTAAGAAGGGGGTGACAGTGTGAGAGGGTTACATTAGTGTGAGGGGTGTGACAGATTAAGAGTGACAAGTAAGAGGTAGAATTCATATAGAGGTGTGACAAGTAGAAGAAGACAGAGGAGACCTAGTGTGAGGGAGGGTGACATAGTGTAGGGGGGGTGACAGAGTGAGAAGAGGTGACAGTATTAGGGGGTGACAGTGTGAGGTGGGGTGATGGTGTGTGGGGAGTGACAGGGTGGGGGGTCAAAGGGTGGGTGACACAGTAAGAGGTGGGGTGATAGAGTGAGGGGGTGACAGGTGAGGTAGCAGGGTGAGAGGGGGTGACAGGTGGGGTGGCAGGGTGAGTGACAGGGTCAAATGTGGGGTGAGAGGGGAGGCAGGGTGAGGGGGTGACAGTGTGACGTGGAGTGACAGTGTGTGGGGAGTGACAGGGTGAGGTGAGAGTAAGGGGGGTGACAGTGTGGGAGTCACAGGGTGGGTGACAGTAAGAGGTGGGGTGACAGGGTGAGAGGTGGGGTGGCAGGGTGAGATGTGGGGTGACTGGGTGAGAAGGGGTGGCAGGGTGAGGGGGTGACAGGTGGGGTGGCAGGCTGAGAGGGGGTGACAGGGTGAGGGGGTGGCAGAGTGAGAGGGAGTGAGGGATGGCAGGTGGGGTGGAAGGGGGATGACAGAATGAGAGGTGGGGTGACAGGGTGAGGTGACAGAGTGAGGGGGGAATGACAGGGCAAGGTGACAGGGTGAGAGGTGGGGTGACAGGTGGGGTGGCAGGGTGAGATGTGGGGTGAGGGGGGGTGACTGGGTGAGAAGAGAAGGAAGGGTGAGGGGGTGACAGGTGGGGTGGCAGGGTGAGAGGGGGTGACAGGGTGAGGGGTTGGCAGAGTGAGGGGGTGACAGAGTGAGAGGGAGTGAGGGATGACAGGTGGGGTGGAAGGGGGATGACAGAATGAGAGGTGGGGTGACAGGGTGAGAGGGAGGTGACAGGGTGTGACAGGTTGGGTTGCAGGGGGTGACAGGGTGAGGTGACAGAGTGAGAGGGGAATGACAGGGCAAGATGGCAGGGTGCTAGTTGGGCTGGAAGGGGGATGACAGGATGAGAGGTGGGGTGGCAGGGTGACAGGGTTGACAGGTGGGGTGGCAGTGTGAGAGAGGGGTGACAGGATGAGATGGGGTGACAGGGTGAGGTGGCAGGGTGAGGGGGTGACAGGGTGAAGTGGCAGGGTGAGATGGGGTGACAAGTGGGGTGGCAGGGTGAGATGGGGTGAGAGGTGGGGTGAGATCGGGTGACAGGTGGGGT
>OW240918.1:66650163-66668082 GCA_933207985.1 Pelobates cultripes | reverse complement strand
GGTAAGCCTAGAATTAATACCTCAGTTTTGAAAGCCCTTCCCTCTATCTCCTCTCATCAGTTTGCTGTGGGACAAAGAAAGAATCAAGACTGAGGCCATTATTGATTCTGGAGCTACAGGAATATTCATAAATTCATTGTTTGTTGAAACCAATAAAATTCCTTTTGTGCAAAAAGCATCTTTTGTCTCTATCAGAGTTATTGATGGTTCTTTAATCCCCTCTGGTCCCATAAAAATGAAACTTTTCCTATTTTGACCATTATCAATAACAACCATTCAGAATTTCTTGTTTTCGATATTATAAAATCCCCCCTTTTTCCAATCATCTTAGGTATCAACTGGTTACAAACTCATAATCCCTTCATCCGTTGGGCTCCTTTCTCTCTCACCTTTGACTCAGATTATTGTAAGGACAATTGTCTCCCACAGATTCTTATATTTCAATTAAGTCAAGAAACTTTAATATCTATTTCCATGGATTTTATGGTGGAACTCCCTCCTTCTCAGAAATACACCACCATACTCGTTGTCATAGACCATGTCACGAAAATGTCTCATTTTATTACATTAAAAAAGTTACCCTCATCCTCTGAACTTTCCAAAGTTTTCATAAACAATATAATCAAATTACATGAATTCCCAGAAGAAATAATCTCAGACAGAGGTTCTCAATTCACTTCACGTTTCTGGAAGGAAATGTGTTCTTCACTTCAAATCCAATGTAAACTCTCTTCTGCATACCATCCTCAAACTAATGGCCAATCAGAATGAGTCAATCAGTGTCTGGAACAATACCTTTGTTGTTACTGCACGTATTTACAAGATGATTGGATTAATTGGTTACCTATGGCTGAATTTGCCTATAATAATTCCATACACTCAAGCAGCAAAATGACTCCATTCTTTTAAAATTATGGATTCCATCCCTCTTTGTTCCCTGATGATCCCAAGACAACTTCTAATCCGATGGTTTCTATTCAAAATATGGAAATGTCCTCATTGTTTAATCAATTAAAGAAAAAACTTGAAAGTTCTATGATCTTACATAAAAGGAATTATGATATTAAAAGGAGAGTTCCTCCTAAATATAAAATTGGTGACACTGTTTGGCTGTCTTCAAAAAACATTTCTACTAACCATCCTTCTAAGAAACTGAGTCCTCTTTTCCTTGGACCTTTTCAAATTGAATCCATTATTAATGAAAATGCTATAAAATTGAAACTTCCTCCTTCACTTAAACTTCATCCTGTTTTTCATGTTTCCCTTCTAAACCTTTTCTCCCTGATCCCTTCCATAGGGAACAATTGTCAAAGCCTGACCCCATTGAAGTTCAAGGTGAAATGGAATATAAAATAGAAAAAATTCTTGACTCAAGACTTCATAGAGGTAACTTACAATATCTTATCAAATGGAAGGGTTATGGAGCTGAAGATAACACCTGGGAGAATTCTTCTGATGTACATGCAAAGAAGTTGATTTCTGCCTTTCACAGACGGTACCCTCAGAAACCAAGGTAGTAGCACCCTGAGTGTGCTCCTTAGGTGGGGGTTCCTGTCATGCGGTATCTGTTCCGGGTTCGGCATTTCCGGTATGCGGAGCCGGCCCCGCCCCCTTATGACGCGGCTCTCTTACGCTATTTAGAGAGACCGCACTAGATACAAACTGCTTGGTGATTTTGGGACCTACTTCCGTGTTTAGACGCCGGCTACACAAGCTTCACTCACAAGCCTTCCTAAGCCTTTGAACTGTTAACAGGATTGTGCTTTAATTCCCCCATTGGATCCTGGAAATCGGACTGTTTACCATTTATTACTTGGACTCTAATCCCGATCTCTTGGAGGACAACTCACTTAAATCTTAAGTATAATTTTCATTCTATTCTCTGGAGTCTCAGTTAAATGAATCGTTTCTTGCTTGCTAAAATCTTCTCTGCTGACTGCATGCTATTCCTAAGGAAGATAACTCCCATCAAGCTTAAGTATACTATTCAATTTATCTCTGAGGATTTCTCATAAATGAACTGTTTCTTGCTTGCTAAAATCTTCTCTGCTGACTGCATACTATTCCTATGGAAGATAACACCCATCAAGCTTACATATACTATTCAAATTATCTCTGAGGATTTACTTATTAATGAACTGTGTCTTGCTTGCTATAACCTACAGTTTCTGCTTATTGAATTGTTACCTATATGCTATTATTCTTCTATAAAAGAATAATAGCATATAGGTAACAATTCAATAAGAAGAACAATCCTTTTTCTACTTCCTGGATCCTGTATATCCTTGGTGGGGATTATACCACCTAAGCTCTCTGTACTAGAGCAAGTTGTATGCTCAAAAAAATTGTAAGTACATTACTAATTATCAGCTCCATCACTAGGACGTACTTCACTATTGGCTGCTATTTTTCTCTACCATGCATACTGCACTTTGAAATATTTGGACCAACCAGAACAACATATCCTGAGACAGGGATCGTACTGTCCAAGCGCACCACATCTGAGCTCTGTTATAGCTCATACGAATGTGAGTGGATTGAGTTAAAGTTACAATCACCACTTCATGTGATATATTTGTACTGTATTGCACTATTATTTTCTCTATTTTATTCCGAGGTTTTTTGATTCATTGGAAGTATCTACAATTATATGTATGTACTATTTATATTTATAACAGTGCGGTTTACGTTTTCCTTTTATGCTATTATTCACAGTTACTAAAATTTATTGCAATCATTAAAACTTCGTTTAATTCTCTAATTGCCTTCAGTCACCTCTTTGCTTAAAACTACAGCATTGATAATTTAGAATATTCTCAGTTTCATTACTATTGTAATTAAGGAGTTCTACAAGCTGCAGTACAGTTCCAATTCCAAAAACCCTTGTAGCATAACAGTGGAGGGGGCATGAGAGCTGAGGGAGATGGGTGCTGAGGTGGAGGGGGCATGGGGGTTGAGGGAGCTGGGTGCTGAGGTGGAGAAGGGGCATGGGAGATTTACATACCTGCTCACTCTGTAGAGAGAGGAGAGGATGGGGCAGGAAATGATGTCACTTCCCCTGCCCATGGATCTGCCTCCTCCCCTCACATGGAGCTCCACGCAAAGAGGATGGAGGAGACCTGGCAAGAGCAGGATTGCTGCCAGGCCTCAGTAGATGATGGGACACCTAAGGGGCAACATATGTTAAATTGTGCCTCTCTGGCTGGGGAGATCTCTGAACTCCCCAGCCAGAGAGAGTATGACTGTTCAGGCAGCCAGGCCCCTGATTGCCTCGGGCCCTTGGTCCATGGCCGATCTTGACTGATCTGCCTGAGTGGTCAGTCCGTCCCTGAAGCCAGCATTCCCTTTTTTATTAAGACAGTCAACCATAAATTGTACTTTAAGGGTTAGCAAGATAACTTTTACAGGTGATTGTAGATTATTGTACCTTGAGTAATGTAAACCAGTTTTCTGCCAAACACGTTTGCAACAGTGTGACAACTGGAACCTATCGTCTGTCCCTTCTGTAACTGTACTAAAATTCTGACGTATCAGGTTTCCATTATCAGTGCAAATATTCTCAACATGTGTTAACAAGTAAGGTTGTGAGCGCTTCCAGTTCTCTCAGACTAATATTGCTATCAAAAAGGTTAGACATAACATTATAGCCACTACAAAAATGGGGCTGAGGTGTGTGCTGAGGTGGAGGGGGTATGAGGCTGAGGAGATGGGTGCTGAGGTGGAGGGAGCATCGGGCTGAGGGAGATGGGTGCTGAGGTGGAAGGGGCATGGGTCTGAGGTGTGTGCTGAAGTGGAGGGGCATGGGGATGAGGGAGATGGGTGCTGAGGTGGAAGGGGCATGGTTACTGAGATGGAGGGGGCATGGGGCAGAGGTGTGTGCTGAGGTGGAGGGCATGTGGAGATGGGGGCTGAGGTGGAAAGGGCATGGGGCTGAGATGTGTGCTGAGGTGGAGAGGGCATGGGGCTGAGGGAGATGGGTGCTGAGGTGGAGGGGGCATGGGAGCTGAGGGAGATGGGTGCTGAGGTGGAGGGGACATGGGGTTGAGGTGTATGCTGAGATGGAGGGGGCATGGGGGCTGAGGTTGCTGGGTGCTGAGGTGGAGAAGGGGCATGGGAGATTTACATACCTGCTCACTCTGTTGATTTTGGAGCAGGAGAGGAGAGTATGGGGCAGGAAGTGATGTCACTTCCCCTGCCCAGGGTCCTGCCTCCTCCCCTCACATGGAACTCCACGCAGAGAGGATGGAGGAGACCTGACAAGTGCAGGATTGTTGCCAGGCCTCTGTAGATGATGGGACACCTAAGAGGCAACATATGTTAAATTCTGCCTCTCTGGCTTGGGAGATCTCTGAACTCCCCAGCCAGAGAGAGTATGACTGTTCAGGCAGCCAGGCCCCTGATTGCCTCGGGCCCTTGGTCCATGACCGATCTTGACCAATCTGCCTGAGTGGTCAGTCCGTCCCTGAAGCCAGCATTCCCTTTTTTATTAAGACAGTCAAAAATAAATTGTACTTTAAGGCTAAGCAAGATAACTTTTACAGGTGATTGTAGATTATTGTACCTTGAGTAATGTAAACCAGTTTTCTGCCGAACACGTTTGCAACAGTGTGACAACTGGAACCTATCGTCTGTCCCTTCTGTAACTGTACTGAAAGACTAATAAGGTTAGACATAACATTATAGCGACTACAAAAATGGGGCAGAGGTGGGTGCTGAGATGGAGGTGGGCATTGGAGATAAAGTGGGTGCTACGGGAGATGGCGGCTGAGGTGAGTGAAGGTGTTGAGGGAGATGGGTGCTGAGGTGGAGAGGGGAGGATGCTGAGGTGATTGCTGAGGGAGATAGGGGCTGAGGTTGAGTGGGGCATGGGAGATGAAGTAGGTCCTGGGGGGGAGGGAGGCTGGGCTGAGTGAAGGGGGAGATGGGTGTTGAGGTGGGTGGAAAGGAGCATGGGGCTAAGGTGGGTGCAAAAGGTGGACAAAAGCATGGGAGATGAAGTGGGTGCTGGGGGAGATGGGTGCTGAGGTGTGTGCAAAAGGTGGAAGAAGGTATGGGAGATGAAGTGGGTGCTGGGGGAGATAAGTGCTGAGGTGGAGGGGGAATGGGGCTAAGGTAAAGGGGCATGGGGCTGAGGGTGGTGAGATGGTTGCTGAGGTGGAGGGGGCATGGGGCTGAGTGTGACATCTGGAACCTATCGTCTGTCCCTTCTGTAACTGTACTGAAATTCCAACGTATCAGGTTTCCATTATCAGTGCAAATATTCTCAATATGTGTTAACAAGTAAGATTGTGAGCGCTTCCAGTACACACAGACTAATATTGCTATCAAAAGGTTAGACATAACATTATAGCCACTACAAAAATCAGCAGTGGCTATAGCTTCGATGCCTCTTTTAAAATGCATCATAAGATGTCAAGTAGAAATAACTTGGATATGTAAAACATGAACTAAGATTACCAAATACTATTTTGCAGGAGACAAACAAGAGAAAATTAGGTTGTTGCCATTTTCCAAATATACCTGGGGTTTGAACCAAGAGCAGAACTGAGTGAACCATTGTAGCATCGTCCTGACTCCACCAGTTTTAACTTGTTCATTCAGTGCAATGTGATAAATTTCCTATCTCAATGTCCCTGTGTCTGACATTTCTCCCAAGCTCTCTCATAATTAGTAGATATAGTTTGGGGATGGTAGCACTGTGGTGGGTGAGATGGTACAATTGTCTTTCTACTTCTTCATCCCATTGTTCCCAATCTACCCAAACCACTGCCATTATCTTCCTAACAATTTCACCTGCATTGTTACTTTTGGGCCCTTCTGAATTAAAAATCATACAACCTTCTCATTTACAATGCCTACACTGTTATAAACAATCACTTATTCTTTTTTAACAGTGTAAAAAAAAAAGCCAAAAATGGGGCAGAGGTGGGTGCTGAGGGGGAGGTGGGCATAGGAGATAAAGTGAGTGCTAGGGGAGATGGCGGCTGAGGTGAGTGAAGGTGCTGAGGGAGATGGGTGCTGAGGTGGAGAGTGGAGGGTGCTGAGGTGATTGCTGAGGGAGATAAGGGCTAAGGTGGAGTGGGGCATGGGGGATGAAGTAGGTGCTGGAGGAGAGGGGGGCTGGGCTGAGTGAAGGGGGAGATGGGTTTTGTGGTGGGTGGAAAGGAGCATGGGGCAAAAGTGGGTGCAAAAGGTGGAAGAAAGAATGGGAGGTGAAGTGGGTGCTGGGGGAGATGGGTGCTGAGGTGTGTGCAAAAGGTGGAAGAAGGTATGGGAGATGAAGTGGGTGCTGGGGGAGATTAGTGCTGAGGTAATGGGGACATGGGGCTGAGGTGTGTGCTGAGGTGGAGGCGGGCATTGGGCTGAGGGAGATAAGTGCTGAGGTGGAGGGGGTATGGGGCTAAGGTGAAGGGGCATGGGGCTGAGGGTGGTGAGATGGTTGCTGAGGTGGAGGGGGCATGGGGCTGAGTGTGACAACTGAAACCTATCGTCTGTCCCTTCTGTAACTGTACTGAAATTCCGACGTATCAGGTTTCCATTATCAGTGCAAATATTCTCAACATGTGTTAACAAGTAAGGTTGTGAGCGCTTCCAGTTCTCTCAGACTAATATTGCTATCAAAAGGTTAGACATAACATTATAGCCACTACAAAAATCAGCAGTGGTTATAACTTCGATGCCTCTTTAAAATGCATCATAAGATGTCAAGTAGAAATAACTTGGATATGTAAAACATGAACTAAGATTACCAAATACTATTTTGCAGGAGACAAACAAGAGAAAATTAGGTTGTTGCCATTTTTCAAATATACCTGGGGTTTGAACCAAGAGCAGAACTGAGTGAACCATTGTAGTATTGTCCTGACTCCACCAGTTTTAACTTGTTCATTCAGTGCAATGTCATAAATTTCCTATCCCAATGTCCCTGTGTCTGACATTTCTCCCAATCTCCCTCATAATTAGTAGATATAGTTTGGGGATGGTAGCACTGTGGTGGGTGATATGGTACAATTGTCTTTCTACTTCTTCATCCCATTGTTCCCAATCTACCCAAACCACTGCCATTATCTTCCCAACAATTTTACCTGAATTGTTACTTTTGGGCCCTTCAGAATTAAAAATCATACAACGTTCTCATTTACAATGCCTACACTGTTATAAACAATCACTTATTCTTTTTTAACAGAGTAAAAAAAAAGCCAGCTTGTTCCTAGAGTTTGTGTATCTTAAATTTTTACCTCAGGCTTTTTCATGGAACAATACAATATGTGGTGTGACAGTAGTCACAGTCACCAGGAGTTTAAGATGGACAATTCAATTAGGTCTCTGGATGATTCTTATGTTTTAGTGACTCTGTGCCCATTGTGGGTGCAGGGTGTATGTAATGTGGTTGTTTGGGGTTGTATGCTCTCCTGTCCTTCTGGCCTGCATAGCACCATCTGTTGGTAGCAACAGCTATATGCGCTACCTGAATAGAAAGACTTGTTAATTTGCATATTCAGGTAGATTTGAATATTGATAATTCTGCAGGCAGAAGAGACCGATCTGCCTGAGTGGTCAGTCCGCCCCTAAAGCCAGCATTCCATTTTTTATTAAGACAGTCAACCATAAATTGTACTTTAAGGGTTAGCAACATAACTTTTTTTTATTATTATTCTTTATTTTCTGTTGTGCATGAAATAACAATAGGCTTACTCAGCCACGATAGCAGTTGTAAGCGGTAACAGGTATAACAATCAAAGCATGGCATATGAATATACAGCACAATTTTTACATTTTGTTGAGAGAAACGTAGACAGTGGGTAGATATAGCATTCAAGACAACTTGCACATTTTTGATATAGCTTATAACGTGCTAGACAACTTGCACATTTTTGATATAGCATATAACGTGCTAGACAACTTGCACATTTTTAAAGTAGGGTGTATCCTACTAGACAACTTGCAAGCAACATAACTTTTAAATGTGATTGTAGATTATTGTACCTTGAGTAATGTAAACCAGTTTTCTGCCGAACACGTTTGCAACAGTGTGACAACTGGAACCTATCGTCTGTCCCTTCTGTAACTATACTAAAATTCCGACGTATCAGGTTTTCATTATCAGTGCAAATATTCTCAACATGTGTTAACAAGTAAGGTTGTGAGCGCTTCCAGTTCTCTCAGTACTAATATTGCTATCAAAAGGTTAGACATAACATTATAGCCACTACAAAAATGGGGCAGAGGTGGGTGCTGAGGTGGAGGTGGGCATGGGAGATAAAGTGGGTGCTAGGGGAGATGGCGGCTGAGGTGAGTGAAGGTGCTGAGGGAGATGGGTGCTGAGGTGGAGAGGGGAGGGTGCTGAGGTGATTGCTGAGGGAGATAGGGGCTGAGGTGGAGTGGGGCATGGGGGATAAAGTAGGAGCTGGGGGAAAGGGGCTGAGTGAAGGGGGAGATGGGTGTTGTGGTGGGTGGAAAGGAGCATGGGGCTAAGGTGGGTGCAAAAGGTGTAAGAAAGCATGGGAGATGAAGTGGGTGCTGGCGGAGATGGGTGCTGAGGTGTGTGCAAAAGGTGGAAGAAGGTATGGGAGATGAAGTGGGTGCTGAGGGAGATTAGTGCTGAGGTGAAGGGGGCATGGGGGCTGAGGTGTGTGCTGAGGTGGAGGTGGGCATTGGGTTGAGGGAGATAAGTGCTGATGTGCAGGGGGTATGGGGCTAAGGTGAAGGGGGCATGGGGCTGAGGGTGGTGAGATGGTTGGTGAGGTGGAGGGGGCATGGGTCTGAGTGTGACAACTGGAACCTATCGTCTGTCCCTTCTGTAACTGTACTGAAATTCCGATGTATGAGATTTTCATTATCAGTGCAAATATTCTCAACATGTGTTAACAAGTAAGGTTGTGAGCGCTTCCAGTTCTCTCAGACTAATATTGCTATCAAAAGGTTAGACATAACATTATAGCCACTACAAAAATCAGCAGTGGTTATAACTTCGATGCCTCTTTTAAAATGCATCATAAGATGTCAAGTAGAAATAACTTGGATATGTAAAACATGAACTAAGATTACCAAATACTATTTTGCAGGAGACAAACAAGAGAAAATTAGGTTGTTGCCATTTTCCAAATATACCTGGGGTTTGAACCAAGAGCAGAACTGAGTGAACCATTGTAGCATCGTCCTGACTCCACCAGTTTTAACTTGTTCATTCAGTGCAATGTCATAAATTTCCTATCCCAATGTCCCTGTGCCTGACATTTCTCCCAATCTCCCTCATAATTAGTAGATATAGTTTGGGGATGGTAGCACTGTAGTGGGTGAGATCAGTGGCGTACACATGACCCATGGGGCCCCGGTGCAAAAATTGATCCGTGGGCCCCCCTCACCCCCCTGCGCTTACTCGGCGCGGGTCGGGGTCGCAACACATGGTGGCGGGCACCTGGTCGCAGGGGTTGCAGGGCTGCGACCCCGCGACCGCGGTATCTACATAAGGACCGCTACGGCATGAACCATCAGCTCAATGAAGTGGTCACAGGTGCCCAGATCCCTCTAGTTTTAACCCTGCGTGAAAACGCCAAAAAAAAAGCAGTTTCAGAGGAAACGGCTGTAACACTTGAAGTTAGCAATTAACCCTCTGGTGGCTGTCTCATTGACAGCTGCTAGAGGGCTTCAGCATTCTCACTGTGAAATCACAGTGAGAAGACACTGAAACGTCCATAGGAAAGCTTTCTATGGAAGTTTTTAAATACCTTGTGGCCGCCTCTTGCAGCCGCGTGAATTTGAACTGAGAGGCAGACACTGTTGGAGTCGGCGCTGGAAAGGTAAATGCGAAGACACACACACACTCTCACCAACAGACGCATACACACTAGCTAACAGACACACACATTTACTGACAGAGACACACTCAGCGACAGACATACATACACACTCACTTACAAAACATACACTTTCACTGACAAACACACACTCACTAACAGGCATCAAACACACTCAGTAACAGACACACACAGTAACACACTCACTAGCAGACACACACCCAATAACACACATTCACTGACACACACACTAACACAAAAAACACTGACACACACACATACACTAACACACACTAACACACTAACACACACATACTAACACACACATACACTAACACACTATCACACACATACACTAACACACACTAACTAACACACACTAACACTAACACACATACACTAACACACACTAACACACACTAACTAACACACACTAACACTAACACACACATACACTAACACACACTAACAAAAACACACACTAACACACACATACACTAACTAACACACACTAACACACACACACACTAACACACACTAACTAACACACACTAACACTAACACACACATACACTAACACACACATTTTTTTTTCAAATGTTATCCCCCCAGCCTCCTTACCTTTTGGAGTGCTGGGGGGATTCCCTGGGGTCCAGCGGTGCTGCTTTGCTCCTGGGCAGGTGGCCGGTCGGGCAGGCAGGCGCGCGAGGGAGCACTCAGTGCTTCCTCTTCAGCTCCCTCGCGCACTGCGTAGGGATGTCGGCGCCAGAAGATGACGTCATCTTCCGGCTCCGGCATCAGTGCGGTGCGCGAGGGAGCTGAAGAGGAAGCACTGAGTGCTCTCTCGCGTGCCCGCCTGCCCGCTGGGGTTAGCAGGGCAAGCCTCGGGGGGCCCTGGGGTGGCCGCCGCCTGGGCCCCCCAGGAGAAGGGGCTGGCCCTGTGGGTACATACTGGGTCGCAGGGGCGGCCGGGCCCCCTGGTGGGCCGGGCCCGGTCGCAGCCGCGACCCCTGCGACCCTGGTATATATACGCCACTGGGTGAGATGGTACAATTGTCTTTCTACTTCTTCATCCCATTGTTCCCAATCTACCCAAACCACTGCCATTATCTTCCTGTTTCACCTGCATTGTCACCTTTGGGCCCTTCAGAATTAAAAATCATACAACCTTCTCATTTACAATGCCTACACTGTTATAAACAATCACTTTTTCTTTTTTAACAGTGTAAAAAAAAAAAGCCAGCTTGTTCCTAGAGTTTGTGTTGTTTTAAATGTTTACCTCAGGCTTTTTCATGGAACAATACAATGAGTGGTGTGACAATAGTCACAGTCACCAGGAGTTTAAGATGGACAAGTCAATTAGGTCTCTGGATGATTCTTAGATTTGATTCTAGATTTGAATATTGCTAATTCTGCAGGCAGAAGAGACATTTTGTTTAATTATTGTCTTCCCCACCCCCTTATAAATATGCCATTATATTATTATAAGTCTCGGTATGTTGTCTGATGTGATGATTGTATTTTTATTGACATGTCACCATAACTTATATGTAAGAGACTATGGGCTAGTCATGAGAAAAATTAAAGCTGTGTATGTTTCTTTCCTTTTTGAACTGTGTGTCATGTATTGAATTTTAGGGATCCTATTATCAAAGTCTTCGGACCTGTTGGCTAGCTGCACAATTCCTTTACCCCAGTGGCAAATTGAGATGGCTAGGCCTGAGAACTACAAAATGTCTTTGTAAAGACAGGAACAATCACTATAAGATGGGCTGCAGAGAAAAAGACAAAGGGGACAATACCTGTCTGTAAGAAGGGCTGCAGAGGAGTAGGCAGAGGGGACAATACCTACCTGGAAGGAATGCTGCAGCCTGGAGAGACCCCAGTCAAGCTTCAGTGACTGGGACTGAAGTATTCCAGGGTTCCGGGAAGCGGCTAAGAAGCGTACTGGGCGGAGGTACTTGGTCAGAGTACAGGAGCTCCACCCCAAATGGACATTGAGGTTTTATTAGAAGCACTTTTTGCAACAAAATCAGATTTCATTTCACAGGCTAGTATACATGAATCCAAAAGAAAATATAAATAGGGCACATACAAACACACACTGACTCATACAGACACACACACACAATGACCCATACAGCCACACACTGACTCATACAGACACACATAGTGACCCATACAAACACAGTGACCAACACAGACAGACATTACACACATTACATACACACACACTGACATACTCAAACATACTGACTGTAGCAGACTAACACACATTCTCTAACACACCTTACGTTTATTGCTGTTCGTTGCCTGTGCCTGGCTGCCCATCACATCCTTTCTCAGCACATTTCCTGTTATGCTTCCCCCTCATTTCTCCCCACTTACAGGGGAAGGGGTGAGAGCAAGGAATTTAAGAGCCACCGCAATGGATTTCTGGGAGGGGGTCCCAGCTGTTGTGTATCCTGCCAGACCAGTGTTCTACTGGGTGCTAGTCAGCAACAATGTAAGTGCTTCCAAGCGCCCAGTAACATGGCCGGCAGCATGCTCACAATAATCTAACTTGATGGAGGAACGGCCACAGCACAAACTATCAGAGCCTTAAACAGTGCCCTAGGTGGCCTAATTTGCCTATAAGGAGTGCCAGCCCTGCTATTAGGAGATGCTGATTGGTCAGGGCTGTGTTTGGCTTGTGCTGGCTCGGCCCCTGATCTGCCTCCTTGACAAGCTCAACCAATCCTATGTGAAAGCACTGTGATTGCCTCAGCTCAACACTTCTGATGATGGCAGCCAAGGAGGAAGATCAGGGGCAGAGCCAGCATCTGCAGACTGCAACAAATGTAATATTGTGCTATATTTAGGGGGTTAATGGTGGTTGTAACACTACAATGATGGTTTTAACACTATAAAGGTCAGGAGTGCATGTTTGTGTTCCTGACCTATAGTGTTCCTTTAAAGAAATATTTTTTTTTTTAATTTGTAGAGAGCGAGGCTACAGATGATGTAGAATGCACAGGAGGAGGAGGGCAGGCTTGGTTGGCCTGGGCAGGCAGTTGTGGAGGACTGAGATGGATCCAGTGATGACTAACCTCTGCATGTGTTTCAGCATTATGACAGGTCAGAGGCGCTGGTGTTCCAGTGGCTAAGGCGTGCTGGCGGTTGGCGGTCTTGGAGCCCCAGTGTTTTGGCAGTTTGGGAGTCTGGCGGTCTGGTGTGAGCTGCAAGCTGAAATCACCCCTGGAAAATTGCAGCCTGAGTCCAGCATGGGAAGCAAACTAAGTCCTTTAAAGCCAGTACCTTACAGAGGCTAGTATTCTATAGATGTATCATATATACAGTCAGGTCCATAAATATTGGGACATCAACACAGTTTTAATCTTTTTGGCTCTATACACCACCACAATGGATTTGTAATGAAATGAACAAGATGTGCTTTAACTGCATACTTTCAGCTTTAAATAAAGGGTATTTACATCCAAATCAGGTGAACGGTGTATGAATTACAACAGTTTGTATATGTGCCTCCCACTTTTTAAGGGACAGATTAATAGTCATAAATCAAACTTTCACTTTTTAATACATGGTTGCAAATCCTTTGCAGTCAATTACTGAAGTCTGGAATGCATAGACATCACCAGACGCTGGGTTTCATCCCTGCTGATGCTCTGCAAGGCCTCTACCGCAACTGTCTTCAGTTCCTGCATGTTCTTGGGACATTTTCCCTTCAGTTTTGTCTTCATCAAGTGAAATGCATGCTCAATCAGATTCAGGTCAGGTGATTGACTTGGCCATTGCATAACATTCCACTTCTTTCCCTTAAAAAACTCTTTGGTTGCTTTTGCAGTATGCTTTGGGTCATTGTCCATCTGCACTGTGAAGCGCCGTCCAATGAGTTCTGAAGCATTTGGCTGAATATGAGCAGATAATATTGCCCGAAACACTTCAGAATTAATCCTGCTGCTTTTGCCAGCAGTCACATCATCAATAAATACAAATACAAATACCAGTTCCATTGGCAGCCATACATGCCCACACCATGACACGACCACCACCATGCTTCACTGACGAGGTGGTATGCTTTGGATCATGAGCAGTTTCTTTCCTTCTCCATGCTCTTCTCTTCCCATCACTCTGGTACAATTGTATCTTGGTCTCATCTGTCCATAGGATGTTGTTCCAGAACTGTGAAGGCTTTTTTAGATGTTGTTTGGCAAACTCTAATCTGGCCTTCCTGTTTTTGAGGCTCACCAATGGTTTTAATCTTGTGGTGAACCCTCTGTATTCACTCTGGTGAAGTCTTCTCTTGATTGTTGACTTTGACACACATACACCTACCTCCTGGAGAGTGTTCTTGATCTGGCCAACTGTTGTGAAGGGTGTTTTCTTCACCAGGGAAAGAATTCTTCGGTCATCCACCACAGTTGTTTTCCGTGGTCTGACAGGTCTTTTGGTGTTGCTGAGTTCACCGGTGCGTTCTTTCTTTTTAAGGATGTTCCAAACAGTTGATTGTTTTTGCTATCTCTCTGATGGGTTTGTTTTGTTTTTTCAGCCTAATGATGGCTTGCTTCACTGATAGTGACAGTTCTTTGGATCTCATATTGAGAGTTGACCGCAACAGATTCCAAATGCAAATAGCACACTTGAAATGAACTCTGGACCTTTTATCTGCTCCTTGTAAATGGGATAATGAGGGAATAACACACACCTGGCCATGGAACAGCTGAGCAGCCAATTGTACCATTACTTTTGGTCCCTTGAAAAGTGGGAGGCACATATACAAACTGTTATAAATCCTACACCGTTCACCTGATTTGGATGTAAACACCCTCAAACTAAAGCTGAAAGTCTGCAGTTAAAGCACATCTTGTTAATTTCATTACAAATCCATTGTGGTGGTGTATAGAGCAAAAAAGATTAGAATTGTGTCGATGTCCCAATATTTATGGACCTGACTGTATGTCTTCCTTATATGAGTTTGTCTTGTTTGCTCTCTTCAGTAAAAACAAACAAAAAAAACAAGTTTTTTTTATTCTCTCCAACATTAACCCCTTAAGACCGGAGGGCGTACTATTACGCCCTATTTTAGGCGGCTCTAAACGCCGCCGGGCGTAATAGTACGCCCTCCGGTCTTTCTTTACTTACCCGGTCCCACGCCGGCGATCGCGGTTGGGGGGACTCCCAGGGAGCCCCCCCACGGCACATCTTCACTCCAGCAGCTCCCCCGGCCATGTGAGAGTGAGGTCCTTGCAAGGACCTCACAATCACATGGCCGGGATAGCTGGCTGCAGCATTGCCAGCAGGGAGGCTGCCTGTAATGACAGGTGGTCCCCCTGCTGGCTGGAAATAAAATTAAATACAATTAATTAAAGTTTAAAAGTGTAAAAAAAAATTATATACTTAGATCATATATATATATATCATATATATATATGATCTAAGTATATATATACACATATACTGTCTAGGTGTATTTTACTATTAATATATATATATAATTATATATATATATTAATTTCAAATTTCACGTAGACTGATACTGATTAAATATATATATAATTATTGTTATATATATATATATTTATATATAATATAAAAAAATATGTAAATACATTAAAAAATAAAATAAAAAAATTAATTAAAAATAAATAATTAAAAAATATTTAGATGTGTGTTATTTCGTTCTAACTGTATTGTGATATTAATATATATATATATATATATATATCAAAATACACGTAGAACGAAATAATATATACATCTATATACATAAATATATACGTATATATCACTATATATATACCTATATATAAATAAAAATATTTAAAGAAATTATAAATATATATACACATACGTATATATATACATATATGAATTCTATATATATATTTATGTCATATTTTTACATAATTAGGTATCGTAATTAATTACAATTAGCAGGACCTGCCTGACAACCCATGCCGAAAGTAAAGGGAATTTAATTTGCTAGCACTATATTTAACCCTATAACTTTCAAAGACACCATAAAACCTGTACATGGGGTGTACTGTTCTACTCGGGAGACTTCGCTGAACACAAATATTAGTGTTTCAAAACAGTAAAATGTATTACAACGATGATATCGCCAGTAAAAGTGACGTTTTTTGCATTTTTCACGCACAAACAGCACTTACACGGATATTATTGCTGCGATACTTTTTATTGTTTTGAAACACAAATATTTGTGTTCAGCGAAGTCTCCCGAGTACAACAGTACCCCTCATGTACAGGTTTTATGGTGTTTTCAAAAGTTACAGCGTCAAATATAAGGCTTATGTTTAATTTTTTTCACATTTTTCAAAATTTGCCAGATTGGTTACGTTGCCTTTGAGACCCTATGGTAGACCAAGAATGAAAATTACCCCTATGATGGCATACCATTTGCAATAGTAGACAACCCAAGGTATTGCAAACGGGGTATGTCCAGTCTTTTTTAGTAGCCACTTAGCCACTTAGTCATGAAATTTACACCCATAATGGCATATCATTTGCAATAGTAGACAACCCAAGGTATTGCAAATGGGGTACGTCCAGTCTTTTTTAGTAGCCATTTGGTCACAAACACTGGCCAAAATTGGCGTTTTTTGCATTTTTCACACACAAACAAATACTAACGCTAACTTTGGCTAGTGTTTGTGACCAAATGGCTACTAAAAAAGACTGGACGTACCCCATTTGCAATACCTTGGGTTGTCTACTATTGCAAATGATATGCCATTATGGGTGTAAATTTCATTCCTGGGCTACTATACAGTATCAAAGGCAACATAACCTATCTGGCGAATTTCAATTTCATATGTAACGTGCTATATTTGACCCTGTAACTTCCCAAAACGCCATAAAACCTGTACATAGGGGGTGCTGTCTTACACGTGAGACTTTGCTGAATACAAATATGTGTATTTTATTGCAGTAAAAGCAAACAGTATTATGACATTGACAGTTAAAATGTCATGTAGAACTAAAAAAAATAATAATCATATTTTCTCCCATTTATTTCATATTAAATTATGTTTCATAGCTAAATATTTGATATTAAATGAAAGCACTGTTTCCCCTGAATAAAATGATATATAATAAGGGTGTGTGCATTTACTATGAAAGAGGTGAATTACGGTTGGACAGACATGTAGCGCAAATACCAGGTTTTGTTTACGTTTTGTTTACATATTGTTTTGTTCACAACGTGTACATTTGGCTCCGTCCTTAAGGGGTTAAATATTAACCTATTGTTTTTTTTATGCTTTTCTCTACTCTCTCAGACTTCAATGGAAGTGTAGAATATCGTAAATATCAGTTACTTGTCAATTTTTTTATTTTTTTTTTGAGAGAGAGATAGTTGAAGAGTGGAAAGGAGATAGGAGGGAAACAGGAAAAGAGGGGAAAGTCAAATTAGTTGCCAAATTAGCCGATTGTAATTGGAAGTTAAAATATATATTATGATCCTGTATAGCAATTAGCACAGTCTTCTAGGGTAAAAACATGCACAGTCTTTTGTTTTAATATAAGTTCAGTCACTTTATTTGGAAAATCCACACAGGAGGCAGCATCAACACCAAAGAAATAATAATGTAACAAAGCCCTGCAAACAAAATCCTAGTTCGGCTGACCAATTACTATCATTCAATTTCCCTTTTCTAGCGAGAATTAAACTTAAACAAAATACCGGTTTCACCAACCTTATTAGCAACTCTCCGCACTCCGGTGCTCAGTCAGCCTGCTGCTTCCAGCCCTCAAAGGAGAAATAAAAAAAGTCTCCTCTACCTGTTTTATTTCCCCTTCTGCAGCCGATTTATTTCCCATTAGAAAAAAAAAAACCATATAAAGAACTCTTACAATAAAATATTGTGAAACTTATTTCTAAGGGTCACAGTAAAGGCATGTGCAATATAGAGTTTAAGCCAGGAAGATTTGTTGTTTCCGCTCCGTGGATGTAGATTTGACAAACCGATCTCGTGCCCTCAGACTGATCTTCACAGGAACGCTGGCTAACCGATACTGCTGTATTCACTGTGCTGGTTCAAAAATCCCGCCAAAACACGATCTACGCATTTCACCCGTTAGATCAGGCTTTCTCAAGATGAAG
>OW240918.1:66587142-66644317 GCA_933207985.1 Pelobates cultripes | reverse complement strand
AAATCAATGCCGTGTACACGTCCACTGATAAGAGACGCGGAAGGTATTAAACTGAACAGTCTCTATTCTGCTCTTGCATTTCTATTTCTTCATAGAAAACGAAAAAATTCTGAGAAGACGTTGGCAGGGCTATTCACTTGTGTGATTTGTCATGAATTGTCATTTGAATGTTATTTTGAACTGTGGGGCACAAGAACTTGAATCTGACAAAATGGTTGCCATATACACGTCCACTGATAGGAGACGCGGAAGGTATTAAACTGATCAGAACAATACTAAACACACCACAAATAAGGTTTCTCTCCTGTATGGCTCCTCAAATGATGCTTAAGATTAGAAGCGGCTGAAAAGCATTTCTCACACTCCGAACAAAAATATATTTTTTAACATTCTCTCCACTTTGAACGAAATGACGTTTGGGAAGAGATTAACATAATTAAACACAGGCAGTAAAAATACAGTTTTTAGCCATACACTGTAACTTTAAAACTACACATCCCATCTTCATAATTACATATTTGGAATCAGCACACTTAAAACATAAACATAACCAAAAATCAGCCAAATACATCCAGGGGTTAAAAAGTTAGCTGGAGGTCCCTTTATGACCGACCGCAAGCACATTTTCCTGCCCAAAACAGTTCCATAGATTTGGGCTGTGAGGTCGATCTATTTCAGGCTGAAAA
Organism: Pelobates cultripes; assembly: GCA_933207985.1. NCBI lineage: Eukaryota > Metazoa > Chordata > Amphibia > Anura > Pelobatidae > Pelobates > Pelobates cultripes. The sequence goes on along the minus strand of OW240918.1, from coordinate 66,643,631 downwards.
AACGACTAAGTCCCATCGCCGAATGGGACTTAGGCTCTGCAGCTGTAAGACCAGTAGGGGAGAAGGTAGAGCTCAGCGGTGTTCGCGGAAATGTGTAGCCGATTTTAGTTCCATGTATTTGGCTACACATACCGCTGACCTCGTCGAATGATCAAAGATGGCCGCCGCCACGTGTTCAGCAAACGAACAAAGACCTCCCAGCATTGTCAATTAAGCTGCGGTTAACCACAGCTTCTGGGAGGTAAATTGCCTGCACACTTCCACTTCTGGGTGGTCTGCCTGTGTGGTACTTGGTTCAGTAAGCCCCATTTACTGAACCAAGTGGGAAATAGCCAGGCAGGCACAAAGGGTTTGCACCAGGTCTGGGGACACAGGGGACACCGTCTTAAAGGGGCAGTGTCCCCAACAAGTCTGGGGACACGGCCTTAAAGGGGCAGTGTCCCAATCTTCCTGATGTCCCAAAAAAGGTGTTTAAAGGGCCAGCACCAGTCACATAAAGAGTCCATAAGCCCCAATATGCCCACCGACAGTCTTAAAGGGCCATACACACCAAATAAAAGTGCATACATTTTCACAATCTCCCAGGGGCCATAGTCATGCGGGAGGAGGCTGGCAAATAGGCTTCTCCACAACCCAGGGAAGCAGGGCAATTTGCCATTTAAAGGGCCCGTTACAAATAGCAGTTTGTAACAAGGTGTCAATCCATATCTGCCAAGTGACCCGATGTAGGGGGAACAGTCCCTATTCTGCTCTGTGTCAGTGTGTATCATGGTCTCTGAGGACAGGTGTCAATCCATATCTGCCAAGTGACCCTATGTAGGGGGAACCAGTCTCTATTCTGCTCTGTGTCCGTGTGCATCAGGGGCTCTGAGGACAGGTGTCAATCCATATGTCAAGGTGTCAATATGTCATATGTCAGGTGTCAATCCATATTCATTGTGATTTAGGAATGTTAGGTGATTTCTGCCCTTTATGGATTAAAACCAGACTCTGCATCAACTGTGTAATTTTCCATGGGAGTTTTGCCATGGATCCCCCTCCGCATGCCACAGTCCAGGTGTTAGTCCCCTTGAAACAACTTTTCCATCACTATTGTGGCCAGAAAGAGTCCCTGTGTGTTTTAAAATTCGCCTGCCCATTGAAGTCAATGGCGGTTCGGGCGGTTCGCGAACATTTGCGGAAGTTCGCGTTCGCCGTTCGCGAACCGAAAATTTCGGGTTCGCGACATCACTAGATATCGGCTTTCGGACATGCTATCTGTTCTTTTCCAAGCAGTTTTATATCAATAAGGAAATTAGCAGACAGACAAGTTGCGATGCCACGCTTATTAGTTTCCTGGTGATAAATTGTTATACTAACATGTCATCATCAAGTTAAGCCACTTCTCCTCATCCTCATGGAAGTCTTTGGATGGCTAACAGTGACTTAACACTTTCTACAAACTACTACGAAATTTAATTTGACTCCCCTACATAGCAGGTGTCGCAACTGACTATATTATTTTAGGTCATGCTCATTCTTGGGTCAATATATAGGGTCAATAAATACAATTTAACCTGACATACATTTTCTGTACATGCATCATGCGTAGCCTCATGGGGCTCATCTGCTAAAGCAGGTTACTTTGGTTTAGTTATCCTAATTAGGGGTTGGTGGTGGTTGACTTCCAATTCACCTGTTAGTTTAATTATAATTCTACTGAACTTATCCGTTATATTTCAGGCAACATCGACTCATGTAGCCATCAATTACCGGACAACAAGTGTCATTAGGTGACAGGTTCACAATTCGCATACTTTCAAGAGGTTCACATTATTAGAATTTTTATCTATGCCTCAATACGAATAGGTTAAATTCATGTTATATGCTGTTAATCACATTTATGCCACCTGGTTATTCTAATTGCTTAAACTATTATTGTTTTACAGCGTTCCCCCAGTCATCTACCGTATTAAATCCCTCAATTGTTTGCAAGGTTTACATTGGTTAGTCTCTTAGATGTTTATAAGAATTACCTTAGTCAGCGTATGACTCCCTTGTATGGCAGATTCCAGATTATCAATGTAAACGTTATTCCTCCTCCATGTTATAAGATATTCTAAACTGGACCCTTAGTGGTCTATTAGTGATTGCTGTCACCTAAGTCTCTGTGCTCATTACTATTTTCAGGTCACAGGGAAGTGGTCCTTTCATTGCCTTTATGTTTGTCACGGTAGGTTAGTTCACTCGACCAGGTATCTTCGGCCTAATTACTCCTATCGGGGCACGCACCTTAACATACATGTTTATTGCATTAACATTATGTTTGACCCATGCTTGGTCCAACTTACGTATACTTTCAACCATTTCCCTGCAATTACGATCCATGCTCAATTACGCCCTTCCGGCTTACGTTTTTTTCTGACTATGTTTAGTACAGTATATTAACAACACTTTTGCTATGATTTCTTTACTACGGTTTGCTTTTTGCCACCTTAAATTTAATTAGCACACAACCACCAAATATATCTTGTTCATGAGTTATGTCAGAACATTAGTCAAGAAGACCAGGCCTTAACCATTCCATTATTCTGGTCAATCCATGGCTTCAAGCTGAATTATACCACTACACATAATTAAACATTATGTCATTCTAAGTCCTCTGCTTATTCATGGTACAGTCCACAACCATTATTGGAACTACATCAAGCATTATCATATAACCTTGGGTATAAGTATGTATATTGATTGTAGACTGTATAACGAATTTACATTATTTCTCCTTTTTGCCCTCTTTATTTTACAGGCTTACCAGCATTGTCTGTTCTGTCACACCATTTTTTTCCATTCTGTATTACGCTATTCCTATATTGCTCTCTGTCACTCTATACGGCTTTTTAGCTCCTAACACAAGTATTAAGGCTTTTTCCTGTAATTGTGGGAGGGGCATGATTTCCCTACTTAAAGGGATTCCTTACCTTGCTCCACACCATTCATGTTCTAGCGATTTGCATGTCCCTCCCACCACTCCCCTACTCAATCATAACCTCTTTTTCTTCTCCTTTGACCTTGGGTGGGCCCTCTTTTATATGAGAACAAACAAATAAAAAAACAAAAGAAATATAAGTCCAAGTGTGAATCCAAATGTAAAAACTTTACATTCCCTTAGTTCCCTTGGAATGGGTCTGATCAGAGTATTCTTGGCAGCCATATATGTAATAGAAAGAGAAAACTAATGGTGTAGAAAATCCCAGAATAACATAAAAGTAAAAAAATGTCAAAGGAGGTTTAACCAGTTATTAAATCCAAAGGTTCACATACTTTTTCCACCTGCACTGTGAATGTTTACATGGTGTGTTCAATAAAAACATGGCAACATTTAATTCTTTGTGTGTTATTAGTTTAAGCAGACTGTGATTGTCTATTGTTGTGACGTAGATGATGATCAGATCACATTTTATGACCAATTTGTGAAGAAATCCATATCATTCCAAAGGGTTCACATACTTTTTCTTGCAACTGTATATAATATATATGAAACAAGGGGGGGTTGGCTGCACTCACCTGAACATGCATAAATGGGGGTGCTGCTGGGGGCCAAACTATACAATACACAAGATCTAGTGCATTCACCTATCCACTAAACAGCAATTTCAATGTTGAAAGATTTTATTTGTTTTTTTAAAAACACCTAATCTAGGCAAAAATAATGGGCGTTTAGTTACATTATATGATCATACATTGCATAAGCCTGCCACAATGTCAATGTACCCCATCCACCACCCACCTGTGTCTCCAACTCTATCCACAGCTTGGTGGAAGTGTATGTATCATTCTATGATGACATATCAGGATAGAGTACAGGGGCTAATCCCACTCCACCCTTGTGCTTCAGCATGGACAATTGTGTCTTTCTGATCCTAGGGGCTCTTTTTATCGAAATGAATTGAGAAATGGCTGTGTATAATGAATGGAAAAATGCTTTTGGTATGTCTATAGGGATTGTCCACAACAGATAGAGCAACCGGAGCAGAAGATTTATCTTAATGGAATTCAATCTGCCAAACCAGGATATGTAGAGACCCGACCTTGCCCATCTTCAAATTCTGTAGTAGAGGAGCAAAGTTGTCCTAAAACAGCTGATCTGTTCTACTAGTAAGCCAAATGCCCAGGTATTTAAGTCTAGTGGGACACCATGCGAATGTGAACTGGGACTGTAGATAGGCTGCCAAGTTTGCCTCCATGAAGACAAGTACCTCAGATTTTTCTTTGTTTAACTTCAGATTGGAGATAGCACCATATTCATCAAAGACTTTCAGTAGATTTGGTAAAGAGACCAGTGGATTGTCAATAAAGAACAGCATGTCACCTGCGTATGCAGCTTTTTTGTGCCATACCCACTACAAGATACTCAGGTATTCCTACATCCTGTCTGACCGCCTCCAGAAATGGTTCTGAGTGAAGGCACACCTGTTTTGTCCCATTTACAATTTGAAAGAGGCGTGAGAGAACCATTTATCCAGATGTGCGTTTGGTATGATATTCAGGGAGGATATCCATGTACGTAGATGTGGGCCAAATCCAATGGCTTTCAAAGTCTCCATCTACAGCCAATCGACCTGTTTGAGGGCTTTTTTCGCATTGGCAGAGAGGAGAAGGAACCCTCAGCCTGAATTCTGAGCTAAGTGTATAATATTAAGTGCCCTGATTGTGTTATCCTTCACCTCTCTACTGGACACAAGCCCAACCTGATCCGGGTGCACTAGGGCCAGAAGGATTTGTGAACCTTGGTCCTAAAACCGTTCAGATGAGTTGCAAGACGGCATTCAGCGATGTTGGCCTGTAACTTGAGCAACTAGATGGATCTTTACCTTCTGTAGGTTTCACTGCGACCGTTGCAAGCAAGGAGTCTCTGGGGGACCAGCCTCCTCCATAAGAGAGTTGAATCCTGCTAATAATTTGGGGAGAAGCACATCTTGGAATGTTTTAAAGTAGTGGATATGGAAGCTGTCTGGGCCACGGGATTTGTGGGTTTTGGAAAGCTTCAAGGCCCCTTGTAGTTCTTCCAACATGATAGGAGCATCCAACTCCTCTGCAATCTCAGCGCTCAGGGTCATGTGTACATATTGTGCTAAGTACTCCATATTTAGAGAGGTTCGCTGTTGCCAGGCAAGCAGTCTGGGGATAAATTGTATAGACCAGTATAGAAGCTTAAAAATTAATCTATGATTTTATTAGGGAGTTGGGTAACAGAGGAGTGGGTAGTTTGTATTTTGGTGATATGAGACATGCGCTGATTCTTCTGCTGTACCCTGGCTAAATGATGAATGTATTTGTTAGAAAATTCATAATAGAAATGGTGAGATTTGTGAACTGTGAGCTGAAGCTTTTGGTACAAAAAAGTTTTAAGGATCTGAGCACCTCAAAAAGTTTTAAGGATCTGAGCACCTCATCATATTTGTAGTCTGCAAGTGTAGATTTATGGATCTGTTCTAGGGATTTGATTTGTTGCATCAACTCTGTGATCTGTCGTTGTTGGTCTTTCTTCCTTTGCATGCATACCTTAATGAGATGGCCTCGTACCACACACTAATGGGTCTCCCAGATTGTCAATGAAGAGACATCCAGTGTTTCACTTTCTTAGAAGAATTGAGTAAAAGCTGTGCGGACCCCCACCACAACCTCCAATTCTCCAATTATTGTTTCATTAAACTTCCAGATTCATTCTTACGGGGATTGTGGACTGATCCGACCAATGCATAGGTAGAATCGCTGCCGAGCTGAGAAAAGAGATACTCCTGGACTTCGAGGATATAATCCATCCTACTATATTGGTTATGTACTGCGGAATAAAAGGAAAAATCCATATCCTTCAGCAGTCTACTAGTCCTGCATTTTGCTAAGTGTCTCGAACAACCCTTAAGCCTTCTCTTAATTTCTCTAAAGTTTAGAGCGTTTTCTGTAAAAAACAGTGTTGTATTTGTGGTTAGCTATGGTTCCCTTAAGAAAACGATATCAACCATGCGGGTCCGCAGTCTATGAAAAGCATAAGAACGGAATGGATCGTGCAAACAGAATAGCCATTCCTGCTTTTATAGCTGAGCTGTGATTAGCAATATATTCCAAAGGGAATCTCAAGTCTCTAGGTATTGGGCTTGCTTCCCCTTTGAAGTCTGTATCTTGCAAGAAGGCAAGTGATACTCTATCGGCCCATAAGGTTCGCAGCAGTTGCGACTCAGGCACATTGAGGTCCGGGACATTATTGGACCCCAAGTGGAGTGGTTTGTGGAAAAGCTTGTCTGCCATGGTAGGTGCGAGTGATCCAGAAAAGAATATAAAAAAAGGAAAGGTAGGAGGAAGAGAGAAGGTAAGTGGTTGGAAAAGAACTTTTTAGCACTCTCCAGTGGGCCTCGTTCCCAAACTATGTACAAAAGAGGACCTGATATCAAAGGTGAGGCAGTACATGGGGAGAAGCTGACTATAGTCACTCCAGCATCAGCCCCAGCCCAAACGTCTATGGTCTCTGTCAAAGGAGGCACTGCTCAATCGGCACAGCTAGGACACAGGCTCTCTTCCTGAGAGTCGATACACCAAGCCAAGTAAGTCAGCAAGGAGAAGATAGTACAATTTCACTAGAACACAGGGAAATCCTCCTAGCCCCTGGGCTGAGGATTGCAGAACGACAGAGGATTCAGGCAATTTGTTATTAGCATGTCAGTCACATTAACCTGCATGTAAAATTTTAAGTAATTGAAAAGGAACTGGGGGGGGGGGAGGGGAGGGGCAAGGACCGTTCCCGCCACTCGGTCTGTCCACCCATATAAAAAATTCTGGTTGTGTTGGAGAGTCATGTGCGCCCCACATCTTTTCCTAATGAGTCATGCTATGTGCAAGCAATAAACAGTCTCATCTTGCCCATTTAAGTGGACTACATCATGAAAAAATGTTGTTTGAAGGCCCTGATCTGGGAGGACTATAGTGGTTAACAAGAGGGGTGCGACACGGCAGTAGCTTCGGTGAAGAGGAGATCACATTCCGCCCCACAACCAAGAAAGGGTCCCAAAGAGCCCAACCTAAAATAATAGAGGAGATTGGTACATCCATCAGGGAGGCAGGAGTGGATTGGAGAATTATAAGTACTGAAACCATTGCATTTGTAAAATAATTGACCAGACTTCCAGTAGGGAACATCACATCTCCATCCCCAGTCATTCCTCCCGTGCCATCCCACCTCCTGAACCAACAAAGTAATGTATTACATTGGGATAGACCTGTGTGCATCCAGTTATATAAAGGGGGACGGGAGGATAGGTGAGAGGGAGCAAAGAAGATCCTCTTCTTACTTAATCACTAGATAATAGTGATGCACCGAACGGTTCGCTGGTGAATAAATGCGCGGTTCGATCCGCCCCCTATTCGTCATCATTGAGTAAACTTTGACCCTGTACCTCACAGTCAGCAGACACATTCCAGCCAATTAGCAGCACACCCTCCCTAACAGACCCTCCTACCTACTGGACAACATCCATTTTAGATTCATTCTCAAGCTGCATGCTTAGTGAGAGGAGGGAAAGTGTAGCTGCTATTGATTTGATAGGGAAATGGATAGCTAGGTTAGTGTATACAGAGTCCACTACAGTCCTGAAGGACTCATCTGATCTCTGCTGTAAGGACAGCACCCCAAAAAGCCCTTTTTAGGGCTATAACATCAGTCTGCTTTTTTTTTTCTGTGTAATGTAATTGCAGTTGCCTGCCTGCCTGCCAGCTTCTGTGTCAGGCTCACAGTGGATGCTGTGCCCACTTGCCCAGTGCCGCCACCACTCACTGGTGTCACAATAGCTTGCATTTAAAAATAAAAATATGTTTTTCACTATAATAGATTGAGTAGCAGTTAGTTTTCTGCCAGCGTCTGTGTCAGGCTCACAGTGGATACTGTGCCCACTTGCCCAGTGCCACCACTCACTCACTGGTGTCACAATAGCTTGCATTTAAAAACAAAAAACTTTTTTCACTGTTCTAGATTGAATAGCAGTTAGTTGTCTTCAAGCGGGTGTTTCAGGCCTACAGCGTGTGGTCTGCCAACCTCTGCCAGTTCACAGTGCCACTCATATCTGGTGTCACAGTAGCTTGCACTCATAGTACCACTAATCAAAAAAAAAATGACAGGCAGAGGCAGGCCACCCCTACACTGCGCATTGGGTAAACCTGCTGACGGCTGCCAAGCATGGAATGCGTGGCTCTGCAGAGGAGTTGGTGACACCCCCACGACTTGCAGGCAGGCCTGCTGCCACCTCCTCTACTCCTCCTACTCCATCCTCTTCCATAACCTCCTCGGCTGAGTCCTCTTCTGCTGCTGCGTCTTGCTCCACATCAACGGATAGGGGACGTAACAGGGATTAAACTGATAAGAATAGTATTACTTAACACACCACTCCTATCTGGTGGCACGTTAGATTGCACGCGAATGCCTCAAATTTGAAGGAAGAGGACCGACCAAGCATCTTTTTCCATCTCCCGGTTCCTAAAATCGATGCCATATACACGTCCCCTGATAGGGGATGTAACAGGGATTAAATTGATAGGAATAATACTACTTAACACACCTTATAATAACACAGAGAGAGGCAACGCAGAGAGAGGAGTCTGAAGAAGAGGAGTCAGAGGAGGAAGGTGGCTTTGAGGAGGTGGAAGACCAAACACAGCAGGCGTCCTTTCGGGGACCCTTGGTGTTGTATGTGGCTGGGTGGAGGAAGAGACCTTCAATGACATCAGTGAGGACAAGGAACAGGACACGGCTAGCTTGGTATCCAACCTTGTGCAAATGGGGAGTTTGCGGTTGTGCAAATGGACTGTTTGCGGTTGTTTGCGGTGCGTTAAACGGGGAGTTTTATCTGTCACTGTGAAGCGGGCGTAATCCTTACACTACCTGATCGATACAACATCATACAGTAGGTCCCCCCCCTCATTATTTTTATGGCCCCCACCCACCGCTCACGGGTGGGGGCGGGTGGGAGGACAGTAGGTCCCCCCCCCATTGAGATTTATGGCCCCCACCCACCGTGCAGGGGTGGGGGCCGGGGGGGAGGACAGTAGGTCCCCCCTTATCCTTATTTACTGAATATTCCCTTGTATAACAATGTTTGGCATTTAGTGAATATTCCCTATTCTGCTCTGTGTCAGTGTGTATCAGGGATCCTTAGGATAGGTGTCAATCCATATCTGCCAAGTGACCCTATGTAGGGGGAACAGTCTCTATTCTGCTCTGTGTCAGTGTGTATCATGATCTCTGAGGACAGGTGTCAATCCATATCTGCCAAGTGACCCTATGTAGGAGGAACAGTCTCTATTCTGCTCTGTGTCGGTGTGTATCATGGTCTCTGAGGACAGGTGTCAATCCATATCTGCCAAGTGACCCTATGTAGGAGAACAGTCTCTATTCTGCTCTGTGTCAGTGTGTATCATGGTCTCTGAGGACGGGTGTCAATCCATATCTGCCAAGTGACCCTATGTAGGAGGAACAGTCTCTATTCTGCTCTGTGTCAGTGTGTATCATGATCTCTGAGGACAGGTGTCAATCCATATCTGCCAAGTGACCCTATGTAGGAGGAACAGTCTCTATTCTGCTCTGTGTCAGTGTGTATCATGGTCTCTGAGGACAGGTGTCAATCCATATCTACCAAGTGACCCTATGTAGGGGGAACAGTCCCTATTCTGCTCTGTGTCAGTGTGTATCAGGGATCATTAGGATAGGTGTCAATCCATATCTTCCAAGTGACCCTATGTAGGGGGAACAGTCTCTATTCTGCTCTGTGTCAGTGTGTATCATGGTCTCTGAGGACAGGTGTCAATCCATATCTGCCAAGTGACCCTATGTAGGAGGAACAGTCTGTTCTGCTCTGTGTCAGTGTGTATCAGGGGCTCTGAGGACAGGTGTCAATCCATATCTGCCAAGTGACCCTATGTAGGAGGAACAGTCTCTATTCTGCTCTGTGTCAGGGTGTATCAGGGGCTCTGAGGACAGGTGTCAATCCATATCTGCCAAGTGACCCTATGTAGGAGGAACAGTCTCTATTCTGCTCTGTGTCGGTGTGTATCATGGTCTCTGAGGACAGGTGTCAATCCATATCTGCCAAGTGACCCTATGTAGGAGAACAGTCTCTATTCTGCTCTGTGTCGGTGTGTATCAGGGGCTCTGAGGACAGGTGTCAATCCATATCTGCCAAGTGACCCTATGTTGGAGAACAGTCTCTATTCTGCTCTGTGTCAGTGTGTATCATGATCTCTGAGGACAGGTGTCAATCCATATCTGCCAAGTGACCCTATGTAGGAGGAACAGTCCCTATTCTGCTCTGTGTCAGTGTGTATCAGGGATCCTTAGGATAGGTGTCAATCCATATCTGCCAAATGACCCTATGTAGGAGAACAGTCCCTATTCTGCTCTGTGTCAATATGTCATATGTCAGGTATCAATCCATATCCATTGTGATTTAGGAATGTTAGGTGATTTCTGCCCTTTATGGATTAAAACCAGACTCTGCATCAACTGTGTAATTTTCCATGGGAATTTTGCCTTGGATCCCCCTCAGGCATGCCACAGTCCAGGTGTTAGTCCCCTTGAAACAACTTTTCCATCACTATTGTGGCCAGAAAGAGTCCCTATGTGTTTTAAAATTCGCCTGCCCATTGAAGTCTATGGCGGTTCGGACGGTTCGCCGGTTTGCTAACATTTGCGGAAGTTCGTGTTTGCCGTTCGCGAACCGAAAATTTCGTGTTCGCAACATCACTACTAGATAATATTGAGAAAAAAAAAACTACAAAAAACAACAAACTGATCTTACAAAGCCTAAAAAATTTAATAAAGTTAAAAAAGGTCTTTCTAGAACATTTTGCCTTAATATCTAGAAAAAAAATGACATGTCGTAAAAAGTAATTTCTAGTGGTGTTTTTTTGTTTTTCCAGAAAATATTCATTGAAGATTCTATAAATTATCCACAAAGCATTACTTTGCAGGTGATACATATATTTTACATAATTACAGTCAGTTTAATTGACATAATTGACAGTTTGACAGTAACTCGTTTCTCCAGCCACACATAAAGCAACAGACTTGCTTTGTTGAGATTACTCTTCCACCAAGATCACAAAGGTAAGCCAGAATCTTTTGCTGTTTCGTGCACTGCTGTTTCTTATTTGATGGCTTGCATTTATGAGTCACATAATTTTGGTACTTTGATGTAGTGTTAAGGTTTGCATACAGATGTTTTATGGTTGTAGGGGCCTTGGGTCAATGGGTCCTTCTTGGTTAATATGACATTTTGGCACACCCTGTTATTTAACCCAAGGCAAATCACTTTTTGCACCAAAACAATGAATTGGAAGAAAATATTAAAATGCTTGTTGAGGCTAGTAATGCATTTGATGATGTCTCACATGTAACAAAGCAGTCTAAGAAATTTAGTCCACTGAGCAGATCTTCTCTCTCCTAAAAGAGTAGAGTTAAATTGAGAGATTTTGGAAGGGGGATGGGTATTTTGACAAATACCTCATTGCAATACCTTTGTTTAACCCCTTAAGGACACATGACATGTGTGACATGTCATGATTCCCTTTTATTCCAGAAGTTTGGTCCTTAAGGGGTTAAATTATAAATATAAATAATATTCTAAAATATATTTTTATTCAAATGCTGAATTATCCTGAATCAAATTTGCAATTTCAAGGACTAACTCAGTTTTCCTTGAGGACTTGCTTATAGTATACTGGCAAACACAGTCATTCTCTGTAGTCTGAAAAACATTTGATAGGTTGTTTATAGTGATGTGTGTGGATAACCTTTGCACTTGGTCATTATTAAATACTTCACGGCTGTATTGCAACATGCATCAACTATGTTTTGTAAGTGTAGGCATTATCTTTTTCTAATTTTTTTTTATGCCCAACGTTGATTTGTTTTGCATTAAGACAATTCTGTTATGCTTTCCTTCCCCCCCTTTTATTTATAAATATAAATCAAAGGATTATAACTAGAGTTGAGCGAACTCGAACTGAAAAGTTCGGGTTCGTATCGAACATTACGTTTTTTGGACCCCGGACCCATCACTATATGTTCGGGTTGGAGTTCGGAGTTCAGCAATTTAATGACGGGTTTTGAAAGGCTGCAGGGCAGCCAATCAACAAGCATTTGACTTGTGTGCCCTTAGAAGTCATCACAGCCATGCCTACTAATGGCATGGCTGGGATTGGCCAGTGCAGCATGTGACCCAGCTAGTAGGGGCATGTCTATTAAACAGTGAGCAGCCTGTGGCTGCTCACTGTTAAAAAAACAAAACCTTAATACCAATAAGGTGGGGACCTATTGTACCCCCCCCTGAGCAATGGGTGGAGGCCCTAAATAACAATAAGGGGGGACACCTACTGTCCTACCCCCCGTCCCCCAGCCCTGTGTGGTGGGTGGGAACCCGAAATAACAATAAGGGGGGGACCTATTGTCCTCCCCCCGGCCCCCACCCCTGAGCGGTGGGTGGGGGCCATATATAAAAATTGGGGGTGGACCTAATGTCCTCCCCCTGGCCCCCACCCATGAGCGGTGGGTGGGGGCCATAAATAAAAATTGTGGGGACCTAATGTCCTCCCCCTGCCCCCACCCCTGCACGGCGGGTGGGGGCCCTAGTGTCCACCCCCCCGGCTCCCACCCCAGCGCGGTGGGTGGGGGCCTTAAATAACAATAAGGGATGTCCTCCCCCTGGCCCCCACCCCTGCGTGGTGGGTGGGGGCCTTAAATAACAATAAGGGAGGGGGACCTAATGTCCTCCCCCCCCAGCCCATGAGCGGTGGGTGGGGGCCATAAATAAAAATCCCTCCCCCAGGTGACTAGGGGTGACTAGGGGTCCCCAAACCCCTAGTGACCCCCTCCCTCATCCTATGGGGGGACCCTTGTATAAATACCTCAAAAAAAAAAAAAAAGACTTACCATTTGATGTCTTCTTTCTTCTAAAATCTTCTTTTTCCAGCCCCATAAAAGGCCAAATAAAAATCCAGAATAACCGACGCACTTTAAAAAAAAAAAAAGAGTGCAAAAAAAAAAATAAGCCTTCTTCACTCATGGTGGGCTCCACGCAGACTGAGCTCTGCAGGGCGTGAGCAGGCTTATAAAGCCTTGCCCCGTCCTGCAATTAGGCTCAGAGCACTCTGATTGGTAGGTTTTAAGCCATCCAATCAGAATGCTATGACAGGTAAATGAAGAGACTGACAGGTAAGTCTCTACATTTACCTGGCACAGCACTCTGATTGGTTGGCTTGAAATCCACCAATCAGCGTGCTCTGTGTCATTTTACATAGCGTGGGAAAGTTCTTTGGAATTTTCCCACGCTGTATAAAATGACACAGAGCACTCTGATTGGTGGATTAAGTAACATGTGCAACGGTTATTCTGGATTTTATTTGGCCTTTATTGGGGCTGAAAAAAGAAGATTTTAGAAGAAAGAAGACATCAAATGGTAATTTTTTACAGGTAATTAGACAAAGGTCCCCCCTCGTTATTTTTAGGATGAGAGGGTAGGTAGGGGTAATTTTTTGGGGGGGAGGGTTTGGGGGCCCCTAGTCACCTGGGGGGATTTTTATTCATGGCCCCCACCCACCCCTCAGGGGTGCGGGCCAGGGGGAGGACATTAGGTCCCCCCCTTATTGTTATTTAGGGCCCCCACCCGCTGTGCAGGGGTAGGGGTGGGGGGGGGGACATTAGTTCCCCCCCTTCTTGTTATTTAGGGCCCGCACCCGCTACGCAGGGGTGGGGGCCGGGGAGGAGGACAGTAGGTCCCCCCCCAAATTCTTATTTATGGCCCCCACCCACCGCGCAGGGGTGGGGGCCGGGGGGAGGACAGTAGGTGCCCTCCACATTCTTATTTAGGGCCCCCACCCGTCGCACAGGGGTGGGGGCAATAGGTTTATTTTCACTGTTTACTAGACACGCCCCTGCTCGCGGTATAGCAAGTAGGGGCTGAATTTACTAATACTAAGTAATCATTAAGACCAATTTATGTGACCAATTTAGGTCTTTCAGCCTTTTGGTAGATAGCTCCATTATACCGTGTGAATTAGGGAGTTATCTAATAAGCGGTTGCTTATTTTATGTTATTTTTAAGTGATTTCCCTATGCACATTTGTTTGCAGGGCACTTGTCCTACTCTTACCCCCATTTTACTTCCCTTTGCAGCCCTCTAGCCCTTTCCAGGAGTTTTTTAGAGTCATTTTTGTGGCAAAAAGTTCGGGTCCCCATTGACTTCAATGGGGTTCGGGTTCAGGGTCAAGTTCGAGCCCAAAGCCGGACCCGGACATTCAACTCTAATTATAACTAATTTATCTTTTTCCTTTATTTATTAACAGATTTTCAGAAATAACGCAAATCATCCAGAATTAAGAGTAAGTAAATTATAATTTTCAGTAGACATAATGTTTCTTTAGAGTTGAAATAAGGTGGCTGAGAATTATATCCACTTCAGAGTAACAATAAATGTAATGAAGACAGTCCTAAGTAATTGATAAAAAAAAAAAAAAAGAAGGGAATCTTTAAACAAAGTCTGTGAAACAATTTAGGTCTTCAACAGTTAACTGTTAAGTGGTTGGGTGACCTGTTTTCAAATCTTTAAACAATCTGGTTTGGCAATATCAATTTAAGCTGTGAAAGAGAGGTGAATCCTAAAGGCACAATTCAATTAACAGTCTAAGTAGAACACACTAAATCAGTCCTAGATTGAAGGGGAGATGGGAGAAAGAGTAATTCACTAAGCTTGTCTGGTCTGGTCTGGTCTGATAATAGAAACTGAAGTAAGAATTTAGGGAAACCCATAAAGTGAAGTTCAGATAACAAGCCAGAAGTTTAAACATTAGATCTCTGTTTACAGGAAGTGATAAAAATAAGCTGTGTAATTCACATGCAGGGAGGTGTGACTGGGACTGTATAAACAAAGTGATTTAATGCCTCAATGGCAGAATTGAGAAGTGAGACTGCAGGAGCATGATCTATAAACCAAAACTGCTTAATTGAGCTAAATTTGTTTTGGTAGCTATAGAGTTCCTTTAAATGAACTTCCTAAAGAGAGGAGAGATGAAAAGTTTCTCAAGGCAGCAAACAGTAACAGACAAAGAAACACTGATGGTGCAAGCTATTTAAAATAAAGTGTGATGTCTGTCAGTGTCTCCTAAAAATACAGTTGCAAAAAAACATTTACAAATATCACATATTAACAGAATCAAGATAGTAACATAGCAAGTGTTAATTCATCATTAATTATAGGTGCACTCTAATTCTAGTATGTACCTTCCTTTGTGATTTTCAACATTGAAGATGTGAGTATCAAAGAGCCATCCTAAAACTATAGCGTATTTGTTTATGATTATAATTTTTAACATTTACAGGGTTATTTGATAAAGTGAGAATTGTGAATTCAAAGTGAATTTAAAATTTTAGGCTAAAATAGTTTAAATGGAAATATTGCTGAACTGGAGAATTTTTCCAGCTTGGCTAATTTGGTTTGAAATTGGAAATTCACTTTGAATCTGAATTCCCAACAATCCCCACTTAAATAACCCTGTGATGTTATTTATACACACACACTGGTTCTGTAAAGCATACAATGTGACCAAGCACCATTCTACTTTTCCACTTAGTGGATCATTTGAGGAGTGTGGAAGCAGTCCTTTAACAACAGATTGAGAACTATGTATTGGCTAAAGTGCTCTTACATCAAGGGTGACCAAACAGTAGATCTCCAGATGTTTTAAAAATACAACTGCCATCCATGTTGAGAGAAGTCCATGGCATGGAGCCCATGCCTAAATAAATCAGAGCTGTTTTGGCAGCACAACATAGGTATTGTAGTTTTAGACATCTGGGCATTTACCTTTTAGCCCCACAATCGTACATACCTTTTAGAATATGTGGTTATAATTTAGTGTTTATGGAGCTAAATGGGGAAAAAAAGTTGAACCATCTTCTCTACCAAATTCCATTCAGATGACTGATCATTTATTTAAAAGCAAGAGTTTCTCATCCGTGTACCAGAAGTATATGATTCCTGTGTCCAGTGAGATCATGAGTCTGATTTTTTCATATATGGAAGAGAAGGTACCTTTTACAAGCAACAATGTGTAGTAGATGTTTTCTTACAATTGTGATTTATATTTTTTATTGTAGCACATACATAGTTATATACACAGATAAAAGTGTGGCAAGCTACGTTTTAAGTGCAGTCAAAAGTAAATTATAGATATTTGCAGAGTATACATATCATGCAACAATGGTAAAATAGTTGTTGTCTAGCTCAAATATGGGTAAGGCTGTATGCACTATTTTAACCCCTTAAGGACACATGACATGTGTGACATGTCATGATTCCCTTTTATTCCAGAAGTTTGGCCCTTAAGGGGGTAAAGTAAACTAGGTATGCATGTTTGTATGTGAATCACAAGAGAGTATGGCAAGGAAGTATGGCAAGGTGTATACAGCCTGAACTAAAATTTAGTAAGCAATATTCCACTGACTCAAAGCAACAGAGAGAAATCAGTTACGGAACACAAATAAAAAAATATGCATAAGAAGAAATAACTGACTAGCAGAATTATCTATGACATGAAGGCAATTAGAGTATTAGGCAGGTGCACACCACTGTTTTCAATTGGACTCAGGTGTCAGTGGGTAGTCACATCTCCAGCTCAGGAGGGAGCAGAGGATGCGCATGAATTATTCAGTGCAGGTCTCAGGAAAGTATCTGGTATAGGCAAGTCCAGTGCATAAAAGATACATTCTGCCTCAGAAACATAAGTGAGTTGCATACACTTCTCTGCACGTATCCCTGATACTTTTCAGCCTGGTCCCCAATGATATCTGACTCTCAATTCTCTCAGACAGACGGTCTTTAGGTGATTTAGGGACATGATGGTAGTAGTCCAGTTGCATGGCTTTGGCCTTGGCTGGAAAAAAACATTGACCTCAACATTCTGTGAAGGTAATGAGTTACCTAATTATCAACTACGTCTTCAGGGACACCATTGACCCACAGGTTATGTTGCAGCTTGGAGTCCTCCAAGACAGCTAGCTTGCCCTTCATAATCTATAGAAATGTAGTGTAAAATACACCACCTAGTGGAGCGCTAATACAAATACAAGTGATAGAGGGATTCACTTAGCCCAACAATTTTGTGTTGTCTTAAATTCAGGAATATGCTTTTAAAAAAGAGATAAAAAAAAACATATAGTGTAGATGGTTTTGGTGAAAATGAGTGATGAAAGTAAAAAACTGAAACCACTCACATGGCCTGGAGCCTATATAATATTGGCTTCGTACATAAGCCTATAAGCTCTTTGGGCAGCAACACACCCCTTCCTCTGAGATATACCTCCACAACGACAAGTAAACAAAAGGAGAAAGAGACCCAATGGGTGGTATATGTGCAAACAGGCAGATAATATATAGTGGAAAATGTAATGCTCACCTAGTTGAGAGCCTTAAAATCCTGGCTCTGAGGGTGGTCAGCGATGTGCCAGTATGAAGGGATGGCACTTCCCTGTAAAGTTTCCCAGAGGCTCCAAGGACTTCAATAGATAAAGAAAATGTATTGATTCCAAATAAAAAGTAAATATAAAACCAGAAATTTGGAGTATAAAAATTGTAAATAAAAGTAAAAAAAAAAGTCAAAATCAGCCAAAACGCGTTTCACTCATCTGTGAGCTTCCTCAGTTAGATGTGATATAGCCTCAGGGAATTCTTGCTATTTAAATGTTCCAATACTTCCTCCCATTTGCTAATTTGATTTTAACACTCCTGTTTAATTGTAACTAACCATATCATTGGTGGTTTAGAGATATTTGAAAAAAAAACGGTAGGTGGTTGGCGGAAATGGTGCTGTTTGCCACTTCCACCCTCCACAACCTGAAGTATAATTTTTTTTTTTTGCCCTTGTTGTGCAGCAGTAGCTTCCTTTCCATGTTGAGGGGGAGGTCCTTGCGCCGATCAGGGGGTGGCCGTAATGACATCACGAGCTAGCATGCATCAGCCTCAACCACCTGTGGACATGTCATCTCATTTTGGCCCAAAATGTTGTTAAAGTCACCTCCTCTCCAGTTTCCTACCACTTTTTGTATGCCCATACATTGGAGTCTTTTGGGATTACTATTGTGTGAGGTTTTAAAGTGGTGTGACACGTTATGTCCTTCATATCCTTTTTTAATGTTCCTTACATCTTCTTCCACCCTTGTATGCTTCCCAAAGAGCACATAGGCTTACGTATGGAGTCACTATTATATAGGCTCCAGACCATGTGTGTGGTTTCAGTTTTTTACTTTCATCACTCATTTTCACCAAAACCATCTACACTATATGTTTTTTTTTATCTCTTTTTTCCCTTCATTGTATGTTTAAAAGCATATTCCTGAATGTAAGACAACACAAAATTGTTGGGGTAAGTGAACCCCTCTATCACATATATTTGTATTAGCGCTCCACTAGGTGGTGTATTTTACAGTACATTTCTATATATTGTTAATTTATTGTGGAAATAAGGGTATTCCACTTTATGTGTTTGAGCTGCTTTGTATTTTAGACACTGAATAGTTTCACCCATAACCTCTGTAAAGAGGGTTTTTTTGTTTAAGTTTGCCCTCCATAATGTGGTTGGCCTGCTTCAGCTTGTCTACCTCAGCTTTCAAATAATCATCCTGTTTGCCTCTGGTACTATCACCATCATCCAGCACCCACAACCGGGCTGTCATAACCCCAATATCACTTCAAACCAGCCCAATGTCAGCCTTGAGAAAGGTCTTTACCTTGGCCAACAAGTTTCGAATGTCAGTTTTACTAGCAGGTATAAGGTCTAGGTGAGTTTCAGGGTTTGTCCTCCTGGACTCCTATTCACAATCTGCAAGTGGTTGGTTCTTGCTAGATTCTAATCGCTCAGTACAGAGGAGTCTTGTTCACGCTCGTCCGAGGCGAGGTCAGAATGTTCCTGCACGGGGGATATCTTGGTGAGCAGTGCCCAATATATTTGGAGGGAGAAGCTGTATCGCTCTTGCAGATCTTTCCCATAGTGTCAGGACAGCTTTTGGGTAAATAGAAGATTAATTTAATGCAGTCAGGCTAATCATTTTACGATAAACAGTCACCCACAAAGGGTAATTGTTTTTCTGGACACAGTGGGTAACTGTTTTTCTGGTTTTACTTTATTGATTACAGGGTGTTGGGGGATATACCTTGTGTTACACCTCTTGTTATTTTGCACACTAGAAGCTCCTACACACCGTTCTCCCTTTTTTCCTAATCATTTTGAGATCTCATTTGGGAGCTCTCAGCATGTGTGTCTGCTTTGTTCCGTAGCTAGCTCCTCAATTTAATGGAGTTTTTGCATTTAAGTTTTCATCTAGCATTTTAATTTGTTGGTTTTGTATTATATTTAACAATTGTGATACATTTTCCATTTTATTTGCACAGTACAGGAGTAGTGGCATAATGATCTAGTAAAGACAGAATGGATTTGCTTGAATAAGTATTCTCCTGCCATAATTTCACTCAGTGCAGTGGGTGCTGGGGAATACAATTGCCAGCCATTTAAAGTGTCACATTCACTCAGAGTTAACCACTAGTATTGCTAGTATTGCTATAGATCATCAGGTGTCATCCTGTTTTATCCTGACCACACCTCACAAATTGTTTACTTGCATCTAGAAAATCATACCTTTACTCTCTCATATTTATATATATATATATATATTTAAACAGACTTTAAAATTCTGAAGATTGGCTAATTATAAAGGAACAATAATTCTGATCATTAGACTTTACAGGTAACACAAGGACTGTTAAATCGAGATGCAGTAAAATAGTTTGGTAACCAGACCTCACTTAATGTAAGGTTTACAAAACCAGAAATTTGAGGTAGAATTTGTTCTATTAATATTACAATACATCAAGCATGTCAAATTCAAAGTCTGGCATGGGCCACATAAACAAGGTTTAAGTTTATGTTGGCCGCAAAAAAAAAATACCTTAAATTTTCATAGAAACGTAGGTTTATGTACATTCCCCTCTACTAAATCACAGCACACCCTTCTACGAAATCCTAGTCCCCTCTCTCTACTAAACCACAGCATCCCCCTCTGCCACCATGTGCCAAATCTGATCCTCCTGCTACTTCTTGAAACCCTGTGAAGGTCGATGTCACATGGCGTTACATGCCTCCATGCACCTCCAGGTACTCCACTCCAGTAGCAGCCAATGCAACACTGACCAACACACACACACAAACACACACTCACAGACAGACTCACTCACAGACAGAAACACACACACTCACAGACAGACACACACATACTCACTGACAGACAGACACACGCATACATCCTTACTGACAGACACACACAGACAGACACACACATACTCACTGACACACACACATACTCACTGACAGACACACATACTCACTGACAGACACCCACACATACTCACTGACAGACACACAGACACAAACTCACTGACAGACACACACACACAGACATACACACATACTCACTGACAGACACACACACTGACACAGACACACACACACACACACTCACTGACAGACACACACAGACACACACTCACTGACAGACACACACACACACACTGGCAGGCACACACACACATTTACACATTCTTGCACTCACATCATTTAATTTATAGTTCCCTACCTTTGGGAGCTGGTGTGGGGATCTTCTGTCTGGTGATCTCCTTCCTCCTCCTCACTGCTCCTTCGCGTTTATTAGTGATGCCGGAATATGGTGTCATATTCCGGTGCCCAGCTTCACTACAGAGGGCGCGCGCGAGGGAGCAGTGAGGAGCAGGAACACTTAGCTCCCTCGCTGCATCCACCGTCCCTTCCTCCCCAGCCGCGTAAGTTTTAGCAGAGTAGGCACCTGCAATATGGGGAAAGCAGATGCCTACTTTGCTATAACACTAGTATGTACTCACGGCTCGCAGGGCCTCAAAGATGGTCCTTGTTGGCTGCATACGGGCCGCGGGCCGCATGGTTTGACATGCTTGCAATACATCCAATGACTTTGTCAACAAATAGTAATTATAACTAATGGATGTTTCAGTTGTAGAAAGGAACTAGGCACAGATATCCATTAATGCCCTCATTACATTTATATTGTATACATTTATACAAGCCTGTGACATAAAATCAGAATTTGTTGTAAAAAGTGCTTCCAATAATACCTCAATGTCAACTCATTTTATTGTCCCATCAAAAAGCATGAGGTAAAAAAAAAAAAAAAAAGAACGAAAAACAATTCCAGGAACAAGATTTTTACACTGTTACAGAAGCAGAAGTGATTAACTTTATAACAGTGTAGGCACTTTAAATGAGAATGAAGGCCTTGCAAGTTACATCGTTATTAATTCTGAAGGGCCCAAAAGTAACAATGCAGGTGAAATTGCTGGGAAGATAATGGCAGTGGTTTGGATAGACTGTGAACACTGAGATGGAGAAGTGGAAAGACAATAGTACCAACGCAACGACCACAGTGTCACCATCCCCAGACTTCAGTTACTACATGTGAGGAAGCTGGGGAGTAATGACACTTAAGTGTAGAAATATCACATACGTGAACACTGGGATTTATAGTATTTATGGCACGTTCTCTGCTTTTATAATATAATGCCCTCTAAAAGATCAATTTGCACAGAATGAAGATCATAACTGGTTAGGTTAGGAAGATGCTAAATGTTGGGTCTTTTGGAATGGTACATCTAGTTCTGTTCTTGGTTCAAACACCAGGTAGTCTTGGAACAGGGCAACACTCCCATTTTCTAGCAATTTTGTAGTACTAAAAGTGCTGGTTTATATCTACCATGACATCTGATCTCATGTTTGACTCCTGCAGTATAGTATTTGGTGTATCTTATTTTACTTTTTACATATCTGAGTTATTTCTACTTGACATCTTATGCTGTAGATTAAAAGCCATAAAAACTGCTGATTTTTGAAGTGGCTGTAGTGTTATATCCAACCTTTTGATAGCAATATTAGGCTGAGAGAACTGGAGGCACTTACAGCCTTTCATTGTTAACAAATGTTTGCAATATTGGCACTGATAATGGAAACATGATCCGAATTCTCACTGCAGTTGCAAAAGGGACAGAATATAGGTTCCACTTATCACACTGCCCCCAAATCGTTTGGCAGGAAACTAGTTTGCAACACTCATGGCACCATAATCTACAATGAACCGTAAAATGTTGCTGAACTTAAATTGCAATTTACGTTTCACAGTCGTAAAAAAAAAAGTGCAGACATCTAAATTATTTTCAGTAGCGAACGCAATTAACATTAATTGAAGCCTTTTTCTTGTTCTGTAGAAAAGGAAACCTTATGATACAGCAGTCGATGTTGGATGTGGTACTGGGAGATATACATTGCCTCTAGCAGCTCATTTCAAAAATGTTATTGGTGTAGACATCAGCGAATCTCAGCTTGAGGAAGCCAAACAATTCTGCCCATTGGAAAATGTAACTTTCCAGTAAGTAATTAAAATCCATTAATCAATATAACCACCCACACTGTACAACAGAAAGAAGACTTTATCCCCAGTCACTAGGTTCACTGAATGACATTATAACTGCTGTCTTTAACGCGGCACAAATGGAGTTACTCCTGGGGGCCCAAAGCAGCTGCCCTGTGACCCCGCAGCCTGTATTAAAAAAATGTAAAAAAAAGGATTTCTCTAATGGGCCCGCAGTGCTGGTATTGTGGCTGCACCGGGGCAAGCAAACTAAGGGGGCCCACCGGGTGGTCATACACTTAGGGCCACCCGGTGAGCATGTTTCAGCAGGGGTCCGGTCGGCGCTGTGGCCCTTTAACAGCGCGACCGGGCCCCTTCTTTAATGGCTCCATGGGAGGAAGTGACGTCCGCAAATCTCACCACCTCAAAGACATCGGGCCACGCGGGAGGCTGAGCCAGGATCCAGTGAGGAGGGGGAGCAAGGAGATCCAGATCCCCAACTCCCAACCACCCCAGCCAGCACACTGGACCCCAGGGAAGAAAGCCTCTTGCAAAGGTAAGAAACTGAAGGGTGTCTGTCTGTGTGTGTGCCAGTATGTCTGTGTGTGTGTCAGTATGTAGCTCTGTGTGTGTGTGTGTGTGTGTGTGTGTGTGTCAGTATGTATGTCTGTGTGTCAGTATGTCTGTGTGTGTGTCAATATGTGTGTGTGTGTGTCAGTATGTCTGTGTGTGTGCCAGTATGTCTGTGTGTGTGTCAGTATGTCAGTGTGTGTCAGTTTGTATGTCTGTGTGTGTGTCAGTGTGTATGTCTGTGTGTGTGTGTCAGTATGTCTGTGTGTGTGTGTGTCAGTATGTATATCTGTGTGTGTGTCATTTTGTGTGTGTGTCAGTATGTATGTCTGTTTGTGTCAGTATGTATGTGTGTGTATGTATGTATGTCTGTGTGTCAGTCAGTATGTCTGTGTATGTGTCAGTATGTCTGTCACAGTGTCAGTATGTCTGTCACAGTGTGTCTGTGTGTGTCAGTATATCTGTTTGTGTGTGTCAGTTTGTGTGTGTATCTGTGTGTGTGCCAGTGTGTATACCTGTGCATGTATCTGTATGTAGCCAATGTGTGGATGTCTGTGTATCTGCATGAGTGTCAGTGTTTGTATCTGCATTTGTCAGGTTATGTATCTGTGTGTCTGTATGTTGTCAGTGTATCTGCATGTGTGTCAGTGTGTGCATCTGTATGTTTGCATATGTGTCAGGTTGTGTGTCTGTATGTGTGTGTCTATCAGTGTGTGTAAATGTGTCTGTATAGCTGCATCTGTATGATTGTGTATATCTGTGTATCTGCAAGTGTTTCTGTGTGTATGTGTATTACAGTGTGTGTGTGTGTTTGTGTGTGTTTGTGGCAGGGCATGTGTATATGTCCATACATCTCAGCATTCAAACGCCAACACTACACACAAATACACACCTGCATTCAAACTTCAACACTACATATAAACACACCTCTTTTTTTAAACAACAAAATTATATAAACACACCAGTGCATTCATAAACCAACACTACACATAAATGCATGCTTGCACTCAAATGCCATCTCCACATACAAACACACCCCGACATTCACACAAACATACTCCATACAAAAACACTCAAAAACACTCAAACACACAAAATTTCCCTATACAACCCTGCATGTCAAAGCATTGTTGGAGTTGCATGACAGATGGGGATCTACCTTTTGCCCCCTCTTGCCCAAAATAATTCATGCACCAAAGCCCTCTCTACTTTAGGTCCTCCTTTGCGTTGGGGTGGGGGGCTTGATTGCATGTCAGGGAGGGGATGACATAGTCCAGGGGGCTCAAGCAAATGTTTGCCCATGGTCCAATCAATATTAAAGACGGCCCTGAACATTATGGATCTATTTTGTTGTAGGGTGGCTGCTGCTGAGAACTTACCCCTAGAAGATGCATCTGTGGACCTTGTGAATGCAGGACTTGCTGCTCATTGGTTCAACGTGGAGAAATTTGTGCATGAAGCAATTCGGGTTTTAAAGCCCAATGGCTGTCTGGCAGTGCATGCTTGTGTTCCAACTTTTAAAATACAGGATGGTCATAATGATCCTGCACTAAACGCCATTATAAAAGAGGTGGGGCCTATTGTAGTGAAATTAATAGAATATAGTTTTAAAATTTTAATGTGCTTGATGTGTGTGAGATAGTAGGTTGTTTTTTTGTCCCACAAACAGACATTTAAGATCATCCTCAGCTGACTAAACTATTCCCTTTGCAGTATATGGACAAAGTATCAAAATATAACTACAAAAACAACAATCTTATGCATCACCAGTATGAAGAGGTTTTCAATGCTATACCATTAAAAGACAAGAGGTGGTAAGTACATGTCATGTCAAGTTGCTGTAAAGATTTTATTTTGCCTATATAACCCCCCCCCAACCCCCACCCCACCCCACCCCACCCCAATTATGCACTATAGGTTTAACTGCTTCATCAATCCTATTAACTGATTTTGCCATCAATTGCCTGTATCCCAAAGATGGCAGCTCTGCTTGTGCTTTTCATTGATGTCCTAGAACTGATGCACTTTAATAATCTTATACTTTTCACAATTTTTTATGAAAGGTATTTTCATTGCACATTAACTTGCAATATTTGACAATCCATTTAAAGATTTAAACTACAGAAATCTATTTGAATGTTCCATGCCAGGATTAGAATCATGTACCCAAACCCAGACATTGCTTTGTATGGTCATGACAGTCCTTATCAATACATGTATTTTCTTGCAGGGTTACAGACATACCTGTTGTATTTGAAATGTCTGTTGGAGAAATAATAGGACTTTTTCAGTCTATATACATGTATCAAGAATTCCTTAAACATGATAAAAATGAAGCCATCAGGTTCCTGACGCAACTGGAACAGAGGTAATGTATAGACAATAGACTTGTGCATAGTGGAAAAAGTTGGTTTAGCCAAGCCAAAACACTTTTTTTCTTTTAAAAATCCAATTTAGTTTAGGACCTCAAACTTGTTCAGTTGACTGTTCAATTCGTTCAAATATCATCTATTGAAATATTTGGGTAACAACTGGGATGAACCCAAAAGGGTGAGCGAAAATAAGGCAATCAGTGCAGTGCAAAGTATATAGATAATATAAATATTACGTATATATTTTGCAGCTTATTGATAAATGCATTTTCCTGCACGTTGGTTCACAGTTCAAGTAGGAAAAAGTTACCAATAGAGGGAAGAAAATTAAGAGCAGTGAAAAAAAATTATGCCAGAACATAAAAGACACTGACAGTGAATAACACTGATTATAGCATTACAATGGCACCTTTCAATGGGTGGGATATATTAGGAGGCAAGAAATAGTCAGTTCTTGAATTTCATGTGTTGGAGATAGAACAAATTTGCAAGCAAAAAGATCTGCGTCACTTTTACAAGCCCATTAGTGATGGCTAGACTGCTGGGTCAGAGCTTTCCCAAAGTGGCAAGACTTGTGGAGTTTCCCTGGTATGCATTGGTTAGTACCTACCAAAAGTGGTGCAAAGAGGGATCGTCTTACTTTCATATGGGTTCCTAGACTGAGGCACTGGGGGATGCAGGAGACGTTTATTTTACAACAGACTCACTTACGATGATCATTGGATACCTTAAGCCTTACCTTCCCCAGGTGGGGGGTTTTAGTGACAAATTATAATGGAGAGAGTGGATTTTCAGTCACATAACAGACCTGTACATTACTTGCCTTCCTTGGAGGTGAACTCAAACCACTTACTAACACACAGTCGAGTACACAAACTGCCTGGGAGGGTGATGCAGAGAGTGAGCTGAAGGTTGGTCTAGCTTACTTGAGATTGCATAAGTAAGCCCCTGCTGTAGGTTGGTCTAGCTTACTTGAGATTGCATAAGCAGCAGTACTGGTTAGAGTATCTTGAAATATCCTAATGGATATGGTTGCTTGGAACATGTCATAATATTATTCTACTTAAGAGCACTTTATACAGTATTTTTTTTATACCTATTTGCAGACCTATATGTCCTTGTTTCATTTCATAACTCATGTTGACTGTTTTAAAAAGAAACAAAAGAAAATGGGTATTACTGTGGATACAGGTTTATTTTGAGAATGTGATTATTTCCTATCCGGCAACCAATAAAAACTTTATTCCCCCAAAAAAGTGGTGCAAGGAAGGACTGCCAGTGAACTGGGTTCAGGGCTCTCAATGCTCATTGATTCACATGATGAGGGGTGGCTAGTCCATCTGGTCCAATCACACAGCAGAGTTATTGTAGCTCAACTTACTATAAAAGTTAATGCTGGCCATGATAAAAAGGTGTCAAAAAAGCACAGCGCATCACATATGGGGCTGTGTAACCCCAGACTGGTCAGAGTGAAAGCACCTTCAGTGGGGACATGAGCATCATAACTAAACCATGGAGCAATGGAAGAAGGTTGCCTGATGTGATGAATCACACTTTCTTTTAGATCAGGTGGATGGCAGGGTGCATGTGCATCATTTACCTGGGGAAGACATGGCAACATGGGAAGAAGGCAGACTGGAGAAGATAGTGTTATGCTCTCAGCAATGTTTGTTGGGAAACCTTGGGTCCTGGCATGTGGATTGTTTTCCCTGATGGTATTAGCATCTTTAAGTAGGATAATTCACCCTGCCACACTGCAAAGATTGATCAGGAATGGTTTGAGAAACATGACAGAGAGTTCAAGGTGTTGCTTTGGCCTCAATATTCCCCAAACCTCAATCTAATTTAGCATCTGTGTGATGTGCTTGAACAACAAATCCATTTTATGGAGATCCCACCTTGCAACTTGCTGTACTTAAAAGATCTTCTACTAATATCTTGGTGCCAGATACCACAAGGCATGGTCAGAGGTTTTGTGGAGTCCATGCCTCGATGCACCAGAGCTGTTTTCACAGCACAATATGATATTAGGCAGGTGATTTTAATGTTTTGGCTGATTGATCTGTGTGTGTGTGTGTGTGTGTGTGTGCATATATAAATTGATTGAGACCAAAAGAAAATGAGCCTCTAATATGAAAAAAGAAACATGCTTATAGCAAAAAGGGGGATAACCCCTAAACTGTGAACAACAAGTTTTGAAAAAATTAAATAAAACAAAGAAAAATATCTACCAACAATGATCTCTTACTGGTAGAGTATTTAAAACTTAACTTTTAATCTATATCAAGAGTGTGATAAAATAAATATATATAAATGCAAAATAACCAAAATGATAAAGGATAATAAATAAAAACAAAAATAAAATGGAAGAAACAGTCCTCTCTAGTGAGGGGAATTGGATGGCAGGAACATAAAACCAAGATCCTTGAGATGATCAAGGTACATAAATTTCTAGTTCATAGCGGTTTGTAGGTTATGGCGAGAAGGGAAATAATGTCCCTAAAGTATATCTCCCTTAAAGACTGTAATGTGCCTTCGAGGGCACCCCTTAAAAAATCCTACTCTGTTATATCTCCTCCCTCTGCAGCTCCTGTATTTAGGGATTTAAACTGTAACCAAAGTGTTACAAAGTTATTCAATGGCTGTGTGACCACATATGAACAAGGAAGCTTCTCTCACATATATCTATCTCCAGAATGATAGTAAACTCCAAGCTTGTGTTATCGGCTATCTGTAGTTGAATTATTAGTGGGTGTTAACACCAAGAGTTTAGCGAGTGAGCCTCCTGAGCCCTGACGCGCGCTTTTCGCCAGAGTGGCTCATTCAACCTTTAGTGGCTGTCCCCTAGCCATCACTCATACATTTTCCCATCAATCATGTTTTTTTTAATTTTATTTTTATATAGGCAGAACTCTGAATACCAAATTGAACAAACATGTTCGACCATTGATTAGTTATAAACTTGTATGATGGAGATATGCAACTTGGCTGAATAGCGAATGCACAAGTTTAATAAAGAGCAGATAGAGAGGGCAGTATGTGATAGCTGTAATATTTTGATTCACAAATGTCTATCACAATGATAACTTAAAAAGAGTAGGCAAGTTACTTTAACTTTAAATTACTGACAATTTTCAATTTTTATAAACAGACAGGATCAGACTGGGACTAATCTGGGTTCTTGGCTCCTTGAAGGCCAGTTCACAATGAAATGTTAAAATATAACATTTATGTAACTGTCGCTAGGCATATATTTGTAGTGCTAAGTTATTTACGTGAAATCATGTTTGTTTTCATTATGCTGACCCAAATCTTCCTCTGCAGGTTTGTTGACATTCTAGGAGATGAATCAGAGTCAGCCTTAATTCAGTTCCATATCAAACACTATTGTGTCCAAGCCTGCAAGTCATCATGAGGCTGTAGAAATAATGGATTGGAGAACTATAAAAAGAATGAAATGGCATAACGTGTCTACACTTTCCTCTTGCAGTTAAAATTGTGTAATATGTTTTAAAGCTCAACAGCAGAACAAGAGACATTCAGCAGATTAATACCATTATTTTCTGCCATGTGATAATATTCCATCACACAATGGCAGAGCCAGGAATGTGGACATGTAAGTAAGCAGGATGACGTCCAGCTCTCCATATATGTTTTTTTTTTGTTCCAATACCACATTTAGTAGATTCATCTACATCCACCAACCCTGTGCGGATGTTACTCTTGTGGCTCTAATGTTTACTGCAAATATAAAGCATTTAAAACTTACAATAAAATAATTACAATAAGTTTGTATAACCTTTAAATAAAGAAAACATTGGCCTTGTTTAAAATGCTATGTCTTATTGGATAAATAGATATAGAGGGACATCTTTATTGCAATTCTAAAAGGACAGCTGCCCTGAGCACCATAATTTACAGGGCCCAGAGTGACAGTCACAGGCTGACCGACAGGAGGGGAAGCACTGTGCTACTCCCCTCCTGCCACTGTGTATAGCGTGGTGAGCGGTCTGACAGGAACTACTCATTGAGAGAGCACTTCCTGTCAGATGGGTACAGTGACTTTGGTGAGCATGTACAGGGTAGGTGGGGGGGAACACACATAAAGGGCCTGCAGGGAATGGGGGGATAGACACATGGAGGGACTGCAGGGGAGGAGGGGAGGATAGAAAAAAGTGTCTGCAGTGGAGGCTTAAGAGAGACACATGGAGGGTCTGCAGGGGAGGGGGAGAGAGATACATGGAGGGGCTAGAGTGGAGGGGGGATGAGATACTTGGAGGGAATGGGACACATGAAAGAGTTCGGGGGGAGTGAATCAGTCACATGGAGGGGCTGGGTGAGGAAATGCATCCTTAGTCACAAAGAGAAGAAGAGAGGACTTAGGGATCTGGACAAACCAAATCCTAAAGTACAAAAATTAGAACTATGTGGGTGCAGACGGGCATGAACCCCAGAATGTATATAGAGAAAAAAATTACCTTGGAGGAATGAAAGGAATAGAAGGCACAAAGCCGTTCCTCCTAAACTCTCTCCAACGGTATACCCACACTGGTATATGTAACTCGTGAGGCACAGAATTGTAGTATAGTGTATATATTAAATTTTTTTTATTAGTTTATACTTAATAGAGTATATGGACTCGTGTGAACAGAAAACAAAAAAACGTGCAAGTGATTTAAAAAAGGTAGAATCTCTGTAGCCTAATATAAGTTTATATATCCCTGAATAATTCTGAATACGTAGGTAAGAGAGCAATTAAACAGGTAGATTAATAGTCAAATGACTAACGTTTGGAACTAAAAGCAAATGGAAATAGCAGGTATATAGTTAAAGTATTCAAAGGGTTTGGGGCTCCAAAATATAATAAGAAGGGGAGCTAGGAATACTATGAACTAATGAGTATATATATATATATACCAAAAAATACTTATAAATATATGTATAAATATATATATATATACACATATAATATCTTACGTCCACAAGCATCTAGGTATGGAGGTATATGTGTAGGATCTGACCCCTCTGTGTTAGCTGCTGGCAATGGAGCGTATTTAGGGATGGATGTCTAAGGCAACTGTCACTGAATAGCAGGAGGGAGAAAAAAGGGCTACCTATACCTATTGTGAAATTGTTAGATTGGAATCCTTTTTATCACGGCATACAGAAGCCCCCTGAGGTATTAGCCTTCCAGGTGTATAGAATGCACTTGGGGATCAAAGTTAAGTGTATAAAACACACTGGAGCCAAACAAACAAACCCCAGGAGGAAAAACGGCTTGCCGTTTCCAGTGTAGTTAAAAGTTCGTATGGGTAGCGCTCCCTCGAATTACGCTAGGGCTGTCTTAGAGCAGGGTAGTTTAACCCTTTAGTGACCAGACCGCTGTTCAATTTTCTTACCGTTTGGGACCAGGACTGTTATTTACATTTCTGCTGTGTTTGTGTTTAGCTCTAATTTTCCTCTTATTCATTTACTGTACCCACACATATATATTTGCTAGGTTTATTTAAACTTTGTCCCTTTTTTTTTTCTATATTTTCTCCTTGCTAGTTTTATTTAAAATGTTTTCCCTCTTTTTTTTTTGTTTTGCCAATATAAACCCGCTGCTGACTCACAGAGCTTGCTCACTGGAATTTGTTGGAGAACTGGTGGACTGTGGTTGGTATTAGTTAATACCAAGTGAAAAAAGCAAGTTTCATTTTTTTTTTTTAATTACATTTTTTTTTCCATTTTTTTATAGATATTTTTCGTCTTTGCTGATTTTATTTATAACTTGTCCCCTTTTTTATTTATCTTTTTCTCTTTGCTGTTTTAATTTAAACACTTTTTCCCTTTTCTTATATATATTTTTATTTCTTTGCTGTTTAAAAAAAAAAAATTATATCCTTGCTGTTTTTATTTATTTGAATTTTTTGTAACTTCTCCTCCTTTTCTTATATATTTTTATTTCTTTGTTAGGTCCCTTTTTTCCATATTTTCTCCTTGCTGGTTTTATTTAATACGTTTTACCTCTTTTTTTTTTTTTTCCTTTCTTGCTGTTTATATTTCCCTCCTTGTGGGTGCTGCTGCTGAGCTAATTAGGGGGAGTGACCCTTAATTTCCACCTGTGTGTGATTTGTATTGCCAATATAAACCTACTACTGACTCATAGAGCGTGCTTACTGCAGTTTGCTTGAAAGTAGGCTATTTTACGTAGTCTCTTTTAAGTAGGCGTTAAAACAACAGGTATGTCTACAGAAGTGATGTTTGCTCTAAACACCAGTGAGGTATCCCCTACACCCAGGGCTCGAGTCCTGCAGGAACGCATGGGAACGGCGTTCCTGCACTTTTTCCAAAGCAGGAACGCCGTTCCCGTTACCTGTCCTGCAGGACCGGCCCTGCTACCTGCACAGAGGGGCCAGCACACGCTGTGTTCCTTCTCCAGCTATAACTCTCGCGAGACCCGCGGCTGTTACCATGGCAACGCTCCGCACAGGCGAGTCTCGCGAGAGTTAGAGCTGGAGAGGGAACACAGCGTGTGATGGCCCCTCTGTGCAGCGGCTGCCTCCCTCCAGCATACCACCGGACCACCAGGCGATCTCCCCCCTCCCTGACAAGGTAAGAAGCAGGGAGGGGGGATAAAATAAAAAATATACATACACATAAAATAAGAAAAGAATCCCCCCCCCCCCACACATCATCCAGCACTCACACACCCATCATCCAGCACTCACACACCCATCATCCAGCACACACACACACACACCCATCATCCAGCACACACACACCCATCATCCAGCACTCACACACCCATCATCCAGCACTCACACACCCATCATCCAGCACTCACACACACACATCATCCAGCACTCACACACACACCCATCATCCAGCACTCCACACACCCATCATCCAGCACTCACACACCCATCATCCAGCACTCACTCACACACCCATCATCCAGCACTCACACACCCATCATCCAGCACTCACACACACATCATCCAGCACTCACACACCCATCATCAAGCACACACACACATCATCCAACACACGCACACACACACACATCATCCAACACACGCACACACATCATCCAACACACACACACACATCATCCAGCACTCACACACACATCATCCAGCACTCACACACACCATCCAGCACTCACACACGCACACATCATCCATCACTCACACACGCACACCCATCATCCAGTACTCACACACCCATCATCCAGTACTCACACACCCATCATCCAGCACTCACACACCCATCATCCAGCACTCACACACACACCATCCAGCACTCACACACCCATCATCCAGCACTCACACACACATCATCCAGCACACACACATCATCCAGCACACACACACACATCATCCAGCACACACACACACATCATCATCCAGCACTCACACACACACACACATCATCCAGCACTCACTCACACACCCATCATCCAGCACACACACACCACATCATCCAGCACACACACACACATCATCCAGCACACACATCATCATCCAGCACACACACACACATCATCCAGCACTCACACACACATCATCCAGCACACACACACACATCATCCAGCACTCACACACACATCATCCAGCACACACACATCATCCAGCACACGCACACACACACACACACATCATCCAGCACACACACACCCATCATCCAGCACACACACACACACATACATCATCCAGCACACACACATCATCCAGCACACACACATCATCCAGCACACACACACACACATCATCCAGCACACACACACACCATCATCCAGCACTCACACACACATCATCATCCAGTGAGCACACACACGTCATCCAGCGAGCACACATCATCCAGCACACGCACACACTGCATTCATTATACACACTCTTCACTCACTACAAACACACTACATTCACTATACACACTCTGCATTCACTATACACACTCTGCACTCACAACACACTACATTCACTATACACACTCTGCATTCACTACAAACACACTACACACTCTGCGCTCACTACAAACACATTAAATTCATTATACATAATTTGCACTTACTACAAACACACTACATTCATTATACACACTCTGCACTCACTTCAAAAACACTGCATTCACTATACACACTGCACTCACTACAAACACTACATTTATTATACACACTGCACTCACTACAAATACACTACATTTATTATACACACTGCACTCACTACAAATACACTACATTCATTATACACACTGCACTCACTACAAATACACTACATTCATTATACACACTATGCACTCACTAAAAACACACTGCATTCATTATACACACTCTGCACTCATTACAAATACACTACAATTATTATTCACACAGCACTCACTACAAACACACTACATTTATTATTCATACTCTGCATTCACTACAAACACACTACATTCATTATACACACCCTGCACTGCACTATATGCATAGGAGTGTAATTTAAAAAAAAAAAATTTTTTTAAGGGGGGGAAGGAGAGGGGAGGCGGGAATCTTGGGTGAGTTCCCACACTTTTTTCCCCAGGACTTGACCCCTGCCTACACCTTCACATAAAATGACATATAGCTTCTCCCTGGGGCAACAGATTAATCTGGAGACAGACCAGCACCCTGCCTCAATCTTTCCCAGGTAACATCAGCTTCACCTGGAATCACACCTGCTATTTGCACTGGTCTATCCCACAGCTCTCACAGGAGCCAGACTTGACTCCTACACAAAGAAGCTTGTGGTACCTGAACTACTGCAGACGTTTAATCCGAATAAAGGTTAAAGAACAGTTAATTTTTTAAAAGAGAAGGAAGATATATTTCAACAAGCACCACCAAAGAGGTTTGGGGATCACCCAATTAAGATCCCAAAGGAGATCCACACCAGAGCCAGGTTTTATTATATGGCTCTTCCATTGTGAGTGTGCATGATTTATATTTTATTAATAGTCTGTGTATAGAGATATCTGCACTATTTTGTACCTCTCTATCGTTACAGTGAGAAAGTTAGAAGAGAGGGAAGTACATCTTTATTTATTTATCATCACGTGCTCCACCTCATTTCTGTGTGTTAAAACAACAGGAGTTGAAACTACAAGGGAGTTTAAACCAAGAGGGTAAATATTATTTTTGCGCACTTGTGTTTTTGGTAACTGGGGATGAATACTAGCAAACTTGTGAGTTTTACTCAGTGCACATCCTGCTGCGTGTATGCATGCATGGATAAATCTGTCCAGATTGAAGCTCAGATTGGAGATCTGGAGAGGCAAATTGCAACACTGAGGGAGATTGACAATCTTGAGAGGAGTCTGCTGCTCACTTAGTAGAGTTTGGTGGGTGCAGATAGTGGAGTGGGAGAAAATGAGACAGTCGTAGAGCAGGCACATAGCTGGGTAACAGTGGGGCGAGGAAGCAGAGGGGGGGGGAAGAGGAAAGGTTTAGCTAGTCCTGATCAGACTAACAGATTTTGCCTGTTTGAGTGAAGATGTTGGGAGCATCAGCTCAGGAGTAGCTGTACTAACAGCTGTGGGAATAGCCCCTCTAGTACGGGTGGGGCTGAGAGTGTAAGGAAGTCTAGACAGGTTGTAGTTATTAAGAGGGTAGATAGGGTGATCTGCCACTCTGATCGACTCAACAGGCCAGTTTCTGTCTCCCGGGTGCTCGGGTCTGGCATGTTGCCGACAGAGTGGAGGGATTATTGGGAGGGGCTGGGGACGACCCAGCTGTCATGGTCCATATTGGTACCAATGACAAAGTCAGAGGAAAATGGAAGGTCCTAAAGAATGAGCTCAGGGAACTAGGAAATAAGCTGTCACATATTCATCCGCTTATAGAAATGTGGTTAATGACATTTACTGTCCACACAGGAAAAGTTGTGCCGAGCAGCAACCTAATCCACAGAAGGGTTAATGCTGAGCGGTAATTGTGCAAATGAAACCTGGTGTCATGTATTCATCTGCTTAGAGAAAAGTGATTAATGACATTTACTGTCCACACAGGAAAAGTTGTGCCGAGCAGCAACCTAATCCACAGAAGGGTTAATGCTGAGCAGCAATTATGCAAATGAAACCTGGTAACTGACTTTGGGGTCAAAGGCCGGTTACAACCTATCAGAACTAAAGGAGGGGTATTTAGGCCCAGTTCTCAGCCTGCTCAGTGCCCTGTCGTGGTTTCCCTTGTGGTTGTCTGAGAGCGCGTTCCTGTTTATAGTTTTCTACCTGGTTTTGACTTTGGCTTTGTTTATTGACTTCTCTATATTCTGGTATCCTGACTCCTGGCTTTCCTCATAGCTGTGTCCCTTTCTGTGTTCCCTGACCTCGGCTAGTATTTTTGACTATTCTTTGTACGTTAAATCCGGCCATTCTAAGGACCGGTAATACGTTACTTATTTGTCATCCGTGCTGTACAGTTCTACGTGCTGGATCAAACAGTAATCCTGACATAAGCTAAAGAAAAGGACCTCCAAGGTAATATTTACAGAAATATTACCTGTGCCACGCGCTACAGCAGAAAGGCAATGGGAGATTAGAGAGGTCAATGCGTGGGTGAAGTCTTGGTGCAGGAAAGAGGTTTTTGGGTTTTTAGAGCACAGGGCTGATTTAAGCGCTTGGTTACAACCTGTATAGTCCTAATAGATTGCACCTAAACGAAATAGGGTCTGCTGTGCTGGGGGATAGGATGGCTAGAAGGTTGGAGGAGATTTTAAACTAGTAGTAGGGGGGGAGGGTCAAAGCAATCTAGAAAATGGAGATATCTCAGAACTAAGGGGGTGGAGATGGGGGAGGGGAACGCTCAGAACAGAGGAGGTATGTAATATTGATGAAAATTCACAAAAAGTACAAATGACTCATGATAAAATTAAATGTATGTTTACTAATGCAAGGAGCCTATATAACAAAATTGGGGAAGTAGAGGCAATAGAATACACTAAACAATATGATATAATAGGCATAACAGGAACATGGTGGGATGAGACACATGACTGTGCAGTTAACTTAAATGGGTACACGTTATTTAGGAAGGATAGGAAAAACAAGAAGGGTGGTGGGGTATGTTTCTATTTTAACCATGAGTTAAAGTCAAATCTTAGGCATGTGGAGTGTGACGAGGAAAATGTGGAAGCTTTATGGGTAGATATCTGCTTGGGGCAAACAAAGGGAAAGCAATTATTGGTTGGGATATATTATAAACCACCTAATGTAAATATTAATGAGGACGGACAGCTGTTAGAGCAAATTGGGAAAGCTGCAAATCGGGGTAACACGTTAATTATTGGAGATTTTAATTACCCGGACATAAATTGGGATAGAGTAACTAGTACTTCAGCAAGGGGAATCAGATTTTTTAATGTGTTAAATTACACCTTTATGTCACAACTGGTACAAGCACCAACTAGAAAGGATGCTTGTCTGAATCTCGTTATAACAAACAATGTTGATCTTTTGACCAACATTCAAGTAGGGGAGTATTTGGGGAATAGTGATCAATTTTTGAAATAAATGATGTCATATTCCGGCTCCCGGCATCAGCAAACGGCTTGCGGCGAGAGGGAGCAGAGAGGACACAGCTCCCTCGCCGCTACTGTCCCGGAGACAGGCGCCCGCTGGGGGGGTCCATCAAGTGGCCATCAGGCCACCTCTTGGGCCTCCCCATGACAGGGGGAACACAGGGGGCATTTGGAGCGGCATTTTTCGATGCCCCCTGAGTGCCTGCAGGAACAACAGGAACAGCTTTCCTGCTGTGAAAAAAGTTCAGGAACGTCGTGCCCGCGAGTACTTAAGGAGCTTAGTGGGGAAATAAGTGAACCTCTCTATTTAATTTTTCAAGATTCTTTTGTTTCAGGTATTGGACCGGAGGATTGGAGGAAGGCAGATATTGTTCCTATATTTAAAAAGGGTTCAAAATCCATGCCTGGAAATTATAGACCTCTGAGCTTAATTTCTGTGACTGGGAAAATATTTGAAGGGCTTTTAAGGGATAATATTCAGGAATTCATTGGGAAGAACTTTGTTATTAGCAATAATCAGCATGGTTTTATGAAACACAGGTCATGTAAAAGGAATGGAGCAAGGTTAAAAAATGTAAATCTCTTTAGTTTGGAAAAACGTCGCCTGAGAGGGGATATGATAACATTATACAAATATATTTGGGGCCAGTACAAACCTTTATCTCGAAATCTATTCATAAACAGGGCTATACACAGGAAACGAGGTCACACATTTATGCTGGCAGAAATTAGATTTCATCTAAGGCAAAGAAAGGTTTTTTTCCAGTAAGCGCAATAAGGATATGGAATTCTCTGCCTGAAGAGGTGGTTTTATCAGAGTCCATACATATGTTTAAACTGCAATTGGATAAATGCTTGCAAAAACATAACATACAGGGATATAATTTATAATTAGTGGGGTAATAGCTGCTTGATTCAAGGAGACATCTGACTGCTATTTTGGGGTCAAGAAGGAATTTTTTCCTAGTTTGATGCAAAATTGGAAGCGCTTCAGACAAGGTTTTTTGCCTTCTTTTGGATCAACAGCAAAAACATATGTGATGAATAGAGTTGAGTGGACACCTGGATGTTCGGGTCCGGCGGGTTCGGCCGAACTTTGAAAAAAAAGTCTGGGTTCGGGCTTGAACTTGACCCCAAACTCGAACCCGAACCCCATTGAAGTCAATGGGGACTCAAACTTTTGGGCACAAAAATGCCTCTAAAAAGTCCTGGAAAGGGCTAGAGGGCTACAAAAGGAAGTAAAATAGGGGTAAGAGTAGAACAAGTGTCCTGCAAACAAATGTGGATAGGGAAATCACTTAAAATAACATAAAAATTAAATACAGCTGAGCCATAAAATAGCACTAGATGGCATCTTTGATTTTAGCTTTGGAAGAACATAAATCAAAATCTAAAGCATGGCTGTCAGGAGGATCACCAGAATTATCCATTTGAGAGAGGGTTGGAGTGCATTCTTCAAACTGAGCTCAACTCCTGATGCATGGAGAAAAGGCCTTCACAAGCCTCTGCTATTGTGTACATATTTTAATATTTTATACTACGTGACCCAAATGTTGAGGAGGCGGTGACCGTGGCAGCATAGGTGGAAGCGGCGGTGGAGGATGAGGTCACCAACACTGTTTTTTTTTTGTTGTTTTTTTTTTAATTGGGGTAGCCCCCAAATATTGGGACATATAAAAAAAAATAAAAAACATTTGCGGCCTGCGGTGCATTTATTGCAGTCCTGATGCATGGAGAAATGCTCAACTCCTGATGCATGGAGAAAAGGCCTTCACAAGCCTCTGCTATTGTGTACATAGTTTATACTTAGTGACCCATAGGTTGAGGAGGCGGTGACCGTGGAGGTGTAGGTGGAAGCGGTGGTGGAGGAGGAGGAGGTAGCCAACACTGTTTTTTTTTTTTTTTTTAATTGGGATAGCCCCCAAAATATTGGGACACGTAAAAAAAGAAAACAAAGAATAAGTGCACTTGAGTATAACAATAGCTGGGTGAGGCCGGTATAAATGTCTATTCTGCACAAGGTACAGACAAGTCTGGTGGGATCCATGCCTGGTTCATTTTAATAAACGTGAGCTTGTCCATGTGATAATGCCCCCTGCCATGCTAAACACACATTCTGACAATACACTGGCTGCAGGGCAGGCCAGCACCTCCAAGGCATAAAGGGAAAGCTCAGGCCATGTGCCCAATTTGGAGACCCAGAAGTTGAATGGGGCAGACCCATCAGTCAGTACGTGCAGGCGTGTGCACACGTACTGTTTCACCATGTTGCTGAAATGCTGCCTCCTGCTAAGACGTTCCATATCAGCTGGTGGTGCTGGTTGTTGTGGTGTGCTGACGAAGCTTTTCCACATTTCCTGCCTTCTGAGGTGCTGGCAGTGCCCCAGCTTCATTGGCGACCTCTTCCTCCTCCTCTGCCTTTGCCTTGTGCTTTCACTGAGCCCCCGGTGTCAGTTGGGAATGCCCTTAGCAGCGCGTCTACCAGCGTGCGCTTGTAG
The DNA here is from genome assembly GCA_933207985.1 of Pelobates cultripes. Classification (NCBI taxonomy): domain Eukaryota; kingdom Metazoa; phylum Chordata; class Amphibia; order Anura; family Pelobatidae; genus Pelobates; species Pelobates cultripes. Next base: position 66,604,162 of record OW240918.1, on the reverse strand, counting down.
GCACGCATCTTCCGATCACGCTCCAGTGAGGGAATTAAGGACGGCATTTTGTCCTTGTAACGGGGATCCAGTAATCAGCACAAGTTAGAATGTGGGCAACTCGGCAGTTATTGCACAAGCACTGCAGAATGTAGTCGCTCATGTGTGCCAGGCTGCAAAGAGGCAAGGACAAGCTGTCCTCTGTGGGAGGTGTATCGTCTGTGTCCTCTGTATCCCCCCAGCCATGCTCCAGTGATGCCCAGAAGCTGCGTTGGGTGCCACCCTGCTGTGAACACAGTTCCTCCTCCTCATCCTCCTCCTCCTCATCCTTCAGAACTGTACCCTGGCTGGACAAATGTGTCCCTGGCCTATGCTGGTGCAGGAACCCACCCTCCGAGCCACTTGTGAATGACTGGCCTAATAACCGGGGAAATGACCCCTCTTCCTCCTGTGCCACATCCTCTTCCATCATCGCCCGAAGCGTTTTTTCAAGGAGACATAGAAGCGGGATAGTAAGGCTGAGAACGGCGTCATCAGCTCTGGCCATGTTGGTGGAGTACTCGAAACAGTGCAAAATGGCACACAGGTCTCGCATGGAGGCCCACTCATTGTTGGTGAAGTGGTGCTGTTCCGCAGAGCGACTGACCCGTGCGTGCTGCATCTGAAACTCCACTATCGCCTGCTGCTGCTCTCACAGTCTCTCCAGCATGTGCAAGGTGGAGTTTCACCTTGTGGACACGTCGCATATGAGGCGGTGAGCGAGAAGGCCGAAGTTACGCCGAAAGTGCACAGACAGCCCGCACTTTCTGCAGTAGCTCTGATATATCTGGGTAGTTTTTCAGGAATTTCTGCACCACCAAATTCAGCACATGCGCCAGGGCAAGGGATGTGCGTCAAACCAGAGCTGCTATGAGATTTTGCCCATTATCGCACACCACCAGACCGGGCTTGAGGCTCAGTGGCAACAACCACTCATTGGTCTGTTGTTCCATGCCCGTCCACAGCTTCTGCGCAGTGTGGGGTTTTCCCCCCAAACATATGAGTTTTAAAACAGCCTGCTGTCGTTTCCCCCTGGCTGTGCTGAAGTTGGTGGTGAAGGTGTTACGCTGCCTGGATGAGGTGATGGTAGAGAAGGAGGAAGCGAAGTAGGAGGAGGAGGCAACAGGAGGCAAAGAGAAATGCCCTGCAATCCTCGGTGGCGGAAGGACATGCGCCAAACTGCTATCTGCCTCAGGCCAAGCCGCCACTACGTTTGCCCAGTGTGCAGTTAGGGAGATATAGCGTCCCTGATCGTACTTACTGGTCCACGTATCTGTGGTTATGTGGGCCTTGCCACAGATGGCGTAGCGCAGTGCACACCTGATTTTGTCCGCCAATTGGTTGTGCAGGGAAGGGATGGCTCGCCTGGAAAAGTAGTGGCGGCTGGGAACCACGTACTGTGGGACAGCCACCGCCATCAGGTTTTTAAAACTGTCCGTCTCCACCGGACAGAATAACAGCATTTCAAAGGGCACAAATTTTGAAATGCTGGCATTCAGGGCCAGGGATTGCGGGTGGCCTGGAGGGCACTTCCTCTTTCTCTCCAGTGTTTGGGAGATGGACAGCTAAACGCTTCCATGGGACAGTGTGGAGGTGCTTGGGGACGGTGGCGGACGTGGTGGCGTTGCTGCCACATCCTCTGTTTGTGGGGTGGCGGGTGCCACTGTGACTCCAGAGGTGGAGGAAGAGGCCGAGACAGCAGCAGAAGCAGGAGGTGCCTGAGACCTGTCTTGGTCTTTGAGGTACTTACTTCACTGCAGCTCGTGCTTTGCATGTAGATGCCTGGTTATGCAGGTTGTGCTCAGGTTTAGCACGTTTATGCTTTGCTTCAGGCTCTGATTGCACAGCATGCAAACCACTCGTGTCTTGTCGTCAGCACATAGTCTGAAGAACTGCCACGCCAGGGAACTCCTTGGAGCTGGCTTTGGTGCGCTCGGTCCCTGGGTGCGGTGGGCAGTAGCAGGTGTACCATCTAGGGGACGGCTGCTCCGCTTTTGCACCCTGCTCACTCTTATGCTTTGCTGGTGCCTCGGTGCGACCACCGCCTCTTCCTCCAAACTGCACATGTCACTCGCATGACCTTGATTCCATGTGGGGTCTAGGACCTCATCATCCTCCACATCATCTTCCACCCACTCCTCAACCCTGCCCTCCTTGCCGGTCTGCACACTGCAGAAAGCCACAGTAGTTGGCACCTGTGTTTTGTCATCATCAGAGATGTGCTGCAGTGGTCCTTGCATGTCCACATCCTGACACATAAGTGGTTGTGCATCACTGCACACAATCCGTTCCACTTCTGGGGCAGGGCTAGGTGGATGGCCCACAGAAACCCCACCAGCAGAGTCATCAAAAAGCATAAGAAACGGATTCATGACTTGTGGCTCAGATTGCTTGGCTGATTTGCAAGGGGGTTAGGTGAAAGACAGATGGCCATGTGCTGCAGGTGCCAACTCTGAGCTTTCAGCAGGAGACTGGGTGGGAGACAATGTGAAGGAACTGGAGGCACAGTCAGCCATCCAATCTACTATCGCCTGTACTTGTTCTGGCCTCTCCATTCGTAGCGCGGCATTCGGGCCTACCATATAACGCTGACGGTTCTGTCGCGTACTCACACCTGAGGAAGGTGTTTCACTTGTGCGTGTAGCTGGCACAGGTCGACCACGTCCTCTCCTTGCAACAGGAGCTCCACCAACACCAGGAGCACCACGACCAGGGGCACTTCCCTTATTTGACGCTCTCCTCATACTTTACGTTCACCCACCAAACTAACAGATGGTTTATGTCAGGCGACAATGTAACCGCCAATAGTCAACAGTTTTTTTTTTAAGTATATTGGTCTGCAAGAAATGCACGGCAGGCCGCAAATGTACTATTTAGCACCAAAAAAACTAGAATTTTTGAAAGTGCGATGTAACCACAGTAATTGACGGTTCTATTTGACTCTCAGATATGAAGTGCACACACCAAATGTACTATTTAGCACCAAAACAATTAGAATTTTTAAAATGCTATGTCACAGTTGTATTTGACGGTTCTATTCGACTCTCAGATATGCAGTGCACACACGAAATGTACTATTTAACACCTAAAAAATTTGAATATTTAAAACTACGCTGTAACCACAGTATTTGACGGTTCTATTTGACTCTCAGATATGAAGTGCATACCCCAAATGTACTATTTAGCACCTAAACAATTTGAATTTTTTCAAACTCTGCTGTAACCACAGTATATGACGGTTCTATTTGACTCTCAGATATGAAGAGCACCGCAGGCCGCAAATGTACTATTTAGCACCCAAAAAATTTGAATTTTTAAAACTGCTATGTCACAGCAGTATTTGACGGTTCTATTTGACTTTCAGATATGAAGTGCATGCCCCAAATGTACTATTTCGCACCAAAACAATTTGAATGTTTCAAAAGAGCAGAGTGAACCTTAGTCCAGGTATCACGAATAGGAGTATGGTGATCATCCAGAGTAAGGATAGCTGTATCAGAAAACACAGCAGGGAGAACAGCAGGATGACGATCCGTAGTGACAAAAAACGGACTACGCGCAGATGAGTCATGGGTAGCGTTATTCCTTGCAAATATTGCCCTCGGGCAATAATTTAGCCCAGTTAGACTGTGTACTATTTACAAAGCAATGTAAATACGGCTCAAGTGATTGGTTAGCTCTTTCAGCCATACCATCAGTTTGGGGATGGTACGCAGAGGAAAATGACAATTCAATGCCCAACTGTTTATTGAATGCCCTCCAGAACCATGACACAAATTAGGAACCCCTGTCAGACACAATATTTTGAGGAATACTATGTGGCCTGACAATGTCGCATATAAATATGTGCAAAAGGTCCTGAGATGATGGCAATGTTTTAAATGGATTAAAGTGCACCATTTCGGAAAAAATGGTAGTATACCCATTGGAACTAAGCAGTTCAACAATGAAATCCATTGATGTAAAATCTGGTTTAGAATGGTGATAATGTAGAATCCTCTTAATTTCTTCTTGTCTTCAGTTGATTGATATATATATATATACGTCTTTTGTATATATAGTCTTGGGCCAAATGCTCACCTCAATAATATATGCCTATATTATTGAAAAGTAGTAATACGCAATCTGACTTACGGTTTCTTCAGGTTTATTCTTTGTTATGGATACATAATAAAACATAATAAAGGATGTTACAGGATAGTGGACATTCAACAGCAGATGGTAATTGCTGTACTTCTGATGGGAGAGTTACATCGTTGTACAGAGCCAAGACCGAGACCGAGCGCGACCTCGTGTCCCTCTGTTACTATATAGATGTGCTAATACTAATGTCAGCATTTAAAGGACCACTCTAGGCACCCAGACCACTTCAGCTTTATGAAGTGGTCTGGGTGCCAGGTACCTCTAGGATTAACCCTTTTTTTTTATAAACATAGCAGTTTCAGAGAAACTGCTATGTTTATACTGAGGGTTAATCCAGTCTCCAGAGCCTCTAGTGGCTGTCTCATTGACAGCCGCTAGAGGCGCTTGCGTGCTTCTCACTGTGAAAATCACAGTGAGAGCACGCAAGCGTCCATAGGAAAGCATTGTAAATGCTTTCCTATGCGACCGGCTGAATGCGCGCGCGGCTCCTGCCGCGCATGCGCATTCAGCCGATGACGTCGCGAGCAAGGAGGAGAGGAGGAGTACAGCTCCCCGCCCGGCGCTGGAGAAAGGTAAGTGTTTAACCCCTTCCTCTCCCCAGAGCCCGGCGGGAGGGGGTCCCTGAGGGTGGGGGCACCCTCAGGGCCCTATAGTGCCAGGAAAACGAGTATGTTTTCCTGGCACTATAGTGGTCCTTTAACTCTAGCCATATAAGGACAAAACCCCCACATCCACATTCCAGAGCTCTCGGACAAAGAAAGCCTTGTGACTTATTGATACCATCTGTTACTTATGTCAATCCACACAACCATATATATAATCAATAGAAACATAGAATATGCAATATTCTACAATTGATAAATGGGATACTGGGTATAGGAAGTGGCTGCAACAATCCACACGGAAGTTTATGAGGAGCCTTTGAAACTGCACAGACAGAGCAGACTTCTACATAATCTTTAATAAATGCAACAAAGAAAAGGATAACCGCCAAAAGCAGATCACCTCAAGAGTGGAGCGTTAAAATAAATCAATTGAACACCTACCCTATGTAAGGGTTGTTTGGTCTTTTTTTTTTTGTTTGTTGCATTCAATTCAAACCAATGTATAAATAAAACATAAACACATACAAAGAAAATAATAGTGTGAATCCGTATAGTAAATTTGTATTTAAACGTAATTATATGGAGTGTCCACTCACATGTAACAGAGCCCTAAGTAGGATAGGCTCAGATCACTTCAGCTTTTATGCCGTCTGGTGGCACCTTCCCCTTTAAGTGGACGTAACTTTTTCCTCCGTATAGGGAAACAAAAGGTGATGGAGAGCCAACTAGTGTAGTATGGATAAAATACAGTTAAGAAATATAAACCTTTAACCCCTTAAGGACCAAACTTCTGGAATAAAAGGGAATCATGACATGTCACACACGTCATGTGTCCTTAAGGGGTTAAATGTGTGCTCACCTTATCCAGAGCCCACGTCCCTGGCTCTGGGTTATAACAGCATAGGTGTCTGTAAAGGGGACACCACCCTTCTTGGAGTGGAGCAGGTAAAAGCTTGTCTTGCACTTAAAGGACCACTCTAGGCACTCAGACCACTTCAGCTTAATGAAGTGGTCTCGGTGCCAGGTCCTTCTAGGGTTAACCCATTTTTTCATAAACATAGCAGTTTCAGAGAAACTGCTATGTTTATGAATGGGTTAAGCCTTCCCCTATTTCCTCTAGCACAGGGTTGTCAAAGATGCAGCCCCCCAGATGTTGCTGAACTACAACTCCCATGATTCTTTCAATGAAACAGATAGCCAGGGAATCATGGGAGTTGTAGTTCAGCAACATCTGGGGGGCCGCATGTTTGACAACCCTGCTCTAGCGGCTGTCTCATTGGCAACCGCTAGAGGCGCTTGCGTGCTTCTCACTGTGATTTTCACAGTGAGAGCACGCCAGCGTCCATAGGAAAGCATTATGAATGCTTTCCTATGTGACCGGCTGAATGCGCGCGCAGCTCTTGCCGCGCGTGCGCATTCAGCCGACGGGGAGGAGAAGAGGAGGATCGGAGGAGGGGAGCTCCCTGCCCAGCGCTGGAAAAAGGTAAGTTTTAACCCCTTTCCCCCTTCCAGAGCCGGGTGGGAGGGGGACCCTGAGGGTGGGGGCACCCTCAGGGCACTATAGTGCCAGGAAAACGAGTATGTTTTCCTGGCACTATAGTGGTCCTTTAAGGACACAAGAAATTTTCAAATTTTTTGCTGTTTGTATTCAACTGCAATTTGCATTTTACTATTTTATTGCACCGACACATATTATACAGGGAGTGCAGAATTATTAGGCAAGTTGTATTTTTGAGGATTAATTTTATTATTGAACAACAACCATGTTCTCAATGAACCCAAAAAACTCATTAATATCAAAGCTGAATATTTTTGAAGTAGTTTTTAGTTTGTTTTTAGTTATAGCTATGTTAGGGGGATATCTGTGTGTGCAGGTGACTATTACTGTGCATAATTATTAGGCAACTTAACAAAAAACAAATATATACCCATTTCAATTATTTATTATTACCAGTGAAACCAATATAACATCTCAACATTCACAAATATACATTTCTGACATTCAAAAACAAAACAAAAACAAATCAGTGACCAATATAGCCACCTTTCTTTGCAAGGACACTCAAAAGCCTGCCATCCATGGATTCTGTCAGTGTTTTGATCTGTTCACCATCAACATTGCGTGCAGCAGCAACCACAGCCTCCCAGACACTGTTCAGAGAGGTGTACTGTTTTCCTCCCTTGTAAATCTCACATTTGATGATGATGGACCACAGGTTCTCAATGGGGTTCAGATCAGGTGAACAAGGAGGCCATGTCATTAGATTTTTATATTTTTGCCAGGCCACGCTGTGGAGCACTTGGACGCCGGTGATGGAGCATTGTCCTGCATGAAAATCATGTTTTTCTTGAAGGATGCAGACTTCTTCCTGTACCACTGCTTGAAGAAGGTGTCTTCCAGGAACTGGCAGTAGGACTGGGAGTTGAGCTTGACTCCATCCTCAACCCGAAAAGGCCCCACAAGCTCATCTTTGATGATACCAGCCCAAACCAGTACTCCACCTCCACCTTGCTGGCGTCTGAGTCGGACTGGAGCTCTCTGCCCTTTACCAATCCAGCCACGGGCCCATCCATCTGGCCCATCAAGACTCACTCTCATTTCATCAGTCCATAAAACCTTAGAAAAATCAGTCTTGAGATATTTCTTGGCCCAGTCTTGACGTTTCAGCTTGTGTGTCTTGTTCAGTGGTGGTCGTCTTTCAGCCTTTCTTACCTTGGCCATGTCTCTGAGTATTGCACACCTTGTGCTTTTGGGCACTCCAGTGATGTTGCAGCTCTGAAATATGGCCAAACTGGTGGCAAGTGGCATCGTGGCAGCTGCACGCTTGACTTTTCTCAGTTCATGGGCAGTTATTTTGCGCCTTGGTTTTTCCACACGCTTCTTGCGACCCTGTTGACTATTTTGAATGAAACGCTTGATTGTTCGATGATCACGCTTCAGAAGCTTTGCAATTTTAAGAGTGCTGCATCCCTCTGCAAGATATCTCACTATTTTTGACTTTTCTGAGCCTGTCAAGTCCTTCTTTTGACCCATTTTGCCAAAGGAAAGGAAGTTGCCTAATAATTATGCACACCTGATATAGGGTGTTGATGTCATTAGACCACACCCCTTCTCATTACAGAGATGCACATCACCTAATATGCTTAATTGGTAGTAGGCTTTCGAGCCTATACAGCTTGGAGTAAGACAACATGCATAAAGAGGATGATGTGGTCAAAATACTCATTTGCCTAATAATTCTGCACTCCCTGTATACCTTTTTTAAAGGACAAAAAGGGCTTTAAATTGATGTAACATATACATATATAAATGCTTATTTATTATTAAAAAAATACAAAAATATTCCCAAAAATGTAAAAATATTGTGTTTTTTTACAGTTTTTGCAATAATAATGTGTGCATAATTAGTGCATATTAAGGAAAGTAATTAAAAATAAATTAATTTAGTTGTTCTGATTTATAAAAAAAAATGGGTTAATCCTAGCTGGACCTGGGACTCAGACCACTTCATTAAGCTGAAGTGGTCTGGGTGCCTAGAGTGGTCCTTTAATAGCCATAAAAGAAAACAAAATTGACACACAAAAGTATATATTAATAAAGATGACTTCACAGGCTATTTAACTAACATTATTTTGACACTTTTTACGTAGCCATTTCACCGCCAATCCCTGCTAAATATTGGACTAAAATTTATTTATTTTTTTGTTTTTTTGACACACAAAATTATAACAAAGAACTTCTCATGTCTATTTCGTAAAGTTAGTGTATGCTATTCCTGTACAAAACCTAATTTTGTGTTCAGCTACATCTGCTGAGTACAACGATACCCCCATTGTATGTCTTTGACACTATTTCAATTTGGGCCACTATAGCAGTTTGACTGTTGGAAAAAAACCCACAAAGGCCTACCATTTGTAAAAGTAGACACTCCAGGGTATCTCATATGGTGCATATTGTGCCTTAACATGCCCCCATTTTTTCACCAATGTATGTCAACGTTTGTGGTAAAAAATAATTTTGGGCATGTTTTACAACTGCATTAGTTTTTGCTGGGCATTTTGTATATTTGACATGTGTCACTATGATCAAAGCCCCCAAATTATGCTCAGCTAAGTCTTCTGAGTAAAATGATACCCCCATTGTATGTCTTTGGCACTATTTCGTGAAGCTACAATGCCATATAGGAGACCTGTCCATTTCGGTATTTACAGTAGAATTCTGAGAGACGGATTTGATGGGCCTGTGTTTCAATTTGGGCCATTATAGCAGTTTGACGGTTCGAAAACCCCCCCACAAAGGCCTACCATTTGTAAAAGTAGACACTCCAGGGTATTTCAAATGGCATATTTTAAACCCTAGCGTAGGATCATTTTTTTTTACTAGTTTGTACCAAGTCTAGTAGCAACTAGCATTTCTTCTGCCTTTTTGACACACACTTGGAGATGTTACTGTATATTTTGCAATCCTTATGTGTGCTACGGCAGTATAACACCTATTATGTTGCTCAGCTATGTCGTCTTAGTACAACAATACCCCCATGTGTACCTTTTTCAGGGATATGTGGATGTTGAAGGGGCACATTGGAGACTAAGCCATATGAGTTTTTTTCAAACTTTGAATTTTGACGCTGGGTCCATGTGCAATTTTAGAGCATCTTAGCAGGCTGATAATTCAAACCACCCCACAAAGGCCTACCATTTGTAAAAGTAGACACTCCAGGGTATTTCAAATGGCATATTTTAAACCCTAGCGTAGGATCATTTTTTTTTACTAGTTTGTACCAAGTCTAGTAGCAACTAGCATTTCTTCTGCCTTTTTGACACACACTTGGAGATGTTACTGTATATTTTGCAATCCTTATGTGTGCTACGGCAGTATAACACCTATTATGTTGCTCAGCTATGTGGTCTTAGTACAACAATACCCCCATGTGTACCTTTTTCAGGGATATGTGGATGTTGAAGGGGCACATTGGAGACTAAGCCATGTGAGTTTTTTTCAAACTTTGAATTTTGACGCTGGGTCCATGTGCATCTTAGCAGGCTGATAATTCAAACCACCCCACAAAGGCCTACCATTTGTAAAAGTAGACACTCCAGGGTATTTCAAATGGCATATTTTAAACCCTAGCGTAGGATCATTTTTTTTACTAGTTTGTACCAAGTCTAGTAGCAACTAGCATTTTTTCTGCCTCTTTGACACACACTTGGAGATGTTACTGTATATTTTGCAATCCTTATGTGTGCTACGGCAGTATAACACCTATTATGTTGCTCAGCTATGTCGTCTTAGTACAACAATACCCCCATGTGTACCTTTTTCAGGGACATGTGGATGTTGAAGGGGCACATTGGAGACTAAGCCATATGAGCTTTTTTCAAACTTTGAATTTTGACGCTGGGTCCATGTGCATCTTAGCAGGCTGATAATTCAAACCACCCCACAAAGGCCTACCATTTGTAAAAGTAGACACTCCAGGGTATTTCAAATGGCATATTTTAAACCCTAGCGTAGGATCATTTTTTTTTACTAGTTTGTAAAAAGTCTAGTAGCAATTAGCATTTTTTCTGCCTTTTTGACACACACTTGGAGATGTTACTGTATATTTTGCAATCCTTATGTGTGCTACAACAGTATAACACCTATTATGTTGCTCAGCTATGTCGTCTTAGTACAACAATACCCCCATGTGTACCTTTTTCAGGGATATGTGGATGTTGAAGGGGCACATTGGAGACTAAGCCATATGAGTTTTTTTCAAACTTTGAATTTTGACGCTGGGTCCATGTGCAATTTTAGAGCATCTTAGCAGGCTGATAATGCAAACCACCCCACAAAGGCCTACCATTTGTAAAAGTAGACACTCCAGGGTATTTCAAATGGCATATTTTAAACCCTAGCGTAAGATCATTTTTTTTTGCTAGTTTGTACCAAGTCTAGTAGCAATTAGCATTTTTGTCTGCCTTTTTGACACACACTTGGAGATGTTACTGTATATTTTGCAATCCTTATGTGTGCTACAGCAGTATAACACCTATTATGTTGCTCAGCTATGTATGGAGACTAAGCTATATCAGTTTGTTTTTTTCAAACTTTGAATTTTGACTCTGGGTCCATGTGCAATTTTAGAGCATCTTAGCAGGCTGATAATTCAAACTACCCCACAAAGGCCTACCATTTTTTTTAAAGAAGGTATTAATCACCCTATTAACCTGCATCAAACTCTGGGGCACTGCCTGTCAACTCTGTCTGCTGATAGAATTCATAACTACCTAAGCATTTTTAAATTTTTACACAAGAACTTTAACTAAATAATGTTATAAAATATTTTTTTCTATTTTTTTAAAATCTTTTCACCCCTAGCATAACACTAAACTCCCCAACTTCCTATGAATTACCACGCACCCTAATTAACTAACTGAAATTAGAAAAATAAAAATAATGAAATAATCAGTCAGAGGTAAGAATTGTAGCAACCTCCTTGCCCCTAAACGTTGTCAGCAACTTTAAAATGGAAGAACTAAATAATAACAAAAAAAAAATGTGTGTATATACATATATATATATATATATATATATATATATATATATATATATATATATATATATATATATTGTGATCCTTGTCAGCAGGTAGCACGGTCCTCTAGGGCAAAAACATGCACAGTCTTTTGCTTTGCATATAATCCAGTCACTTTATTGTTAAATCCACACAGGATACAGCAGTAAATTAAAACATAAATGTAACACAAAACCCTATAAACAAAAACCTAGCTCGGTCTGAGCACTAACTCACTTTGAACATCCCTCTCTATCAGGGTTAAACTAACAAAACATATGGCACCAACCTTATTAGTTAGCAACACTCTGCTGGCTAGCCTGTTGCTTTCCTTTCCGCACTCCTAGTGCTCCAAGCCAGCCTTGACTTGACTGCTTTCCTTTCTGCACTCCCAGTGCTCCAAGCCAGCCTTGCCCTGACTGCTTCCTTTCTGCACTCCAAGTGCCTAGTCTCCTTGACTCTATCTGGAGAGAACAGCCTCTCTCTCCTACCTGCTTACTGTGAGGAAGCCAGCAATCCCTCTCCTTTACCTGCCTAGCAGGGAGGAGTTTATTCCCACTGGGCAGTGGGTTGGAGACGATCCAAAAAACCCTGGCCTGGATCCATGTCTCCCCAGAAAACCACTAAACTGTGGAGTGGAGCATTGGCCCACCCTTCTCTCCAAATGCTCCACCCCAGGGGCCCATAACTAAACAATGCTTTGTGTTGTGCAACACAAACTACACGTACTTCCCCTGGGGTTAAAAGGCCTATCTGCCTTCACTTTATCACAATATATATATATATATATATATATATATATAAACAATGTGCAACTTATTCTCCCTGGGTGTGAAAAACTTTAAAACAGTTGCCAATACAAAGGTCGGACTGAGAGGGGCAATCAGGCCAATAAAAGCTGGTTTCCGTCCTTATGCCCCTCTGGTAGCACAACCTGCACCTTTTCTGGGGTGTCTTCTTTTTGGGGGTTGGTGGTATCCGGAAACAGAAGTGACCTGTCTCAACCCTTCTGCTGCTAGGCCCAGCTGATGGTTCCCCACTGTGGCACTCAGTGAGCAGCCCAGAAATAAGCTGAAATTGGAAATCAAGAAATGTGGATTTAATGTCAGCATTTGCCTTTTTGTACAGAATAAAGGCATTGTGATTCACCATTTGCATAAGGTAAATGCCAAGCTTTTTGTACCATACCCTGGTCTTCCTCAGCATTAAATAGGGTTGCAGCAGTTGGTCGGACAGGTCAACTCCCCCCATGTGCTTGTTATACTGCCTAATGCAGACTGGCACCCGTCTAATTTCTTGTCTGCCACGAACTGCGACTCTTCAAGTGTGCTCAGTATGCGTAGATGTTAGCATGAATACCTCCTTCTTATCTTTGAATTTGAGAGCCAGCAGTTCGTCCTGGCAGAGAGCAGCTGTTTCCCCCCTCTTGAGCTTTTTTGTGCCAGGGCTTTTTGGAAACTGACACGTGTCTTTCGGATAGTGCCGCAGGCCACAGTTTCAAAGCAATAAAGCAACCTAAGAAGAGGGATGCTATTATAGTAATTGTCTATAAGTAAATGATACCCCTTATTTAGCAATGGGTTAATTAAATCCCATACGATTTTTCCACTTGTCCCAATGATATCCGGGCAACCTGGGGATCCAAGTGGCTGTCTTTACCTTCGTAAACATGGAAGGTGTAAACATAACCACTGGCACTTTCACAAAGTTTATACAACTTTATCCCATACCGGGATCTTTTGGCTGGGATATATTGTTTAAACCCCAGTCTGCCCTTGTATTTCATTAGAGACTCATCTACACAAATATTTTTTTGTGGGGTGTACATTGAGCCAAACTGTCTGTTGAAGTGGGAAATAAGGGGGCGAATCTTATAGAGATTATCGTATTGAGGATTATATCTTGGGGGGCACTTCGAATTGTCGCTGAAGTGTAAAAAGCGAAGCATTGCTTCATATCTGGACCTGTTCATTGTCTGGGAGTAAATAGGGGTGCTGCATACAGGATTTTTGGACCAGTACATCCTGATGCTGGGTTTTTTAATAATGCCCATTAGCATTGTTAGTGCCCCAATTTTTTTAATTCTGGCACACTGGTAGGGTACCAACTCCTTTGCCTGGCGATGAGACTCTGATCATTAAGAGTCAGATACTGCACAGCGTAAAGGTTGGTCTGGGTGACTATATCCCCTAAAATATCATCCCCCAAGAATAGCTGCATGAAATCCAGTGCACTGTAGTTAGTGACGTCCAACTGAATTCCAGGACTGCCAGTAAACACTGGGATGTCAGGCGTGAAATCATTTAGGGGATCCCAGTCACCAGCGTCATGAGCCAGGTCGGGGGACTCGCGCTTACAACAGAGGGCCCTGCAGTATCTGGCACAGTCTCATCACCACTCTGAGGCAGTGTCTGTGGCGTCAGTCGGCTGCTAGTATATCATAAGCCTCCTCAGCAGTGTACCTTCTAGACATTATGAAGGTGTAACTTTAACAAACTTTTTTTTAAACTGTTTTTTTTTAACTTTTTTCTTTTTTTTATCCTTTTTTCTTTTTTTATCCTTTTTTCTTTTTTTATAGTTTTTTTTAAAACTTTTAAAAACTTTTCAGAACTTTTCAGAACTTTTCTAAACTTTTCGTCTCTAACTAGCCTAACACTCAATTTCCCAAATTCCCACTAAAGTCCACCCACTCCAGCTAACTAAGGAATTAACGTTAAATTAATTAAATAACAAATTAAATAAAATTTATCCCCTAAGGGTTAAAAAAAATAAATCAAAATTAAACCTTGAGGGTACAAAAAAAATTAGATCATACTGTGATCAGTATACTGATCACTGCAGGCAGTGATCAAAAGGGCAAGGGAAGGGTTAACACTGTTCTAAAAGTATTAAAATTACTTTTAAAACACAGATACACTTTATACTAAATTGCAACACAATGTTTCAGCACCCATCTGTCTCTCTCCACTTCTCAAACCTCACAGAGGTGGAGGGAGGAGGATCAGGAATCCCAGCAGCACTGTGATCGCTGTGACTGGCTGTCGCAGCGACCACATGTGCTGGGGCAGCTCTATTGGCGGTTGCTGGTCTGCCTCTGACATCGAGGCACCCAGCAACAGCGTTAACCCCACGATAGCGGCGATCTGGCGTTAACGTTAGTAAATGACGGAGATTTTCCGTGAACGGTCCTTAACGCATGGACAAGCTTGACGGAAAATCTCCGTCTTCGGTCAGGGTTAATAAAATATATATTTATTCTAGAAAATAAAAACAAATAACAAATGGATAGTAAATAGATATAAAATAGTCCAGCAGCCTTCCTCTTCCGAGACGTGTTTCGTCCTTACTGAGGGCTTTTTCAATCGGTATACTCTGCTCCAGTAACTTCCTCATTTAAATAGGCCGGTCTAATCTCTGGTTGGTGGAATTCGTTTCTCTTCAGCCAGTCAGGCTTACCTTCTCGGAGGTGTGTTAAGTTTTCCGGTGTGGTGATTTAATTCATTTAGTCCATACCGGAAGTGATGTTGTGCACGATCACCATGTTATGTATGGGCAAAATAGCTGTTATTGTGGGGAATGGCATAACACCACTGAACGTGTTTGACATTACCCAGTCGCCCAGTATCTTTCAGTTAAGTAGATTATTGCACATCGTTCATAAGTGGCACATCAAGTAAATTCCTCATTATTAGTTGGTGGTATAAATCAAGGACATATTAAGAGAAGGAAAAAAGAACGTTATATATGATTGTTTGTATGAAAAAAGGGATATAAATAATGTTTTAAATAACAGTACATTAGTATATAAACATACATAAAAATATTGAGAGTATAACACACATAATATTAAATGATGTGACATGAATATAAGAAATACATATAATAAAAATAAACAATAAAAAATAACATATTGCATTCATCATCCTATTTAAAGTAAAATATATATTAATGAAGTTCCCAAATTGGATCAAATAGTGATTAGATGTGCAAAATGTTTTAAATAGTGATCATTATATTGCAATGTAAAGCTCTTTAAAACGATTAAAACATTTAAAAAATGTTACAAAAATGCAAAACAAATTTAAAGAATTATAAACGATGAAGGGAGAGTCTACAAAAAGTGGCACATCTCAAAATCACTGTTTAACCCCTTAAGGACCAAACTTCTGGAATAAAATGGAATCATGACATGTCACACATGTCATGTGTCCTTAAGGGGTTAAACCCACAGGGATCATAGTGTTAAGACCCACTTCATTTCTTGCTGCCCCATCTTCCTAATTGGATCTTCCCCTCTCCAGTTTGTTTGTACTAATTGTATACCCATGAATGATAACTGGGTTGGATCACAGTTGTGGTGGTGTTTGAAATGTGCTGAGAGGCTATGCTTCTCGAACCCCTTTTTAATGTTGCAAATGTGTTCTTGTATTTGCATCACTCTAGTAGTTCTGCCTCCATACCCCAACCCACATTTACAAATTATTAGATAAATGACTCTTTTGGAGTAACAGGTAATCAATTGTTTTATCAGATAAGTGTTTTTTTCATTATTGTACTGCTAAGGGTTAGAGAATGAAGTGACGTATCATTTGTGTGATTTAGTGTTTTTGCAGGCACCACATACACTGCACCCATAAAAAAACTTTTTTTTTGATTAAAAACATTCCCATTATTTCTTGGGTCTTTTATATGGTTCCGTAATAGATTATCTTTTAGACTGGATACTCCCCTATATGTAAACATAGGTTCAGCTGGCAAAATGCATCATTCTGTAGAATGGGCCAATACTTTTTTTAAAATTTTAATTTGTAACTTTGACAATTAAAATCACATATTAAAGAAAGGTTGTGTCCTTTTATTGGATTTGTTGGGTTTTTATATTTCAATAGGGAGTTGCGGTCTTTTAAAGTGACTTTGTGCTGAGCTTGACCAACACTTGAGCTTTATATCCTTTTTGTCTAGAATCATCAATGATTTTACTTGATTGTATTTTGTAAACTTCATGGTCGGTACAATTTCTCTTTATCCTCTTTAGTATCGCTTTAGAGAAGGTGAGCCTGATTGGCTGAAGAGCAACGAATTCCACCAACCAGAGATTAGACCGGCATATTTAAATGAGGAAGTTATTGGAGCAGAGTATACCGATTGAGAAAGCTCTCAGTAAGGGCAAAACACGTCTTGGAAGAGGAAGGCTGCTGGACTATTTTATATCTATTTACTATCCATTTTTTATTTGTTTTTATTTTCTAGAATAAATACATATTTTATTAAAGTCCTCTCCTGCACCTCTGTATCTGCTCCAAGAAGACACCTATGCTGTTATAACCCAGAGCCAGGCACACAGCCCCAATACACACATTGCCCCCCATTACACACTGGCCCTAATACACACACTGCACCACATACAAACACACTGCCCCCCCTTACACACACAGCCCCAATGCACACATTGCCCCCATTACACACTGCCCCTAATACACACACTGCACCACACACAAACACACTTCCCCCAATTTACACACTGCCCCCTCACACACACTGCCCCCTTACACACATAGCTTCCAATACACACACTTCCCCCCCTACACACATAGCCCCCAACAGTGGCGTACACACAACCCATGGGGCCCCGGTGCGAAAACTGATCCATGCCCCCCCCACGCGCTTACTCTGCGCGGGCTGGGACCGCAATAC
>OW240918.1:66569566-66580476 GCA_933207985.1 Pelobates cultripes | reverse complement strand
GGGGGAAAGAAACTAACAGGGAGGTGGGGGAAAGAAACTAACGGGGGGGAAGAAACTAACAGGGAGGTGGGGGGAAGAAACTAAGGGGGGAACTAACAGGGAGGGAGGAGACATTGACAGGGAGGGGAATTGACGGGGAGAGAGAAATTGACAGGGAGGGGGGAGTGACAGGGGAGGGAGGGGGAATGAGAGTAACAAGGGAGGGGGGGAGAAGAGAGTGACAAGGGAGGGGGGAGAGATTGACATCCATCACACACACACACACAATCACACACAATGCACCCCCTACACACAAAGACAATGAACCCCTTGCACACAGAAAAACACACAATGCATTACACACACACACACGCAATGCAACCCTTACACACAATGCATCCCTTACACACACAGAAACACACAATGCATTCCTTACACACACTCAATGCACCCCTTAAGCACACTCAAAGCACCCCTTACAGACTCACACACTTCATCCCTTACATCCCTTACACATACAAACACAGATTCACACAATGCATTCCTTACACACAAATCAGGACATCCCCTACACACTCCATCCCCTGTGAACAAACTCATTGGTGGAAAATGAAGGTGGACCCTGGGACCCAGACCTTGAGCTGTGTAAAGGGCCCCCAAAAAATGGAGCTGCTTCTCGCTCTCCCAGAACATTGATTTGTGTGACCACAGTTACAAACAGCCTCCAGAGATCCTGTTATACACCAGACCAGTGGAGCCAGACTGCAGCTAGAGCCCATCATCATCCTCATCTGCTTGTAAGTAGGTAATATATTATTCGTGGCACTAATCTCTAATTTACCTCACATTAAAGAAACACTATAGTCCCCAGAACCACAGCAGCTTAATGTAGTGGTCCTGGTGTCTATAGCCTGTCCCTGCAGGCCTTTTAATGTAAACACAGCGGCACTGCAGCACTGGCGTTAGTTAACATGGCAAATCATATGGGTGGGGCATTGTGATGTCACATGGGGGGGCGGCAAATTTTACTTTTGCCTAGGGCGGCAAAAATCCTTGCACCGGCCCTGTATATACACATATGTATATATATATACATATATTAATTCTACACATATATTTATGTAATATTTTTACATAATTAGGTATCCTAATTAATTACAATTAGCGGGACCTGCCTGACAACCCATGCCGAAAGTATAGGGAATTTAATTTGCTAGCACTATATTTAACCCTATAATTTTCCAAGACACCATAAAACCTGTAAATTGGGGGTACTGTTTTACTCGGGAGACTTCGCTGAACACAAATATTAGTGTTTCAAAACAGTAAAATGTATTACAACAATGATATCGCCAGTAAAAGTGACGTTTTTTGCATTTTTCACGCACAAACAGCACTTACACGGATGATATTATTGCTGCGATACTTTTTACTGTTTTGAAACACAAATATTTGTGTTCAGCGAAGTCTCCAGAGTACAACAGTACCCCTCATGTACAGGTTTTATGGTGTTTTCAAAAGTTACAGCTTCAAATATAAGGTTTGTGTTTCATTTTTTTCACATTAAAATTGGCCAGATTGGTTACGTTGCCTTTGAGACCCTATGGTAGCCCAAGAATGAAAATTACCCCTATGATGGCATACCATTTGCAATAGTAGACAACCCAAGGTATTGCAAACGGGGTATGTCCAGTCTTTTTAGTAGCCACTTAGTCACAAACACTGGCCAAAATTGGCGTTTTTTGCATTTTTCACACAAACAGATACTAACGCTAACTTTGGCCAGTGTTTGTGACCAAATGGCTACTAAAAAAGACTGGACATACCCCATTTGCAATACCTTGGGTTGTCTACTATTGCAAATGGTATGCCATTATGGGTGTAAATTTCATTCCTGGGCTACTATACAGTCTCAAAGGCAACATAACCAATCTGGCAAATTTCAATTTCAAATGTAACGTGCTATATTTGACCCTGTACCTTCCCAAAACGCCATAAAACCTGTACATAGGGGGTACTGTCTTACACGTGAGACTTTACTGAATATAAATATGTGTATTTTATTGCAGTAAAAGCAAACAGTATTATGACACTGACCGTTAAAATGTCATGTAGAACTAAAAAAATCCCAAAAAAACGTATTTTCTCCCATTTTTTTCATATTAAATTGTTTCATAGCTAAATATTTGATATTAAATGAAAGCCCTGTTTCCCCTGAATAAAATGATATATAATAAGGGTGGGTGCATTTACTATGAAAGGGGTGTATTACGGTTGGACAGACATGTAGCGCAAATGCCAGGTTTTGTTTACATTTTGTTTCGTTCACACTGTGTACATTTGGCTCCGTCCTTAAGGGGTTAAGTGCAGTGTGGGGGGTTTACAAATAAACAGAATGATTTAAAGGAAGGTATGGGAACTGAAAAATACCTGACTGTAACTTCAGCACAATGATAATTCCCAACCATATAACAATCTAACATAGGCACATTTACCTCAAATACAAACTGTTCATTCTCTATTAAACACACAGTGTAAAAATTTAAATTTTAGCCTGGCTAAACAATAGCCACCACACTGTATTAGCCCCAATACCTTTATCATGTAAACACAATGCTCCTACCCAGAATTCAATGGTTCAAACAGACAAAAGATAACCCACCAAAAAAAAAAACAGTTTGCTATTTAAACTTAGAATGCAGGGAAGCCACAAAATGTACAAAATGTAACATCTAAAAACAATTACAATATATTCAGTTTAGTTCTAGTTAGATGCAACAGGAGAGAGACAATACAGCACATGGGCTATTAAAAATGGCCAAAACATCAAAGGTTCCAATGCAATTCAATTTTCCCCTTTTATCACCAATACTTTAAAACTGTACAGAAACAAAGTTAAACCTATAAATGCTACAATTTGCATCAAAATATGGTCTGTCAGTCACAATACACAAATTCAAAACAGTCAACAAAACAAATATGTATATTTGTTTCAACAAAATGAATCCTATGCTATAAAGTCTCTTTCTCTTAGATTATGTATCAATATGGTAGTTATTGCGCCTCAAAAACATTTGTTGTAGAAGTCTAAAATTCGTGGTCGCCAAATGTGGTGTATTACCAAACTCTATAAAATATTATGTACGCATACACATATAAACTCTGGTCCGTCTACTTTAACAAATATTTATTCAGAGACAAAACAACAACAACATACAAATAATGATATACAATCTAACTATTCCACCAACAACAGCAACAACAACCTAACTAACAATAACTACATTTTATAAAATCCCACTCACAGTTCACCATGATAGAAATTAGGCCATGTCTGCTTAAGGGACTGCTCAGTAGCAGAGCCAAGAAGGAACAGGGAGGAATGGAGATAGGGGGAAGTGGTTACCTCTTTACCCAATTACCATTTCAAAAGGTAAAGCTTACCCCACCCCCAAGAAAGGCATACATGAGCTTGGTCACATGATCCCTGGTCACCATATTAGTTTGATGACAGAATGTCACCACACCCACACCCAAATATTTGCTGGGCCCCCCCATACTAGCATTCAAACAACTGCCTTACCTGAGACAGAGACTGGTCCGCAGCAAATTGACCACAGAACAGGAACTCACACAGAATGGCACTGTACAATGCAACAAATCACTCTGCAAACTGTATCAACATATATGTGGCAATAACATAGCCAGACACAATAACAAATAATACAACATTAAAGGGATCCTATAGTGCCAGGAAATCAAACCCATTTTCCTGGCACTATAGGCTCCTGAAGTGCCCCCCTCCCTCGCGCCCTCTCCTGCATGGCTGAAGGGGTTAAAACCTCTTCAGCCACTTACCTGAATCCAGCGTCTCCCACGCCTATGTCAGCTGGCGGGGGAGACCTAATGCATATGCTGCGCGTGCATTAGACCGCCCCATAAAAAAAGCATTATTCAATGCCTTCCTATGGGGAAAATCTGAAGCTTGAGGTCCGTGAGGACGTCTAGCGTCAAATAACGGACCAAACGTCAGTTTGGATTCTGGAAGACCTCTAGTGGCTGTCTGTTAGACAGCCACAGAGGGCAGACTTAGAGCTGCAATGTAAACATGGCAGTTCTCTGGAACTGTAATGTTTTACATTGCAGCACTAAGTGCAAAAGGGTCACAGCACCCAGACCACTTCAATTAGCTGAAGGGGCCTGGGTGCATACAGTTTAGCTTTAAGGGATCATATTCGTGCACATCTGCGTATGCGGTGTACATTGTACAGTGTGTGACAAATGTGGCTACATTGGAAAAATTGGCCTTAAGCTGCATCTCAGAATGAATCTACACAGACACTCAATCAAGAACCACAAGGAAAATGGATATTGTACCCCTGTTGGTCATCACTTCACCCAGACTGGGCACTCCATCCAAAACCTCAGGATTAAAGTTCTTAAAGGGAATTTCAAAGACTCTCACGAACGAAAGACATTTGATATGAAAATGATCAAATTTCAACAGCAGAAATTAAGGACTTAATGTAGACTCTGGCTCTCTCACACACTACCAAAACTTTTTATAAACACACATCTTAATATCTTATAGCACTTTTCCAGTATTCTCGCTTCAACTTTATTGGATCAATTTATATACATACATATATGCAGCTATATACTTGCATGCCTTGCTTTGCTGTTTTATTGTTTTGGGGGTTCTTTTCTTCTTTTTAACTAGATGGACTCTCCTCTGTTTACTTCATTCTGGCTATTCTGGCAGTCAACATGCACCTTTTACTTTCAGGCACATCTTTGTTAGTCCAATAAAAAATTGTGTGATGTGACCTCCACAAAGGATTCTGGGTGGGCATTTGCAAATTAGCTTAACAAAGAATCACATTTTTGCCTCCTTTCATTTAACCCATTAAGGACTGCAGGTGTTCTATGCCGTCCTTGGGGACCTGGCTCTAAACGCGGGCGGCATAGAACGTCCCCGCCGTCCTATTCACTTACCCGGTCGCCGGCGATCGTGGTGGGGGGACTCACCTGGCATCCCACTTGGGCCATGTGATCACAAGGACCTCACGATCACATGGCCCAAGTGGGATCACATGGACGGCATAGCCGTCCATAGCAATGCCAGCAGGGGGAGTGCCTGTAATGACATGTAATCGGTAAAAAAAAAAAAAAAGTTAAAACACAGTTTGAAATCAAATATATACTTAGATCATAGATTATATATATATATATATATATACATATACATACACTGTATAAGTGTATTTTAATAATATATATATATATATATATATATATATATATATATATATATATATAAAAATGTCACAAACACTGGCCAAAATTGGCATTCAAATTAGGTTTTTTGCATTTTTTCACACACAAACAAATATTATCGCTAACTTTGGCTAGTGTTTGTGACCAAGTGGCTACTAAAAAAGACTGGACATATCCCATTTGCTATACCTTGAGTTGTCTACTATTGCAAATGGTATGCCATCATGGGGGTAATTCTCATTCCTGGGCTACCATACGGTCTCAAAGGCAACGTAGCCAATCTGGCGATTTCAATGTGAAAAAACTGAAAAATTTAACATGCTATATTTGACCCTGTAACTTCCCAAAACACCTTAAAACCTGTACATAGGGGGTACTGTTTTACATGTGAGTCATCGCTGAACACAAATGTGTATTTTATTGCAGTAAAAGCAAACCGTATTATGACATTCACAGTTAAAATGTCATGTAGACTAAAAAAATAAATAAAATTATTTTCTCCCTTTTTAAAATATTCATATTAAATTATGTTTCATAGCTAAATATTTGATGTTAAATGAAAGTCCTGTTTCCCCTGAATAAAATTATATATAAGTGTGGGTGTATTTAATATGAAAGAGGTGAGTTACGGTAATTACGGTTGGACAGACATATAGTGCAAATGCTAGGTTTTGTTTAAGTTTTGTTTTGATCGCAACGTGTACATTTGACTCAGTCCGTAAGGGGGTTAAACATGGATTCCTTTGAGTCTGTGTTTGCTGTATACAACAGCTTTGAAACACAACTTAGGAAAAGATGCAAAGCCAGTGATCCACTCATGCACAGCTGTTCCATGGTTAATGCAAATCATCAGCATGAGGTTGGTTACTGGTTGGCTATTGAGTCTTGGTAGTGCTTGGGAAGCAAAAACCAAAAAGGTTATGGTGGGGAAATTTTTTTTAAAAAAACCCCTTCCACCTGAAGTCTGTGGATAATTAATACAAAGGCAACATGACCAGTCTGGCAAAGTTCAATGTATATAACTGAAAAATGTAATGTGCTATATTTGACCCTGTAACTTTCCAAAACACCATAGAACCTGTACATTGTGGGTACATTTGTACTCAGGAGACATCACTGAATACAAATATGTGGACTCTATTGCAGTAACAGCTAACAGTATCATGACATTCACAGTTAAAATACCACGCAGAACAATTTTTTAAATTTGATGTGAAATGAAAGCCAGTGTGGGTGTATTTAATATGAAAGTGGTGAATTATAGTTCAACAAAATGTAGCGCAAATTCCAGGTTTTGTTTTGATCTAAACTTGTACAACTGCCTACATCTTTAAGGGGTTAAGTGGTTATTATTATTATTATTATTATTATTATTGGTATTTATATAGAGCCAGCATATTCCGTAGCGCTTTGCAATATTTAACAATAGATTTAAAAATAAGTAAGACAATTACAAAAACTTACAGGAACAACTTGAAGAGAACTTGGGATCGATCGATATTGATTTTTTTAGAGCAGATACCGATCATCTGTGAACTTTCAGGCCGATAGCCGATAACTTACTGATATTCTGTACATTTACCATTTTGAAAAAATAAACTATTTCTAAAGGTAAATGCACAAAATATACATGCCACATGTAGTGGATACAGTGTGTATAGGCAGGGGAGCTGTGTTGTGTGTTTGTGTAGTGTGTGTGTGTAGTGGATGTAGTGTGGATATAATGAATACAGAGTGTGTAGTATGTATAGTGTATGCAATTAGTGTTTGTGTAGTGTGTGTGTGTTTAGTGAATGTGGTGTGCGTGTTTCTGTACGTATATAATTTGTGCAAAATGGGGGGGGGGCATTTTATATTTACATTTTATTTTTTAAAATTGTTTTTTTGTTTATTTTAGCCCCCCCTCCCGCTTCTTACTTTGCCAGGGAGGGGGGATATGGCATTCCCTGGTGGTCCTGTGGCATGGACTGTGCAGTGGGGGCCCGCAGCAAGCTCTTACCTTCTATTCAGTTCCCCTGGCAATGCTCTGGCGGCCGCGGGACTCACAAGATTTACACAGGGGTGCTGAAGGAAGCTGCTGGGAAGGTAAGTAAGAGCTTGCTGCCGGCCCTCCAGGACCCTCGTGGTATGTATTATCGGCAAGATCGGTCTCTCTATAGACCGATACCGATATATTGCTGAAAATACAGAATATTAGCCAGACCGATAATCGGTCGATTCCTAAAGAGGACCCTGCTCAAACGAGAGTTATAGTGTCTACAGTCTCCTGGCGCTTTCCTTCCATCTCCTCATAGGAATGCATTAAACCAAACTGGGGTTCCAAGCAGCCCATCTCCTCAGTGCTGCTTAGACTAGACTATAAAGATATATTCTTAATAAAATACTGATCAAGACTGTGTTGGAATTTCATTGAAATTCAAACGCAATTCAAATATATAAGACAAAGAAGGGGCTACTTTGAAGCCTGAGGTTGACAAAAGGCAGAGCTCCACCGTCATCTTTTGTCCAATGCCAGCAGCCGTTAGAAATGAAGGTTGTGGGAATAACGGACTCTATCTATGGAGGATCATGCTGTCTGGTGAATCCTCCATAGACCTCAGTGTTGTACTCCGGAGCAGAAGGGGACATCAAGATGAAGATGACAGTGGCCGTAAACGACAGCCTAAGGTAAGTAAAAACTTGCCTCCCCTTCTCTCTGCAGCCACCAGACCCACATTGCTCTGTCAGTTTCAGGGGTCTTTGCGAAATATGCAAAGACCCCCAAAGTGACAGATCCGCTCTCAATGAATGGAGGGACATTGCCAGAGGTCTCCATGTACTATAACTAATTCAATTAAGCCTGTGCAGGCAGTGTTCCTATTAAGTTACTAAGGTTTTTCAGGTGGTCAGAATGTTCCAGGAGAGGTGGGCAGAAAATATTGGGAGATCTGTCTTGTGCAAATAAGCACATACATCACTGGTGTTAATAAAGTATGAAGCATGCACTATACTTTGCATCATCAAAATCCTTGTCTCTGTCAGAGGACAATTCAAATTGGCATACATGGATTTCATTCTCAATCTGTAATTTGTGTAAATATTTTGTTTTATTTGGTTTAATATGAATACAGTTGCATTTATTTTGGTCCGGTTAAGTGTAGCATTTGTTTTTAGTGTTCCAAGCACTTTAAGTGATGAATGCCACTTTTAGTTACAGCTACAGAAGACCCAATATTTGCAGTTGGGACAGAGTCGTGGTCAATACTATGGAGGATCTCTGCCAAACGTCAATCAGATTGGTAACAGTGCCATTGACCTGCCTTTCCAGGTGAGTATATCCTGCTACGTGTCTGTCTGTACGTGGAACATAAGGCGCTAAAGATGGGCCGAGGACTGGTGGGGTGAACAAAAGTTTTTTTTATAATACCCATCTATTCCTCACGTGCTGTCTCCAGCCCTCTGTGAGCTGATCTGTTTGCCATCATATGGAAGAACCAGTCCACTTCATAAAACAATGTGCATATGAGGTCACATTAATAATATTGTCAAGAAGGGTTTAAGTCAATTTTTAGCATGAGATATTCATCTGTTTAGAAATGTGTCTAGGTTAACTTAGTCCCACCCCTACCCACCCCCCTTTTTTTATTAAATTTGTTTTCAATGTGCACTTATTGCCGAAGACTATATTGGTGACAGTGACATTTTAGTGTTTCTTCCAAGACATTTAAAATTCAAGGATGCTAAGTGGTTGATGCAGATTAAATTAAAGCAAAGGTATGCAGTGACTAATTACACAAAGAGAAATTCTAATCCAATGAGAAATTGAATTAGCAGAAGTATTGGTCCCAAGTCACTTTATTTTTCCTCTGAGACATTACCAGGATGTACAAAACACATAAAAGTAGGTCATCATTACACTATGTTAAAGAAGCTCAATGCATGTGCAAACAGGTTCAAATCTGAGAAGGTCCATTCAATCTTACCTAGCAAATAATTCACAATATATAGTGAGTTTACTTTAGTCCGTATCAAATAAGTACAAAACCATACATTATACCATATGATTGATGTTTCAACATAAAGTACAGGAACAGTTTGGGCACATCAAACTTAAGTTATGGTGCCAGGAGATCCCTGTCGCTGGCTTACCTTTAGAGGACCACTATAGTGCCAGGAAAACAAACTTTTTCCTGGCACTATAGCGTCTTGCGGTCCCACTCTTGCCGGGCTGTGGAGGTTAAACTCTTACCTTTCTCCAGCGCCGGCCTCCCTCGGCGCTGGGGAACTCTCCTCTTCTGACGTCAGCTCTGAATGCGCACACATTCAATCAGTCCATAGGAAAGCATTTCTAAATGCTTTCCTATGGACGTCAGCGTCTACTCACTGATTTTCACACTGAGAATCAAAGAAGCGCCTCTAGCGGCTGTCAGTGAGACTGAAACTGCTATGTTTACAGCTGCAGGGTTAACCCTAGATGGACCTGGCACCCAGACCACTTCATTGAGCTGAAGTGGTCTGGGTGCCTATAGTTGTCTTTTAAGCGTTAAACTATTTATGAATGCTTTTAATAGCAAAGTATGTGCTCCAGTGCTATTCTGCTCTGACCCCTGTCCTTTTACCATATTTTGATTTAAATAGTTTTAGGTATCAGTTTATTCCTGGGGTTCCCACAGTCAGCTGGGACCATTATTAGTGACTCCAGACTGACACATCAGCTGCATGCAGCACTGAAAGACCCAGATACCCGGGTCTCCCCTCTGTCAAGTGGGGGTACAATTAATGGCCTCAAACTGATAGATGTCTCCCTCCTTCTTTCCATGCCATATTAATCGATGCTGGGTTTTGGTGAGTTTTAAGATTAGAGTTAGATTTGGTATTATAATTTGGTTTAGAATTAGTGTATCCATACATATATAAATTGTTTATAACCACTTTAGGGCCAGCTTTGGGTTTTGTGCCTGATACAACCAATTTTGCATATTTGCTGTGTGTGTTCATCTGCAATTTTAATCTTCCTTATTTATTGCACCAACACATATAAGTGTTTTTAAACAACAAAAATGGCTTTAGTTTTATCTGACACACATAAATTCTCATTTATAAAAAAAAAAAGAAATTCACAATTTTGGTAACAATAATGTGTGTATGATCAGTGCAGCTTAAGAAAAGTATTTCAAAATAAATTTATTTACTGGTTTACAGAGTACATCGTATGTCTAAGATTTCAGTATTGTATTGGGTATTGTAAGGTTTACATATTGGGTCTTGTACTCATGACCAGTTGCTGAGTACAGTTAAGCTAATTTTTACAGTGGCACACAGGATTTAAAAAAGGCAGCAAATATACAATTTATATGTAAAAATTAAAATTAATAGCACACACTTTGGAAAATAAATGGTAAAAATGCGATACCTCAATAATGGTAAAAGTTAAACTATGCGAGAAACCTTATGATGTCCACATTTGGAAATGGTATGCATTTATGGAGTGATTTAAATGTGCGAGCAACTAAAATGCCCCAAAATGTACCATAGACTCATCTTTGCCATTTAAAAAAAAAAGCAAAAACAAAACTTCACTGGGCATGTTGTAAATTGACATGGTAAAGTAATTTTTTTTGCCCAGAAGATATAGCTGAGCACAATTTAGTGATTTTTTTTTTAATGTATTTTTT
>OW240918.1:66558694-66569466 GCA_933207985.1 Pelobates cultripes | reverse complement strand
TAAGAGGACCGACCAAGCCTCTTCTTCCATCTCCCTGTTACAGAAATCACTGCCATATCCATACAAATTGTACAAAATGTCCAGGATAGTTTTCCATGGACAAATGTTGTCGCCTGTTGAACGAGGTGACCTTGCTCGGGTCCCAGGTGTACGGTTCCTAAAATGGCTGCCATATACACGTCCACTGATAGGAGACGCTGAAGGTATTAAACTGATCAGAACAATACTAAAC
This sequence comes from Pelobates cultripes, assembly GCA_933207985.1. Classification (NCBI taxonomy): domain Eukaryota; kingdom Metazoa; phylum Chordata; class Amphibia; order Anura; family Pelobatidae; genus Pelobates; species Pelobates cultripes. The sequence goes on along the minus strand of OW240918.1, from coordinate 66,569,234 downwards.
ACACCACAAATAAGGTTTCTCTCCTGTATGGCTCCTCAAATGATGCTTATGATTAGAAGCGGCTGAAAAGCATTTCTCACACTCCGAACAAAAATATTTTTTTTTAACATTCTCTCCACTTTGAACGAAATGACGTTTGGGAAGAGATTAACATAATTAAACACAGGCAGTAAAAATACAGTTTTTAGCCATACACTGTAACTTTAAAAACTACACATCCCATCTTCATAATTACATATTTGGAATCAGCACACTTAAAACATAAACATAACCAAAAATCAGCCAAATCCATCCAGGGGTTAAAAAGTTAGCTGGAGGTCCCTTTATGACCGACCGCAAGCACATTTTCCCGCCCAAAACAGTTCCATAGATTTGGGCTGTGAGGTCGGTCTTGCCTCAGGTTGAAAGACTCAAGTCCCATCACTGCATCGGGACTTAGTCTCGCAGCTGAAATAAGGCTGAAAAAAACGTGGTTGAAAGACTAAGTCCCATCGGCCAATGGACTCTAGTCTCTGCAGGCCGAAATAATTCCCATTTACTGAACCAAGTGGGAATTAGCCAGGCAGGCACAAAGGGTTTGCACCAGGTCTGGGGACACAGGGGACACCGTCTTAAAGGGGCCGTGTCCCCAACAAGTCTGGGGACACGGCCTTAAAGGGGCAGTGTCCCAATCTTCCTGATGTCCCAAAAAGGTGTTTAAAGGGCCAGCACCAGTCACATAAAGAGTCCATAAGCCCCAATATGCCCACCGACAGTCTTAAAGGGCCATACACACCAAATAAAAGTGCATACATTTTCACAATCTCCCAGGGGCCATAGTCATGCGGGAGGAGGCTGGCAAGTAGGCTTCTCCACAACCCAGGGAAGCAGGGCAATTTGCCATTTAAAGGGCCCGTTACAAATAGCAGTTTGTAACAAGGTGTCAATCCATATCTGCCAAGTGACCCCATGTAGGGGGAACAGTCCCTATTCTGCTCTGTGTCAGTGTGTATCAGGGAACCTTAGGACAGGTGTCAATCCATATCTGCCAAGTGACCCTATGTAGGGGGAACAGTCCCTATTCTGCTCTGTGTCGGTGTGTATCAGGGATCCTTAGGACAGGTGTCAATCCATATCTGCCAAGTGACCCTATGTAGGGGGACCAGTCTCTAATTCTGCTCTGTGTCCGTGTGCATCAGGGGCTCTGAGGACAGGTGTCAATCCATATGTCAAGGTGTCAATATGTCATATGTCAGGTGTCAATCCATATTGATTGTGATTTAGGAATGTTAGGTGATTTCTGCCCTTATGGATTAAAACCAGACTCTGTATCAACTGTGTAATTTTCCATGGGAGTTTTGCCATGGATCCCCCTCCGGCATGCCACAGTCCAGGTGTTAGTCCCCTTGAAACAACTTTTCCATCCCTATTGTGGCCAGAAAGAGTCCCTGTGTGTTTTAAAATTCGCCTCCCCATTGAAGTCAATGGCGTTTCGGGCGGTTCGCCGGTTCGCGAACATTTGCGGAAGTTCGCGTTCGCCATTCGCGAACCGAAAATTTCGGGTTCGCGACATCACTAATCTCTGACTGGATGTCCTTCCGCATTCAGAAACTAAATCTCTCTAAAACTGATCTCTTTGTCTTTCCTCCTCCTAATACTGATCCTCCTCTTTCACTCTCCATTCAAGTTAGTGGTACCCACATAAGTCCATCCTTGCAAGTGCGCTGTCTTGACATCATACTTGACTCTGGCCTCACTGTTGAGCCTCACATTCACTTTGTTGTTAAATCCTGTAGATTCCATCTTAAAAACATAGCTTGCATCCGCCCCTTTTGGCCAAGCTGATGGAAGTCTAGCTCTGGCACCAGGCTTCATCAATACCTTTCATCCACCCCCCACACTAACCAAGTGAGCAGGGCTAGGTCTGGTACACTATTAGAGGGCTGAAGGACCCAACCCGGTTGCCACATAACCCCCAAACCAGATCCCACACTTGCCATACTGTTTTAAATGTGCTGTGTCATGTGTTTGATTTGGTTGAGTGATGTGGCTGTTTTAAGAGCCATCCAGAGGGGCACGGGTGGCATTTGCCCAATGGCTCATTCTACCACCTATGTATACTCATAGTTTGCTCTGCCACGGACAGTGCTGAGTAATCTGAACTGCAAAGCAACCTGCATTAGCAGAGGATAACTAGTCATACATATAATAAACATATCACTACCTGTATGCATCCTACTGTCTGCAGCCGGGTTGTTAATTAATAGCAGCTTACTCAGTGATGGGGCTGAGGTGTGTGTGTGTGTAAACATTTTATAAATAAGAATTTCAGGCATAAATTGGCATTGCTAAGGATGCAGGTTTATGTAGCATTATGTTCATGCAAAACAGTTATGGGGGTTGGAGTCAATGGGCACCATCTTAGTTTCAGGGGTCATTTTCTTGCAAAGTTGAACACAAGACATCTGTCTTCTAATGTTCTTGCAGCTGCTGTATGCTCCAGGGTAATTTGTCTTGGTGTACAGTGATAGAAAGACAAACAATGTACTCTGTATTTATAAGATCCCTTGAGGCCTCCCTGGGCAATTTTGACACAACTAGGGCCTGAGATAATGCAACTGTGGGCCCTGTAAATTATGGGGACCAGGGCAGCGGTTCTTTTATCCTTGCAATAAAGACATAACTCTTTATATCTACTTATCGAATAAGGGATAGCATTTCAAACAAAGGTCAATATTTTCTTCATTTAAAGATTACATGAACATATTGTAATGTATTACATATACTTTATTGTAAGTTTTATTACATTAAACCTACCATTTATATATGCGGTAAACATGAGAGCTTTTACAAAAGCAACAGGGATGTTACCGATGGTTGGTGTCCATAAATTAATCTTTTGAATGTGGCAGTTGAGACAAAAACCAAATATATATGGAGAGTTGGAAATCTTCCTGCTTACGTGTCCTCTTTCCTGGCTCTTCCATCGTGTGATGGAATATTATCATGTGGCAGAAAATAATGGTATTTATCTGCTAAATGTTCCTTGTTTTGCTGTTGAGCTTTAAATATGTTACACAACTTTGAATACAAGATATCTACTTATCTAAAAAGGCATAGAATTTCAAACAAAGTCAATAGTTTCTTTATTTAAAGATTATATATTATTGAATACAAGAGGAAAGTGTAGACACATGCTACACAATCTCTTCCCCATTCCATTATTTCTCCAGACTCATGATGATTTGCAGGCTAGGACACAATAGTGTTTAATATGGACCTTAATGAGTGCTGACTCATAGCCATCTCCTAGAATGTCACGAAACCTGTAGGGGGAGATATGGGTCAGCATAACGAAAAACAAACATGCTTTCATACAAATCATTGCAAGCTACAAACACATGCATAGTGACAGTTATACAAAGGTTACATATAACATTTCAATGTGAATTGCATTTCAATGAGCCAAAAACCCATATTAGTCCCAGTCTGTCCTTGTATGGTATATGCAAACCTCCCCAGTGTCCCGGGGTTCAGGCATGTATTTACTACAAGGCAAACAAGGCATTTGCCTAGGGCGGCACTTTCAGGGGGCGCCAAAAAACGCCACACCAGGCTTCCAGACAAATGCCTTGTTTACCTTGAGTGTAGCTGTCAATGTGTGTCTTTCAGTGAGAATGGGTGTGCCTGTGAGTGTATGTCATTTTATGTGTATCTGAGAGTGTGTGCATGTCAGTGAGTGGGTGTGTCAGTCAGTGAAAGTGTGTGTTGGATAAACAGTGTGTGCCAGTGACTGTATGTGTGTGCCAATGACTGTATCTGTCAGTGAGTGTATATCAGTGCATGTGTCAATGAGGGCATGTGTCTGTCAGTCAAAAAAGTGGCCTTGACACAAATTGCGGGGGCAACATTTTGATATTTGGGGGTGTCCGGTTTATCACTTGTGCAAAGAAACTTGCTGATATTTTGGTTCTTGACTGCCCTTATGGGTGGTATCAATATGATTTGCAAATGATATAGGTTCTCTTTGTAATGACACAAGTGAGCAAAAACATTTTTGAGACCTGAGCGGGGACTAACCGAAATGCAAGCTACTGAGTTTAAAGCTTTTGCCCATTCTCAGTGTTCTCGTATTCTCTGTTTTTTTTTGCAAAACACTCTGTTGTATCCTAAATTCCCTCTCTTTTAGAAGCCCCAAATTATTGTCAGATTATATACTAAAGTGAGAATTCTTAGAGAATTGTTAGGAAATCTAAGTGAAAATAACTTTTATACTTTTTAAGTTAGTATTTTGATAGAGGACAGTTTGTGGTCACTATATTACCTATATAAATGTTTGATTCAGAAATGTCTATTAGACTGTGCATTCTCTGTTCAACCAAATTATATATCACCACCATGTGGGTTTACAAAGGCCAAACAGGTTTAATTTTACCCATGGTGCAAAAAAAATTAAATAAAAATGATATATATATTACACAAGATCCCGCACACTAACTCATTCACTAAACAGCAACTTCAAAGCTCACAGATTTTATTATTATTTTTTTTAAACATATGATCATGCATTGCATAAGTCTGCCTCAACATCAATGTACCCCATCTTTGGCAGGTCCTACTCTAACAACCTAATGTCTGCTCTTCTGAGATTAACCCACTTGCTTAGGGTGGAAAAATCCACTCTGCAGTACAAGGCTAAATACGAGATATATATATATATATATATATATATATATATATATATAGTGGATGAGTGAGTGCACTGGATCTTGTGTATCTTGTATGAATTGGCCCCAGCAACACCCCATTTTTGCATGTTCAGATGAGTGCAGCCCTCTGGTTTCATATACAATGTAGGTTTTTTGTTTTTTTTTGGGGGGGGGGGTTAAACTGCTTCCCCCCTTTTATTTGGTAATTTTTTTGTCTCTTGTACCAAAGCGTTGGGAAAATGCACTGATCAATGTACTGAAAATCATATAGATAGTATTTATGTTGTGTATTTGTGTATATACTTTACACTGCACTGATTGGCCCATTTTTTTTTTTCAGTCATTTTTTGAGCTTGAGGTCCTGAACTAAATGAAAAATTTTGGGGTAAAAATATTGGGTAAAAAAAAAAAGTTGTTTTTTTTTGTTTGGCTAGACTGAATTTTTCCCACTGTGCACAACTCTACTCTCTATACATCACAATTCTACTCTGTATACATCACCTCTGTTCAAGATGCATCAGGAATCTGATGGCTTCATTTTTATCATGTTTCAGGAATTCTTGATACATGTATATAGACTGAAAAAATCCAATTATTTCTTCAACAGTCATTTCAAATACAACGGGTATGTCCGTAACCCTGTAAGATAAAACATGTATTTATAAGGACTGTCATGTACCATACAAAGTGTTGTCTGGGTATGGGTACATGGTTCTAGATACCTCATGGACCATTCATTTGGATTTTTGTAGTTTAAATCTTAAAGGGGACAGTCAAATATAGCAAGTGAATAGGCACTACAAATACCTTGATACAAAATCGTGAAAGTCATAAGATTTTAAAAGTGTACCAGTTATAAGCATCAATGACCACTGCAAGCATAGGAGACCAATATGCATTCAAATTATTTTTTTTATTAAGTAGTCAAAATATTTTTACAGTGAAACTACCCTATTTTTTTAACTGTTATTTGCTCATGTGTAAAATTCATCAATATAATAAAAGCTGCATTATTCACAAGAATTGCAACATGTGATATGCCCATGTATAGGAACACAATATTTACACAGCATCTGGTTAATAATGTATTTGGTTCTGATTATATATATATTTTATTTTTTTTCTACGATAGAAACTTATATACATGAAAATTAACTAGGTACATTCTCATGGATGTCACTACTTTATGTTAGTCTGTCTTCACTCCTACCCTGCAGATCTAATGCGCATGAGTCGCAATGGCTGAGCTCGCATTAGGATTTCACCATAGAAAAGCATTATTCAATGCTTTCCTATAAGGATTACGGTGATGCTGGAAGTCCTCATGCATAGCATGAGGACTTCCAGCATCATTTTGGTGCCGTAAAGTTGTCAAACCACCCAGAAGTCCCTCTACTGGCTGTTTGGTAGACAGCCACAAGAGGAGGAGTTAACACTAGCAGGTAATTTGTGCATTTTATTAAAAACTGCAAAAATTACCTTTTCAGAGTTAAGACACTGGGTTAAGACACAATGAGCAGAAGTGGTCTGGTTGCCTATATTGTCCCTTAATTGGATTAATGGAGCTGTTCAATCTAAAGTACTTAAATCAGGCGGGTTTTGGGATGGGGTGAAATGGATGTAAATGTGCTATCATTTCACTTTTGTCCTATGTAAAATGTGTGTTAATGTCACATAATTAGGCAATGTAAGGGAGTGCTGGATGTTAACTATAGAAAAAAAAAAATATCTAGGCATTTTAAGGAAAATAAAATATTTACAGCAACTTGAGATAACTTATGTACTTACCACTTTTTGTCTTTTAATGGTATGGCATTGAACACTTCTTCATACTGGTGATGCATAATATTGTTGTTTTTGTACTTGAATTCTGACATTTTGTCTAAATACTGCAAAGGAAATGGTTTAGTCAGCTGAGGATGATCTTAAACTACTCATTGTGAGAGAGGAAAAAACAAAGAAAAACAACCTACTATCCCACACACAACAAGCACATGAAAATTCACACTGTTTTTAAAGGTCAGTTGAAACACCATAAGCACTTTACAAGTCAGGCACAATTATATGCTTTAGTTCAGGTGTTTTGTTCCTAGGCATTCGAGGAATTACTGCTGAGACTAAACAAGGAACTGTCTTCAATGGAGACTGTCCTGAATTCTGGAGAATAGTCTTTACCACAGTTTCCTATATTTGGTCAAAGTTTTGTTAGGCTCATTTGCCCTGCTCCAGGTTATCCCAAATATCCTAATGCATGCCTCCTCTATCAGTTTCTATGTGTTGTCTAACCACCCAGAAAAAAATGTGTGGACTGGCATAAAGTAGTATTGACTGTGGGATCATGTAGGTGAAGTAGAGTAACACAGAAAGTTCTATAATTGCTAGAACAGAACCATGTACCCATCACGTTGCAATGGAATATTTACTGAAAGCTATTTAGTTTCTTTACCTGCTTCATAACAACATTTAGCGCTGCATCATTATGGCCATCTTGTAATTTATAAATTGGAACAAAAGCATGAACTGCCAGACAGCCGTTGGGCTTTAAAACTCGAACTGCTTCATGCACAAATTTCTCCACGTTGAACCAATGAGCAGCAAGTCCTGCATTTACAAGGTCCACAGATGCATCTTCTAGGGGTAAGTTCTCAGCAGCAGCCACCCTACAAGAGACATCACAATACATACACAAAGTTATTTAGTGAACCTGGTGAATAGGGATAAAGTCTTCTCTCTGCTGTTCAGTGTAGGTGGCTATAATGATGAATTAATTTTAATTACTTACTGGAAAGTTACATTTACTGAGGAACAGAATTGTTTGGCTTCCTCAAGCTGAGATTCACTGATGTCTACACCGATAACCTTTTTGAAATAAGCTGCTAGAGGCAATGTATATCTCCCAGTACCGCAGCCAACATCGACTGCTGTATCATACGGTTTACTTTTCTGCAGAACAGGAAAAAGGCTTGATTTATAGATTTTAATGTTGTACACTACTTAAAATAATTTAGATGTTTGCACGTTTGTTTCCTCCATTTTTTTTGTTATTAAAACTGTTAAACAGAGAATACTTATTCAAGAAAATCCATTCTGTCTTTACTATATCATTATGCCACTACTCCTGTATTGTGCCAATTAAATGGAAAAAAAAAATTATAATTGCTAAACACAATACAAAACCAACTATTGAAAATTCTAGATTAAAACTGAAATGCTAAATGTTTAAATTGTTAGCAAATATCTACTACACATTGTTACTTGTAAAATGGAATGTTCAGTGAGTAAAGTTACCTTCTCCTTCAAATATGAGAAAATCAGATTCATGACGTCACTGGACACTGGAACCATATACTGCTGGTACACAGATGAGAAGGTTTTGCTTTTAAATAAATGATCAGTCATCTGAATGGAATATGGAAGAGAAAATCTTCATTTGTTTTTCCCCTATTTAACTCCATAAACACTAAAATATAACCACATTTCCGATACATGATGTACAATCATGGGGCCTAAAAGGTAAATGCCCAGATATTGTAAAACTACAATTTGTATGATGCTTTGATAGCACCTAGAATGGCAACACCTCATGGAGGTTGTATTTTTAAAATGTCTGGGGATCCATGGTTTGGTCACCATTGATGTAAGAGCATTTTAACTAATATATAGTTGTCATCCTAAATAATCCACAAAGTGGATAAGTAGAATGGTGCTTTACAGAATCAATGGGTTTGTATTAATAACATTGCAGGGTAATTCACTAAAGTATGGATTGTTAGGAAATCAGAGAATTCAAAGAAGAAATAAAATGTTAGACCACATTAGCCAAGCTTGAAAAAATTTCCAGTTCAGCTATATTTTAATTTAAACTATTGTAGCCTAAACTTTTGAATTCACTTTAAATTCACAACAATTCTCACTTTATCAAATAACCCTGTTAATATTAAAAATTATATTAATAAACAAAACCTCAATAGTTTTAGGATGACTCTTTGATTCTCACATCTTCAATGGCTGCTGAAAATCACAAAGGAATGTATATTTTAGAATTAGAGTATCGGGGTATACAATTGGGGTATAATAGTTTTTTGACTTTTCAAATAAGCCCACAAAGGGCTTCCATTTGATAAAGCAGACACCCCATGGTATCTTATATGGTGTATATTGTGCCTTAACTTGTAACCATTTTTTCATCCATTTATTACAATGTTTGTAGTGAGGGAGGAAAAACATTAGATTTTTTACATACATGTTGCATTTTTGCAGAGTATTTCTTACACATGATATGTACCACTGTCATTAAATCCCCCAAATTATGCTCAGTTACATCTTCTGAGTAAAACAATATGCCCAATGTATGACCTAGACACTATTTTGTAAAGTTACAGTGCTGTAAAAGAGACATGACATGTTCAGGTTTTTAAGTGTGAATTTTCATGGAGGGTTTTAATGCGTCTGTGTCCCACTTTGGAGCACTTGAGCAGGCTACATATTCCAGCTACACCATAAAGGCATTCCATTTCTTAAAGAAGACATCCCAGGATATTTCAAAAGGCATATTTTTCACCTTAGCGTGGGAGCATTTTTTCTGCCTTTTTGACTCACAAAGTGAGTTTGCACATTATATTTTGCAAACCTTATGTGTGCTACGACTGTATAATACGTCATATGTTGCTCAGCTATATTATCTGAGTACAGCAATACCCCCGTATGTACCTTTGCTAGGTATATGTGGATATTGAAGGGGCACATTTGAGACACAGCAATTAAATTTTTTTTCAAACTTTGAATTTTTACGCGGTGTCCAGGTCCCTTTTGGCAGTATTTAAGCAGACTAAATATTCCAACTATTCCATATAGGCATACCATTTCTTAAAGAAGACCTCCTAGAGTATATTATAATGCATATTTTGAACCTTAGCGTGGGATAATTTTTCCGCTAGCATGTACCAAGTGTAGTGGTAATAAGCATTTCTTTCTGACTTTGACAGACAAAGTGAGTTTGCACAGTATATTTTGCAAATCTTATGTGTGCTACGACTAAAATATTTCATATGTTGCTCAGCTATGTTGTCTGAGTACAACAATACCCCCATATATACCTTTGCCAGTTATATGTGGATGTTGAAGGGGAACATTTGAAACACAGTCATTCAGTTTTTTTTCTAACTTTGAAGTTTTATGCTGTGTCCATGTTGCATTTCAGAGTAGTTTAGCTGGTTGGTTATTCACACTTCCCCACCACCGCATACCATTTTTTAAAGAATACACCCTGGGGTATTTCAAAAGGCATATTTTGAACCTTAGCATGGGATAGTTTTTTCGCTAGTTTGCTCCAGGTGTAGCGGTAGGCATTTTTAATGTATTTTTTCTCTTTAAAACTTTTTTTACTTTTTAAAACTTTCTTAAAAAAAAAAACTTTACACTTTAAAAATATGTATAAAAATTTTTTTTACCGTAAACCCCTAACTAGCAGTAAGCAGCACTTATAGTAAATTCCCAAATTTCCCATAACTCCCACCCCTGCTAGCAAAAAAATATATAATTTCAAAATATTTGAATTAATTAATAAAAATAAATTGAATCCCTGAGGATTAAAAAAAATAAAAGTTAACCCTCAGGGTTTAAAAAACAAATCAGATCACAGTATAATACTGTAATCTGCATTTTGATCACTGTAGGCAGTGATCAACTTGCAGGGAAGGGATTACTTTTTATCAGGACTGGGTAAAGGGGGGGAGGGGTGGGATTTGTTATACTTTTTTGAAACCTTATTAAAACTAACTTTTAAAGCTTTTTAAAAAACTTTTAACGTTAACCCTTAGCTAGCTTAACACCAAATTCCCCAGTTCCCCACC
>OW240918.1:66475178-66558594 GCA_933207985.1 Pelobates cultripes | reverse complement strand
TCTGTTTTACCTTTTCATTTACGAGTATATACAGTTTTCTAATTCTACATTGCATAATTACTTGTAAAACAATACATATTATAGATACACATACAACAATAATAAATGGATGAAATAAAATATTTACAATTGCTGATCCCACAGATGATTTAGCAAGTGTGTTTGTACTTTTAATTATGTCATTCCACCAAGAGGAACTAGAAACAATTGACCATTCATGTTCTATCTCCTTTAATTTACCCTGTTCATGTTCAAATTGAATTTCTGTTTCTTTCAACTGTTTTTGTAATGAATATAATAATATCTTGTCTTTCCTAATCTCATCTGCCCACTTTCTCCATGGAAACTCATTTGTTTGTGAAACATTTAATTGAATAGGCATAATATCTATCTCTTGTATAGGACTCTTCGATATATTAACTTGAGTTCCTTGAATATGTATTATTAGTGGACCCCCATTGATACAATATAACCCTTTCTGTAATGTTTCTGAATGTGTACATTCTGAAAATGTAGCTCTTACTAACTCATTATTTGACATAACCTGTACACATACTTTGTCTTTTTCTATGGGAGTTACAATTTCATGAGGATTTTTAACTGTTTTAATTTTACCTGAACATGAACTTTGGTTATGAAAACATGAATGATAAATGGTTTCAACTTGGTTATTTAAACATATTATTTTGGATGGAAAATGTAGACAACTAGAAAGATCTACCTGCTCAAGTTCAGTAATGTTATTATAAGATACAAAATCAGGATATTGTAATTTATAAAATAATAATTGTGTGTTACTAACAGGAATTCCTAATACCGACATTGAAAATAGTGTTTTTTCAATACCAGAAATTGGTATTAAAGAAGAACTTATACATATATCATTGTTACATCCCAACCATTTGTTAACCCATAAATCTGTATGATTTTTAGCTAACGCAAACTCCTCAGGCAAACTACGTTTGAGTTCTATAGGAGTAGTACCACCTTGTAATGCTTGTGCCATCACCTTAACATCTGTAGAATATTCAACTTGTATCTCTAAACAAGCTTTGGCTACCTGGGATGAATCTGCATTTCTCATTAATGCCAAAGTAGCTTCCTGTAAATGTTGAACAGAGGGTGCAATAACAGAGGCTGTGTTCATAACCATATTTTTCAATATTTGATTTAAACCTCTTTGAATATGCAATCCTTTTCCCCCTATTAACCCTACAGTTCCCAAATCATTCTTTAATGTTTGAATATCCATAGAATTGGTGATACTTCCTATAGTACCAAATCCAGCCATAATTCCTTCTACTATATCTCTTTTTTTTCTGTTTGATACTTTACTTCCTCCAAACCAATGTTCTAAGCCTTGTTCCATATTTAATAAATGTTCCTTACATTGTGGAAATTTACTTGAGATTTTCCACTGTGAAACATTAAAATGCCAAACTATTGTTGCAAATTTCCCATCTAATAACAAAGGCTTTGATTGAAAATGATTCAATTGAAAGGGACTTGATAACTTAAAAACCTTATTTTTGCATTCTACCATTCTGGGAGAGAATACATTTACCTTAACATCACCACATCTCTCATGATGATTTCTTAGCATTAAACAACATTGATAGTTTCCACTATCACTGTAGGTAGGATTGTCTAAATAGAAAACAAACATTTCTTCCGACCAATCCACCTTTCCTAGTACACCTCTGTGAATAACCTTTGGCGTTGTATGTGACATACTACCCAAAAACATTCCTTCCCTTTTCCATGTCATTACAGACTCAGGGGGTAAACTTATATGTGTACTACATGTTAATCTAAGTCTTTCCTTTCCTTCCTGGATATCTACAAGACTAGGCTTCATTATAATATCTCGCATAACATAATCAGTTACCAGAAACATCATGTTAACTCTTACTGTCAATGATTCCCTAGATGCTCGTATTTCCCATATCCAAGGTATACCTGGAGTATTGTTTTTTAAGAGGAATTCTGGCTCTAAATGTATAAGCCAGTATTGTATTGTATAAAGTACCTCACCACCTCGTCCTCGCGTTGTTACTGAAGTTTGTGCAACATTCACATACATGTCACCTGACCAATTTACCATTTCCTCTCCATTAACTACAATCATGATATATGCATTTTGTAATATGTTAAGTTCCCATGATCCCGTTTTTACACTGTCTTGTACAAATGAACCTTTGGTCCAACTAAATAAATCATTAGGACCTATTGTAATGTTTAAATTAATAACACTATCTCCTGTGAAATTAATTCGCACATTGCATACTTGTAAATAACCATCTTTTGTCCCGAAACAAACATGACCTTTTAATACTTGTTCATTGTCTCTCTTTTTTCTAATATTTCCCAATAAGTCATTCTTTAATTCCTGATTGAAAGTCATTTTGTTCATCTTAAAAATAACTATTACAAGAACTGTAGTCATCAATGTTAGCAGGATGCTGACGAACACCTTCTTTCTGCTACACGGTTGTCTTTGCGAACACATCATCTGTCACCGGCCAACTTTCGTCTGTAGGTCTGCTTACAAATGATCTAAAATAAACTAAGAAAAACAAAGCAGTATCAATATATTACCAAATTATGTTGTAGGTTTATACAATTTGCACTGATCTGCATGAACCCAAAAACAATTTTGCCTCCGTTTATTCCGTGAACCATCAAGAGGTCTTTGCACTTGTATCATTGTTTGATACAATTTATAAGGACCTTCCCAATTTGCCTCCCAAGGGCCAGTTTTCCTAAAAGTTTTTATCATGACCATACCCCCCTTTAAAAACTTTGAAAAATCAGGAGGTGCCATTTTGCACATTCGAGTAGCTGCATGTGGAAGAATTTGCTCCAAATTTTCCTGCAGCATTTGCAACCATTTATTTTTAGCAATTGCATCTTTCTGGGGAGTAGACAAATATGGTTCATTAGGAAAATTTAACTGCATTTTCCTACCTGTCATCAATTCAAATGGAGTGAATTGTGTAGCTGAAGACATAGTGCCTCTAATACCCATAAATACAGCAGGAAGTGCCTGTACCCATGTGTTGCCTTTCTCAAGTAACATTTTTGAAAGTCTAGATTTCAATGTTCGATTCATACGTTCCACAATCCCAGCAGATTGTGGATGATATGGAACATGAAATCTCTGCTCTATGCCTAAAATAGCACATAGTGCTTGCATGATTTTCCCTGTGAAATGGGTACCTCTGTCTGACTCTAGAAGTCTAGGAAATCCCCATCTTGAGAAAATGTGTGTCCATAATGCTTCAGCTGTTTTTTGTGAATCATCTTTAGTCAGAGGAATTACTTCTAACCATTTAGAGAATACATCCACGACTACTAACGCATATTTTAATACATTCTTACTTGTTGGTAATGGCCCAATAAAATCAATTTGTAAAGTAGTCCAAGGACCATTTGCAGGTGCTATACGTTGTATAGGCGGTTTTTGTCCTTTAGGTCTGGGATTTATTTGTGCACATATCAAACATGATTGCACTACCTGTTGTACAGTCTTTTCCATGTTATCCCAATAAAACTTATCTTTGAGTACCTCTAACAATTTCTGCTGTCCAATGTGACCTAAACTTTCATGATTATATTGAGTAAATAACACTTTTAGATGTTCTGGCATGACCGGACACAGTTCTCCGTTTTGGTCATGACACAAAACCCCGTTCTCATGAACAAATGGAGGTTTTGAATCAACCCGAGAAGCCGCAAGGGACGAATCCTTTGCCTGTTCTTCTGCAAAAGATGGAGGCTGTGTGTTAGTCTTTCTAACCACTGCTACTGACATAGGTTCTGTCTGCAATGCATTTTCACCAGTTAAAGCTGCTCTTTTTGCAAATTTATCAGCTATTTCATTTTCTTCACTAAGTAAATCTTTACCTTTTTGATGGGCAGGAACTTTAACTATAGCATGTAAACATGGCTCTTGAGACGCAATTCCAAATATGGTCTCTAGTGTCTCTTTGTGTGCTAACACTTTATTTGAGGCATCTACGAACCCTCTTCTTTTCCATATAGCTAAATGTTCTGTTAGTGATCTAACCACATATGAACTATCACTATATATCACTAGGGGACGCCCTTCTTTTTCCTCAAGTGTCAGTACTGTTTTTAATGCTTCTAGTTCTGCTCTCTGTGCTGACAAATGACCTGGCAATTTATGCTCTACTGAATATCCTCGTTTTGGATACCATATAGCATAACCTGTATAGTACTTCCCATCTGAACAGAATCTGGACCCGTCAACAAACACAGGTTCATCAGATTCACTTGCTTCCTTTCTGAAAAGAGAAAGAAAATTCTCTTCAACTTCTGCTAAACATTGATGGGGTTTACCCTCATATTGCATTAGTTGTGGAAGTACATACTTTGCCTTATGTTCTACCTTAATTTGCTTTGGTGATAGAGCTATTAACCATTGTGAAAATCTCTGATGTGACACACCTGGAATTCCTTTTTCAAGAAGTAATTTCAAAGGTGTGTGTGGTGTTTGCAGAATTATGTCCTTGAATCCCACTATGTGTTCAGTTGCCATTACCACAAAATGTACTCCTACCAAATGTCTGGCACAAATTTCTAGCCCTCTTTCCACTGGGGAAAGAATTTTAGAAAAATATCCCACTATTCTCCATATCTCTTGCTGCAATTGTAATAGTACTGCGGAGACAGCCGTCTCTGAAGTATGTACTTGAATTGCAAAAGATGCAGTTGGATGTATTGTCGCTAAAGCAGGTGCAACCTGTAAGTCTCTTTTAAGTACCTCAAATGCATTCTGATGTTCATCTGTCCATGGTCCAAATGAAGATTCATTATTTTTCAAGAGATCATATAAAGGTTTGGCTTTTTCAGCGAACCCTTCAATGAATTCTCTGGAAAAATGCATTAATCCTAGGAACTGGCGTAAGGCCTTGTGTGAAGTCGGTACAGGAAGAGAAGAAATTGTTTTGATTCTTTCCTGCACTGGCTTCTTGTGTCCTGGACCAATTTGTACACCCAAGTATTGTACTTCTGGTTGCATCAGTGTTACTTTGCGTGTATTCAGTTTTAAACCAGAATCCTGCAAAAGGAAAAATAATTCATTTAACAGAATCAGGTGTTCTTCCTCAGTTTCAGTCTGCAAAAGCATATCATCAACATATTGTAACAAGCATTCTGGCCTAGAAAACTTAGACAAAACTTTTGCTAATGCCTGATGAAAATATGTTGGAGAACTTTGAAAACCATGGGGTAACACAGTAAACACATATTGCTGATTTTGAAAAGTAAAAGCAAATTTATACTGACAACTATGCTTTAGTGGTACAGAGAAAAACCCATTACTTACATCTAGTACTGAGTATACCTTAGCCGTTGACGTCAATCGTGACATTATATCTGGGGTTTCTGCCACCACATGTGCAGAAGGTGGTGTGTATTTATTTAATGTACGTAAATCAATTGTTAATCTCCAGCAATTCGATTCTTTTTTCAAAATTGGCCACAAATTATGATTGCATGGACTATTTGCTTTTCTAATTATTCCTCTCTGTTCCAAATCATTAATGACACTTGCAATAGAATCAATTGAATCTGGGGGTAATCTATACTGCCTCTGTGGGAGTGGATCAGGACCTTGAATGTCAATCAGCACATTTTTAAATCTTCCACATTCATTTTTACTTTGTGCCCATAAATCTGGATAACTCTGTACAATCTCTTTAAGTTCAAGGTTATCCCTAGTATTAGGCCATTGCATTTCTGTAGACACTACATCTACTGGACAAACAATTCCTAGCTCCCCATATTCAGTAGGATCCAATAGCACTGGTTTCCTACCCTTAGCATCTTTCCAAATAGCTTTGTTTCCCAAATCTACAATCCAACCTCTTTTTTGCATAACATCTGTGCCTATGATATTATCAACATTTTTGCAGTACCAGATATCAATTTTTGTTTTTAAACACTGAGGTATTTCTAAAGTAACATTATTTACTAATGTTGCCATAGATCCTCTACTTCTGTCAAAACCTACAATTGTACATATAGGTGCACTTGGTGATAAAGGTAGTTGTAAACTAGTTATACTTAACTGAGCACCTGTATCAACAAGAAATTCCGTGTCATAACCTTTTAAAGAACATTTAATGTATGGTCTACCACATCCATCTAAATTTAATGGAGCCAAAAATTCAAGTGGACGTGGCCTGATTCCTTTATATTGTCATTGTGAATTTAAAATTTGGTCAGCCTGATTAGACATGTTAGAAATCACACCCTGTCTGTCTCCTGTGTTTGAGGAAGCTACAATTTCTCTCACTTGCCTTATCAGAGGAGTATATGGTGAATATCTGGTGTTTTCTATATTAGGATTATTGTGAATAAATCCATTTGATTTGCCATAATCCCTTGATTGTAAATCATAAAAATAACTCCTGCAGTTTCTCTTTATATGACCTGGCTTGTTACAGTAGAAACAGACCAGACTATGTGTCGAGTTTCTTTCATAGTTTGAGTGGGGCATATTAAGACTTGGAGCTTCTCTCCTCTTTGTCTGAGTTCTAACAGCTGCAGGAGGCGAGGGAGGAGGGGACTTTCTGTATCTGGGTTTGTCCTCTCCCTTTTCTCTCCTAACTGCACAGACAGATTTTTTAATATTTTGTTGTCTGGATTCCCTTCTCACCCTATCTAGAAATGATGCAGCATCTTCAATATTTTGACACTGGAGAGCGCATGCAATTGATATTGGATCAAGATATTTAAATTTTTTTACAAATGCATTTATCATAGATTTTGGTGTCTGATCATCAGGAATACTCATTACCAATCTGTATGCACGCTCAAATTTTAAAAGGAAACTGAAGACATCTTCATTTATATTCGGTTTTAAATTTTCTAAAATCTCAATATCCACATGCTCATTTCCTGTTGTTAATCTTATTAATTGTGTCAATCTATCTCGCTCATTCCCATGGACTATTTCACCATCTTCATCATTAGGGGTACTTATGGGTGGGGTCAGTCTACGTGCAATGTATGTTGGCAGCCATATTTTAAACAATCTGTTCCTTTGTTCGTCATTCAAATTATGTTTCGATAAATTAGACTCAAATATGTCTGCATTACCAAAGGCATCCATTGATGGATTATATGGGGGAATATCTTTGGTAACTTTCATCAGCTGCTCTTGAATTTTTAATTTAAGTTTTGCAGCCTTATCTAACAATTTTCTACGTTGCAAATCAGCTTGGGATGATATTTCTGTGACATCAACTTGCTCTGGTATCAAATTATGATCACTCCTTGTAATCACACACAACTGTTTAGCTTCAGTTCTAAGTTTACAAATTAATTCAGATTTAAGATCCAGTTGTTCTCCCAAATCATAAATACTTGCCTGTAGTCTATCACAGTTAGTACATTTCATTTCTATTACACATACAGATTTCTCTTTACTGTCTGTCTGTGTACTTTTTAAATCTTGCACCTTTACTTGTGCTGGTATTTGTAATTTTGTTGGAGCTACTCCTGTTCCAAGGATCATTGTGTCAAATGTTTCTACCAATTTTAAAACATTTCTAATTTTCTTTTTTGTTTTATTTAAACATAATAATTTATTTTAAATGGCTGCATTTGCTTGTTTACATTGTTCATACAAACTTGCCCACAATTGACTATCTGTATGGCATCTATCAAACACAAAATCAAGTTTACTTTTCTCTGCAATATCAGTAACAAAATCCATTATTACTCACTAGACAAGATGATCTTTAATGCACGACACCGTCTGCCTTTAGTCTTACAGCTGCGCAGTGTGGATTTGCTTCTGGAAACTTGCCAATCTCTGCCACGTACTTGCTTCTAGATTTCACGTTGTATCTTGTGCTGCTTTCTTTATAACACGTGCTTTTGTCTGTTGTAGAATATAATCTTGGAACAGTCTTTGTGATTTTGAAAATCTTTGTCTTAACACAGCTTTTAACACGTTCTTTTTTCTGCTTCTGCCTGCACACACTTCTATTCAACACAAAAAGTAATTCGATATCCGTGCTCTCTCTGCTCACCTACCCCCCTGAATAGAAGTTTGTAACAGCAGAAAACAGTCTGGCTGGCTCGTCAATGTAATATCTGGCTGTGTTTTTCCTTCAGTTAAATAAGTCTTTTATGTATATATATAGATATTTCTTCTTATCTTCAGTTGATTGCTATATATATGTCTTTTGTATATATATATTCTTGGGCCAAATGCTCGCCACAATAATATATGTCTATATTATTGAAAAGTACTAATACGCAATCTGACGTTCTTTATAAAAAATGAGTATTTATTCTACATTCAACAGGAAACAGTTATATATACTTAACAGATGGTAATTCTTAACGATGTTACAGAGAGTCGTCTTGACATCAGAGAGGAGAGCAAACGGATCGTAGCAGGAAGAGAGCCTGTAATCCTTTGTCCTTGACTCTATATACCCCAAATTACGTCATAATGTTTAGTTTAGACCCTGCCATATAAGGAAGTTCCCTATATAAAGACCGCCTCAGATCTCTTATACAGCAAATTCCAGAGACCTCATATTACAGAGTAGCAAACACCATCTGTTCTGTTTAACCCATTAGACAGCCACACCTTAATATGTATTTGAATAGGAACATACAGAATATGCAATATTCTACAGGAGGTCTCAGCGGTGTTCGCCTGTTTGCGTATCCGTTTTTAGTTCCATGCGTTCACAGGCAAGCACTGCCGTTCGTGCGTAAGATGGCCGCGAACACGTGTAAAGTCCCGAAATGGCGGCCATCTAACCTGAGCACAAAGGAATTCGTATGAACCATGCGAACGGCCCCACAATCACTGGGAGGTAAAATATCCATTAACTGTTCCCCTGGGTGGTCTGATGTTCGGTATTTTGGGCTGTATGTTACAGTAGAAATATTTACACGAAAACTAGCCATTCGGTTTTTGTTTGACACATCCAGCAGCATTGTTAATTAAGTCCAGGCAAAAGTATAGGCATAATCATAGTTCTGTTACACATATGAATGCTCTCAAGCAATGAATGTTGTATACAGCCGAATAGGAAAAACCATGTGAATAGGTTTACACTCCTAGCAGTCAAAATGGAACAGCATACAATAAATCCTCCCCCAATAATGAGACGACATTTCACTTTGAGGGTTAAGCAGGAACTGACTGGACTGGCACATACAGCCTCTTTTATTACCAATCCACAAACTTAGTACTGCCCACAGGGTTTTACAGAACAACCAATAACACGTACAATACACTCAGACACTCCCACACAAAATCCTCCCCTCTGCCTGTGATACAATTACCTTACACACCTCACTTTGAATTCTGATTTCCTAACAATCCATACTTTAGTGGATAACCCTGTAATGTTATTAATGCACACCCATTGTTTCAGTAAAGCGCACAATGTGACCAACTGCCATTCTACTTATGCACTTTGGATCATTTGAGTGTGGAAGCAGTCCTTTAAACAACAGATTGAGAACTTTGCATTTGCTAAAATGCCCTTACACTAGGGCTGACCAAACAGTAAATCCCCAGATGTTTTAAAAATACAACTTCCATGAGGTGTTGCTTTCATAGTCTTTAGAATGGCATCTTGGGTATTGTAGTTTACAACAACTGGGCATTTTACCTTTCTAGCCCCGTTATCTCAAATCATTTTTAGGATATGTGGTTATCATTTGGTGATTATGGACTTTTTAACCTTTTCTCTTCCAAATTCCATTCAGATGACTGATCATTTATTTAAAAGCAAGACTTTCTCATCCGTGTACCAGCAGTATATGATCCCTGTGTCCAGTGAGATCATGAGTCTAATTTTTTCATATATGGAAGAAAAGGTAACTTTACTCACTAAACATTACATTTCACATATAACAAATGTGTACTAGATATTTAATGGAGTCTTAGCATTTCAGTTTTACTCTGAAGTTTTCAATTGTTTTGTACAGCCGCCATCAGGGAGTGACAACAATAATGGTTGATGGGGCCCATCGGGTGGCTAACGACTGGATCATAATCTGTGAGGTATGTTGATATAGGTTAATGCTTGATTATAGGCAAACTGAAGAACATTATAATGAAGAGTAATAAGTGACTTGAAGTAAGTGTTTCTAGTTACCCATATAAGAATCAAACATCTATATCTCCCTTAGAGGTGGCAGGTACATAAAAATAGAGATATTTAGGGAAGTGTAAAACAGCAAGCCCCAGATTGACTTTTGAATCAACCAGGAAGCTAGCAGTAAGAATACAAAATTGATAAGCTATTCCCCAATTATAGTATCCCAATAAGTAATGATACTACCGAATGGCATCTATATTTAGCAAGCTATGGAAAATAACTCGCTCAGATGTGAGCTGCTGTGGATATGCTTGTACATAAATGGATAACAGAGATAAGGGTAGTGGTCTTATGGTATGTAATAGGATTGCTAGATACAATTTTGTTAGTATCCTTACTTATTGGGATGCTACAATTGGGGAATAGCTTATAAATTTTGTATTCTTACTGCTAGCTTCCCAGTTGATTCAAAAGTCAATCTGGAGCTTGCTGCTATACACTTCCCTAAATCTCTATTTTTATGTACCTGCCTATCACCCCTAAGGGGTGTATATATATGTTAGATTCTTATATGGGTAACTAGAGACACTTTCAGTTTAAGTCACTTAATACTCTAATCATTATGATGTTCTCCAGTTTGCCTATAATCAAGCATTAACCTATACCAGTAATGGCAAACCTGTGGCACGCTGTGCCCTCTCTGTGGGCACACGACCATAGGTCGCCGGGGGAGGGGGCCACTGGCTGTCTGCAGCAATGCAGAGTAGGCGCCTGCCCAAAACAGCAGGCACAAACTCTGCTTCCGTGTCCGGAGGCAGGGGGGGGATCGAGGAAGCAGCTCTCCTGTCCTCCCGCGAGCAATCTCTCTAGAGCGTTACCATGGCAATGCTCCACACATTGGATCACGCGGGAGGACAGGAGAGCTGCTTCAGAGCCATACTTGCCACCATTGGAGCACCAGGGCTGGTTGTGTTTCCCTCCCCCACCACCCCCCCCCCTTCACCAAACATAAGAGGAAGGGGGGGGGGGCAGATTTAAAATATCTATCTACCTATCCTATCTATCTTCATCCTATCCTCATCCTATCTATCTCCATCTAATCTATCTGAACTTGGTTAAATAGACCCCAGTGCCGCACAGCATGGATAGATATGCAAGACGCTGAAGAGAGCACTCCAGAGGATTTTTCAATAAATTTTATGTAGATTCAAAGTCCAAACAGTGTCTGTGAGTTAAAAAGCAGCACAACACAAATCCATCATGCCCAAATCATGTCTTTAAAGGGCAATACATCCCAGGGGCCATAGTCACATGGCAGGAGGCTGGCAATCAGTCTTATCCAATGCCCAGTGGCGAGGTCGGTTTCGCCACAGCCGCCCAAGGCAAATGCCTTGTTTGCCTCGCGGCTAATACGTCCCTGGGTTGGGAGATCCATTTTCCAATCTTTATTCAATCTTGTTTGGCAATATTTAATTCAAACGGTCAAAGAGAGGGGAATCCTCAAGGTGCAATCAATTTCATAATCCATGTACACTGTAAATTAATCTGAGCTTAAAGAGAAAGTAATCCTTTAAGCCGGTCCAGGTTTGATAAGTCACAATTTAGGGAAAACCAGATAGCGAAGGTTAAATAAGCAGTGTCATACTTGAGGAGTAACATAATTCAAAGATTCTTGTGATGTTCTTTTTTCAGCTGATGAAGTGTTGGAGCTTTTATTGGGATACTATAGGCAAAGCAATTTCAGCCTATTGAAGCAGTATGTGTGTATAACTCCTGCCCCTGCAGTCTCACTGTTCAGTTCTCTACCATTTAAGTTAATCACTTTTTTTTTTCTGTTTATGCAGCCACAGATCCCCTGGCTGTGACTGAAACAGCCTGCATGAAAAAATGGTTACATTTTCAATAAGATGTTAACTTGTTGTAGCCAATTTTTTTTTTTTTTTTATCTCGTGCTATAAAAATTGACTTTCAATCACACATAGGAGGCTCCAGCAGGGTCTCGAAGGCTAGGTAGTAAGATATTCCAAATTAAACAATGTACAACAAAAGGTAATTACAGTAGCTCTCTAATTCTAGTATTCACCTCATTTGTGATTTTTTTTTATTTTTTTAACATCCATTGAAGATGTGAGTATCAAAGTGTCATCTTAAAACTATAGTGTGTGTATCCTGTTCACCAATATTTCCATCTTGGCTAATTTGGTCTAAAATTTTGAGATTCACTTTGAATTCTGATTTCCTAACAATCCATACTTTAGTGGATAACCCTGTAATGTTATTAATGCACACCCATTGTTTCAGTAAAGCGCACAATGTGACCAACTGCCATTCTACTTATGCACTTTGGATCATTTGAGTGTGGAAGCAGTCCTTTAAACAACAGATTGAGAACTTTGCATTTGCTAAAATGCCCTTACACTAGGGCTGACCAAACAGTAAATCCCCAGATGTTTTAAAAATACAACTTCCATGAGGTGTTGCTTTCATAGTCTTTAGAATGGCATCTTGGGTATTGTAGTTTACAACAACTGGGCATTTTACCTTTCTAGCCCCATTATCTCAAATCATTTTTAGGATATGTGGTTATCATTTGGTGATTATGGACTTTTTAACCTTTTCTCTTCCAAATTCCATTCAGATGACTGATCATTTATTTAAAAGCAAGACTTTCTCATCCGTGTACCAGCAGTATATGATCCCTGTGTCCAGTGAGATCATGAGTCTAATTTTTTCATATATGGAAGAAAAGGTAACTTTACTCACTAAACATTACATTTCACATATAACAAATGTGTACTAGATATTTAATGGAGTCTTAGCATTTCAGTTTTACTCTGAAGTTTTCAATTGTTTTGTACAGCCGCCATCAGGGAGTGACAACAATAATGGTTGATGGGGCCCATCGGGTGGCTAACGACTGGATCATAATCTGTGAGGTATGTTGATATAGGTTAATGCTTGATTATAGGCAAACTGAAGAACATTATAATGAAGAGTAATAAGTGACTTGAAGTAAGTGTTTCTAGTTACCCATATAAGAATCAAACATCTATATCTCCCTTAGAGGTGGCAGGTACATAAAAATAGAGATATTTAGGGAAGTGTAAAACAGCAAGCCCCAGATTGACTTTTGAATCAACCAGGAAGCTAGCAGTAAGAATACAAAATTGATAAGCTATTCCCCAATTATAGTATCCCAATAAGTAATGATACTACCGAATGGCATCTATATTTAGCAAGCTATGGAAAATAACTCGCTCAGATGTGAGCTGCTGTGGATATGCTTGTACATAAATGGATAACAGAGATAAGGGTAGTGGTCTTATGGTATGTAATAGGATTGCTAGATACAATTTTGTTAGTATCCTTACTTATTGGGATGCTACAATTGGGGAATAGCTTATAAATTTTGTATTCTTACTGCTAGCTTCCCAGTTGATTCAAAAGTCAATCTGGAGCTTGCTGCTATACACTTCCCTAAATCTCTATTTTTATGTACCTGCCTATCACCCCTAAGGGGTGTATATATATGTTAGATTCTTATATGGGTAACTAGAGACACTTTCAGTTTAAGTCACTTAATACTCTAATCATTATGATGTTCTCCAGTTTGCCTATAATCAAGCATTAACCTATACCAGTAATGGCAAACCTGTGGCACGCTGTGCCCTCTCTGTGGGCACACGACCATAGGTCGCCGGGGGAGGGGGCCACTGGCTGTCTGCAGCAATGCAGAGTAGGCGCCTGCCCAAAACAGCAGGCACAAACTCTGCTTCCGTGTCCGGAGGCAGGGGGGGGATCGAGGAAGCAGCTCTCCTGTCCTCCCGCGAGCAATCTCTCTAGAGCGTTACCATGGCAATGCTCCACACATTGGATCACGCGGGAGGACAGGAGAGCTGCTTCAGAGCCATACTTGCCACCATTGGAGCACCAGGGCTGGTTGTGTTTCCCTCCCCCACCCGCCCCCCCCCCTTCACCAAACATAAGAGGAAGGGAGGGGGGGACACAGATTTAAAATATCTATCTACCTATCCTATCTATCTTCATCCTATCCTCATCCTATCTATCTTCATCTAATCTATCTGAACTTGGTTAAATAGACCCCAGTGCCGCACAGCATGGATAGATATGCAAGACGCTGAAGAGAGCACTCCAGAGGATTTTTCAATAAATTTTATGTAGATTCAAAGTCCAAACAGTGTCTGTGAGTTAAAAAGCAGCACAACACAAATCCATCATGCCCAAATCATGTCTTTAAAGGGCAATACATCCCAGGGGCCATAGTCACATGGCAGGAGGCTGGCAATCAGTCTTATCCAATGCCCAGTGGCGAGGTCGGTTTCGCCACAGCCGCCCAAGGCAAATGCCTTGTTTGCCTCGCGGCTAATACGTCCCTGGGTTGGGAGATCCATTTTCCAATCTTTATTCAATCTTGTTTGGCAATATTTAATTCAAACGGTCAAAGAGAGGGGAATCCTCAAGGTGCAATCAATTTCATAATCCATGTACACTGTAAATTAATCTGAGCTTAAAGAGAAAGTAATCCTTTAAGCCGGTCCAGTTTGATAAGTCACAATTTAGGGAAAACCAGATAGCGAAGGTTAAATAAGCAGTGTCATACTTGAGGAGTAACATAATTCAAAGATTCTTGTGATGTTCTTTTTTCAGCTGATGAAGTGTTGGAGCTTTTATTGGGATACTATAGGCAAAGCAATTTCAGCCTATTGAAGCAGTATGTGTGTATAACTCCTGCCCCTGCAGTCTCACTGTTCAGTTCTCTACCATTTAAGTTAATCACTTTTTTTTTTCTGTTTATGCAGCCACAGATCCCCTGGCTGTGACTGAAACAGCCTGCATGAAAAAATGGTTACATTTTCAATAAGATGTTAACTTGTTGTAGCCAATTTTTTTTTTTTTTTTTATCTCGTGCTATAAAAATTGACTTTTAATCACACATAGGAGGCTCCAGCAGGGTCTCGAAGGCTAGGTAGTAAGATATTCCAAATTAAACAATGTACAACAAAAGGTAATTACAGTAGCTCTCTAATTCTAGTATTCACCTCATTTGTGATTTTTTTTTTTTTTTAACATCCATTGAAGATGTGAGTATCAAAGTGTCATCTTAAAACTATAGTGTGTGTATCCTGTTCACCAATATTTCCATCTTGGCTAATTTGGTCTAAAATTTTGAGATTCACTTTGAATTCTGATTTCCTAACAATCCATACTTTAGTGGATAACCCTGTAATGTTATTAATGCACACCCATTGTTTCAGTAAAGCGCACAATGTGACCAACTGCCATTCTACTTATGCACTTTGGATCATTTGAGTGTGGAAGCAGTCCTTTAAACAACAGATTGAGAACTTTGCATTTGCTAAAATGCCCTTACACTAGGGCTGACCAAACAATAAATCCCCAGATGTTTTAAAAATACAACTTCCATGAGGTGTTGCTTTCATAGTCTTTAGAATGGCATCTTGGGTATTGTAGTTTACAACAACTGGGCATTTTACCTTTCTAGCCCCATTATCTCAAATCATTTTTAGGATATGTGGTTATCATTTGGTGATTATGGACTTTTTAACCTTTTCTCTTCCAAATTCCATTCAGATGACTGATCATTTATTTAAAAGCAAGACTTTCTCATCCGTGTACCAGCAGTATATAATCCCTGTGTCCAGTGAGATCATGAGTCTAATTTTTTCATATATGGAAGAAAAGGTAACTTTACTCACTAAACATTACATTTCACATATAACAAATGTGTACTAGATATTTAATGGAGTCTTAGCATTTCAGTTTTACTCTGAAGTTTTCAATTGTTTTGTACAGCCGCCATCAGGGAGTGACAACAATAATGGTTGATGGGGCCCATCGGGTGGCTAACTACTGGATCATAATCTGTGAGGTATGTTGATATAGGTTAATGCTTGATTATAGGCAAACTGAAGAACATTATAATGAAGAGTAATAAGTGACTTGAAGTAAGTGTTTCTAGTTACCCATATAAGAATCAAACATCTATATCTCCCTTAGAGGTGGCAGGTACATAAAAATAGAGATATTTAGGGAAGTGTAAAACAGCAAGCCCCAGATTGACTTTTGAATCAACCAGGAAGCTAGCAGTAAGAATACAAAATTGATAAGCTATTCCCCAATTATAGTATCCCAATAAGTAATGATACTACCGAATGGCATCTATATTTAGCAAGCTATGGAAAATAACTCGCTCAGATGTGAGCTGCTGTGGATATGCTTGTACATAAATGGATAACAGAGATAAGGGTAGTGGTCTTATGGTATGTAATAGGATTGCTAGATACAATTTTGTTAGTATCCTTACTTATTGGGATGCTACAATTGGGGAATAGCTTATAAATTTTGTATTCTTACTGCTAGCTTCCCAGTTGATTCAAAAGTCAATCTGGAGCTTGCTGCTATACACTTCCCTAAATCTCTATTTTTATGTACCTGCCTATCACCCCTAAGGGGTGTATATATATGTTAGATTCTTATATGGGTAACTAGAGACACTTTCAGTTTAAGTCACTTAATACTCTAATCATTATGATGTTCTCCAGTTTGCCTATAATCAAGCATTAACCTATACCAGTAATGGCAAACCTGTGGCACGCTGTGCCCTCTCTGTGGGCACACGACCATAGGTCGCCGGGGGAGGGGGCCACTGGCTGTCTGCAGCAATGCAGAGTAGGCGCCTGCCCAAAACAGCAGGCACAAACTCTGCTTCCGTGTCCGGAGGCAGGGGGGGGATCGAGGAAGCAGCTCTCCTGTCCTCCCGCGAGCAATCTCTCTAGAGCGTTACCATGGCAATGCTCCACACATTGGATCACGCGGGAGGACAGGAGAGCTGCTTCAGAGCCATACTTGCCACCATTGGAGCACCAGGGCTGGTTGTGTTTCCCTCCCCCACCCGCCCCCCCCCCTTCACCAAACATAAGAGGAAGGGAGGGGGGGACACAGATTTAAAATATCTATCTACCTATCCTATCTATCTTCATCCTATCCTCATCCTATCTATCTTCATCTAATCTATCTGAACTTGGTTAAATAGACCCCAGTGCCGCACAGCATGGATAGATATGCAAGACGCTGAAGAGAGCACTCCAGAGGATTTTTCAATAAATTTTATGTAGATTCAAAGTGATCAATGTTTTGACCCAGAAGGTCTTTATCAAGATGTGAATACAAGACAATAAATGGTGTGTATCTATCTATCTATCCTACCACGACCGAGAGGTCAGAAATGCTTCCGATTACCATAGTAATGCGGTATTGAAAGGAAATAAGTGTTCGTGGGGTGTGCAGTTAAGTAGATGTAAATAAAATCAGCAAGGAGGATAAGCAAAAAAGTATATAAATAGCATATAAACAACCAGACTGAGTTGTACAATAAATGTTTACGTATTCACTAACACACACCTTGTATGCACTCTATAAACACTGCTTCCATGTGGGCAGATTTTTAGGTGGGTCCTGAGGGTGGACTTGGAGGCAGACCCCCAGGGGGCCCAGACCTTGAGCTGTGTTAGGGGCTCCAAAATTTCTGATGGTGGCCCTATTGTATTGTAATTTTTCATTTTATGATCATGATTTGGTATAGACAAAATAGATTTGCTTTAATGAGTAGTCTCCTGACATTATTCCACCCACTGCAGTGGGTGCTGGGGCTTTGGAATTGTAAGCCATTTAAAGTGTCTTTCACTCAGATTTTATATGAAAAACAAACAAATGACTTTATGCACATTTGTTACCACTGATAATTTTGGAAGTTTTAATATTTGTGTGCATAACCAATAATATTGATAGAGATCACTATGGTTTCATACTATTTTACACTCTTAAATTTTATACTTGTATCTAAAAAAATAATACCCTCACCTTCTCATACACGTGTGTGTGTGTGTGTGTGTGTGTGTGTTTAAACACATTTTAAAATTCTAAAGATTGTCTAATTATAAAGTGACAGTATTTATTATCATTATATTGATAGATTGGATGCTAGTTAGATAGCATTTGAGATGTGGTTGCATATTGGTAATGGATTGTAAAGGCAAAATGAGTACTGTTAAACAGAGTTGTAGTAAAACCATACCTCATTTAATGTAAGGATTAGAAAACCAGGAATTTAAGGTAGAACTCATTCTATTGATTTTATAATCCAATGACTTTGTCATCAAAAAGCAATTCTAAATCATGGATGTTTCATTTGTACAAAGGAACTAGACAGTAGTGATGTCCCGAACTGTTCGCTGAACGGTTCGCCACGGACTCATCATTGAGTAAACTTTGACCCTGTACCTCACAGTCAGCAGACACATTCCAGCCAATCAGCAGCAGACCCTCCCTCCCAGACCCTCCCACCTCCTGGACAGCTCACTAAGAATGCAGCTTCACAATGGATGCTGTCCAGGAGGTGGAAGGGTTCGGGACATCACTACTAGACAGATGTCCATTATGACTTTTTTTTTTTTTCTATAGGTTCCATTCATACAAGCCTGTGAAATGGCATTAGAAGTTGATGCAAAAAGTGTGGAGATGTCAGATGTAGGGACTCTGGTATAGGACATTTATGACATTACATGTTCTCTGCCTTTAAAAGTGTGTGTGTGTGTGTGTGTGTATGTCTTGTGTATTGTATAATTTGGCCCCCAGCCGCACCCCCATTTATGCATGTTCAGGTGAGTGTAGCCAACCCCCCCCCCCCTTGATCGATCTATCTCATCTAAGATATTAATAATACAGCACCAGCAAATTCTGTAGCGCTGTACAATGGGATGTTTGTCTCCTGCAATGGGATGTTTGATAATCTTAATTTAATTCTTACATATCTGAATTATTGTGACTTGACCTCTTATGCTGTAAAAGGGGTATCCAACCCTTAACACAGCTTATTTTTGTAGGTGATTTATAGTGTTATGTACAACTTTTTGATAGCAACATTAGGCTGAGGCCTGGAGGCACAAAATTGTATGATAGTTGACCAGTTTACAACAATCATAGAGCCATAATCTACAATGAACTGTAAATTATGTTAAAGAACCATTAAAGTATAATTTGTGTTTGACAGTCTTTTGAATAGGGGGAAAAATTGCAGACTAAACTTTTTTTAGTAGTGTATAAAATTTAAATCTTTAAATCAAGACTTTTTCCTGTTCAGCAGAAAAGTAAACCATATGATATAGCAATCGATGTTGGCTGCGGTACTGGGAGATATACATTGCCTCTAGCACCTTATTTCAAAAAAGTTATTGTTGTAGACATCAGTGAATCTCAGCTTGAGGAAGCCAAACAATACTGCACATTGGAAAATGTGACTTTCAAGTAAGTGATTAAATACCTCCTATCAATATAACCTCCCACACTGAATAACTTTATCCCCAGTCACTAGGTTCATTGAATGGCAATGTCATTCATGCAGATGATTTTGTTGTAGGGTGGCTGCTGCTGAGAACTTACCTCTAGAAGATGCATCTGTAGACCTTGTAAATGCAGGACTTGCTGCTCATTGGTTCAACGTGGAGAAATTTGTTGATGAAGCAATTCGGGTTTTAAAGCCCAACGGCTGTCTGGCAGTGCATGCTGTTGTTCCAATTCATAAATTACAAGATGGCCATAATGATGCAGCTCTTAATGTAGTCATGAAGCAGGTAAGCATTATTGTGTTAAAATAAATAGAATATAATCTAGTATAAAAAGCCACTAAACCACTTTCAGTAAATATACCATTGCAGGTTGAGTGGGTTTTAGTACATAATTCTGTTCTAGCAACTATAGAGCTGCCTGTGTTCTACTTCACCTACAATTTTGTGATCTTCGTTAATGGGATCCTGCTACTTTCATTGCCTGGCTTCATGTATAAACAGAAACTAATAGAGGAGGACACTTTAATTAGGGTAACCTATAGCAAGGCCAGTGAATCTAACAAAACTTTGACTAAATAAAGGAAATTATTGCAAAGAACATTCGTCAAAATTTAGGACCGATACCCATAAGGACAGTTCCTTGTTCAGTCTAAGCAATAATTCCTCAAGTACCTCAGAAAAAGAGGGGGAGGGCGGGGGCAATAGTAGGTTGCTTTTTGTTTTATGTTTTTAAAAAAAAAAAAATCCTCTCCGAAACCGTTTAAAAAAATCCTCAGATGACTAAACTATTGCCTTTGCAGTATTTAGACAAAATATCAGAACTCAAGTACAAAAACGACACTCTTATGCATCACCAGTATGAAGAGGTCTTCAATGCTATACCATTAAAAGACAAGAAGTGGTAAGTACATATGTTATGTCAAGTTACTGTACATATTTTATCACTCTTTTGACCTGGCTAGCTGACCACCTCATGGGGCCCCCCAAATACGGGCAGCTGCTCAGGTTGAAGGTGGCTGGAGAGGGAGCACTTTCCTCTGAGCTCTTCCTGCTCAGCTCTCTCAAGCGCACTGCTGTCATGCTGGAGCTGGAATATGATGTCGCCCAGCATCACTAAGTGGAGCATGAGGAGCTGAGAAGGAAGAACTCTGCTTCCTCACGACCTCCACTGATTAGCAGCCCCACTGGACCCCAGGGAAATCCACTCCATGCCAGCACTCCCAAAGGTAGGGTGGCTGGGAGGAGTGAAATAAAATATAAAAAAAATGTAAAGTGCCTGTCCGTTAATGTGAGTGTGACTCTGATTGGGTGCATGTCTGACACTGTGTGTATGTGTTTCTGTCGGTTAATGTGTCGGATGACCAAGTTTCATCATGCTCATGCCTGGTGCAGCACAAAAACAAAATACACCACTGTCCATGACCAAGGCCATCTTTAATATTGAATGGACACAGGGCAAGAATTAGCTTGGGCCCCCTGGGCCCTGTCCCCCATCTTCTGCTCACTGGCATGCAATCATACCCAGTGACAGCAGTAGAGAGGGCCCTGGTGCAAGAATTTGTTTTGTGCTTCTTATCGCAAGGGTGGCTAAAAGATAGATCCCCCATCTGTTGTACAGCTCCAACAATACTTTGAAAGCTGGGATCTACATTTTCCCATGCTTGCAGAGTTTTATTTAGCACTGAACAGTGTGTGTTTGAATGTAAGCATGGTTTTTGTATGGTGTATGTAGGAGTGTTTTTGAATGCAAGTATGCATTTGAGTAGTATTGATCTTTGAATGCAAGGCTGTTTATATACAGTTTTGATGTTTAACACAGATGAGGTTTTTGTATGTATTGATGTTTGCATGAATGAGTGTGCTTGTATAAAGTGTTCATTTGAATGCAGGGATGTATTTGTGCATCACGTTGGTGTATGAATGCTGAGATGTATGCATATGTACACATACTCTAAAAAAAAAAATGCAGATACTCAGACACATATGCTGACAGACATGCACACACTGACAAATACACTGACAGACATACAGAGACTCACACATGGTATACACTTAACCACCCTCCAGGTTCTTACTTTTTTCTGGAGGATGGTTTTCCTGTGGTCCAGTGGCAGGCAGAGGCAGTTGGAAGTTAGGCTATGGCATTCTCGGCCTGGCTCCCTCTTCACTGCCTTTCTCCTCCAGCACGGCTTTAATCTATATCTGTGGGAGGAAGTGACACGCGCTGTCACTTCCTCCCGTGCAGCGCAGCTGGCTGCCAAACAGAAAGGGGCCAGGTCTCATGGATACAGCACCCAACCGGGCCCCTGCTGGCCAGGGGGCCCTTAGTGCATGGGAACCCGGTGGGCCTCCTTAGCGTGCGACTCTGTAATGCCGCACCACCAAGTCCATGGGGGCAAGCTCAAATTGCAGGGAGCTGGACTGGGGCAGCTGACCCGTTTGCCCCGCGTTAAAGACTGCCCAGTCAAGGACATTATCTAATTTGATATTAACACACAATTTGCATAGAACTAAAGTGAAATGTTGGCAAATTTAAATCTATTGCACCTCCCATACAAGACCCACCTGATTAAGTACTAGAGGTTGAACTACTACATTAATCGAACCAATTTTGCCATCAGTTAATTACCTGTTGGCCAATAAAATACATCTCGGGAACACAATATTATTTAATGCTTTGAGCTAGGTTTAAACAAAGCTGTAACGGATCACCTGGCACCCCGACTGGGTACCTCCATTGAAGGATGCTCCTAGCGCTTCCTGAGGATTCCAAGCACTGCAGCAGACACCCCAACCACCGAACCGGAGAAGCATACGAATGCTCTCAAGCATATGAATGCTGTAAACTGAACAGGAAAAACATGCAATCGGCATACAATCCAATTTCCCCAATAACGAGACGACACTTCGTTTTGCGGTCAAGCAGAACTGACTGTACTGGCACATACAGCCTCTTTTATTCACAATCCACAAACATAGTACTGCCCACAGGGTTTTGAAATACAACCAATCAATCCGTACAATACACACAGACACTCCAACACAAAATCCTCCCCTCTGCCTGTGATATGATTACTGAACACAATTGGTAATATAATTATCACAGGCAGAGAAATAGTTTTTACAAAATATTAATAACTTCCAAAATATACATGCCATAAAACATACATGTTCAGAATCCGCATGCTTGAAATATACACATACTCAAAAATCAGGGCAATCTGTTCAGGGGTTAAAAAGTTTAAGGGAAAGTCCTATTTGACAAAATGAAGCATGCTTTTTCTGCCCAAAACCAGTTCCACAGAGTCTTCTATCCTGGAGATAATTGTGAAGTAATCCAATTATCTCCAAGGACAGAGGCAAAACTCCATTAGCTACATGGTAGCAAAATACAATAAAATACATAAAAATATATCTGTGCAGCAATTGCATAAAACGGGTACATTCAACATGTCCCCAGATAGCTTAGATCTCAGTGCAAATTATTATTGAATGGCGCTCAGATCACATACATACAGTTAAATTGCCATGGAGCCAAAGTCTTTCACATAGTCTTTCATTATACGAATGGGCTCCATGGCATAGCTATCTGGGATAACACTGCTCACATAGGGAAAGTACCGAATGACCCGGCTTTTGGGTCTTTGCAGGGGAAAATCCAGCATTTCAACATGGGGCCATAGTCACAGGGCAGGAGGCTGGCAATCAGTCTCCTCCAATGCCTAGTGGTGAGGCTGGTTCTGCCACAAAAGCCTCAAATGCAAATAAAATGTCATAATGCACAAAGGGTAACTAAGGGCGTAACCCTATTTAGAACACCAATGAACTAATACAAACAAGCCCCACTAGAGGGCAAGATGTGGGGGGGGGGGGAATAAATAAAATAAGCACCATTTGATTTATATTGTTGCGGTACCCTCAGCATTAAATGTACAAACCGCCGTTTAGTGAATGCTCCCCTTTCGCAATAGCATAGGCTGCATGCGTATCTAGTACAATCATGCGAACTGCAAACTCACGAACGGGATCCGTATGGGCACTTCACTCCACGAGCTCCAAACTCACCAATCGCCAATAGTAGCCGAACGCAGGTATCTTCCAAGCGGCTAATAATCCCATCCAGCAGTCTCTAGTCATCTGTAATAAATCCCCCCCCTCCCAATAACGAGACCAAGCTCCGCATTAAGGGTAAAACAAGAACTGGCTTTACTGTGGGCTACCTGCCCGTATTTATGCAGGTCTCCCACTTGGTGGACACTCCCCTAGGGGACCAAATGGGAGACTGTAACAACAGACAGACATATGGCAAGTTAGGATCCACAGACACAGAATATTCCCAGCATGCATTAGTATTTCCTCCCCTCTGCCCTGGAGATAATTGAGAAGTAATTCAATTATCTCCCGGACAAGGACAAATCGCCATTTTAAATACAATATAGAAAAACACATAAAAATATATAACTTGGCTTCTGTCGAATGCTACCCATTCGTATCACATATCCCCAGATAGCCTGGATCTGAGTGCATATTATTGGCGAATAGCGCTCAGATCCCATACGCACAGTTCAATCGCCATGGAGTCAAAGTCTATTACAGTTCTTCAGTATGCGATTGACTCCGACCGGTGTTCGCATCCTTCTGTCGACTGAGAAGGGGAGGTCGACGGCTCCAGCAGTGTTCAGCGGAAAGAGTGTCCGTTTTCAGTTCCATGAAATATATGCCGAACACCGCTGGTCTTTCGCATGTTTTAAAATGGCCGCTGCCTCGTGGTCGACATATGAACGACGACCACTCGGTATTCGGTTCTTAATTGAGAAGTGTCTGCAGTTAACCACAATGTTCTAATTGGGATCAATAGGTTAACCAGCAGCACACTTCTCTTCTGGGTGGCCGTCTGTTCGGTAGTTTCATTCGGCGGAAAAAGTCAATTCACTGAACAGAGGCATACGAACGGGTAATTTCACAAAAAGGCAATAACAGGCAAACAGACGAATCCAGCAACCAGTCTCTACACAGATGGATCTGTCACATATATCATAACAGAGTATGATATTGAAAAAAATCAATCAATATAATGAAATGTTCACTATTAAGAATTGAAACTAGTGACATATCCATGTATAGAAACAAAATATGTTCATACTCCACTATGCTTTTAAATATATTTAACTACCAATCTATGCCAAATCTATTTTAATCTGTGCCAAATTAAAATAAAAAAAAATAAATAAAAAAAAATATATATATATATATTATTTTTATTTTTTTACACATAGCGATTTAAGAATATATGTACTGAGAACTTTAAGGGTTACTGCCAAAGAATACCCCAATATGTGTTGAGCAACATCTCCCAAGTACAGTGATACCACCCATGTATAGGTGTGTCAGGTTCTCTGGGGGCTAAAATACCTTATTTGAAAGGCGAGCATTCCAGTTTTCCAACTTTTGGCCAATATAATATAACCCCATCAAGCCATATATATTTTTATTTATTTATTTACACCTAATCTGCCATTTCACCGATCATATCCGTATAATACATTACTGCTCTAAAATTCTCATATTTGTGTAGAGTAATGTCGCACGAGAAACAGTACCTGTCAAGTATAGGTTTTATGGTGATTTGGAAAGCTACAGGGTCAAACATAAGATTTGCCAATTTCTATTTTTGTAAATTACTATTTTCCAGATTGGCTGTTGCCTTTGAGACAGTATGGTAGCCCAGAAATGAAAATTACCCCCACGTATTGCAAATGGGGTATGTCCAGTCTTGGGGCAGGAGGGGTGGGGATACTTTTTATACTCTGGAGCCTTCACTAAACACAAATGAGTGTTTCACAACAGTAAAAAGTATCACTATATCACCAGTAAAAAAATCAGTTTTTTTTTATTTTATTTTTTTAACAAAATACATAAGGCTAAATTTGGTTTGTGACAAAGTGGCTAATACAAAAGACTGGACATACCCCATTTGAATACACTGGGTTGTCTACATCTGCAAATGGTATGCAATAATGGGGTTATTTCATATTTCTGGGCTACCACATAGTCTCAAAGGCAACATAGACCCAGCAAACCAATCTGGCAAACTGAATTGGGCAAACCCTATATTGACCCTGTAACTTTCCAAAACACCATAAAACCTGTACATGGGGTGGGGTATTGTTATACTTAGACTTCGCTGAACACAAATGAGCTAAAACGTATCACAACGATGATATTGTCAGTGAAAGTGAAGTTTTTTTTTTTTGCATTTTTCACACACATCACTTTCACTGACCATATCATTGCTGTGATACGTTTTACTGTTTTGAAACACTCATATTTGTGTTCAGCAAAGTTTTCCAAGTATAGCCGTACTAGATTTACAGTGTGGTCCCCTGCTGACAGCTGCATAAATTTCCATTGTGGCCTGGTGAGCTCATGGCCCTGGAGGGCCAGAGAGGACTGAGCTGTAGCAGGGGGACTTCTGGGATCTCTGGCAGTCCCCCACTGGACCGGGATCGCTGGTCCAGGGGAGTACCCGGGTCATTTTAGCAGGGTACGTCCGCGGTCATTATCCGCCGTTTTTGTGGGACGTAACCTGCACGTCTGAGGTCGGGAAGGGGTTAATAGTCTTATTGTTTTCACTAGGTTGTATCAAATTTGTTTGCAATATTTACCAATCCCTTTTAAGATTTCAACTACAAAAATCTATTTGAATGGTCCATGTCTAGCCTCATGTACCCATTGCTTTGTATAATATATGCTATTCTTTAAAAATACATGCATTTTCTTACAGGGTTACGGACATACCAGTTGTATTTGAAATGTCTGTTGAAGAAATAATAGGATTTTTCCAGTCTATATACATGTATCAAGAGTTCTTGAAACATGATAAAAATGAAGATTCCTGATGCATCTTGAACAGAGGTGATGTAAAGCGTTTAGACTTGTGCACAGTGGGAAAAATTTAATTCAGCTAAACAACCCTAAAAAAAAATCTAACTTGGTTCAGGACCTCTGCTTTAATTATCCAATGAATAGTATTTTTGGAAACAATTGGGATAAGCAAAAATTGGCCAATCGTAGTGAAACATGTATACATAATAGAAATATGTATGTGGTTTCCCATGCTTTGGTTCAAGTGACAGAGACTGATAGAGGGTCTGACATGGGGGGGTGGGTGTGTGTGTGTGTGTTTTTTTTTTTTGTTTTTTTTTTTCTCCTCTGTGCAGAACTCCGAACATGTTTTTTTTGGCCATTATGCAAGCTATTTGTTAAGGTTATAAACCTGTATGGTGGAGATGTGCAACATACAGGGAATGCACAAGCCTAATAGGGGAATGTTTGTTATAGCTTTATTAGCAATATAATATTTTGATTCAGATATGTCTATCAAAATGAAAACTTAACTTTTCATGTTTACTTCCTGACAATTCTCACTTTAGTAAACTGCCAACAATGTGGGACTCCTAGAAAAGATGGACATTAGGATATAAAAGGGGATTGAAACAGAACGGCTAAAAGCTTAGATAAAGTCAGTAGTTTGAGACCTGAGCGAGGACTAACTGAAAGTCAAACTTTTTTGCTCACTTGTGCCATTACAAAAAGCACCCACACCATTTCTACATAAGACTGATCCTACCCATAAGGGCAGTCAATCAAAATGCCAGCAATTCCTTTTTGCGCAGGAGTTACAGCAACCCTGGGACAATTGGGAGGTATGCGTATATCAGACAAGGGCAGACTGTGACTAATCTAGGTTCTTGGCTCCTTGCAGGCCAATTCAAACTGAACTGTTATATGTAACTGTCATTATGCACGTTTTTTGTAGTGTGTAGTTATTTGTGTGAAAGCATGTTTGTTTTTCATTATGCTGACCCAGATCTCCCTCTACAGGTTTCGTGACATTCTAGGAGATGGGTCTGATTCAGCCCTCATTAAGGTCGATATCAAACACTTTTGTGTCCTAGCCTGCAAATCATCATGAGCCTGGAGAACTAATGGTTTGGGGAAAACTATAAAGAGCAAGAGATGGTGTAGCAACTTTTCTTTTTGTATTTAAAGTTGTGTAATCTATTTAAAACTCAATAGATTAATACATAAGCAGAATGATTTACAGCTCTCCATATGTATTTTGTCACACCTAAAAGCCGTTGTAAATGATCCAAAAATATGTATGTTTAACATAATAAAAGTATAATAAGATGTGTGTAATATATTTGTATAAACTTTAATGATAATATTGGCCTTGTTTGACATTCTATGCCTTTATTAGATAAATATTGAATAGTATATGTGGAACTGCACTCACTCCCACAGATCTGAGCCAGGGTGCTTGCTGAGCCGGAATCAAACACCAGATTTCTAAACATTAGTAAAATAATAGGGGTCCAGGCACTTTATTGAGAACAGCAATGTTTCGACCCCAAAAGGTCTTTGTCAAGCTGATGCATACATCAATTTTACAATATATATAACAAACATTTTATAAAATCACAATTATGAAATACACTTGTGAATCAGTATCCTAAGCAAGTAGTTTAACAGCTGAAAGTAGTATACTAAATATTGGCAATACTAATTAATTACATTAATTGGAAAGGGTCTAATGCTTAATTGCCAAAAAACAAACTAGCTTTGAAAGACTTATTAATTTGTTGATACAGGAAAAATAAATATATTTTTATATGGATACTGACATAACATCCAAGTTTGTGTGTGTATATAGGACATAAAATACACACAACATAAATACAATATAAAAATAAGACCAGAGTATACAATTATAGAAACTTCCATTATCGGTTAGAGATCCTTGATCAAGATAAGAGTATTGCTATTAAGTATCCTTAACACCTCAAATTCACAAAATTGTTATATAGAAGAAAGTCTATATAGAAAAATAGGCTATAACGGCTCATTTGGAGTCTAAGTGTAGATAAGTGAAGAACAATGGATGGCGGCCATCTTAAACTCCCGAACGGCCAGTGAGGGGGACTTAGGCGTCGACCGCCTGGAACTATTTTCGGCATAGCCCTCCAGCATGACCCGGTCCCCCGTGGAAGTCCCGCCTGACTTATTTCCACGAACTTGACACGAACGGCATTCGGGAAATTCAATCTACCGAATGAGGGGAACACTTTCCACGAACTCTCTGTATCTTAACCCTGGTAGTTTTCGTGTAAATTGATGCGAACGGAGACCGGCTCTTACCCCCAATTTCATGGAACTCCAAATCGGATACCAGCCTGCAGGGAGCCGGTCAAACTTCCACACGACATGAAAACTACCGAACGGATTTTCGTGAAATTTCAGTACCGTATTTTTCGCTCCATAAGACGCACGTCACCATAAGACGCACCTAGTTTATTCAGAACTGTTCCATAGTGTTTCTTACTATGGGACAGTTTGTTCAGAATATTTTTTATTTTTTTTTTAAGGAATTTTTTGTTCCTTACCACCCACTCCCCTCTCCTGTCCCATAATGATCTTTAACCCCCCTCCCCTGTCCCACAGTTATTTTAACCCCCCTTTCCTCTGTCCCATAGTAATTGTTAACCCCTCCTTCCCTTGTCCAATAGTTTTCTCATCCCATAGTGTTCCCCCCCTTGTCTAATAGTGCACTTTCCCTCCCATAGTGTCCACCCCTCCCCTTGTACCATAGTGTCCCCCCTCCCCTTGTCCCATAGTGTCCCCCCCTCTCCTTCTGGCAAATATATCTCTAATGAGACAGAAAGGGGTATTATTTTTTTTTTATCTACCCCTACATGCGTATTAACCCTTAATAGGGAACACATGGGATGGGCGGCAGCATTGTAACATAGCTGTGTGATACAGAAGTGAATACAAATATAAAAAAAACAGTAGCCATTCCTTGATTTCTCATTGCGTGGGGGTTTCCCATTGCCACCTGGATCCCCTTTCTCTGCTTTTCCACAGGGCTATATGATTCCCATGGCTGCAGGTGTGACTGTATGGTCTTCTGGGGGTGGTCCCCCAGAATATAGCATAGGTGAAAGAGAAAGGATGTGTTCTCCTTCCTAGTGGTTTACCATTGGACATAGGGGGAGGGTAGGGGTGTAACTGGGTTTATCATGGGTGTCCTCACATTGCTTATTTTTTTTTATTTTTTTTACTTGGGGTCCGTGTGCTGTGTTTAAACACTGGTTTGAGATACAGAGTTGACATGGTGTTACTTTTACATGTAACCATAGTGGGAATAATAAAAAAAAAGTTAAAAAAATAATTTTAAAATATTGGCTGATTTTAAAAGAAGATCCTATTTCAAAACAAATCCTACCTCCCGATCATTCATTTATAGAGGATTCAGAAATATGAAGCATATATTAGTCAAAAGCAGCTTTAAAATCAAACCAACAGATCACTTTTTAAATAAAGTTTTTGGGATTGCAGATCTTGTCTGACATGTATGGAAACGAATAACAAAAAAGGCATATAACTTCCTTTAAATATCAGGAGGATAAAGAATTTAACATCAGAGACCAACTAACCTGTTTTTCTAAAAATGTTATTTATATTTTAAAATGTCCCTACAATTTGATCAATGTAGGAAGAATTGCCAGATGTTTGCATATCAGAATTGCAGAACATATAAGAAATGTGAAATGAGGTGTTTCAAATCATATTAAGACCTGCCACAATAATAACCCGAAAGACCTCTTCTTAAACCAATAAACTGGTTCAGAAAGATTGGAGAGGAGGGGACTTAAATAAAAAAAAAAAAAGGTGAGGAAAAGATGACATGTATTTACAATTTTAAAACACTTATTCCTCATGGTCTTATTCAGGATTTTGCATTGTGCCATTTCCTATTTTAATTTCCCCCTTTTAAAACAGTTTTTGCATTTTATGAATTTTTTTTTTTTACATATTTCATAACTATGCTTTTTACATTGTCTAAATATTGTATACTACTCTTGCTCCAATTATTTCCATAGTATAACCTTCACAAACGCACAATTTTACTCTCTTGTTTGGTATAAAAATGATGGTGGTACTGTCAAATTCTTCCCCTTGCACATATATCGACCCCTGTAGCTTTAAAATTAGGTTAACCCTCCAAACAGTCTACCTCCAAAAGATTTTTTCCACAATATTGTTATACAGAAGTAAGACTACGTTACAATGTTAGAGATGTCTGATACATCTCTCTTTTCTTCCTTTTAGGCAGTGGCGTACATACCAGGGTCGCAGGGGTCGCGGCTGCGACCGGGCCCGGCCCACCAGGGGGCCCGGCCGCCCCTGCGACCCGGTATGTAGCCACAGGGCCAGCCTCTTCCCCTGGGGGGCCCAGGAGCCGACCATCCCAGGGCCCCCCGAGGCTGGCCCTGCTGACCCGGGTGGCCGGCCGGTCGGGCAGGCGGGCGCGCGAGGGAGCACTTAGTGCTTCCTCTTCAGCTCCCTCGCGCACCGCACTGATACCGGAGCCGGAAGATGACGTCATCTTCCGGCGCCGGCATCCCTACGCGGCGCGCGAGGGAGCTGAAGAGGAAGCACTGAGTGCTCCCTCGCGCGCCCGCCTGCCTGCCCGCCCAGGCAGCAGCACCACTGGACCCCAGGGAATCCCCCCCAGCACTCCAAAAGGTAAGGAGGCTGGGGATTAATTGAAATTGTGTGTGGTGTGTGTGTGTGTTAGTGTGTGTGTGTGTGTGTGTGTGTGTGTGTGTTGTGTGTGTGTGTGTGTGTGTGTTAGTGTATGTGTGTGTGTGTTGTGTGTGTGTGTGTGTGTGTGCGTGTGTTAGTGTGTTAGTGTGTGTGTGTGTGTTAGTGTGTGTGTGTTTATGTGTGTTAGTGTGTGTTTGTGTGTTAGTGTGTGTGTGTTAGTGTGTTAGTGTGTGTGTGTGTGTGTGTGTGTGTGTGTGTGTGTGTGTGTGTGTGTGTGTGTGTGTGTGTGTGTGTGTGTGTGTGTGTGTGTGTGTGTGTGTTAGTGTGTGTGTGTGTGTGTGTGTTAGTGTGTGTCATTGTTTGTTTGTGTTAGTGTGTGTCTGCTAGTGAGTGTGTTACTGTGTGTGTGTTACTGAGTGTGTTTGATGTCTGTTAGTGAGTGTGTGTTTGTCAGTGAAAGTGTATGTTTTGTAAGTGAGTGTGTATGTATGTCTGTCGCTGAGTGTGTCTCTGTCAGTAAATGTGTGTGTCTGTTAGCTAGTGTGTATGCGTCTGTTCGTGAGAGTTTGTGTGTGTGTCTTCAGCATTTACCTTTCTCCAGCGTCGGACTCCCCAGTGTCCGCCACTCAGCTCCGAAATGCACATGCGCGGCAAGAGGCGCGCGCGCGCATTTAAACCGCCCATAGGAAAGCATTACTCAATGCTTTCCTATGGACATTCAGTGTCTTCTCACTGTGATTTTCACAGTGAGAATCACGGAAGCTCCTCTAGCAGCTGTCAATGAGACAGCCACCAGAGGCTGGATTAACCCTCAGTGAAACATAGCTGTTTCTCTGAAACTGCTATGTTTTCAGCTGCAGGGTTAAAACTAGAGGGACCTGGCACCCAGACCACTTCATTGAGCTGATGTGATCTGGGTGTCTGTAGTGGTCCTTTAAGTGTGTGTGCATACCGTGGTCGCGGGGTCGCAGCCCTGCAACCCCTGCGACCAGGTGCCCGCCACCATGTGTTGCGACCCCGAGCCGCGCCGAGTTAGCGCGCGCGGGGGGCCCACGGATCAATTTTTGCACCGGGGCCCCATGGGTCATGTCTACGCCACTGCTTTTAGGCTTATTTTAATCATTCATTTAAATGTGTGTAAGTATCCATATGTATTTTATATTGTGTTATGATGATGATATTAGCCTTTAAAGAATGTAGGTGGAACGCACGTAGTGAACCACTAGAGACTTTACTATGCCCATGTCCTTCCAAGAGAGGGGTGCAACGCATGCCAGCCGGATCCGTTCATGTGACAGTAGGTGACATGCAGGAACAGAAGGAGCACAATGACGGATGCATGGAACAGACCGTGCAAAAAAAGACAGCGAAAACTGAAGAAATAACATATAAAAGAAGACACAAGGACTTAGTAGGATTGTATGCACCAACTGAAGACGCCACCCTTTGGAAACACGTATTGGTGAATATTGGACTTATGGTTTATGCCCATTTTTTTATTGTTTTAAATATACAAATACATTTGTTTATTTTAAACCTTATCCCTGCAACTTATCATTTTTTGGAGGATATTGGACATCCTTATACCAACTGCAGTGGGGTTTGGATCTCCCAGAAAGGATCCTAAGGAGCCAGGTTCTGTATATGGCTCTATCTTTGTGAGTGTGCTTTATTGAGATCCTCTTCTGTATATACTGCAAATAGGATAATCTGCACTATTGTGTATTCATCTGTTTTTTGGCTGTATTAAGAAGAAAGGAAGAGAGGAAAGTATTTATAGCTCCACCTTATGTTTTTGTGTAATATATGTTTTAAGGTGTAGGTGAAAGGGATACCTCACAGATGTTTAGAGCTAACCACTACTGAGCAATACACTATTTGTTTTCATTGGGATTGTTTACTATATTCTAGATATGTGCAATTCATTTTATTCTGAATGTCAACTCCGACGAATTTCGGGCAATTCGGATACTTCCAAAGTACCAAATTGCCGAAGTCCTGAACTTCAGAAATTGCTGAATTTCCGAAGTGTCGAAGTTCCGAAGTTCCGTGATGCCGAAGTGCCGAAGCATGGTATTGCCAAAGTACTAATATACCTACCCAGTGAAAGAATGAAGAATGTTACACTGTATACAAGTTTAAATAAAACGTATACAAACATAGCCAGGATTCAGTTGTAAGCATTTGCAACACTTACAACAATCTAGTAACACACATTCATATAAAATGTAAGTTACTTAGCCAGTCAATGGAATGACATGAATGAATAAGTAGATAACTCCCTATTTCCCACGGTATTAGGGAGTTATCTACTAAAAGGCTGAAAGACCTAAATTGGTCTTTCAGACAAATTTACTAATACTAAGTGTAAGGAAACCTGGTATAGCCTATACCCATTCTGTAGTTTCCTCCTGAACGGCCAGAGTACGAGTGATTATAACTCGCCATTCAGAAAAATAAAGTAAGCGATTGACCATACGAAATAACAGCTTCCCAACTAGATTCTCCCAGTAAAGCAGACAGGTACCCAAACATCAGCCAAAGTCTAGATGAAGGGTGTAACAGAACTGAAGTTTAATGATGCCACAGTGGCTTTTATGCAAGTCCCTGTGCAAGGGGACCTCCCACAGGAACATAAATCATACAGCCAATCATAATACAGGGAAACACTTAAATACATCCAGTACAAACATATAATCCCCTCCTCTCTACCTGGAGATAACTAAGGCTGATAAAGTAATTATCTCCAGGCAGAAAAATCACAATTTACCCAAACTTTGAAACGCACCCTAAAACATAAGATATCCCCACAAAAATCATATCCCCTGATAGCCCTGATCTGGGTGACCAACATATACAAAAATCACCCAGATCAGTTCAGGTCTTTTCGAATTCCATGGAGGTCTTAGGTGACTGGCTACCCACGAGGCTCCTGCCCAAAACAGTTCCACAAGTTTTGAAGATTTTGACAGTCTAGTTTGAAAAGTCTCAAAAGATGAATAAATGCCTGAATGGTTCCCCCTGGCTCCTAGCAGCGATTGTTCCCCTCATTTGTATGAACAAAAC
This sequence comes from Pelobates cultripes, assembly GCA_933207985.1. Classification (NCBI taxonomy): domain Eukaryota; kingdom Metazoa; phylum Chordata; class Amphibia; order Anura; family Pelobatidae; genus Pelobates; species Pelobates cultripes. The sequence goes on along the minus strand of OW240918.1, from coordinate 66,524,423 downwards.
TGCTGAACAGCGCTCTCCCAGCTGTTCGGGAAAAGAGGAAGCAGGCATTCGTACGTTAGGACCGGTGTTCGGGAAGTCAAGTGTCTGATTTTAGTTCCAGACACTCAACGACCAAGTCCCGCTGCCTTTGTTCGCACAAACAAGATGGCCGCCGCTTTCTCGGCCACGGGGCATTCGACAATACGAACGGCGGGCCGCACAGAGAGAGGGCTTAAATGATGGTTCGCTTTGAAGTTAATGAGCCAGGGGGGTGGTCTCGGTTCGTAGTTACAGCTACCGAATGAAATTACATGAAATAACTGAAATAACTTGGTGATTTCTTCACACTAAGTAAAGATTACTTAGTATTAGTAAAGTATGCCCCTACTCGTTATACCGCGAGTAGGGGCATGTCTAGTAAACAGTGAGCAGCCTGTGTCCCCCCTCCCAAGCCCCCACCCATGCCACGCGAGTGGGGGCTTCTAACCTGAAGGGGGGACCTATTGCCCCTCTGGCCCCCACCCATGAATGGTGGGTGGGGGCACTTAAGTAAAATGAGGGGGGACCTATTGTCCTCCCCCACCCCTGAACAGCAGGTGGGGACCCTAAAGTAAAATAAGGGGGTGGAACCTATTGCCCCCCCAGCCACAACACCTGAGCGGTGAGTGGAGGCCCTAAGTTATAAAAGGGGGGACCTATTGTCCTCCCCTCTGGCCCCCACCCCTGAGTGACAGGTGGAGGCCCTAAATACCAATGGGGGGGACCTATTGACACTGACAGGTAAGTCTCTACATTTACCTGACATAGCACTCTGGTTAGCTTGAAATCCAGCCAATCAGAGTGCTGTGTGTCATTTTACACAGCGTGGGAAAGTTCTTTGGAATTTTCCCACGCTGTGTAATTTGACTCATAACTCTCTGATTGGTTACTTTCCAAAGAACTTTCCCACGCTGTGTAAAATGACACACAGCACTCTGATTGGCTGGCTTTCAAGCTAACCAATCAGAGTGCTGTGACAGGTAAATGTAGAGACTTATCTGTCAGTCTCTTCATTTACCTGTCAGAGCACTCTGATTGGATGGCTTAAACCAATCAACCAGAGTTCTCTGAGCCTAATTGCAGGGCTGGGCAAGGCTTTATAAGCCTTCCCCTGCCCTGCAGAGTTCAGTTTGTGCGGAGCCCTCCATGGGTAAACATGGATTTTTTTCTACTAAGCGGCTGCAAGAGAAGTCCCGAAGTGCTGAAGTGCCGAAGTTCCGAAGTGCCGAAGTTCCGAAGCGCCGAAGTTCCGAAGTGTCGAAGTGCCGAATTTCAGAATGCCGAACCGAACCAAAGATGTTCCCCATGCACATCCCTACTATATTCTTGTGTTTCTTTGTGCAGGTTCGGAAGTGATATTGTTGGGTTGGATATTGCGAGTAGTGTGTGTATTCTTTATCATTTGGTTGTATTGTACGCCATATGTCGTAGAGTCTGAATGTTTGTAAGAACTTGGCAAGGATCTGCACTGCTTGTAGATTGTTTTGGACCTGCGGGCCCTGTGTTTCGCTGACGAGTCCAGTGGTGGGTCTTTGAACTGATTGAAATCCCCGCTGATAATGGTTGCACCGGTTTGCATCTGTGTGGTTAGCTTCAATAGATTGTGTAGGTACCTCCCCTAATTTGCATTAGGTGTGTATGCATTAACTAAAGTGTACGTTTTGCTTTTTATGGTACAGATCAGGATGATATATATGCCCTACGGGTTTTGTTTTACTGTGATTTTGTCAAATGCCAGGTGTCGGCTTAGCAATATGGAAACCCCTCTAGTCCTTGTAGGGGCAGCTGCATGAAACTGATGAGGATACTCTGCTTTTCCTAGGACAGGGTCAGAGTTTTCTTGGAAGTGTGTTTCTTGTAGGCAGATTATGTCAGCTTGTGTGCCCCTAAGGTCTTTGAGAAGAGTGTGCCATTTTTGCAGGGTGTTCAAGTGTGTTAGGGCAGACTGCGGTGCCTAATATCTGCTGCGCTCTCTGGGTAATGGGGGTTTTTTGATGCTGACTTTCCCTGGGATAGAGATGGGGTGTTTGGTGTGTCACGGGAGTATGTCTGATATGAGAGGCTAAAGAAAACCATCCTTTGACACTGTGCATGGTGAATGAGAAAGATGTACAGTATATTGTTGAAAGGGCACTTTCAGGTTATAGTGGAATGTGATTTGGACATTTGCGAACAGAGGACATTCAAAATTAAAACATAACTGTAAAAGCATGAAACGTAAACAATAAATGAACACTACACTTGGAGTGTTCATTCAATTTAACTAGACGGTGATAACCTTTCTGTGTAGGGGGTAGGTGGTCGGGTCCAGCCAAAACCTTAGAGAGATTTCAGAGAAGGGCTACTAAACTGGTTCATGAATTGCAGGATAAAACTTACCAGGAAAGGTTAAAGGATCTTAACATGTATAGCTCGGAGGAAAGACGAGACGGGGGGATATGATAGAAACATTTAAATACATAAAGGGAATCAACACAGTAAAGGAGGAGACTATATTTAAAAGAAGAAAAACTACCACAACAAGAGGACATAGTCTTAAATTAGAGGGACAAAGGTTTAAAAATAATATCAAGAAGTATTACTTTACTGAGAGGGTAGTGGATGCATGGAATAGCCTTCCAGCTCAAGTGGTAGAGTTTAACACAGTAAAGGAGTTTAAGCATGCGTGGAATAGGCATAAGGCTATCCTAACTATAAGATAAGGCCAGGGACTAATGAAAGTATTTAGAAAATTGGGCAGACTAGATAGGCCGAATGGTTCTTATCTGCCGACACATTCTATGTTTCTAAAACTAAGCCCAGACGAAGCCTACTCAGTGTCATGGCTCTTAGCTTGCTAGCACTGTTATCTGTCTGGAAGGGATCTGGGTTTCTGTGGGAGCTCGCTATTGAAGGGGATCGTTAGGTTAGCTCTAATGGTCTCTTGGTAAACCGAACCGCGGGTCAAAGCCTCACGGGGTCTCCTTTCATCAGAATTTTGTGCTTCACCTCTGGGTTGGTTAACATGAAATATCCATAATAGAGCCCATCCCTCCAAACTTTTCCCTGGTCCCCCCCCCCTCCCTTTTTTCAGTTTTTTTCCCCTTTATATTATGATAATAGAACTTTTCTTTATTTGTCACCCCGGCTTATGGTTTGGATCTGGAGCTGTCCCTCAATGGTAACCTGGTTTGGGTCTGTCAAAGGTTTCTTGTGTCGTGATTTGGGCCTTGCACCCCCTGTAGTCTGGTCTGTCTTCCCCCCAGCCCCATCTGGAAGGCCCACGGGAACCTGACCTCTGAGCCGGCACTGTAATCTTCTACCTATACTAGGTCTGTGGGGGGAGGAGTGGATGGTACTGACTGCGGTTTTCCTTGCAGTCCATTAGAATGAGCCGCCTGGCTAGTTACCGTATAAACACAATACACTTTGCACATGTCCTCCTGTACCCTGGTTGTTCCAGCCGCTGGGACTCAGTTCCCTGCTGCCCTTATTGCTGACCAGACCGGCCCGACTCACCCCTTTTCCCACAATGAGTAAGTCCAAACCTCAACAACTCGGTACATCAGGAAAGGTCTCTTGTCGTTGTTACTGCTTGGTCCTAGATGTGTTCTGTCTCGGCTTAGCTGCTCTCCATTCTCATAGGATTCTGGTGCCACGGGACTGACCCGCTGTCAAGTTGTTCTCTGCTATGCCCCATGAGTGGATAAGGTCAGCATCTTCCAGGACTGAGGACACTATGTGAAGCTTGCCATCTTTAGAGATGAGTAGCTTTACCGGGTACCGCCAACCGGTCTCTGTGATGGTCCGGTAGTTCTGTCTTATTCTCAAGGTTTCCACCGATTGATTCATGAAGATGAGGATGTCTTTGAACTTCTCTGCTATCTCTTTTTTGGTTCGGTAAGATTTTAAGATCTGATCATTTTTTTTTTAAGTTTTAAATCTTTTTATTTTGCATAAAATAGTACAGTAAAAATGCATTGCAGTTAGGAGGGGAGTTGGAGGGGGGAGGGTTCAGAAAAGAAAACTGAGGTGGGGAATGAGGGGGGTAACCTCCATTTCATTGCACACTGTGTGACATCACATAAGATAGCAGTATGCTATAATCGTTATACATGAGCCTTTGCCTCTAGCCTCTAGTTGCTTCTTTGTTGGTCTGGGTATTTTCAGTCTGTATGTGTCAATCTGAGCTACACAATCCTGTGTCTGTATAGGTGTAACCATATGTCATGGGCATAGGCTGTGTAGCCTCGGTGGCGTTGTCTACAAGTATGATGTCGATTTGGGTTGTCTTACTCTTGCCTTCTTTGGGCAGTGCGGGATATCATGTGACCTGTATGGGTCGTCACTTGTGTGGATTGTGTATGTGCTCTTGTGGAATAGCAGTCTCACTATATACTGTCTCAGTGTTCTGCTCTCATCAGGTTCTATGCTAGGTACTCTGCGGTGTAGTCCGCATGTTGGTAAAGGTTTGCCATGGGTCCCATATCTGGGTGAACTTTGTGTACCTCTTACTGACTGAATCCATTTAAGATCTGCTCTTTTATGTGAAAATAATGCACTTGCATAAGAACATCTCTGGGTGTAGAGGGAGACAGATGGGTGGGCTTTGCTACTCTGTGGATCCTGTCAAGGACCAGCATGTCCACGTGTATGTCAGACAATATGGAGCGGAAGAATTCTGTTGCATAGGTGGTTAGCTCTGTTTGATGTATCTCCTCAGGGATCCCCCTTAGTCGGATATTACTCAGTCGGGAGCAATCCTCAAAGTCCACAAGCTTGTATTCATAGCGCTCCAGCATGTTTTCCATTTTGTCCGCCATAGAGTTATGTGCTGTGAAGAGTTCCTCCATCTTGTTTTCCAAATGAGAGGTTCGGGTGACCAGGTCAACAATATTTTTTTTTCAGATCTGCTATTGCTTTTGTTACCATGGTCTGCATTTTGCAAACCACTTTGTCCAGCATGTTTTGCAGCATTGGCTTGGTCACTGCTATATCCTCCGCGTAGACGCTGTCTGCATCCGACTCAGCACCATCTTGGGCCTGCTTGTTTGTGAAGTACGGGCTGTAAAGAAGGTCACATTATCTTTGGTGTCCGCCATTTTCTTGGAGCAATGTTGTGACATCTCTGGTGGTGAGTCTGCTTGTTTTTGTACTATGTATATGCTTTTAAAATGCTTTTGTTTGAGCCGTTGCGACGGAGCTCACTCATTCTGCAACCATACGGCTCGATGTCCAGCCACGCTTCCCCTCTTTGATTATTTTAAGTATTTTTTTTTTATTTTTTTATTCTTGCCAGTGGCCTTCTTGAAGCTAGTGCTCATATATCACAGGGTTTGAAATGCACCAGAGATAGCCCTTCCTTTCACAGGTCATCCACTCACTAGAACAACCTGCATCTGTCCATGTTTTTCCCTATTAAAAAACTCTCAGTGCTCAGTTTCTTGCAAATGTGTATTTGCAATGTAATATAAAAACAAATATCTGACGGGGTAAAAATGTCTTAAAGAAAAAGTCACACTTTTGCATCTCTTGAAATGCAAGAAAAAAAATGCAGTAAAAAAATAAAATGGGGCAAATAAGGGAATAAATTGGAGCAAAAAGAAAAAGAGCTAGGACCTTATTTCAAAGCATGCTCAGTATTCATGTACGTGATAAATCCTAAACCTGGACAAACTTCAAAATGACAACTGGGATTAGTCTGCAGTTAATGGTGTGGATGTGGCTACATAGGCAATGTCAGGCACCGCTGGTGTTTCATTAAATTTTACCCCTTTATCTATCTCTATCTTTATTTAACATAGAATAAAACCTTGATTCCAGTACCAGGCAAGGTCCTACTATATTTGTTTGCATGCACTGTCTGTCATCATGTCACGTCATCCATGGTCCAATCTCACAGAGAAGCATTTTATTGGACTGTTCTGGGTAGATGACTGGAGGAAAGGGAATGAGGGCTTTAATTATTTCCAAAAAAATTAATTGTTGAAAACGGAGGCTTCCCCTTATAGGCACGCAACCTGAAAGGGAGAAACTCATTATATTTATTGCCTGTGTGCAGACAACAGACTTAATTTTTGCTCAGAATTGGTATTGTGCAGCCTAAGTCATGGGTGCAACTAGCCCCCAGCACAAAACTTCAGATTGCCCTGGGGGCAACTAGCCTTCAGCGCAAAACTGCATATTTCTCTGTATGTGTGATGTTTCAAGCAGAAACATTGACATACAGATTCCTACCACCATGACCACATCTAAAAGGTCATGGCGGTTGGAGTAACCCATTAAGGAGAACATTGGCTCCATTTCCTATTAGGCTGTTCCAGACAAGACAGTATATTGATTTAGTCTTTTTCTCTTAAAGGTGAGGCTGCAAAAACTCACAGACCTATGGAGTTTATGCAAAGTGTAATTCTTGTGATTCTCTGTAGTAAAATTTAACCTTTTGATCTTTTGTAACACTATATGTACTTACTCTTCCCACAAAAACATGTTACATGTATGTTACATCTATATTCTAATGAACCAAAATTAATGTGGGGCATTTAGATGAAAACTCCACTTTTTGGTGCCAGTGCTGCAAGCTTGATAGTGTGCCAATGGATCACCAATATAAGGCAAATCATGCAGTTGGCATGATGGTGTAGTGGTGGTTTATTCAGAAATTCAAAAGGGTAGGCAACGTTACAACTTGATAAGTGTCCTTTTCAAGCCATAAAGACACATTCTTTGAAATGTTGACTATTCTTTCCAATGACTGAATAAACCATCATTATACAATTTAAGTGTGTGAGTATTATTGTCTTCATTATATTTACATTACAGTGATCTAACTTTACAGCCACTGGATGGTCCACCTCTTACAAACGTGTTGCATTTAGTTTGTACCATTATTCTCCCTGAGCAGTGTACAACTCTTTGCAAGTTTTATATATAACCCTGTGTTAGTGATAAAAAACCTTTATTTATATTAAAGAATCGACTTCTACATAGAAAGGACAAATATGGAACCACTAGACAAAAAGATGTGTCAGTATTTCACAACACCCAGTCTAAATTCTGCTGTAAAGAATATGCATGGACATTTCGCTAAAATGCTAACCCTGTGTAGATATTACATGGAGATTGACAGATATTATTAGCTCATTTTTGTAAAATGACTGGTCATGTGAAATTACAAGGGAAGAACCACATAAATGACCTGAGTACAGAGTAACATCTTTCCATCTCCAAATCCCCTTAAGCTTGCTATACAAGGGCCATCAGGACAAGGGGAGATTTTTAAGTGACAATAACACTGAAACAAAAATTGCTTTCACTCAAATGTACCTTCTATTACTACAATGGCTCTGGAACAGTTATGCCTTCTGCTCCATATTTAGTCCATTACTTACATGGCTAAAATATGCCCTGTATTGCCTGCAAGGTTGACATATCAGTGTCCCAACTGATAAGTTAAAAAATACTATAAATGTTTTTAAAAATTAGAAGTTCCATATGCAACAGTGGATTATAAGACACTGCAAGTATATGGGTGGCTTAAATCAGTTCTTGACAACTGACTTTAACTCTTCTAGACTACACAGAAGGGTACTAATGAGTCTACCCTTAGAGAGATTTTTAAAAAAAAGTTAATTTTGTATGACTTGGCAGCAGGGCTCGAGTCCTGCAGGAACGCATGGGAACGGCGTTCCTGCACTTTTTCCAAAGCAGGAACGCCGTTCCCGCTAGTGATCCTGCAGGACCGGCCCTGCTACCTGCACAGAGGGGCCAGCACACGCTGTGTTCCCTCTCCAGCTATAACACTCGCGAGACCCGCGGCTGTTTCCATGGCAACGCTCCGCACAGGCGAGTCTCGCGAGAGTTAAAGCTGGAGAGGGAACACAGCGTGTGATGGCTCCTGTGTGCAGCGGCTGCCTCCCTCCACCGGACCACCAGGCGATCTCCCCCCTCCCTGACAAGGTAAGAAGCAGGGAGGGGGGATAAATACAAATTATACATAAAGTAAAAAAATGCTTCCCCCCCCACACACACCCATCATCCAGCACTCACACACCCATCATCCAGCACACACACATCATCCAGCACTCACACACCCATCATCCAGCACACACACATCATTCAGCACTCACACACCCATCATCCAGCACACACACACACACACACCTATCATCCAGCACTCACACACCCATCATCCAGCACTCACACACCCATCATCCAGCACTCACACACCCATAATCCAGCACTCACACACACATCATCCAGCACACACACACACACACCTATCATCCAGCACACACACACACACACACACCTATCATCCAGCACTCACACACCCATCATCCAGCACTCACACACCCATCATCCAGCACACACACACCCATCATCCAGCACACCCATCATCCAGCACTCACCCACCCATCATCCAGCACTCACACACCCATCATCCAGCATACACACAACCACATCATCCAGCACTCACACACATCATCCAGCACTCACACACATCATCCAGCACTCACACACCCATCATCTAGCACTCACACACCCATCATCCAGCACTCACACACCCATCATCCAGCACACACACACACACACACATCATCCAGCACTCACACACCCATCATCCAGCACTCACACACACCCATCATCCAGCACACACACACACCATCATCCAGCACACACACACACCATCATCCAGCACTCACACACCCATCATCCAGCACACACACACCCATCATCCAGCACTCACACACCCATCATCCAGCACTCACACACCCATCATCCAGCACACACTGGATGATGGGTGTGTGAGTGCACCTTTTTCCCCAGGACTTGACCCCTGCTTGGCAGCCGAGATCATGTCAATCACAACAAACTGAACTGGACAGACATGATACAGACTGTATTAGAAACATTTCAGTCTTGTGTATGACTAATATATCTGTTTGATGCTACCATTAAGAATGACCCAAGAAATGTCCTGGATTGGAGTTCATCCTCCATCAAAGTACCAGCCTTTCATTTGATTCTTCATCTTTATTTTTTAAAATTCATTTTCAATTATAAAAAACATATAACAGCTTGTAGATAACAAATTACATCAAGTTTGTTATAAGAAGACAATTTAACAAGACGTACACAGGCATCTAAATATAGCATCTATGGTAATCTTCCAATCTTTGTATACATTGACCATAATACATACATTCTTTTCGGTCTCTTATTGTAAGTATAAAGACCGCTTAATTTTTCGGTATTTTACTCTTCGATTATGCCTGATAGACATACAAAGACTAACTATGCATAATGGATATGTTTCAATAAAATATGTGGGTTGCTTGTGCGCTCGGGTGCCTATAAAAGTCACTAAATCATCTTTGAATAATTATCATCAACCTGAAAGACCCAGATACAGGTTCAAACAATATCACAAATTCAATTTAACATTCCCTTCTTTAATGCCCATTCAGTTAATTTTATAATCAATTTTTTACGTTATAATTTTCAAACCCTCTTGACCAGATTTTATTATATTTCACAATATTTACATTATTAAAATAGACAGCTTTTTCCATTTCCCCTTGATGATTAAAGGACCACTCTAGGCACCCAGACCACTTCAGCTTAATGAAGTGGTCTGGGTGCCAGGTCCATCCAGGATTAACCCTTTTCTTTATAAAGACAGCAGTTTCAGAGAAACTGCTATGTTTATAATAGGGTTAATCCAGCCTCTAAAGCCTCTAGTGGCTGTCTCATTGACAGCCGCTAGAGACGTTTGCGTGCTTCTGACTGTGAAAATCACAGTGAGAAGACACCAGCGTCCATAGGAAAGCATTATAAATGCTTTCCTATGAGACTGGCTGAATGCGCGAATAGCTCCTGCCGCGCATGCGCATTCAGCCGAAGAGGAGGAGAGGAGGCGGAGAGGAGGAGAGCTGGAAAAAGGTAAGATTTGACCCTTTCCTCGCCATCCAGCCCGGCGGGAGTGGGACCCTGAGGGTGTGGGCACCCTCAGGGCACTATAGTGCCAGGAAAACGAGTATGTTTTCCTGGCACTATAGTGGTCCTTTAATTTGGGTTATAATTTCAGTTGGGGAAGGAATTTCTGCACTCTTCCAGCATCTTGAAATACAGATCTTTATTGCCATTAATATATGTATTGACAAATATTTTTCTGAATTCCTTAAGCTAATAATATGTATATGAAAAATAAACTTTTCAGGAGTCAATTCCAATAACTTTAAATCTAGGTCCTTAAAAAGCTGTAATACAAAAGCCTTAATCGGATGCAAGTTAGAACAGTCCCACCAAATATGTTTCAATGTTCTGATATCCTTATTACATCTCCAACATTGATTTGAGTAATGTGCTTTAAATTTCATTAATGCAGTAGGAACTAGATACCATCTATTAAGAATTTTATAATATATATATAATATATATATATATATATATATATATATATATATACACAATGCACTGTTTTCCTAAGATGCTCTATAGAATCTGTCCATAATTGATGAGAAAAAGAATATCCCAAATCCTCTTCAAACTTTATAATAGTTTTTATTTTATTTTAGCTCCTGGAGTGAATTTGTTGATAATCGGTCTGATTTTAGAAGATTTTTAGTCTATTTTTGGATATCTCCAGTTCATTAATTTAATTTATTTAACTTTTGTATTTTACACAATTTTATTTATTTGTAATAAATATATTTTTAAGCCCTATTCTGACTACCTCAACCTCTGCTTCCTGTAAAGAAGTTTTTTTTATTACTGTCTTAATTTCTTTGATCACTATATTGCTATTTAGTTTTATTAATTTGTCTGGCTTAATTAAAGGGAGAGTGACTTTATTAAAAAATGCATTGAGCGAGGCGAGCCAAGCAGCACACTGAAACGGACGCCATTACGAGCGGCTCCGGCCAATTGAGCCACAATTCCCACCTTTTTAGTGGAAAATACTCACCAAAGCAGGCAAAACGCTGCAGATCTACACTCGGATGACCTCACCGAGTTTGCAGATGCCCTATTTGTTCCCAGGGACCACAAAAACCCAGCGCCGAGGATCTCAGGCTAACCACGCGGGAAGCCCACAGCTGACTTGAGATGGCAGCTTAGAAGAGCCTACTCGGTGAACCTCCCGACGATACAATGGATCGCAAAAACCCAAGACTAAGCCAGCCGACAGCCAGAGACAACCAGGACATTGGGCAAACGCTTACTTCGGAATCGAGCACAAAAGAAATGGCAAATCTGATGTCCCAGCTATCAGCGGACAGCGATGCTCTGTCCACAAAGGGGGACATATACAACTTGTTCCTTCACATGCAGAAGCTGTTAACCACTTATACAACAGCAGTGAAAACTGAGATCCAAACGGTAACCACCAGGCTTCACACCTCAGAAGCAGACATAAACATCATCCTCTTTATGCATGTTGTCTTACTCCAAGCTGTATAGGCTCGAAAGCCTACTACCAATTAAGCATATTAGGTGATGTGCATCTCTGTAATGAGAAGGGGTGTGGTCTAATGACATCAACACCCTATATCAGGTGTGCATAATTATTAGGCAACTTCCTTTCCTTTGGCAAAATGGGTCAAAAGAAGGACTTGACAGGCTCAGAAAAGTCAAAAATAGTGAGATATCTTGCAGAGGGATGCAGCACTCTTAAAATTGCAAAGCTTCTGAAGCGTGATCATCGAACAATCAAGCGTTTCATTCAAAATAGTCAACAGGGTCGCAAGAAGCGTGTGGAAAAACCAAGGCGCAAAATAACTGCCCATGAACTGAGAAAAGTCAAGCGTGCAGCTGCCACGATGCCACTTGCCACCAGTTTGGCCATATTTCAGAGCTGCAACATCACTGGAGTGCCCAAAAGCACAAGGTGTGCAATACTCAGAGACATGGCCAAGGTAAGAAAGGCTGAAAGACGACCACCACTGAACAAGACACACAAGCTGAAACGTCAAGACTGGGCCAAGAAATATCTCAAGACTGATTTTTCTAAGGTTTTATGGACTGATGAAATGAGAGTGAGTCTTGATGGGCCAGATGGATGGGCCCGTGGCTGGATTGGTAAAGGGCAGAGAGCTCCAGTCCGACTCAGACGCCAGCAAGGTGGAGGTGGAGTACTGGTTTGGGCTGGTATCATCAAAGATGAGCTTGTGGGGCCTTTTCGGGTTGAGGATGGAGTCAAGCTCAACTCCCAGTCCTACTGCCAGTTCCTGGAAGACACCTTCTTCAAGCAGTGGTACAGGAAGAAGTCTGCATCCTTCAAGAAAACATGATTTTCATGCAGGACAATGCTCCATCACACGCGTCCAAGTACTCCACAGCGTGGCTGGCAAGAAAGGGTATAAAAGAAGAAAATCTAATGACATGGCCTCCTTGTTCACCTGATCTGAACCCCATTGAGAACCTGTGGTCCATCATCAAATGTGAGATTTACAAGGAGGGAAAACAGTACACCTCTCTGAACAGTGTCTGGGAGGCTGTGGTTGCTGCTGCACGGAATGTTGATGGTGAACAGATCAAAACACTGACAGAATCCTTGGATGGCAGGCTTTTGAGTGTCCTTGCAAAGAAAGGCTATATTGGTCACTGATTTGTTTTTGTTTTGTTTTTGAATGTCAGAAATTTATATTTGTGAATGTTGAGATGTTATATTGGTTTCACTGGTAATAATAAATAATTGAAATGGGTATATATTTGTTTTTTGTTAAGTTGCCTAATAATTATGCACAGTAATAGTCACCTGCACACACAGATATCCCCCTAACATAGCTATAACTAAAAACAAACTAAAAACTACTTCCAAAAATATTCAGCTTTGATATTAATGAGTTTTTTGGGTTCATTGAGAACATGGTTGTTGTTCAATAATAAAATTAATCCTCAAAAATACAACTTGCCTAATAATTCTGCACTCCCTGTATATACACACACAGAGTTTTATTTCCTATATATTTATAATATACTATTTTATAATATATTATGCATATATAATGCACATATATAATTACATTATAAGTGTATTTTGAGATATATGTGTATATATCTCAAAGAACACTTATGAAATCATATATATGTATAATATTTTATAAAATGCTGTAATTATTTTATAATATATTATACATATGTACTATATGTATAATATATCTATTTGATTATTATTATTTATTTTTTTACACTTTTAGGTGTCAGGGAGACTGCCTGACAGCTCAGACAGTCCCCCTGCTGGCAGCTCCATAGACTTCAATTGCGGTCATGTGATCATGGTGATCAAATGACCGTAGAGGGCCGGGGTGGCTGGAGGTGCTTCAGGAGCACTACTGGGGTCACCGGTCCAGATACGTTTATGGCTCATTTTTGCCGCGGACGTATCTAATTTTTTTTAAGGTCATTAAGGGGTTAAAATTATTGTCCTGCTTTTTTTTAACCTTGACAGTATACATTTTGGACCAGGTAGACAATGCTGAGATTCCTGTAATTCACATACGTGGTTATAACATGGGAAAACCCTCTATAAAACCAATATTTGGTATAGTACGCAGTAAGTCATCTAAAAGACAATACCAGGAGGCATAAACCCAAAAAATGTTATTTGGATTCTGCAACAAAATATTGTCAGGAATAACAAAATTACTTTTTCCTGAGCTAGAGAGACCAGCTAGGATATATGAAAGGATGCTGCATGCATGTGTCCATTGTGTATAAATAACCTAATGGATGAGTTGCAAAGTTGTTGTCAAAAGCTTTTTAGTGTATACATACTTTTGTGTTTTGAGGTAATATTTCCTGATTGTTATATTGTAATTTGTTTCTGTTCTTCAGTCTCTGGGTGTAGGGGATAGTCCGGTACCAGGTATTCAAAACTGTCAAAGTTAATCATTTTCACACTGCCAGCATTCAGCGTTATACCTTTCACCTTTAGAGTTGTTTTGTAAGACGTTAGCTTGTGGCTGTAAATCTTAGGCCCTGCAGACACAAACTCTGTGATGTGAGAGTCGTCTGGTAACTCACTAATTAGTTCACCGAGATAGTTACGTAGAGGTAGATTCCTATCTCCATATTTGCTTACAAAAATTTCAGTCAGTGTCATTCATGGTTTAGAAACGGCTCCTTTCGATTTTTGTTTGATCTTCTTCTTTTATTTAGAATGTTTTAGCACTTTCCTGGAATGGGTGGTGTGGATGGAGTTGGGTTGCCACTCCATCCTGCACTACTTTGATTTCCTTTGCATGGGGCTCACAGATTCGCCCGTTTGTTCTCATCTGCTCCATTCCCTTGAGTCGGTCTCGTGGTTCTTCGAGGTTCAGCTAGCCCCGTTAAAACGATGGGCCTGGCTAATTGCTTGAAATCGATGCTGCTACCCGGGAATGCCGCTTGCTGACGGAAAAGGTGTTGGAGTTGAGCAGACTTGTGGCGGCTGCACGGGAGCTTCGGAAGCTACCACTTCGTTAGCTCCAATTACTTTTGGGAAAACTATAGTTCACATGTCGCATAGGGTTTTCAACAGGAGATTGTCGGCGGCCACGTCTTGGGATGCAAAGCCGCACCATTTTGTGCGGCTCACACATCAGTTGCGGGACGATCTGGCTGTGTGAGAAGTTTTCTTGGAGGGTTTTAACAGGATGGCTTATTGGCAGGTCCCAGAGATGTCCAATTCAGAACTTAACCTTTTCACGGATGCAGCGGGGTCGGTAATGGCCTCCCACTGGTGTGCTGACATGTGGTCGGAATCGTGTGGCCGGTTTGACAAACAATCTAGCGTTCTTGGAGCTTTTCCCTATAGTAGTAGCAGTGGAACTGTGGGGTGAGCTGCTTCATGATCGTTGGGTCGCTATTCGCTGTGATAACTTGGGGGTGGCCCTCGACATCGACAACTTATCAGCCTCTTCCCTTTGAGTGGTTCAGTTGCTTCATCGGCTACTGTTGCATTGCCTGTAGTGGAATATTTCATGCAGGGCGGTACATCTCCCTGGGGTGGTCAATGTAACAGCAGATTCCCTTTCTTGTTAACAGTGGCGAGAATTCAGAGTGGCCGCTCCTGGGGCAGATGCACAATGGTTCCTGCGCACGGCAGAATTGTGGTCCCTTGTGCTGACAGAGTGATGGCATGAATCCACAGGTCTGTATTCTTGTCAACATGGTGTCGGCGTGGAGGGAGTGCCTGGCTTTTGAGCAAGTTCACTGGGGTTTTCATTCTGTTCAGGCATGGCTTCAGGGTCTGCTGCATTTGTTGTGGTTTTGGGAGGTGTTGGACATCTCGGGTAAGCTTTTTGGCCTCAGCTTTTGGTTTAAGCTATCTAAGGTTCCGGATGTCACCAAAGATTTTCAGGTTTCGCAGACGATGAAAAGGTTGGCGTAAGGGTTCCAAGGTTCCTGACTCCTGCAACCCCGTCTTGGGGGCCTTGCTGCTGGGCATTTTTTCAAGGTTGTGCCCCAAGTATGTTCGTCAGAGTTCGAGGTGTCCTTGATCAGGCTGGTGTTTGTGTTTTTAGGGACCCCGAGGGTGGGGGGGCTGGTTAGTCCTAGTAAACAGGTCCCAGGGGGTTTTCTGGTTTTGAACGCCATCTGCAACGGGGGTGTGGTGCAGTTTTTGTTACGAGAGTCCAAGACATATACTCATGGGAAATAGGTTTGGGTCTCCCTGAAGGAACTCCCCGGTTCAATGGTTTGCCCTGTGGCTTGCTTTCTGTGGTACTACGCTCTGTGTCCATCAGCGGGCCCCTTGTTGGTTAATCAGGATACAGGATTTCTGTCCTGTTTTCCATTAATTTGAGTATTCCGCAAGTTGCTGGATATTCTGGGCATCTCAAGTAGGAAATTTGAGGGCCACTCTTTTTGGATTGGGGTGGTGATGTTGGGGGCCCAATTGGGCTACTCTGAGATGGTTATTAGCAGGATTGACAGGTGAGAATCTGGGAGGTTTCAGTCTTATGTTTGCCCTCAGGGATGATTATGTTTCCCACTGTGTTTTCTCCATAGGTTCCGAGAGGTTGGTGTGAGTGATGGGTCACTCTGATGTTTATTGGGCCCAGCAGTGTGCCAGTGTTCATTCACAGGGGTTTTGTCTTGGACTATCATTTGCAGTAGCGGAAGTCCTGTGGTTTAGATCCAGGGTCATGCATTGGGTCCCGTTTCATAGATGTACCCGATATTTTGGAGATTCACCTCGGGGGTAACAATCTTGGTACGATCTCTGTTTGGTGTTGGCAGGATTTAGTCCAGCTGCTTGTGTTATTTCCGGACGTCTGTCTGGTTGTCATACCTCCTCTCGGTCCACACTGCTACGGTCCCGCCTTCCGTCCTGTCCCTCCCTTTCCGTGCTGTTTAATTACTGCCCTATTAGATTCCCTAGCCTATCAGCTCTCACTAAGCCCTATTTATACCTCTTTCATCACTTAATTGCCCTGTCATGGTCTCTTGTAGCCCGAGAGTGCGTTCTGTTGGTCTGTCTTTTCTGGTATCTGACTTTGGCTTGTTTCCTGGTTACCCATACTTCTGACATCCTTGACCCTTGTCTTTGTTCTTCATTTTTTCTTCCATCTCCTATCCTGACCTTGGCTCATCTGACCATTCTGTTCTCATCTCTGTACTTTCACATGTTAATTCTGGCCATTCGAAGGACCGGTAATACGTCTGGCTTTGTGTACCTTTTGAGCCCCTTAGTTTGCGTGTTGGAGAGGTTAACCTTGACACTGGTATGGTCTGAAGTGGTATCACGAAACTACTGGCGGTGTGCACGGGACCAGTGGGCCATGGAGCGCTGTAGGGTTAAGCTCAACAAACGTCTGTCTAAGTTTGTGCGGGGAATTGGGGATTTCACGGTTCGGCATCGCATTTTTGAGCAAAATGCGGCAATCTATTTTCGGAGTGACGTGGTTCAACTAACAGAGGTGAGTCTTGCAGGATAAATAGAACAAACAAGAGGCTGTGCAAAAAGTTGCTGTGTGCACACTGAGGTGCTACTGGTATTTATTTGAAGGACAGAATATCACAAATGTTTTGGTTATTTCCTTTCTCAATGCACCATGTCCCCAGAGGTGATTCTTGATCTGTTCAACCTGGCATTGGAAGGCGTTTTTGAGGAGGCCATGGCGGTGGTGGTGGAGCACCCCTGCTGATTTTAGGTATAAAAAAGCGGGGCTTGTGGGGGATGAAGGTTTTTGCCAATCAGAAATGGACCAGTGGTCCAGTGGAAAAGATGTTTGGGGCTCGGGTTTAAGGTATGGGTTAAAGGACATTCCCACTCAGCTGAAGGCCTGCTACTGATTAGCATAGATGTTAACAGAAGGCCATGTTAATTTAGATGGTTGGCAAGAATCTAGTGGGAAAAAGTTTACTGTTTACGGTGTACAGGGAGTGCAGAATTATTAGACAAGTTGTATTTTTGAGGATTAATTTTATTATTGAACAACAACCATGTTCTCAATGAACCCCAAAAACTCATTAATATCAAAGCTGAATATTTTTGGAAGTAGTTTTTAGTTTGTTTTTAGTTTTAGCTATGTTAGGGGGATATCTGTGTGTGCAGGTGACTATTACTGTGCATAATTATTAGGCAACTTAACAAAAAACAAATATATACCCATTTCAATTATTTATTATTACCAGTGAAACCAATATAACATCTCAACATTCACAAATATACATTTCTGACATTCAAAAACAAAACAAAAACAAATCAGTGACCAATATAGCCACCTTTCTTTGCAAGGACACTCAAAAGCCTGCCATCCATGGATTCTGTCAGTGTTTTGATCTGTTCACCATCAACATTGCGTGCAGCAGCAACCACAGCCTCCCAGACACTGTTCAGAGAGGTGTACTGTTTTCCCTCCTTGTAAATCTCACATTTGATGATGGACCACAGGTTCTCAATGGGGTTCAGATCAGGTGAACAAGGAGGCCATGTCATTAGATTTTCTTCTTTTATACCCTTTCTTGCCAGCCACGCTGTGGAGTACTTGGACGCGTGTGATGGAGCATTGTCCTGCATGAAAATCATGTTTTTCTTGAAGGATGCAGACTTCTTCCTGTACCACTGCTTGAAGAAGGTGTCTTCCAGGAACTGGCAGTAGGACTGGGAGTTGAGCTTGACTCCATACTCAACCCGAAAAGGCCCCACAAGCTCATCTTTGATGATACCAGCCCAAACCAGTACTCCACCTCCACCTTGCTGGCGCTGAGTCGGACTGGAGCTCTCTGCCCTTTACCAATCCAGCCACGGGCCCATCCATCTGGCCCATCAAGACTCACTCTCATTTCATCA
The DNA here is from genome assembly GCA_933207985.1 of Pelobates cultripes. Lineage (NCBI taxonomy): Eukaryota > Metazoa > Chordata > Amphibia > Anura > Pelobatidae > Pelobates > Pelobates cultripes. Next base: position 66,506,143 of record OW240918.1, on the reverse strand, counting down.
GTCCATAAAACCTTAGAAAAATCAGTCTTGAGATATTTCTTGGCCCAGTCTTGACGTTTCAGCTTGTGTGTCTTGTTCAGTGGTGGTCGTCTTTCAGCCTTTCTTACCTTGGCCATGTCTCTGAGTATTGCACACCTTGTGCTTTTGGGCACTCCAGTGATGTTGCAGCTCTGAAATATGGCCAAACTGGTGGCAAGTGGCATCGTGGCAGCTGCACGCTTGACTTTTCTCAGTTCATGGGCAGTTATTTTGCGCCTTGGTTTTTCCACACGCTTCTTGCGACCCTGTTGACTATTTTGAATGAAACGCTTGATTGTTCGATGATCACGCTTCAGAAGCTTTGCAATTTTAAGAGTGCTGCATCCCTCTGCAAGATATCTCACTACTTTTGACTTTTCTGAGCCTGTCAAGTCCTTCTTTTGACCCATTTTGCCAAAGGAAAGGAAGTTGCCTAATAATTATGCACACCTGATATAGGGTGTTGATGTCATTAGACCACACCCCTTCTCATTACAGAGATGCACATCACCTAATATGCTTAATTGGTAGTAGGCTTTTGAGCCTATACTGCTTGGAGTAAGACAACATGCATAAAGGGGATGATGTGGTCAAAATACTAATTTGCCTAATAATTCTGCACTCCCTGTGTATTATATTATTATGTTGAGTTAATAATATTTATTGGTTTAATTAAAGCTGCGTCCTGTTGTCACCAATTACGTCTTACGTCATGTTATTTATGGGTAAGTTGTTATAAGTTAAATGGGTATCTTCCTTCACGGTCCCCACTACCTTCACACATGAGTCCAGTCCTACAGAGGACTACAGTGACAATGTTTATAAAGTGTAATGTTTAGAATGGAGGCCCCCCAAGAGAGGCTACAGCTAGAAAACTGTACAAATACTGTACTCTCTAAAAGTAACAATCTACAGCTAGTTCTAATAAGATTATTGTTATACCATATCAGAAGCTAGCACCTTGTTAGCTTGCATCTATTACCTCAGAGCAAAAGAGCTCTTACATATCAAAGTAATTAATTCCACAGAGAGACCTCCTCAAAAATAACAAAACAGCTTGTAAATATATACCAGCCTGACTCTGTTTTCCCTCTTTTACCTCAGAGCAAAGAGATCCTACATACCAGAATAATGAATATAGCAGAGGGACCTCAGAATAATGAAAAAGATAAGAAATACATGTATACCTCAGAGCCACTGGGCTCCTACATACCAAGCTGACACTACTGTCCTTCTAAGCAACTTGCATATATTACCTCAAAGCCTAAGGCCTTACATACCAGAGCAGTTAATATAATGGAGAAACCTCTAAAAATAATAAAACAGGTAACAAATAAATATATCCCTTAGAGCACATGGGCTCCTACATACCAAACTGACACTGCTGTTCCTAAAAGGCAGAACTAATAAATCAAACTAAATGTGCTAATAAAGTGGGCTACCCAAGTAGCTACATCACCCTTAGACTGAAAATACATACATGCAAAATGCCATGAGAACATACTAAATAAAAGAACTCCCAATGCACATTTCGGCACTTAAAAGCTGCACCTTCATCTGGGGTTATCACTAACACTTTATAAACAATGTAACTGTCGCACTCTATAGGACTTGACCCAGGATTGTTAAATCTAAGTGATTGATTTTTTTGTTACTTCTTATAGATGTAACTTGCCTGCTTTTATTTTAATAATTGAAACTACATCTTTATGTGGATACATATGATTTATAATTTTGATCCCTGCATACCTCTCTGGACACATACTACAAGATTAACTTTATTAGAGGTGCTGTTCCTTTGGTTTTATATTTATAGTTTAGCGGATGTTCCCTCCACACTGAAGCTCTAAATAAAGGATATTCAAAATATAAGTAGCATTGGATGGAAGTAACTTTGCCCTCTTCTTTCTTTTTTATTCATTATGTATTATTAGTCTATACTAAACTATTGATATGCACTGCTGGATCACAGTTTTTTTTTTAATTATTATTAATAATAATATTATTTATTATTATATATTTTTTTCTTTTTATTAAATGTGTGTACTGTTTAAGAAGCACCAGCTTTTTCACTTACATATTGGAATAATATATTTAGAGGTTCTCCTCCTTTTGTCCCCTTTGTGGGGATTAAAATATATTTTTTATAGATCTTTTTAATGTTGTTCAACATGCTCTAGAAGTACTGGGGCATCAACATCATCATGTGGATTCTACAATTCTTGGTATGTCACAGGTGTTATGGGTTTGTCAGCAAACTCTTTCAGACATATACATATTGCTTTGTGAGCTTCTAGATAATGCAGAAACCATCAATCACCTCAGTCGCCTTATAGCTCACCTAACAGTTCCAGTACTGTAATCAGCCACTGTTCTGGTACCTATTTTCAAACTATGCATTTTTGAATGGCGTGCAAAACCCCTCCCAGCCATGCCTAGTCAGGTCATCTTCAACAAATTTATACCCCTCTTAAATTGATCAGCAGCACTATAAATCCTTTTTATCTCAGGCATTAGAGTTGACAGTCTACCATCATCCATAGCAATCACACTCATTAACTCACAAGTCTTGCTTGTAGCCAAGACAATAACAGGCCATGCATAATCAGTGCCGGCTTAGGCCTTTAGGCACACTGTGCGAAAAATCTTCACAGCCCCCCCCCCCCCAGCATCAATGTATGATGTAATGCTTGTGTTGTCTGTGTATGTGATAGATGTGTTGGCTGTGTATGATATTTGTAATGGGTGTATTAACAGTGTGTGATATGCGTGTATTGGTTGTATGTGATATTCGTGCTGGGTTTATTGGCTGTGTGAGATGGTTATTTAATTCAGATAAAAACATGCATTTAGGTCTGTGTGTGAATGCAGGTGTATATTTTTGCAGAGTTATGTGCACACAATCCCACAGTCAGATGCACACAGTTATACATATATACTGTCAAATCCGCCACATGCACATAGTTGCAGGCAGATAGTCACATACACAGGATCAGGCAGAAACACACAGGTACAGGCAGTAACACACATACCCAGTTACAGGTAGATAAACACACTCGCACACAATTACAGGCAGGCAGCCACACACACACACACAGGCAGACAGCCACACACACACACACAGCCACACATACAGTTTTACACACACACAGCCACATATACAGTCTTACACACACATACTAACATGCAGACAGTCACACACACAGACTGCCACACACACACACACACAGGTAGACATTCACACAGGCAGACATCCACACACACACACACACACACACACAGGTAGACAGCCACACACACACACACACACACACAGACAGCAACACACATACATGCTGGCAGACAGCATGACACAGACACAGAGGTAGGCGGCCATAAACACACAGGAAGACATCCACACACACAGAGGCAGGCAGTCACACACACACAGGCTGACAGCCACACAAACACACACAGGCAGACAGTCACTTACACACACACAGGCAGACAGTCACATACGCAGACAGTCACACACACACGCAGACAGTCACACACACGCAGGCAGACAGTCACATGCACACACACACACGCAGATGGTCACACACACACAGGCAGACAGTCACACACACACAGGCAGACAGTCATACACACAAACACACACAGGCAGACAGTCATACACACACACACATACACACACATGCAGACAGTCATACACACACACACAGGCAGACAGTCATACACACACACAGGCAGACAATCACACAGTTACCTCTGTTCAGTGTGGAGGCAGCGCAGCTCCTGGAGACTGTTTGTTGGGGGAAACAGGGACTCATTCCTGCTCCCCTGCAGCAGTTATTTGACAGTTTTAGCTCTGCCCTGACACAGGGATGCTCCGCCCCCGCCGCATGGGAAGCTCCGCCCAAAACTTGTTAAAATGAATAAAATACTTTCTAATAAAAAATGTTTAAAAAGAGGAGAGATCCTAGTATCCAAATCCAGTACTCGTTTTATGGCTTTTATGCCCAAATCATGATCAATAATAGTGTAAAGAGACGTGACATCCAGGGTAGCCCACATGTAGTTCTCCTTCCATTCAATGCAATTCAATTCTTGGATAAGGTTTTTTGTATCCTTAAGATAGGACTTTGCATATTGGGCATATTTTTGAAGGGAGAAATCTACAAACTCGCACAGCCTGGATGTTAACGAATCTATCCCACTAATAATGGGACATCCTGGTGGTTGTGAGGTGGATTTGTGCACCTTAGGAAGAAAATAAAAAGTAGGAATTCTAGGGAATTCCAGGTGCAAAAAAGCAAGCAATTTATCATCCAGGATATCTTTGTTTTTAAACTCTAAAATAAATTCTTTCAAAATATGGTTAAATTCCGTATTAGGATTTGATTTCAACTTTTTGTAAGTGCCCTCATCGCCTAAAAGGCGGTAAGATTCTTTTAAATAGTAATGTGTGGGTATGACCACTATGCCACCGCCCTTATCGGCACTTTTAACAACAATATCTTCTCTCTTTTTAAGATTTTTTAAAATTTAATTTTCTTTTAAAGTAAGATTAAAGTTTTTTATTTTGGGATTCATTTTTTCCAAATCTTTGTTTACCATTTTTGAAAAAGCCTCAATTTGACTCCCTTTATCATTAGGGCAAAAAGTTGATTTAGTTTTAAAAGGGGTATGTTCTAATTCTTGATCCATACCATTAGAATGAATTTTATTCAAATTCTCATTTACTTTTTTAGCAAATAATCTCTTGAGGAAAAGTTTCCAAATAAATTTATTAACATCCACAAAGAGATCAAATTGGTTAGCAGGGGCATTAGGAGCATATTTAAGCCCCTTATCAAGTATAGGAATTTCATCTAGATTAAGGGTTGCATCTTCAATAATAAAAATGCCTCTATTTAATGCAAAATCTTTTAGTCTTCCACTATTTGCTCCCCACTCATCCGCCTCCTTTTCCCCAGAGCATTCCAATCTCCCAAAGGGGCAAACCAATTGGTGAGATCTACCCTTGGTAGCTTCAGGGAAAAAAAAAAGAGTGATTTCCTTCTTTTTTCAGGGGTTTACACCCTGTTCTAATAATTTTATGTTTGGGAGAATATTCTCTTGGTTTATTTTGTTCTCTAAAATTCCTCTGAGAATGATCAAGGGACCTTCTTTGATTATCCTTGTGAGATGTTAGATTCAATTTTGATGAAAAGGTAATTTCTCTCTTTTTTATTATTTTGAAGCTTTTTTTTCATGGGGGAAGTTGGGGAAAAAGGTCTTTTAGAGTTGGTATAATTTGGACCTCCTCATTTTATATTGAATTTTATTAAATATTTTGGTAATAGAGTGGACATTATTTTCTTTGTCATTTTTTTTTTTTGGCTTTCAAAAGAACTTGATGGAGGAGGCCACAACGTTCTCTTTTTTTTATTTTTTATTCTTTATTTTTGCTGTGCATATAAGCTTACAACACGCATGGGGTACCCCAACGGCAATCCTCACGCTTTTTTATAAACATTTGTAACAGTATGGGGTATGTTGATGCATGCACAATTTTATAGGTAATATGCAGTTTGGTATGATTATTCACGCTTTAGGATCTCTAGAATGTTAAGCAGTAATATAACATATGTAAAGCAGGTAATGTAGGTAACGTTTGTACAGGACTGCTTAAGTCTAAATAAAATGCTTAGTTAAATGCTAGCCCAGACACTCCTGTAGTTGCTTGTGTGACTACTGTTTAATTGCATGTTAAGCACATCGCGGTAGGCATTGTTTAAACAGTAGTTGTATGATTACATGCTAGGTAAATGGGAGTGGTTGCATAAGCCACTGGGGTCGAGCCATCCACGTTCAGGGTATCTAGATACGTTAAGTTATGTGTGTTGGTACAGTCGGTATCCATTTAGTTAGATCTATATAACTCCAGGCCCAGACAAGTCAGCATAACCCTCCCCTGCCCTGGTCTAAGATAAAGCCTTAGCATGTGAAAAAGACAGAAAAAAAAAAGAAAAACGGTTTAGGCGTTAAACAACTCCTATATGTTGGGTGACTCTTGTATGTTAAATCATATAATAAATGGCATGTTTGTTTCTTTGTCATTTTTATCTGACTGATATTTTCTATTTTTTGTTTCAGCAATTTTCTCATCAATTTTATTAACTTTCTCCAACAACATATTTTATTTCTTTTTATAATCTTTGCTGTTTTTATCTACAAAGAAATCTTTTTCAAGTTGGTCTAGTTCTCTTGTTAATTCCTTTATGTTATCTCTCTCGAATTCAATTATAATTTCCATCAATATGGTTGAACATTTCTCCAAAGCATTTCTTAGTCTCTTTTATTGCTAGCTTTTCTAGTTTCTGAAAATAAACATCACTATTATTTATATGGGGTTCAGTCTCCTTGTTTAATGAAAACAGGGAATTAAATCTTGCTTCTCAGGTTTGTTTTAAATATTTTTATTGGTATCAAGTCATAAGCGTGGTTTACGATTGTATTTGAACATTACAGTCGGTTGCCTGCGCAGAGGCGTGTTTCTCGTTGCGGTGATCGGAACAATCAGTTGCCTGCGCAGAGGCGTTTTTTCATTGCATCTAACATAACGTTTAGTTGCCTGCGCAGAGGCTTGTGTCACTGTGTATCTACCATAGCGTTTCGTTGCCTGCGCAGAGGCTCGTTTCACATTGCAGCAGATGTGTCGTTTAGGTGCCTGCGCAGAGGCGGTTCGAGTATTTTACTTTTAACTATATAATGTAATATAATTATTAGCTATCATAGTGTGCGTGCTGTGTATGGTCTGGCTGGTGTGTGTGTTGTTTGATGAGTGTGGTGCATATTCTGATGCTTGTTTTAGGACTTGTCACATGTCGCAGCGCTTTTTTATCACATCTATAGTGGATTTTGCCTGCGCCGCGTGCGCTCAACCCGTTCCTAGGGCTGTGTGTGTTGAGGTATTGAGCTGGTATGTGTTGTGGGTGCTTATTGCGTCTCGGGCTACTGGACTGCAGTCACTTAGTCGGTGTCTTTCCCACATGTCTCATTTGTGGCCCCTGCTGTCTCGTCCTATTTTCCTGCTTGTTGTCGTGTGTTGGCTTCTCAGGTTTGATGTAAATTAGATTTAAAAAAATTCCTATTTGAAGTCAGAATGGGTACTAGGTTATATGCACAAAGGGAAAAGATAAATACAAGTACAAAAAAGGCAATATAACACAAGTGCTCCCCAGTGGGTAAAAATATATAAAATAAAAATTACCCTCTGCTAGATTGTGAGATCCATCAAATCTTCTTTACAAGTATAAGCAAAAACAATCTATAAGCATAAAAACATAAAAGACCAAAAATATGGAGAGTATGTTGAAACACCAGAAAACACGCTAGGTGACAAATATGCACTCACAGGATATTAATTGAAAGTAGGCACGTAGGAATCTTAGAAGTTCAGGTAAATTCCAGGTATCTTCGTATATAACCTTAAATGAGAAGGAGGGACAGACACATAGTGCACCAATAATATTCAAAAATCTAAATTTATTATGATTGCACTCACAGGATAAAGGAAAAAAATCCAGCATATCAGAGGACTCGAAAGGGTCCTTTCCGGTGCCGCTTTCCTAGTAATGGACACAGCCAGATGATATACAGAAAATAAATTAAAAAAACAAAAAATAAATAAAACAAACATTCAAATCTTTAAAAAGTGCTTTCCAAGTCCCTCCCCCCAAAGTGTTTTGTCCTAAATTAGAACATCATCAGGGTAAAATCAGGTGTAGAGTCTGGTCCCTTCCATGAACTTCTTAAATATAGTTGTTACACTTCCCTCCTTTCCAACCTCCAATCAGGTTGTGTGATCGATATCTTGAACACCTGTGGACGTAGCGTGCGTTCCAAGTCTGGGCTGCAGGCAGTCTCCCCACACCTGGAGCACCGCTGATCGGGTAAGTACATAAGACTGTTGTGACAGTTCAGGACCGTCAGCGGTCGGCAACGTAAAAATGCCGATGATGGTCCTGAACCGTCCTCGGTCCTGAAGGGGTTAAGGGCAACTGTCACCATCCAGGATTTTTAATATTATGTTTACTAATCCCTATATTTAAGAAAAGTTTATTTAAGTTAAATGCAGAAATCCACACATCACTGTCCCGCAACTGGGCACCTCCATCTTAGCTACCGGTCAATCATTGTTGCAAAGTTCTATCCCTTGCTACTGGCAGTCAACATAGAGAAAGCAGAGAGAGCACATACGAAATAAAACAAAGGGGATTATGTACAAAAAATGACCTGTTTTCTTTGCCTAGATTTCTGTACAAGTGCAATTTTCTCTGTATTAACTCCTTAAGGACCGTGCAGCAAATATATTACTTAACCAAACACCAGCTGAGCTGCAGACAGGAGAGCTATCCCGTGGATCACCAGGGAAATGGTATGTCAATTTGTGGGGGCTTGTCACAGCCTCCCCACAATCTGCCCACCCCACACTGCCTCCCCCCAATCTCAACCTGTCCCCCCAACCACAACCTGTCCCCCCAACCACAACCTGTCCCCCCAACCTCAACCTGTCCCCCTGACCCACAACCTGTACCCCTAACCAAAACCTGTCCCTCCCACCTCAACCAGTCCCCCCAACCACAACCTGTCTCCGCACAGTCTGTCCCTCCACGCCCTGCTCCCCCACAAACTGCATTCCCACAGCCTGCCCCCCACACTTTCACCCATACTGCCTTCCCCCCACAGCCTTCCTGTACACTGCCCTCCCCATACTTTCACCTTCTTACACACTGCTCCTTCACATTGTCACCTTCCTACACATTACCCCCCTATGCTGTCACCTTCCTATACACTGTCCCTCTATACTGTCACCTTCCTACACACTACCCCCCCTTCCAGCCCTTAGGTAATTCAAACTGTTCACCCCCCTGGCACTTACGCAACACTACATGCACTGCATATACACTACATCCACTATGCTGCCACTACATCCACATTCAGACACAGACACTACATCCACTAGACACCCTGCATCCACCACACAAATACTGCATGCACTACATACACTGCGTACACTACACAAACACAGACAATGCCTCCACTTCCACAGACTAAGACAATGTAGTCCACCCACACTGCATACAATACACACAACATCCATGACACAAAAACAGACAACATCCATGACACACATACACTGCATTCACTACACACACAATGCATACAATACACACACTGCACCCTCTACACAAACCGACATTGTATTCATTATGTGCACTGCATAACATAATAGATGTTGGCGAGCTTTTGGTGCACGGGGGGCAGGGGGGGGATGCATTTCATCCTTGGACCTACACAGCACAAGCCCCTCATTTTGTTTGAGTTCATAACTTCAATGAAGATTATAAGGTGCCACATTCAGTTTCTAGCACTTTGCCCCTGACAAATTGAGCTCTAGGAGCAAATATGAGTTTATGTTTTGTAAATACACAGAATAGCGACTTTCCATTACTTCCCCACGGTGTAAAAGAATTCAAAATGCCCTACGAGGACACCATTAGTCTCAGGAAATGGAATAATAATCTGACTCAGAATGCAAGCATCTATCTACAAGATCTTCATTAAACATCAATGATCAATTTATACCTTCTTATGAAAACTAAGATACTACACCACAGCTCTGTTTTCCCCTACACCCACTGCAGTCCCTTTGACCCCCCCATGCACCCACATCAGCCACATTGGCCCCCTGCACCCACTAAAGCCCATATGCCTCACTTTACCACCTATGCACCTATTACAGACCCTATATCTCACCTATTACAGACCCTATCTCACCCTGCACCACTACAGCTCTATCTCTACCTGCACCCACTACAGCCGATTCCCCCTAAACACACTGTAGTCCCTACCCCCCACACACTGTAGCCTCTGCTCCCCACACACACACTGCAGCCCCTACCCCCACACACCCTGCAGCACCCACCCCCCACATACACTGCGGCCCCTACAACCAACATACACTGCAGCCCTTACCGCCCACATACACTGCTGCAGCCCATACCCCCACACCCATACAGCCGCCCCTACCCTCCCATACACTACAGCCGCTATGCTCCTCTCACACACTGTAACTGCTATATTCCCCACACACACACAATTGAGTCCTACTTTCCATACATACAAACATACATACTACAGCCACAGTATTCACCAGACATCTATTACAACCTCTATCCACATACACACTGCAAAACAAACAGTCCTCTCCACTCACATACTACACTGCAAACTACACATTTCAAACAGACGAATCCAATCTCATACTGCAAACTCACTGTATGCACTCAATCCCACAAGCAACATCCCCACACATGCAATTCCACATGCAGTCTCCCTACACACACACACACACACACATCACAAGCAGCCTTCCCACACATGCAATACTGCATACAGCCTTCTTAAACACACACAATTATTACAATTACTTATGTAGCATCAAAGAGACAAGGCAAACTTTTAATTCTAACACAACACATTTGACATACAGGAACACAATATTACAAGCAGCATTTCACACATGCAATCCCACAAGTGGCCTCCAAACATGTGTTTGGAGGCTAGTTGTAGGGTTGCACATGTGTTGGATGTCGTTTGTGATACCACTAACAAACACAGAGGAAGCATATCATTACATTTGCTTTATTTTGTTATTTTAATAGAGGGTGAAAATGCTGGCACAGTGTTCTATTAAAATACAGTTTTTGCTTGGATTAAACACTTAAAAGACAATCTGTCCCTGATCTTGGGCCCTTGTGGATGTGGAATACACAATTGTTTGGCCCTCATACAGCTATTCTGGGTGCTGGGCAGCACACTCATACCTATATGAGAGCCATCAAAAAAAAGGGGAAGAAGAGTACTAGTACCCAAAGACCCTTGCACTGGGTGGGGTTCCTCTGCACTTATTATTAAGAAGAATGAGAGAGGAAATTTATTGCCAACAGTGGGACTGATAATGATAACCTATGAATGATTAAGGTAGATGGTGACTTCAGAAGATGCTAACAATATTAAAAGTGAAAACGAGGAAGCGTCCGATGTTTGGGATGCGTGACCTGTAGTCACATGGTTCCTTCACGCACTTTTCACCATCCACATACCAACCAAGAATTCAATATAAATTACACCATTACTTGCAAAACTCTGTATGTTATTTATAAATTAATGTGCCCATGTGGTTTGTCGTATGTGGGCAAGACTATAACTTCTTTATGTGAGCGTATTCGAGGACACCGCTCGAATATACGGACAGCATATAGAGACGGAGTTAGCGACAAACCAGTCGCAAAACATTTTTTGGATTTACAACATCCACTGTCATCACTTAAGTTCACGGTGATCGATCATATCCCTGAGCTACGAAGGGGAGGTGATAGAAGCAAGATGTTGTTGAATAAAGAAACTTTTTGGATATTTAAACTGGATACAGTTTCACCCAGAGGACTAAATGAGATACTGACGTATCACTCCTTTATTTAATATGTTTCTTTTTCCTTTTTCTATTTTTTGAATAAGGAAGCTCTCGTTCTATTTATCCTGCTGGCAATTAGGAATGTTTTTGGAAGGTATTCACATCTCTTTGAGGTCTCAGTAGGTAAACCCATTGTAGATTTAAGGGTGAATTAATAATAAATAATAACTAAAGAAATTAAATTGCAAATTAAACTATATAACTAAAATAATTAATAATTAATAATGAATAAGAGCTTATAGTGACAGTATATCCTAAAGCCATTCACTTAATTTTAGGTTTAGAAAAGTTTAAATAGTTTAAGAAGTTCGAAAATTAAAAAAAAAAAAATGTAAGACCTTAAAAATTAACACCTTCTGATCCTATGTGGAGATGTGCATACTGACCTTTAGCTATTCTGATATATTTGATTTATTATAATTTTTAATTTTTAGTTCTTTCTATGTTCAGCATAACAGACCATATATATATACCCAAGACATGGGAGAAAAAATGTATATATAAAATCTCCTCATTAATAGGTTGGTTCCTCTATTGCAAATAAACTTAGCTTAGAGGATACACAATAAATTAATAACCTATTTCATGGATTGTCTAATTATCCATTGTAAGTCTTGGAAATTGATATGGACTTTCTTGTTTAGAAGATATAAGATACTACTTAAGTAGCATAAAAGATTTGATACAGCTATATTTAGCTTAGTATCAATTGAAGCAGGTAGTATCTTAAAATTATTAAAATTATTGAAATTAATCTTCTTCGAGATGTTTCTTAGTACCTAGCCTACGGGTGGTCTGTTTGCTGATTTATAGATTGTTATACTATAGATTCACATTTGGTGGTAAGTCTAAGTAGGCACATTTATTTCCACAATTATTATTATTATTAATTTATAATTTGTTTAGCTCCTTTTCTTCCACTTTTTTCTTCGCCTTGACGACGACGCATCGTGACGTCATCACGCAGGTGGACGCGGGTCAACGCGGGTTCACAGAGGGCTTGCACATGCGCAGTTAAGTTTGGGGAACGCCGGGCGATATGAATTTCACCTGGGTAAGTCATTACCTATTTATTAGTATGTGTATATATATGTTACAGTTGTCACTTGTATTTGTGCTTCACTTTATCCTGAGGAAGGTCCCTGTGCGGACCGAAACATCGTTTGTGACACATGGAATAAAATTTATTTTTCTACTTTGATACCAAGACCGTAAGTGCAGCCCCTACTTTTCTATTTTTGTGTGTGTGTGTGTGTATATATATATATATATCTCTATCAATAAAAATAATCCTGCACTACATATGATTTAGATATACTTGCCCGGTGCTTGTCAAGCAAAATATAAAAAGGAATCCAGATAGCACTCTCAGGACTGTTAGATCAACTTAGCTTTTAATGAGCTTGTAAAAAAGAACCAACATTTCAGTCTGTTAAACTGACTTCGGCCGAACCCGCACGAGATCCGGACCGGGCTGACAGGGAGCAGGCAATTATTCCGGTAGTGGGTAAGTTGATTGTTAATATGTATTTAGGTATATATGTGAGTCACTGTACTGTATTTGTTAGTCCTGTTTTTATTTGATCTAACAGTCCTGAGAGTGCTATCTGGATTCATATATATATATATATATATATCCAAAGAGTCCTTGCACTCAGGCTATTAGTAAAAGTGGCCGGGTGCTTAAAGTCGAAACGATATATCCAGTAAAGGAGTACGACTGGTACTCAAGGGCTTGTGAAGATAAAATGAAGATTCTTTATTGAAGGATAATTAAAATAGGATGGACCGATGTTTCAGTCCCCTTCTGGGTCTTTTATCAGCATCAGGTGTGTGTGTGTGTGTGTGTGTGTGTGTGTGTGTGTGTGTGTGTGTGTGTGTATATATATATATATATATATATATATATATATACACACACACACACACATCTCTTTGACACCTTTGACAACTCTCTTCTTCGACCCTGATGTGACCACTCCCCAAACTAACCTTATAGCCGATAGCTTTGCATGTTACTTTACCGACAAGATTGAACAGTTAAGGAAAGAATTCTCCCCACCATGCCGTTCTCTTTCTCAACAACACGTAGATCATGCCTTTCCTACCCTTTAGACTTTCTCCCCGGGTACTGAACAAGAGGAGGCTGCGCTTCTCCTTTCCTCTTGCCCCAACACTTGCTCGCTCGATCCTGTCCCATCTCACCTTATCAGATCTCTCTCCCCTTGTCTTTTGCCTCCCATATCCCTGCTCCCTTTTTCCTCAAAGCTTCTGGAAAGACTTGCATTTACCCATGTGTCTCACTTCCTCAATTCCAACTCTCTCCTTGACCCTCTTCAATCTGGCTTCGCCCTCTCCACTCTATTGAGACTGCTCTTATCAAAGTTACTAATGAACTAATCACAGCTAAATCCAAAGGCCACTACTCCGTACTAATTCTTCTTGACCTCTCTGTTGTCTTTAACACCGTTGATCATGCTCTCCTTCTTCCAACTCTTTAATCACTTGGTCTCTGTGAATCTGTCCTCTTGTGGTTTTCCTCTTATCTCTCCCAATGCTCATTCAGTGTCTCCTTTTCCAACGATACTTCCTCCCCACGTCCTGTTTCGGTTGGAGTCCCCAAGGCTCTGTCCTTGGTCCCTTTCTATTTTCTCTTTATACTGCCTTTCTTGGCAAACTTAATGCCTCTTTTGGATTCCACTACCACCTGTACCCTGATAACACCCAGATATATCTCTCCTCCCCGCACCTCTCCCCTGCCGTCCTGCATCGTGTCACTGCTTGCCTTTCTTCCATCTCTGACTGGATGTCCTTCCGCATTCAGAAACTAAATCTCTCTAAAACTGATCTCTTTGTCTTTCCTCCTCCTAATACTGATCCTCCTCTTTCACTCTCCATTCAAGTTAGTGGTACCCACATAAGTCCATCCTTGCAAGTGCGCTGTCTTGACATCATACTTGACTCTGGCCTCACTGTTGAGCCTCACATTCACTTTGTTGTTAAATCCTGTAGATTCCATCTTAAAAACATAGCTTGCATCCGCCCCTTTTGGCCAAGCTGATGGAAGTCTAGCTCTGGCACCAGGCTTCATCAATACCTTTCATCCACCCCCCACACTAACCAAGTGAGCAGGGCTAGGTCTGGTACACTATTAGAGGGCTGAAGGACCCAACCCGGTTGCCACATAACCCCCAAACCAGATCCCACACTTGCCATACTGTTTTAAATGTGCTGTGTCATGTGTTTGATTTGGTTGAGTGATGTGGCTGTTTTAAGAGCCATCCAGAGGGGCACGGGTGGCATTTGCCCAATGGCTCATTCTACCACCTATGTATACTCATAGTTTGCTCTGCCACGGACAGTGCTGAGTAATCTAAACTGCAAAGCAACCTGCATTAGGAGAGGATAACTAGTCATACATATAATAAACATATCACTACCTGTATGCATCCTACTGTCTGCAGCCGGGTTGTTAATTAATAGCAGCTTACTCAGTGATGGGGCTGAGGTGTGTGTGTGTGTAAACATTTTATAAATAAGAATTTCAGGCATAAATTGGCATTGCTAAGGATGCAGGTTTATGTAGCATTATGTTCATGCATAACAGTTATGGGGGTTGGAGTCAATGGGCACCATCTTAGTTTCAGGGGTCATTTTCTTGCAAAGTTGAACACAAGACATCTGTCTTCTAATGTTCTTGCAGCTGCTGTATGCTCCAGGGTAATTTGTCTTGGTGTACAGTGATAGGATGACAAACAATGTACTCTGTATTTATAAGATCCCTTGAGGCCTCCCTGGGCAATTTTGACACAACTAGGGCCTGAGATAATGCAACTGTGGGCCCTGTAAATTATGGGGACCAGGGCAGCGGTTCTTTTATCCTTGCAATAAAGACATAACTCTTTATATCTACTTATCGAATAAGGGATAGCATTTCAAACAAAGGTCAATATTTTCTTCATTTAAAGATTACATGAACATATTGTAATGTATTACATATACTTTATTGTAAGTTTTATGACATTAAACCTACCATTTATATATGCGGTAAACATGAGAGCTTTTACAAAAGCAACAGGGATGTTACCGATGGTTGGTGTCCATAAATTAATCTTTTGAATGTGGCAGTTGAGACAAAAACCAAATATATATGGAGAGTTGGAAATCTTCCTGCTTACGTGTCCTCTTTCCTGGCTCTTCCATCGTGTGATGGAATATTATCATGTGGCAGAAAATAATGGTATTTATCTGCTAAATGTTCCTTGTTTTGCTGTTGAGCTTTAAATATGTTACACAACTTTGAATACAAGATATCTACTTATCTAAAAAGGCATAGAATTTCAAACAAAGTCAATAGTTTCTTTATTTAAAGATTATATATTATTGAATACAAGAGGAAAGTGTAGACACATGCTACACAATCTCTTCCCCATTCCATTATTTCTCCAGACTCATGATGATTTGCAGGCTAGGACACAATAGTGTTTAATATGGACCTTAATGAGTGCTGACTCATAGCCATCTCCTAGAATGTCACGAAACCTGTAGGGGGAGATATGGGTCAGCATAACGAAAAACAAACATGCTTTCATACAAATCATTGCAAGCTACAAACACATGCATAGTGACAGTTATACAAAGGTTACATATAACATTTCAATGTGAATTGCATTTCAATGAGCCAAAAACCCATATTAGTCCCAGTCTGTCCTTGTATGGTATATGCAAACCTCCCCAGTGTCCCGGGGTTCAGGCATGTATTTACTACAAGGCAAACAAGGCATTTGCCTAGGGCGGCACTTTCAGGGGGCGCCAAAAAACGCCACACCAGGCTTCCAGACAAATGCCTTGTTTACCTTGAGTGTAGCTGTCAATGTGTGTCTTTCAGTGAGAATGGGTGTGCCTGTGAGTGTATGTCATTTTATGTGTATCTGAGAGTGTGTGCATGTCAGTGAGTGGGTGTGTCAGTCAGTGAAAGTGTGTGTTGGATAAACAGTGTGTGCCAGTGACTGTATGTGTGTGCCAATGACTGTATCTGTCAGTGAGTGTATATCAGTGCATGTGTCAATGAGGGCATGTGTCTGTCAGTCAAAAAAGTGGCCTTGACACAAATTGCGGGGGCAACATTTTGATATTTGGGGGTGTCCGGTTTATCACTTGTGCAAAGAAACTTGCTGATATTTTGGTTCTTGACTGCCCTTATGGGTGGTATCAATATGATTTGCAAATGATATAGGTTCTCTTTGTAATGACACAAGTGAGCAAAAACATTTTTGAGACCTGAGCGGGGACTAACCGAAATGCAAGCTACTGAGTTTATTAAAGCTTTTGCCCATTCTCAGTGTTCTCGTATTCTCTGTTTTTTTTTGCAAAACACTCTGTTGTATCCTAAATTCCCTCTCTTTTAGAAGCCCCAAATTATTGTCAGATTATATACTAAAGTGAGAATTCTTAGAGAATTGTTAGGAAATCTAAGTGAAAATAACTTTTATACTTTTTAAGTTAGTATTTTGATAGAGGACAGTTTGTGGTCACTATATTACCTATATAAATGTTTGATTCAGAAATGTCTATTAGACTGTGCATTCTCTGTTCAACCAAATTATATATCACCACCATGTGGGTTTACAAAGGCCAAACAGGTTTAATTTTACCCATGGTGCAAAAAAAAATTAAATAAAAATGATATATATATTACACAAGATCCCGCACACTAACTCATTCACTAAACAGCAACTTCAAAGCTCACAGATTTTATTATTTTTTTAATTTTTTTTTAAACATATGATCATGCATTGCATAAGTCTGCCTCAACATCAATGTACCCCATCTTTGGCAGGTCCTACTCTAACAACCTAATGTCTGCTCTTCTGAGATTAACCCACTTGCTTAGGGTGGAAAAATCCACTCTGCAGTACAAGGCTAAATACGATTATATATATATATATATATATATATATATATATATAGTGGATGAGTGAGTGCACTGGATCTTGTGTATCTTGTATGAATTGGCCCCAGCAACACCCCATTTTTGCATGTTCAGATGAGTGCAGCCCTCTGGTTTCATATACAATGTAGGTTTTTTGTTTTTTTTTGGGGGGGGGGGTTAAACTGCTTCCCCCCTTTTATTTGGTAATTTTTTTGTCTCTTGTACCAAAGCGTTGGGAAAATGCACTGATCAATGTACTGAAAATCATATAGATAGTATTTATGTTGTGTATTTGTGTATATACTTTACACTGCACTGATTGGCCCATTTTTTTTTTTCAGTCATTTTTTGAGCTTGAGGTCCTGAACTAAATGAAAAATTTTGGGGTAAAAATATTGGGTAAAAAAAAAAAGTTGTTTTTTTTTGTTTGGCTAGACTGAATTTTTCCCACTGTGCACAACTCTACTCTCTATACATCACAATTCTACTCTGTATACATCACCTCTGTTCAAGATGCATCAGGAATCTGATGGCTTCATTTTTATCATGTTTCAGGAATTCTTGATACATGTATATAGACTGAAAAAATCCAATTATTTCTTCAACAGTCATTTCAAATACAACGGGTATGTCCGTAACCCTGTAAGATAAAACATGTATTTATAAAGGACTGTCATGTACCATACAAAGTGTTGTCTGGGTATGGGTACATGGTTCTAGATACCTCATGGACCATTCATTTGGATTTTTGTAGTTTAAATCTTAAAGGGGACAGTCAAATATAGCAAGTGAATAGGCACTACAAATACCTTGATACAAAATCGTGAAAGTCATAAGATTTTAAAAGTGTACCAGTTATAAGCATCAATGACCACTGCAAGCATAGGAGACCAATATGCATTCAAATTATTTTTTTTATTAAGTAGTCAAAATATTTTTACAGTGAAACTACCCTATTTTTTTTAACTGTTATTTGCTCATGTGTAAAATTCATCAATATAATAAAAGCTGCATTATTCACAAGAATTGCAACATGTGATATGCCCATGTATAGGAACACAATATTTACACAGCATCTGGTTAATAATGTATTTGGTTCTGATTATATATATTTTATTTTTTTTCTACGATAGAAACTTATATACATGAAAATTAACGAGGTACATTCTCATGGATGTCACTACTTTATGTTAGTCTGTCTTCACTCCTACCCTGCAGATCTAATGCGCATGAGTCGCAATGGCTGAGCTCGCATTAGGATTTCACCATAGAAAAGCATTATTCAATGCTTTCCTATAAGGATTACGGTGATGCTGGAAGTCCTCATGCATAGCATGAGGACTTCCAGCATCATTTTGGTGCCGTAAAGTTGTCAAACCACCCAGAAGTCCCTCTACTGGCTGTTTGGTAGACAGCCACAAGAGGAGGAGTTAACACTAGCAGGTAATTTGTGCATTTTATTAAAAACTGCAAAAATTACCTTTTCAGAGTTAAGACACTGGGTTAAGACACAATGAGCAGAAGTGGTCTGGTTGCCTATATTGTCCCTTAATTGGATTAATGGAGCTGTTCAATCTAAAGTACTTAAATCAGGCGGGTTTTGGGATGGGGTGAAATGGATGTAAATGTGCTATCATTTCACTTTTGTCCTATGTAAAATGTGTGTTAATGTCACATAATTAGGCAATGTAAGGGAGTGCTGGATGTTAACTATAGAAAAAAAAAAATATCTAGGCATTTTAAGGAAAATAAAATATTTACAGCAACTTGAGATAACTTATGTACTTACCACTTTTTGTCTTTTAATGGTATGGCATTGAACACTTCTTCATACTGGTGATGCATAATATTGTTGTTTTTGTACTTGAATTCTGACATTTTGTCTAAATACTGCAAAGGAAATGGTTTAGTCAGCTGAGGATGATCTTAAACTACTCATTGTGAGAGAGGAAAAAACAAAGAAAAACAACCTACTATCCCACACACAACAAGCACATGAAAATTCACACTGTTTTTAAAGGTCAGTTGAAACACCATAAGCACTTTACAAGTCAGGCACAATTATATGCTTTAGTTCAGGTGTTTTGTTCCTAGGCATTCGAGGAATTACTGCTGAGACTAAACAAGGAACTGTCTTCAATGGAGACTGTCCTGAATTCTGGAGAATAGTCTTTACCACAGTTTCCTATATTTGGTCAAAGTTTTGTTAGGCTCATTTGCCCTGCTCCAGGTTATCCCAAATATCCTAATGCATGCCTCCTCTATCAGTTTCTATGTGTTGTCTAACCACCCAGAAAAAAATGTGTGGACTGGCATAAAGTAGTATTGACTGTGGGATCATGTAGGTGAAGTAGAGTAACACAGAAAGTTCTATAATTGCTAGAACAGAACCATGTACCCATCACGTTGCAATGGAATATTTACTGAAAGCTATTTAGTTTCTTTACCTGCTTCATAACAACATTTAGCGCTGCATCATTATGGCCATCTTGTAATTTATAAATTGGAACAAAAGCATGAACTGCCAGACAGCCGTTGGGCTTTAAAACTCGAACTGCTTCATGCACAAATTTCTCCACGTTGAACCAATGAGCAGCAAGTCCTGCATTTACAAGGTCCACAGATGCATCTTCTAGGGGTAAGTTCTCAGCAGCAGCCACCCTACAAGAGACATCACAATACATACACAAAGTTATTTAGTGAACCTGGTGAATAGGGATAAAGTCTTCTCTCTGCTGTTCAGTGTAGGTGGCTATAATGATGAATTAATTTTAATTACTTACTGGAAAGTTACATTTACTGAGGAACAGAATTGTTTGGCTTCCTCAAGCTGAGATTCACTGATGTCTACACCGATAACCTTTTTGAAATAAGCTGCTAGAGGCAATGTATATCTCCCAGTACCGCAGCCAACATCGACTGCTGTATCATACGGTTTACTTTTCTGCAGAACAGGAAAAAGGCTTGATTTATAGATTTTAATGTTGTACACTACTTAAAATAATTTAGATGTTTGCACGTTTGTTTCCTCCATTTTTTTTGTTATTAAAACTGTTAAACAGAGAATACTTATTCAAGAAAATCCATTCTGTCTTTACTATATCATTATGCCACTACTCCTGTATTGTGCCAATTAAATGGAAAAAAAATTTTATAATTGCTAAACACAATACAAAACCAACTATTGAAAATTCTAGATTAAAACTGAAATGCTAAATGTTTAAATTGTTAGCAAATATCTACTACACATTGTTACTTGTAAAATGGAATGTTCAGTGAGTAAAGTTACCTTCTCCTTCAAATATGAGAAAATCAGATTCATGACGTCACTGGACACTGGAACCATATACTGCTGGTACACAGATGAGAAGGTTTTGCTTTTAAATAAATGATCAGTCATCTGAATGGAATATGGAAGAGAAAATCTTCATTTGTTTTTCCCCTATTTAACTCCATAAACACTAAAATATAACCACATTTCCGATACATGATGTACAATCATGGGGCCTAAAAGGTAAATGCCCAGATATTGTAAAACTACAATTTGTATGATGCTTTGATAGCACCTAGAATGGCAACACCTCATGGAGGTTGTATTTTTAAAATGTCTGGGGATCCATGGTTTGGTCACCATTGATGTAAGAGCATTTTAACTAATATATAGTTGTCATCCTAAATAATCCACAAAGTGGATAAGTAGAATGGTGCTTTACAGAATCAATGGGTTTGTATTAATAACATTGCAGGGTAATTCACTAAAGTATGGATTGTTAGGAAATCAGAGAATTCAAAGAAGAAATAAAATGTTAGACCACATTAGCCAAGCTTGAAAAAATTTCCAGTTCAGCTATATTTTAATTTAAACTATTGTAGCCTAAACTTTTGAATTCACTTTAAATTCACAACAATTCTCACTTTATCAAATAACCCTGTTAATATTAAAAATTATATTAATAAACAAAACCTCAATAGTTTTAGGATGACTCTTTGATTCTCACATCTTCAATGGCTGCTGAAAATCACAAAGGAATGTATATTTTAGAATTAGAGTATCGGGGTATACAATTGGGGTATAATAGTTTTTTGACTTTTCAAATAAGCCCACAAAGGGCTTCCATTTGATAAAGCAGACACCCCATGGTATCTTATATGGTGTATATTGTGCCTTAACTTGTAACCATTTTTTCATCCATTTATTACAATGTTTGTAGTGAGGGGGGAAAAACATTTGATTTTTTACATACATGTTGCATTTTTGCAGAGTATTTCTTACACATGATATGTACCACTGTCATTAAATCCCCCAAATTATGCTCAGTTACATCTTCTGAGTAAAACAATATGCCCAATGTATGACCTAGACACTATTTTGTAAAGTTACAGTGCTGTAAAAGAGACATGACATGTTCAGGTTTTTAAGTGTGAATTTTCATGGAGGGTTTTAATGCGTCTGTGTCCCACTTTGGAGCACTTGAGCAGGCTACATATTCCAGCTACACCATAAAGGCATTCCATTTCTTAAAGAAGACATCCCAGGATATTTCAAAAGGCATATTTTTCACCTTAGCGTGGGAGCATTTTTTCTGCCTTTTTGACTCACAAAGTGAGTTTGCACATTATATTTTGCAAACCTTATGTGTGCTACGACTGAATAATACGTCATATGTTGCTCAGCTATATTATCTGAGTACAGCAATACCCCCGTATGTACCTTTGCTAGGTATATGTGGATATTGAAGGGGCACATTTGAGACACAGCAATTAAATTTTTTTTCAAACTTTGAATTTTTACGCGGTGTCCAGGTCCCTTTTGGCAGTATTTAAGCAGACTAAATATTCCAACTATTCCATATAGGCATACCATTTCTTAAAGAAGACCTCCTAGAGTATATTATAATGCATATTTTGAACCTTAGCGTGGGATAATTTTTCCGCTAGCATGTACCAAGTGTAGTGGTAATAAGCATTTCTTTCTGACTTTGACAGACAAAGTGAGTTTGCACAGTATATTTTGCAAATCTTATGTGTGCTACGACTAAAATATTTCATATGTTGCTCAGCTATGTTGTCTGAGTACAACAATACCCCCATATATACCTTTGCCAGTTATATGTGGATGTTGAAGGGGGAACATTTGAAACACAGTCATTCAGTTTTTTTTCTAACTTTGAAGTTTTATGCTGTGTCCATGTTGCATTTCAGAGTAGTTTAGCTGGTTGGTTATTCACACTTCCCCACCACCGCATACCATTTTTTAAAGAATACACCCTGGGGTATTTCAAAAGGCATATTTTGAACCTTAGCATGGGATAGTTTTTTCGCTAGTTTGCTCCAGGTGTAGCGGTAGGCATTTTTAATGTATTTTTTCTCTTTAAAACTTTTTTTACTTTTTAAAACTTTCTTAAAAAAAACTTTACACTTAAAAATATGTATAAAATTTTTTTTTACCGTAAACCCCTAACTAGCAGTAAGCAGCACTTATAGTAAATTCCCAAATTTCCCATAACTCCCACCCCTGCTAGCAAAAAAATATATAATTTCAAAATATTTTAATTAATTAATAAAAATAAATTGAATCCCTGAGGATTAAAAAAAATAAAAGTTAACCCTCAGGGTTTAAAAAACAAATCAGATCACAGTATAATACTGTAATCTGCATTTTGATCACTGTAGGCAGTGATCAACTTGCAGGGAAGGGATTACTTTTTATCAGGACTGGGTAAAGGGGGGGAGGGGTGGGATTTGTTAAACTTTTTTGAAACCTTATTAAAACTTTAACTTTTAAAGCTTTTTAAAAAACTTTTAACGTTAACCCTTAGCTAGCTTAACACCAAATTCCCCAGTTCCCCACCAACGTCCACCCACCCCAGCTAGCTAAATATATATTTAAAATATTTAAATTAATTAAAATAAATTTAACCCCTGAAGGTTAATCACAGTAAAATGTAGTCCCTGCCAATTGATCACTGAAGTCAGTGATCAATTGGCAGTGAAGAGGATATTTTTAATTTAAAATTGGTAAAGGGGTGGGATTTGAAACTAACTTTATTTGTTTCACATAGGGAAAAGATCACACTGGGCGCGGAAGCACACAGGGGCAGATCAGAAGTCCCTGCAGCACATACGGTCGCTCTGACAGGCTGTCAGATTGGAGGATCAGAGGAGCGTTAACCCAGCGATCAGGGCCATCTGGGGTTAACTTTATTAAATTACAGAAATTTTCCGTCACGCATCGTTAGTTCTCTGCCTGTTAAATCACTTTGTTTAACCCCTTAAGGACCAACTTCTGGAATACAGTTGCAAGAAAAAGTATGTGAACCCTTTGGAAGTATATGTATTTCTGCAAAAATTGGTCATAAAATGTGATCTGATCATCATCATCTAAGTCACAACAATAGACAATCACAGTCTGCTTAAACTAATAACACACAAAGAATTAAATGTTCCCATGTTTTTATTAAACACACCATGTAAACATTTACAGTGCAGGTGGAAAAAGTATGTGAACCCTTGGATTTATTAACTGGTTGAACCTCCTTTGGCAGCAATAACTTCAACCAAATGTTTCCTGTAGTTGCAGATCAGATGTGCACAACGGTCAGGAGTAATTCTTGACCATTCCTCTTTACAGAACTGTTTCAGTTCAGAAATATTCTTGGGATGTCTGGTGTGAATCGCTTTCTTGAGGTCATGCCACAGCATCTCAATCGGGTTGAGGTCAGGAGTCTGACTGGGCCACTTCAGAAGGCGTATTTTCTTCTGTTTAAGCCATTCTGTTGATGATTTACTTCTATGCTTTGGGTCATTGTCCTGTTGCAACATCCATCTTCTGTTGAGCTTCAGCTGGTAGTTCTCCTGCAAAAGGTCTTGATAAACTTGGGAATTCATTTTTCCTTCAATGATAGCAATCCGTCCAGGCCCTGATGCAGCAAAGCAGCACCAAACCATGATGTCCCCACCACCATACTTCACAGTTGGGATGAGGTTTTGATGTTGGTGTGCAGTGCCTTTTTTTCGCCACACATAGTGTTGTGTGTTTCTTCCAAACAACTCAACTTTGGTTTCATCTGTCCACAGAATATTTTGCCAGTACTACTGTGGAACATCCAGGTGCTCTTGTGCAAACTGTAAACGTGCAGCAATGTTTTGTTTTGACAGCAGTGGTTTCCTCTGTGGTTTCCTCCCATGAAATCCATTCTTGTTTAGTGTTTTACATATTGTAGATTCGTTAACAGGGATGTTAGCATTTGCCAGTGACTTTTGTAAGTCTTTAGCTGACACTCTAGGATTCTTTTTCACCTGATTGAGCAGTC
The DNA here is from genome assembly GCA_933207985.1 of Pelobates cultripes. Lineage (NCBI taxonomy): Eukaryota > Metazoa > Chordata > Amphibia > Anura > Pelobatidae > Pelobates > Pelobates cultripes. The sequence goes on along the minus strand of OW240918.1, from coordinate 66,481,374 downwards.
TGCGCTGTGCTCTTGCAGTCATCTTTACAGGATGGCCACTCCTAGGGAGAGTAGCAGCAGTGCTGAACTTTCTCCATTTATAGACAATTTGTCTTACCGTGGACTGATGAACAGCAAGGCTTTTGGAGATACTTTTATAACCCTTTCCAGCTTTATGCAAGTCAACAATTCTTAATCGTGGGTCTTCTGAGAGCTCTTTTGTGCGAGGCATCATTCACATCAGGCAATGCTTCTTGTGAAAAGCAAACCCAGAATTGGTGTGTGTTTTTTATAGGGCAGGGCAGCTGTAACCAACACCTCCAATCTCATCTCATTGATTGGACTCCAGTTGGCTGACATCTCACTCCAATTAGCTCTCGGAGATGCCATTAGTCTAGGGGTTCACTTTTTCCACCTGCACTGTGAATGTTTACATGATGTGTTCAATAAAAACATGGCAACATTTCATTCTTTGTGTGTTATTAGTTTAAGCAGACTGTGATGGTCTATTGTTGTGACTTAGATGATGATCAGATCACATTTTATGACCAATTTGTGCAGAAATCCATATCATTCCAAATGTTTCACATACTTTTTCTTGCAACTGTAAAAGGAAATCATGACATGTCACACATGTCATGTGTCCTTAAAGGGTTACGCATTCCTAATCACACCACACTGTATGACTTATACAGCCTTCCTTAACAGTTCCTGCAATCAGAGATCTATTGTTTAAAACTCATTTAATTGCACATTCAATTTAATGTTTTTCCTGCTCTGTTAATGGCCTCCAATATCCTGCAGGAGCCTCCTGTGTGTAATTAAAGTTCGATTTACAGAGCAGGTGTTAAAAATGTCTAAATCAAGCTAACGTCTTATGGAACATTTTACTCTTTTGTAATGCAGGTTGTGTCAGTAATAACCAGGGGAGGTGCAGCTGGAGTTGCATAAACAGAAACAAAAGTGATATAATTGCTCAATTCTCTGCCATTTAGGAATGAGAATGCAGGGGCATGAGATATATAGATATATATTTTAATACTGCAACATAATGCTAAAGTTTTTTTTGATGCTTATAGAATCATTTTAAGAGCCCCATTGCTTCATCAGTAGAAAAAGAATAGCATCACAAGAATATGACTGCTCATGTATTACCGAGCCTATTATTTGACCATTGTGGGTTTCCCTAAATTCTGACTTTAATTACGGTTATCATATATGGAACTGGTTCTCTCCGTGATGGCACAAGTGAACAAAAACATATTTTGAAACTTGAGCAAGGATTTACTAACTCCATTAGCTACATGGTAGCAAAATACAATAAAATACATAAAAATATATCTGTGCAGCAATTGCATAAAACGGGTACATTCAACATGTCCCCAGATAGCTTAGATCTCAGTGCAAATTATTATTGAATGGCGCTCAGATCACATACATACAGTTAAATTGCCATGGAGCCAAAGTCTTTCACATAGTCTTTCATTATACGAATGGGCTCCATGGCATAGCTATCTGGGATAACACTGCTCACATAGGGAAAGTACCGAATGACCCGGCTTTTGGGTCTTTGCAGGGGAAAATCCAGCATTTCAACATGGGGCCATAGTCACAGGGCAGGAGGCTGGCAATCAGTCTCCTCCAATGCCTAGTGGTGAGGCTGGTTCTGCCACAAAAGCCTCAAATGCAAATAAAATGTCATAATGCACAAAGGGTAACTAAGGGCGTAACCCTATTTAGAACACCAATGAACTAATACAAACAAGCCCCACTAGAGGGCAAGATGTGGGGGGGGGGAATAAATAAAATAACCACCATTTGATTTATATTGTTGCGGTACCCTCAGCATTAAATGTACAAACCGCCGTTTAGTGAATGCTCCCCTTTCGCAATAGCATAGGCTGCATGCGTATCTAGTACAATCATGCGAACTGCAAACTCACGAACGGGATCCGTACGGGCACTTCACTCCACGAGCTCCAAACTCACCAATCACCAATAGTAGCCGAACGCAGGTATCTTCCAAGCGGCTAATAATCCCATCCAGCAGTCTCTAGTCATCTGTAATAAATCCCCCCCCTCCCAATAACGAGACCAAGCTCCGCATTAAGGGTAAAACAAGAACTGGCTTTACTGTGGGCTACCTGCCCGTATTTATGCAGGTCTCCCACTTGGTGGACACTCCCCTAGGGGACCAAATGGGAGACTGTAACAACAGACAGACATATGGCAAGTTAGGATCCACAGACACAGAATATTCCCAGCATGCATTAGTATTTCCTCCCCTCTGCCCTGGAGATAATTGAGAAGTAATTCAATTATCTCCCGGACAAGGACAAATCGCCATTTTAAATACAATATAGAAAAACACATAAAAATATATAACTTGGCTTCTGTCGAATGCTACCCATTCGTATCACATATCCCCAGATAGCCTGGATCTGAGTGCATATTATTGGCGAATAGCGCTCAGATCCCATACGCACAGTTCAATCGCCATGGAGTCAAAGTCTATTACAGTTCTTCAGTATGCGATTGACTCCGACCGGTGTTCGCATCCTTCTGTCGACTGAGAAGGGGAGGTCGACGGCTCCAGCAGTGTTCAGCGGAAAGAGTGTCCGTTTTCAGTTCCATGAAATATATGCCGAACACCGCTGGTCTTTCGCATGTTTTAAAATGGCCGCTGCCTCGTGGTCGACATATGAACGACGACCACTCGGTATTCGGTTCTTAATTGAGAAGTGTCTGCAGTTAACCACAACGTTCTAATTGGGATCAATAGGTTAACCAGCAGCACACTTCTCTTCTGGGTGGCCGTCTGTTCGGTAGTTTCATTCGGCGGAAAAAGTCAATTCACTGAACAGAGGCATACGAACGGGTAATTTCACAAAAAGGCAATAACAGGCAAACAGACGAATCCAGCAACCAGTCTCTACACAGATGGATCTGTCACATATATCATAACAGAGTATGATATTGAAAAAAATCAATCAATATAATGAAATGTTCACTATTAAGAATTGAAACTAGTGACATATCCATGTATAGAAACAAAATATGTTCATACTCCACTATGCTTTTAAATATATTTAACTACCAATCTATGCCAAATCTATTTTAATCTGTGCCAAATTAAAATAAAAAAAAATAAATAAAAAAAAATATATATATATATATAAAAAAAATAATTTTTATTTTTTTACACATAGCGATTTAAGAATATATGTACTGAGAACTTTAAGGGTTACTGCCAAAGAATACCCCAATATGTGTTGAGCAACATCTCCCAAGTACAGTGATACCACCCATGTATAGGTGTGTCAGGTTCTCTGGGGGCTAAAATACCTTATTTGAAAGGCGAGCATTCCAGTTTTCCAACTTTTGGCCAATATAATATAACCCCATCAAGCCATATATATTTTTATTTATTTATTTACACCTAATCTGCCATTTCACCGATCATATCCGTATAATACATTACTGCTCTAAAATTCTCATATTTGTGTAGAGTAATGTCGCACGAGAAACAGTACCTGTCAAGTATAGGTTTTATGGTGATTTGGAAAGCTACAGGGTCAAACATAAGATTTGCCAATTTCTATTTTTGTAAATTACTATTTTCCAGATTGGCTGTTGCCTTTGAGACAGTATGGTAGCCCAGAAATGAAAATTACCCCCACGTATTGCAAATGGGGTATGTCCAGTCTTGGGGCAGGAGGGGTGGGGATACTTTTTATACTCTGGAGCCTTCACTAAACACAAATGAGTGTTTCACAACAGTAAAAAGTATCACTATATCACCAGTAAAAAAATCAGTTTTTTTTTTTTTTTTTTTTTAACAAAATACATAAGGCTAAATTTGGTTTGTGACAAAGTGGCTAATACAAAAGACTGGACATACCCCATTTGAATACACTGGGTTGTCTACATCTGCAAATGGTATGCAATAATGGGGTTATTTCATATTTCTGGGCTACCACATAGTCTCAAAGGCAACATAGACCCAGCAAACCAATCTGGCAAACTGAATTGGGCAAACCCTATATTGACCCTGTAACTTTCCAAAACACCATAAAACCTGTACATGGGGTGGGGTATTGTTATACTTAGACTTCGCTGAACACAAATGAGCTAAAACGTATCACAACGATGATATTGTCAGTGAAAGTGAAGTTTTTTTTTTTTGCATTTTTCACACACATCACTTTCACTGACCATATCATTGCTGTGATACGTTTTACTGTTTTGAAACACTCATATTTGTGTTCAGCAAAGTTTTCCAAGTATAGCCGTACTAGATTTACAGTGTGGTCCCCTGCTGACAGCTGCATAAATTTCCATTGTGGCCTGGTGAGCTCATGGCCCTGGAGGGCCAGAGAGGACTGAGCTGTAGCAGGGGGACTTCTGGGATCTCTGGCAGTCCCCCACTGGACCGGGATCGCTGGTCCAGGGGAGTACCCGGGTCATTTTAGCAGGGTACGTCCGCGGTCATTATCCGCCGTTTTTGTGGGACATAACCTGCACGTCTGAGGTCGGGAAGGGGTTAATAGTCTTATTGTTTTCACTAGGTTGTATCAAATTTGTTTGCAATATTTACCAATCCCTTTTAAGATTTCAACTACAAAAATCTATTTGAATGGTCCATGTCTAGCCTCATGTACCCATTGCTTTGTATAATATATGCTATTCTTTAAAAATACATGCATTTTCTTACAGGGTTACGGACATACCAGTTGTATTTGAAATGTCTGTTGAAGAAATAATAGGATTTTTCCAGTCTATATACATGTATCAAGAGTTCTTGAAACATGATAAAAATGAAGCCATCAGATTCCTGATGCATCTTGAACAGAGGTGATGTAAAGCGTTTAGACTTGTGCACAGTGGGAAAAATTTAATTCAGCTAAACAACCCTAAAAAAAAATCTAACTTGGTTCAGGACCTCTGCTTTAATTATCCAATGAATAGTATTTTTGGAAACAATTGGGATAAGCAAAAATTGGCCAATCGTAGTGAAACATGTATACATAATAGAAATATGTATGTGGTTTCCCATGCTTTGGTTCAAGTGACAGAGACTGATAGAGGGTCTGACATGGGGGGGTGGGTGTGTGTGTGTGTGTTTTTTTTTTTTGTTTTTTTTTTTCTCCTCTGTGCAGAACTCCGAACATGTTTTTTTTGGCCATTATGCAAGCTATTTGTTAAGGTTATAAACCTGTATGGTGGAGATGTGCAACATACAGGGAATGCACAAGCCTAATAGGGGAATGTTTGTTATAGCTTTATTAGCAATATAATATTTTGATTCAGATATGTCTATCAAAATGAAAACTTAACTTTTCATGTTTACTTCCTGACAATTCTCACTTTAGTAAACTGCCAACAATGTGGGACTCCTAGAAAAGATGGACATTAGGATATAAAAGGGGATTGAAACAGAACGGCTAAAAGCTTAGATAAAGTCAGTAGTTTGAGACCTGAGCGAGGACTAACTGAAAGTCAAACTTTTTTGCTCACTTGTGCCATTACAAAAAGCACCCACACCATTTCTACATAAGACTGATCCTACCCATAAGGGCAGTCAATCAAAATGCCAGCAATTCCTTTTTGCGCAGGAGTTACAGCAACCCTGGGACAATTGGGAGGTATGCGTATATCAGACAAGGGCAGACTGTGACTAATCTAGGTTCTTGGCTCCTTGCAGGCCAATTCAAACTGAACTGTTATATGTAACTGTCATTATGCACGTTTTTTGTAGTGTGTAGTTATTTGTGTGAAAGCATGTTTGTTTTTCATTATGCTGACCCAGATCTCCCTCTACAGGTTTCGTGACATTCTAGGAGATGGGTCTGATTCAGCCCTCATTAAGGTCGATATCAAACACTTTTGTGTCCTAGCCTGCAAATCATCATGAGCCTGGAGAACTAATGGTTTGGGGAAAACTATAAAGAGCAAGAGATGGTGTAGCAACTTTTCTTTTTGTATTTAAAGTTGTGTAATCTATTTAAAACTCAATAGATTAATACATAAGCAGAATGATTTACAGCTCTCCATATGTATTTTGTCACACCTAAAAGCCGTTGTAAATGATCCAAAAATATGTATGTTTAACATAATAAAAGTATAATAAGATGTGTGTAATATATTTGTATAAACTTTAATGATAATATTGGCCTTGTTTGACATTCTATGCCTTTATTAGATAAATATTGAATAG
>OW240918.1:66430097-66475078 GCA_933207985.1 Pelobates cultripes | reverse complement strand
AACGTCCACCCACCCCAGCTAGCTAAATATATATTTAAAATATTTAAATTAATTAAAATAAATTTAACCCCTGAAGGTTAATCACAGTAAAATGTAGTCCCTGCCAATTGATCACTGAAGTCAGTGATCAATTGGCAGGGAAGAGGATATTTTTAATTTAAAATTGGTAAAGGGGTGGGATTTGAAACTAACTTTATTTGTTTCACATGGGGAAAAGATCACACTGGGCGCGGAAGCACACAGGGGCAGATCAGAAGTCCCTGCAGCACATACGGTCGCTCTGACAGGCTGTCAGATTGGAGGATCAGAGGAGCGTTAACCCAGCGATCAGGGCCATCTGGGGTTAACTTTATTAAATTACAGAAATTTTCCGTCACGCATCGTTAGTTCTCTGCCTGTTAAATCACTTTGTTTAACCCCTTAAGGACCAACTTCTGGAATACAGTTGCAAGAAAAAGTATGTGAACCCTTTGGAAGTATATGTATTTCTGCACAAATTGGTCATAAAATGTGATCTGATCATCATCATCTAAGTCACAACAATAGACAATCACAGTCTGCTTAAACTAATAACACACAAAGAATTAAATGTTCCCATGTTTTTATTAAACACACCATGTAAACATTCACAGTGCAGGTGGAAAAAGTATGTGAACCCTTGGATTTATTAACTGGTTGAACCTCCTTTGGCAGCAATAACTTCAACCAAATGTTTCCTGTAGTTGCAGATCAGATGTGCACAACGGTCAGGAGTAATTCTTGACCATTCCTCTTTACAGAACTGTTTCAGTTCAGAAATATTCTTGGGATGTCTGGTGTGAATCGCTTTCTTGAGGTCATGCCACAGCATCTCAATCGGGTTGAGGTCAGGACTCTGACTGGGCCACTTCAGAAGGCGTATTTTCTTCTGTTTAAGCCATTCTGTTGTTGATTTACTTCTATGCTTTGGGTCATTGTCCTGTTGCAACATCCATCTTCTGTTGAGCTTCAGCTGGTAGTTCTCCTGCAAAAAGTCTTGATAAACTTGGGAATTCATTTTTCCTTCGATGATAGCAATCCGTCCAGGCCCTGATGCAGCAAAGCAGCCCCAAACCATGATGTCCCCACCACCATACTTCACAGTTGGGATGAGGTTTTGATGTTGGTGTGCTGTGCCTTTTTTTCGCCACACATAGTGTTGTGTGTTTCTTCCAAACAACTCAACTTTGGTTTCATCTGTCCACAGAATATTTTGCCAGTACTACTGTGGAACATCCAGGTGCTCTTGTGCAAACTGTAAACGTGCAGCAATGTTTTGTTTTGACAGCAGTGGTTTCCTCTGTGGTTTCCTCCCATGAAATCCATTCTTGTTTAGTGTTTTACATATTGTAGATTCGTTAACAGGGATGTTAGCATTTGCCAGTGACTTTTGTAAGTCTTTAGCTGACACTCTAGGATTCTTTTTCACCTGATTGAGCAGTCTGCGCTGTGCTCTTGCAGTCATCTTTACAGGATGGCCACTCCTAGGGAGAGTAGCAGCAGTGCTGAACTTTCTCCATTTATAGACAATTTGTCTTACCGTGGACTGATGAACAGCAAGGCTTTTGGAGATACTTTTATAACCCTTTCCAGCTTTATACAAGTCAACAATTCTTAATCGTGGGTCTTCTGAGAGCTCTTTTGTGCGAGGCATCATTCACATCAGGCAATGCTTCTTGTGAAAAGCAAACCCAGAACTGGTGTGTGTTTTTTATAGGGCAGGGCAGCTGTAACCAACACCTCCAATCTCATCTCATTGATTGGACTCCAGTTGGCTGACATCTCACTCCAATTAGCTCTCGGAGATGTCATTAGTCTAGGGGTTCACTTTTTCCACCTGCACTGTTAATGTTTACATGATGTGTTCAATAAAAACATGGCAACATTTCATTCTTTGTGTGTTATTAGTTTAAGCAGACTGTGATGGTCTATTGTTGTGACTTAGATGATGATCAGATCACATTTTATGACCAATTTGTGCAGAAATCCATATCATTCCAAATGTTTCACATACTTTTTCTTGCAACTGTAAAAGGAAATCATGACATGTCACACATGTCATGTGTCCTTAAAGGGTTACGCATTCCTAATCACACCACACTGTATGACTTATACAGCCTTCCTTAACAGTTCCTGCAATCAGAGATCTATTGTTTAAAACTCATTTAATTGCACATTCAATTTAATGTTTTTCCTGCTCTGTTAATGGCCTCCAATATCCTGCAGGAGCCTCCTGTGTGTAATTAAAGTTCGATTTACAGAGCAGGTGTTAAAAATGTCTAAATCAAGCTAACGTCTTATGGAACATTTTACTCTTTTGTAATGCAGGTTGTGTCAGTAATAACCAGGGGAGGTGCAGCTGGAGTTGCATAAACAGAAACAAAAGTGATATAATTGCTCAATTCTCTGCCATTTAGGACTGAGAATGCAGGGGCATGAGATATATAGATATATATTTTAATACTGCAAAAGTTTTTTTTGATGCTTATAGAATCATTTTAAGAGCCCCATTGCTTCATCAGTAGAAAAAGAATAGCATCACAAGAATATGACTGCTCATGTATTACCGAGCCTATTATTTGACCATTGTGGGTTTCCCTAAATTCTGACTTTAATTACGGTTATCATATATGGAACTGGTTCTCTCCGTGATGGCACAAGTGAACAAAAACATATTTTGAAACTTGAGCAAGGATTTACTGAAGGGCAAGCTACCGAGTTCCTCTAAGCTTTAGTCCGCTATCAGAAATCTCATATTCTGTTTTGTTGCAGTTACAGTTATGAGACCAGACCAGTTAAAAGGATTACACTTTCTCTCATCTACCTTTCAATCCCTGACTGAATTACTGTGTTCTACTCGGACGGTTAATTGAATTGTGCCTTCAGGATTCACTTCTCTTTAACTGATTGAATTAATATCGCCAAGCTGTATTGTTTAAAGATTTTAAAATGGATCTGCCAACCACTAAACAGTTAACTATTGAAGACCTAGATTGTTTCATAGACTTTATTTAAAGATTCCCATTTTGTTTTATTAATTATTTAGGACTATTTGCTTTACATTTATTGTTCCACAGAAGTGGATATAATATAAAAGTTATGTCTACAGAAAAGTAAAGGTAAAAATTTATGTTTACTTACCCTTAATTCTGGATCTTCCTCTTGATGCCTTAAAATCTGTAAATAAATGAATTATATTTCTTTGATTTATAAATAAAAGGGAATCAACAGAGAACAGTGTTAATGCAAAACATATCAATGCTGAGCATTAAAAAAAATATATAAGGCAAAAGAACATAATTGATGCATTTTGCAGAACAGAAATATGTTATCCTAAAAGGATAAATGTCGGGCTGAAAGGACCTATAAGGGGGGTAACCCAAAATACAAATACCAGAACAATTAAAGTCAGATATGATCTAAGGCAGTGGTTCCCAACCCAGTCCTCCAGTACCAATCCAGTATTTATCGATTACCCTGTTGTGTCTAAAGTGTTTGTTTTTCTTCTCCTAAATCACCTTAGACACAACTTGATAATCCCTAGATGTTAGGGGGTACTTGAGGACTGGGTTGGGAACCACTGCCCTAAGGCATACGAGAAACAGAGGCATTTACCATGCACCAAAACCCTCTCTCCCCCAATCACTTAAACCCAGCTTCTTAGAGAGCTCCACACGTGGAGGTAAGAGGCACACACAGGCAGCATGAGGGACAGGAGCACTCCGACTGAGTGTGTGTGTGCACTTGAGTCTGTGTGTGTTTGTGTTAGTGTGTATATCTATGTGTCTGTTTAAGTGTGTAAACATATGTATATCTCTGTAAGTATGGAGCTCAGTATGTATGTGTGTGTGTCAGAGTGTGCATCTGTGTATATGTATACATGTCCGTGTGTGTACATCCAGTGGCATACCTACCATGGTCGCAGGGGTGGCCACTATGAGCAGGCCCAACACTTCCGGTGGACCTGGCTGCAGCAGCAACCGTGGGCCACCAGTATAACTTAAGGGCATAACTTCTGGGCGGGCTGCGGTTGCTGGGTTACCATCAGGAGAGGAGACATGTGTTGTGCTGCTCCCCTCCTGCCTGTGTGTAGTGTGGCTGAGCGGTCTGATAGGAAGTGCTCACTGAGATAGCCCTTCCTGACAGACGGGTACCACGGCAAGAAACAGGAACAGGAGGGGAGGGCAGAGAGACAAATGTAGGGGGGGCTGGGGGGGAAAGGGAATGGGACATGGGGAGGGGCTAGGGGGAGGGAATGGGACACATGGAGGTCTTGGGTAGAGTCACATGAGGGCAGAGAGACAAATGTGAGAGAATGGGACACATGGAGGTGTTGGGGAGAGTCACATGAGGGCAGAGAGACAAATGTAGGGGGAGAGACAAATGGGGAGAGTCACATGAGGGCAGAGAGACAAATGTGAGAGAATGGGACACATGGAGGTGTTGGGGAGAGTCACATGAGGGCAGAGAGACAAATGTAGGGGGAGAGACAAATGGGGAGGGTCACATGAGGGCAGAGAGACAAATGTAGGAGGCTGGGGGGGAAGGGAATGGGACACATGGAGGGGCTAGGGGAGTGGAATGGGAATCATGGAATGACTGAAGGGGAGGTAATAGGACACATGGAGGGGCTTTGGGGTATAAGGGTATGGGGCACATGGAGGGGCTTTGTAAATAAGAGGATTGGACGCATGGAGGGGCTTTGGAGGGAGGTAATGGAACACATGGAGGGGCTTTGGAGGGAGGGAATGGGACATATGGAGGGGCTTGGGGGGGAGTAAATAGAGGGGCTTTGGAGGGATGAGACACATGGAGGGGCTGTGGAGAGAATGATAAATAGAGGTGCTTTGAAGGGGGGAATGAAACACATGGAGGGGCTGTGGAGAGAATGATAAATGGAAGTGCTTCGAAGGGGGGATTGAGACACATGGAGGGGCTTTGGCAATTTTCACCTCTAGTTACACCTCTGCGTGCATTTGCTTCATGTTGTGTATCTGTGTGTCAGGGTGTGCATCTGCATGTGTGTATATGTCAGGGTGTGTGCATGAATTTGCATGTATGTATCAGTGTGTTTATATGTGTATATTCTGTGCAATAATGTGTATGTATATCTGTGTAAATATGTATGCATGTGGCAGTGTATGTGCATATATACAAGCAAATATATATCCAAGCAAATACCAACACAACTTGCAAACACACTAATGCAATAAAACCAAAACATTACAAACACATCCCTGTATTAAAACACTTAAATAATATACATACACATATACACCTATATATGCACACAAACACAATCCTGCAAGGATGGGCAAATGGTAGATCCTAAGCTGAAATAGCATTGTGGGAATTGTAAAACAGATAGTGATCTACCTTTTGTCCACTCTTGCACTGGGGGGCCCAAAAAAACTTGCACCAGGGCTTTCTCTACATTAGTCCACTGCATGTGAGGCATCATAAACTGCAATACCAACCGATCAACTGGCATTTAGATATTTTCATTTAATACATTGTTTTGATGCAAAAAAGTAATTTGCCATGCATTAAATAACAGGGCATACCAGAATGTTCTACTTGCCAAAAAGTACGCGTTGACATAGCCCCTCACACCATAAAACATCTGTATTCAAAACACTACAAAAAAATAAAAAGATGATATGACCTAACAAACAGGGAAGATCAAGTCTTAAAACATTAATCTTTTATTATGCAGTATTTAATAAAACAAAACAACATTTTAAACCTATTAAATAACATTAGATTGTTGATACGATCTGACATAAAAAAACACAAAGTGATTCAAAAGGTGAAGAAAGCAGTGAAAAAAATGTGATTAAAAATGGAGGGAACCGTAATCACAATTGTAAATAGTAAGCGAATAGATAAAATGAGACCTTGATATAAAGTGTGAACTCCTACACCTCAATAGGTTTAGAAAATTAATTGGAGTTCATACAGGATGTTGAGGTAGGTTTCAAAAAAGATAGTAACTTTGTTATAAAGTATCAAATCTTGTTCGAAGGAGAGACTTTGTAACAAAATTATAATTATACTTGGATTGTTACAAACATTAGCTGATTCACGCCCATAGCCTGCGATTCATAATTAAACTCGAATATTAACATTATATATTTTCCTTAATATTTCCAATTTTACCTACAGTATTATACAATTGGAGTTCTCTCTGTTTATATCTCCATATATATATATATACTCCTACCTGGCCAAGACTCCTGGATCTCACCATTGTATTCCTAGATGGGGATTATAACGTCTACGCCCACATAATTAGAGCTATACTGGCTCTAGATAGTGTGAATGTTCCATTGGCATTGCTAATATTATCTGCATATATTATCTAACTGTGTTGCACTATTATGGTTTTTTGTTCTTTTTATTAAGACATATTGTACAGAATTTTCTTCCATCAACTGTATGTAATTATATACTTTCTTCATTACCTTTTGTATAACTTCAGCACGATCCACCACCACCACCACTGTTTTTCTCAGTCTCTCCGAGTGTCTAAATTAGTCTCTTCTGATAATATGTAAGTATAACCTATAAGTAAGATAAACTACATTGGTTCCCTCCTATTAAAAAACACCAAAGTGTCTGCTCGACGCATATTTCAGTGCTAAAAATTCACCTTTTTCAAGAGAACAAGGGTCATCTCCAATGCCGTGTTTTTAAAGGCTAAGTACCGCCCACATGACTCGGCATGTGGCCAATCTCAGCCGAAGACCGCCTATTTCAAACCGCAAACAAAAGTCTCCATTATTGTAGGGATTGAGTCAGAGCTTGTAAATAGGTTAACTCCTTATATTAAAGGATAGCAAGTTTTTATTCTTGCCGATGTACTAGAGCAGTGATGGCAAACCTATGGGCCCTCTCTGTGGGCACGCGGCCATAGGTTCGCCATCAATGCAGAGTAGGCACCTGCCTGCCCAAAACAGTAGGTGCCTACTCCGCTTCCGTGTTAGGAGGCAGGGGGAGGGATCTGTGAAGCAGCTCCCCTGTCCTCCTGCGAGCAATATGTGTGGAGCGTTGACGTGCATTACCATGGCAACGCTCAACACAGCATCGAGCGGGAAGACAGGGGAGCTGCTCCCTACAATACTTACCACCACCGGACCACCAAGTATGGCTGTGTCCCCCCTCCTTCATCACAGGTAAGAAGGGGGGGGGAATACAGATTTAGCATACCTTTTTTTTTTTACCACCTTTACATACAGACTGACAGTGGCGTACATACCAGGGTCGCAGGGGTCGTGGCTGCGACCGGGCCCGGCCCACCAGGGGGCCCGGCCGCCCCTGCGACCCGGTAGGTACCCACAGGGCCAGCCTCTTCCCCTGGGGGGCCCAGGAGCTGACCACCCCAGGGCCCCCCGAGGCTGGCCCTGCTGACACCCGGAAGGCAGGTGGCCGGTCGGGAAGGCGGGTGCGCGAGGGAGCACTTTCCCCTAAGTGCTTCCTCTTCAGCTCCCTCGCGCAATGCACTGATACCGGAGCTGGAAGATGACGTCATCTTCCGGCACCGGCATCCCTACGCGGCGCGAGAGGGAGCTGAAGAGGAAGCACTCAGAGCAGAGTGCTCCCTCGCGCACCGGCCAGACAGCCCGCCAGCCAGCCAGCCCAGCAGCACCACTGGACCCCAGGGAATCCCCCCAGCACTCCAAAAGGTAAGGAGGCTGGGGGGATTAAATTTAAAAAAAAAAAAACATGTGTGAGTGTTAGTGTGTGAGAGTGTGAGAGTGTGAGAGTGTGAGAGAGTGAGAGAGTGAGAGTGTTACAGTGTGAGTGTTACAGTGTGAGTGTTACAGTGTGAGTGTTACAGTGTGAGTGTTACAGTGTGAGTGTTACAGTGTGAGTGTTACAGTGTGAGTGTTACAGTGTGAGTGTTACAGTGTGAGTGTTAGTATTAGAGTTAGAGTGTGTGTCTGCTAGTGAGTGTCAGTGAGTGTTACTGTGTGTGTCTTACTGAGTGTGTGTGTGTTAGTGAGTCTGTTTGATGTCTGTTAGTGAGTTTGTGTTTGTCAATGAGAGTGTATGTTTTGTAAGTGAGTGTGTATGTATGTCTGTCGCTGAGTGTGTCTCTGTCAGTAAATGTGTGTGTCTGTTAGCTAGTGTGTATGCGTCTGTAAGTGAGTGTGTGTGTCTTCAGCACTTACCTTTCTCCAGCCTGGACTCCCTTGGCGCTGGGGATCCCTCAGCCTCTCAGCTCCGAATGCGACCGCGCACGCATTCAAACCGCCCATAGGAAAGCATTATTCAATGCTTTCCTATGGACATTCAGTGTGCTCCTCTAGCGGCTGTCAGTGAGACAGCCACTAGAGGCTGGATTAACCCTCAGTGAAACATAGCAGGTTTAATTGCCGTGTTAGCACTTTGAGGAAAAAAGTTGACATGTATTGCAGTTTGTGCACTCGGGCTCAAAAAGGTTCGCCATCACTGTACTAGAGTGAATAATTTAATAATTTTTTTTATTAAAGTGATCATTTCATTTATTCAACAAAGTACATAAAAAAATCCAAAGTTCAAGTTAGTGGTTTAGAAAATATGAAAATATAAGATAAATCTTTAATTTAAATTATACATACTATAAATAATATGAATATTCGAGTTTCATTATAAATTGAAGGCTATGGGCGTGTATCAGCTAATGCCGGGTATAACTAACAATCCGAGTAGAATCATAATTTTTATCAAATTTTTTCACTGTTTTCTTCACCTTTTGAATTACTGTGTGTTTTTTATGTCAGAACGTATCTATAATCTAATGTTATTTAATAAAGGGGTTTTTGTTTTATTAAATACTGCTTAATGAAAGACTATCTAATTTATGGTGGTAACGTTCTAAGACTTGATCTCCCTTGTTTGTGAGATCATATCTTATTTTTCCTTTGTGATATTTATTTTGGGTTATGCCCTTTGTTACTTTCCTACCCCTCGTCCTGCATCATTGGCTTGGCAACTTTTGGGTTTAGCCCCTGTAGCAGTTTGTTCTAACTACAACAATGTGCCAACAGACTGGGGCACTTAAAGTCACCAAAACAACTTCAGCTTAATTAAGCAGTTCTAGAGTATAGATCACATCCCTGCAGTCTCACTGCTTAATTATCTGCCATTTAGAAGTTTAATCAATTTTGTTTGTGTTTATGCAGCCCTAGCCACACCTCCCCTGGCTGTGACTGACACAGCCTGCATAAAATCAAAATGGTTTCATTTTCCATCAGATGTAACTTACTTTAAAAGTTTTTATCTTCTGATCTGCAAATTCCATGTTAACTACATACACAAGGCTCCTGCAGGGTCTAGCAAGCTATTAACAGAGGATGAGATAAATTCTAAATTTAACATAATTTTAAATAAAAAGGAATGTAAACAGTAGATGACTCTTTACAAGAAGTGTTTAGGAAGGATGTGTAAGTCACATGCAGGGAGGTGTGACTATGGCTATATAAACAAAATGATTTAACTCCTAAATGGCAGTGAATTGAGCAGTGAGACTGCAGGAGCATGATCTATACACCAAACCTGATTCATTAAGTTTAAGTTGTTTAGGTGACTATAGAGTCCCTTTAAATTTGAGCCATCAAATAGTAACAGCATTGCACTAAACATAGCAAAATATTCTGGCTTACCTGTGTGATCTTGGTGGAGGAGTAATTTCCACAAAGCAAGTCTGCTGCTTTATATGTGGCCGCTAGCAGCATTCTTTAGATTGACAAAGGATGGAAAAAACAGTTACTATCTCAATTAAACAGTCAAATTGTCAATTACCATGTCAATTAGAGTCATGCTTTGTAGAGATATTTATCACCTCCAAAGAATATTTTATAAAGACTGGAAAAAGAAAAACACCAATAGAAATTGCTTTTTTACTACATTATGTCATGCTTTTCTAGACACTAAAGCAGAATGCTCTGAAAAGACATGTCATTTTTTATTTTTTTTAGGCTTTGTAAGAGATGTTTAATTGTGTTTATGTTTCAGAGATCATCTAGTGGTTAACCCCTTAAGGGTGGAGTCAATTGTACATGTTCTGATCTAAACAAAACAAACAAAAAAAGGGAATTTGCACTATATGTCTGTTCAACCATAATTCCCCCTCTGTCTGATCTCTAAGAAGTGCCCTAATGTGCCTTCGAGGGCACCCCTTCAAAAAATCTCCAAACGGGAGCTAATGCTCCAACAGCTTCCCAAGCTCCCACTCTGTAAATCACAATCAATAGAGAAAATCCCTAATCCTACGTGCCCTCCAGCAACAAAATATTTGTTAAAAGAAGTAAATGAGGATAGATCAAATATAAATCGAAGCGTGGTGGCTGGTCCTAATTAGATGAAGTAGCTGCAGCATCATCCATAATAATATACCTAACCACTGCTAACAGAAATCCCGATGCACGTTTCGCCAAGGGCTGACTCTTCCGGGGGAAAAAGGCCACTTCATCACAAACACTGCCCCAAATTAGCATTCGTATTTGTTTTTTTTTGCATTTTTCACAAATAAACTGACCTTTCACCAATTCATCAGCAGTATATGTTTAACTGCTCTAAAACACTCATATTTGTGCCCAGTAATGTCTCAAGAGTACAACAGTACCCCCCGTATACAGGTTTCATGGTGTTTTGGAAAGTTACAGGGTCAAATATAAGACTCGCCCATTTCTGTTTTTGCACATTTACATTTTGCAGATTAGTTATGTTGCCTTTGAGACTGTATGGTAGCCCAGCAATGATAATCACTCCCATCATAGAATACTTTTTGAAAAAGTAGACAACCCAGGGAATTCAAAATGTGTATGTCCAATCTTTTTTCGTAGCCTCTTAGTCACAAACGTTGGCCAAAGTTAGCATTCATATTAGTTTCTAGCATTTTTCACACAAAAACTGCATTCTCACTGATGATATCATCACTGTGATACATTTAATGTCTTGAAACACTCATCTTTGTGTTCAGTGAAGTCTCTTTGAGTGCAACAGTACTTGTACAGGTTTTAGGGTGTTTTGGAAAGTTACAGAGTTGAATATAGGGCTTGCAAATTAAATTTGCTGGACGTTCTGCCTGGGTTGTCAGGCACATCCTTCGAATTTTAATGAATAAAATCACATTATTATATTAAAATATTACAGAAATATACAAGTAGAATTTCAATATATATATACATATATATGTATTTAAATTCTACATGTATACTTATGTAATTATTTAAGTAATTATATATATTTGTATATATTTGCAATTATTATTATTTATATATAGATAGATATATAAAGAAATTCATTCTAAGTGTAGTTTGTTATATATCTATATATCTATATATATAGTAAAGGTAGATGTCTGCACTTTTAAATTAACTTGGATATTGGAGCCCTGGTAGTGCACCCACCCACATAATTTTGAAGCCAGAATGCAAGATATTGTAGCTATATATATATATATATATATATATATATATATATTTGTGTTCAGGGCAACATTGATTATGATATGAAGTAAGATTGTTGTTAGCAAACCTGTGATAGGAAAAAGTCGGTTGAGGTGTGCCGAAATCGACATATGCTGTAGGCCAGTAAATAAAGCGGGCAAAAAGGAATACATATCATGCTCAAAATACATTTATTGAGTAAAGAACATAATACAACATAGGTACATTAAGATGACATTTTAACGAATGCCCTTCGTATTTCTTGTACTGGTTGGGGTATGTATGTTGTATATGCTGATGACTTCCAGCGACCTAGAGTTTTAATGACATGGACTGGAACGTTCTGGCTCGATGCCGTGGATGCGGCGCCTATCCTAAATGGGTGTCCTGAATAAAGGCTAGAGTTCATACTGAGCCTTGTTAACTATACACGTACGTATAACATGAACTTAGAGGTAGTGAGGATAGTCCCGATATTCGGTACGGTGAGGAGGTAGGAATCAAAGACCTTCACTTTCACGTATATTATTTGTGGGAAAGTATGGAATGTGGACGGTTGACCCGGTTGACTTGTTTTGGTCACGGGTAGACTCAATATGTAACGATCTTGATGTTTAATTAGATAGGAGCTTCGAAGGCAACCTTGTGCATTGTGTTGGCCACTGATGGTGAATTCTTGTGGCCTCAGGAAGCCGTTAAAGGCCAGGTAAATAGCGGTTTCAGAATTAGTGAAAGGGGCTGAATCTAGCAAACTAGACATATTTTGGATAACCTTAAGTATAGTCTGACTGGATAAGATGAAAGGAAACTGGCTTTGTTGGAAAAAAGAGAAATGTGATGTTAGATGCCAGTCAAGCGTAAATTGATGGTATAGTGAGATAGCCTAAATTGAGGGTGGCAAAACAAAGTAGTGAACATAACCAGAGACATAATAA
Organism: Pelobates cultripes; assembly: GCA_933207985.1. Classification (NCBI taxonomy): domain Eukaryota; kingdom Metazoa; phylum Chordata; class Amphibia; order Anura; family Pelobatidae; genus Pelobates; species Pelobates cultripes. The sequence continues at coordinate 66,462,690 of OW240918.1, read as the reverse complement.
CCAACATTGTGTAATGAAGGACCACTTACCAATGATGTGAATAGTATTGGAAAGACTTGGTGACAGCAATTGCTGAGAGACCACTAACCGCACAACTTGAAATATCTTAGAACCCGGAGTAGTAATACCGTGTACATTGAAATAGCGGAATCTGCCAGACACGTGGGCCCTGCGAGGGCTGAGGAAATAGTTGTAAACAGGTAAGTGACAACCAATTTACACCTTGCAAACAATTGAGGGGTAACACGAGCAACTTAGACTAAACCAGAAACTTAGACTAGACCAGGCGGCATGAATGTGAAAATACCAGCATATGATGTCAAACTTAAATTAATAGCATTAAGGCATATGGCAAAATTCTAAAATGCAGAAACTCTGGAAAGTAAGTGAATCGTGAACCTGTCACATATATAAGCCCTTGTTGCCTGTGTGGTGTATTACCAAACTCTATAAATTATTATGTACGCATACACATATAAACTCTGGTCCGTCTACTTTAACAAATATTTATTCAGAGACAAAACAACAACAACATACAAATAATGACACACAATCTAACTAACTATACCAACAACAACCTAACTAACAATAACAACTACATCTTATAAAATCCCACTCACAGTTCACCATGATAGAAATTAGGCCATGTCTGCTTAAGGGACTGCTCAGTAGCATAGCCAAGAAGGAACAGAGAGGAATGGAGAAAAGGGGGAAGTGGTTACCTCTGTACTCAATTAACATTTCAAAAGGTAAAGCTTACCCCACCCCCAAGAAAGGCATACATGAGCTTGGTCACATGATCCCTGGTCACCATATTAGTTTGATGACAGAATGTCACCACATTCCCTCACTTTTTTTTCTCTTATGTTGAGCACATTTAAAAGTGAGAGAAAGAATATAGTCAAACAGGTGTTGCATCAACCCACATTCCCCCAATTTCAATTGTTTTCAGTTGTTCCGTTTTTAAATTAACCACTGCCCAAGTGGGTTGGTAAGAACCCTGGTAGTTGTTCATTAATATTATATGGTAATGTGTTCATGTGAAGTAGTAATATCTAGACGCAATCAACCCCATACAGTAATTATCACTAGTTTATGACACAATATGATGTTTAATTTCGCCTGGGACTGGAATCTGAAGACAGTGACTGATCTGTGTGCTTGATAGCTGTGATTTTAGAATAAACTCTCCTTGAATATTGTCTTTGCCAATCCATTACAAAGCTTGAGGTTTGTAGGTTTAATGACACATGCAAGTTCATGAGTGTAGGGTAAACTCATTCTGTGACCACCTTGAAATGACACAAATTCTTGCTTCTTGCTCTTACTTTACCCTCATTCCGGGCTGTGTTAATAGTTTGCCTTGGTAATCTCAGCACTTCTTCATCTGTATAGTATCCATTTTCAGGATAATAGTTTGACGTGTAATCCCAGCAACTCTTCATCTGAATAGTAATCATTTTCAGGATAATAGTTTGTCTTGGTAATCCCAGCACTTCATCTGTAAAGTATCCATTTTCAGGATAATAGTTTGACGTGTAATCCCAGCACCTCTTCATCTGAATAGTAATCATTTTCAGGATAATAGTTTGTCTTGGTAATCCCAGCACTTCCTCATCTGTATAGTAAACTGTGACAGGACATGTCAGTTACCTTCGCCTCTCTGGGCCTTCCAATTAAAATGTTCTTTGAATCAAACACAGACAATGAAATATGTACAACAGTAATCGGCATATTGTCTTGTGTCAAAGGCTTAACTAGTTTTGTCTAATAAAATCTATTTGGTTGTGGTGTCTTAAGGATATGTTTACATTTTAGAGGTATGTAGGTATTTAGAGACAAATGTCTCCTGAAATTTTGATTAATTTAGACATTTACTCCACACCTGATGGAGAGTTGAACACAAAACCATAATAGTTATTTTAGAATTTACTGATGAATACATGCAATAATCACAAAAAGTACATAGTTTAAACCGAAAATTATTATACATGAACGTGAGTTGAAAAGATGTAAGGGTGAAAAATGTATTCGCAATTGAACGTAGGTGCAGATTCTCATACCCATAACTATTTAACCCCCTGCGAATAGCCAAATAGAACAAATAGAGTACATTGCCACTTTATTATTTATGCCATCTTCACTCAAAGCATTCTAATTTCCCTATATTCTTAATGACAAAAAAACAAAGCATCAAAGATGGAGAGAGAAGAAAAAAAAAGTAGATTGAATGCTACCATTACACAGTTTGGCAGCGTGCAATCTATAGAAAACTGTCTGTTGCTATTCAAAAATCAAAATCAAAAATCAACTTAGTTATATTTGTTGGGAACCAAATTAAAAAAAAATGCTTTTAAAGTTTTTCCTGTTGTAAACCAACAGAAAGTTACACTATCACACTATCACATCTCTCCAGTGTGATCAAATATAAGCCTCACGTTGGCAACAATTCACTTAATCTATGAATTTATAATTATTAATCCAGCATCAAAAAATAAATAAAACATAGCTGGCAGTGCAGGCGTGCTAAACTAATAAAAACAAAAATTATTTGGAATTTGGCCCACCTGACTGTAATGAATGAATTTAGAGGCTTATCCTTAGTATGAAAAAAAAAAAAAAAAATTATATATATATTATATATATATATATATATATATATATATATATATATATATATATATATATATATATATATATATATATATATATATATATATATATATACATACAATACATACTAAGGTTCTCTTTAAACTGGAGTGTTAATGGTGAGACAGATAAAATATAGAAACAAAAGAAAAACAAACATACATACAGATGTAGAGGACAACAAAAATTATGGGAGTTATTCATTGCTGGGGACCCCCAATTGATCTGTATTTCCCTCCCTCATCTGTTCCCTAAGCGCTTTCACGTCTGCCTCCAATCTCTCAGTCTGTCTCTTTAAGTCCCAGTAGTCTCTATTCCTTTCTATATTCCTCCAATTGTCCCAATTCCGTCTATTGGTCTGATGCTCATCCCATCTATTGTTCCTTTTCCAATTATTCTCCCAATAACTGTTCCTGTTGTTTCTCTGTTTTTCTTGCCAACTGTGATTTTCCCAGTTATCTCTCCTTTTTAGCCTCTCCCAGGTATTATTATTATTCCAATTATTATTGATTACCTTAGGCTCCTCCCATCTATTTTCCCCAATTATCTCCCATTACATTACTTCCTTTAGAACTGTCCCTATTCCTATGGTCCTTCTGTGGATCTCTCCATCTTTTGTCAAAGTCCTGTTTTGGTCTCCAGTTCTCATTATCCCTCTTGTTCTGGGATACATCCCACCTCTGGCTTCTCCATTTACCATCTAAATCTCTACCAGAGTCAACCTTGAATGTTCTTATGGCTGAAACAGAGAAGGCCTGTTCTGAGGAAGGATGCTTAATCCACCAATTGTCAGCTCTAGTTAGTAGCATTTCTAAGTCTGCTGGTGTTGGATCAAAAAGCCTGACAAATTCTTGACACTCCCAGGGAAGGGCTTCCATTACTTTAGCAATGTGTTCTGGTGAGCCCAATACCAGGGGCTGTTGAGGTTGGCGTAGCGTATACCAGAACAATATCCTTTGAGCTACCTCTCTAGGACCATCTGCTGGCCTCATCGTAATATTCGCTATTTCTTTCTCTATGCTGAGTAGATAGAAATTAGTTTCAGCAATTCTTCCTGCCTGATCAGACACACTGTTATTAAATCCACATAGTCTGCTAGCCAAAGTACCCAAAGCATATTCTAAAAGTTCTGTCCATTCCTCTAAGTTAAAACCTCCTTTTTAGCTCTATTTGCTCCCCTCATAAACCAGTGTGTAAAAGTATTAAAGTTGTTATTTGGCATACTTCCCCACCATTTCTGGAAATTTTCTTTGTCTGTGATTGACATAGTGCTTGTCTGTCTAGAGAAACTAGTAGGCATTTCTCTTGCATTAAAGTGTTCAGTTATTATTAAAGGGGCTTGTGGGACACAGTTAACAACTGGCGCATTTCCCTTGTGTTTGGTTCCGAGCACTGGTTCTGTACCTTTAGATATAAAATGACACTGGCCTGGGCATACGTTAGGAATCTCCTTATCCCATTTATTTATGTTTTCTTTAGTTTTCATTTTATATTCCATAACTAGGTTTTGGAGTTCAGTGATCTTAGCACTATATGAATCTCTCTGTTGTTCTATTTCCTTTAATTCCTTCTCCAACCCCTCGGTCATTTTTTTTGTTCTTAGGGCAGCTATTTTAAAACAATCTCTTTCATCAAGAGCATCTTCCATTTTATGAGTGGTTACTAAATTAGCTTGCTGCAATTCGAGTACCATGCTTGCCAAACCCCTTATTGCAGCAACAACCGCTTGTGCCACCAAGCTTTTCCTTTTCTTAATATGGCACTTTTTATTAGTAACAATCTGTGTCAAAACATCCATGAAACCTTCATATTTTCCACAATTGGGGCCTGCTGGTTCTGGAAGCTCATATGGTCCATCATGTTTCTCAATGTCATTCTTAAAGTACTCTAGTACTTCTGCAGAAAAATACTTAGTACCTAGATATGACATTTTAAAACCGAGCTCTCCCTAGGTCTTTAATCGAAATAGACCAGCAGACTAAGGGGAAAAAAAAACAACACGCTTTTAACAATGGGATTAATTAAAAAAAAAACTGAAACTGGCTCCAAAGAGATTGAACCATTTGAGAAACTTAATTACATTAACCTATTCAAACAAACTCTTGTCTTTTAAGAAAAAAACTTCACAGTCTCAATACAACAAATGCCCACAGGCAGCAAAACACAAAACCACCCTTCTGCCTTTGTTTAAGTGCAGTGTGGGGGGTTTACAAATAAACAGAATGATTTAAAGGAAGGTATGGGAACTGAAAAATACCTGACTGTAACTTCAGCACAATGATAATTCCCAACCATATAACAATCTAACATAGGCACCTTTACCTCAAATACAAACTGTTCATTTTCTATTAAACACACTCCAGTGTAAAAATGGAAATGTTAGCCTGGCTAAACAATAGCCACCACACTGTATTAGCCCCAATACCTTTATCATGTAAACACAATGCTCCTACCCAGAATTCAATGGTTCAAACAGGCAAAAGATAACCCCCCAAAAAACAGTTTGCTATTTAAACTTAGAATGCAGGGAATGTACAAAATGTAACATCTAAAAACAATTACAATATATTCAGTTTAGTTCTAGTTAGTTGTAACAGGAGAGAGACAATAGAGCACATGGGCTATTAAAAATGGCCAAAACATCAATAGTACCAATGCAATGCAACTATTCAATCTTCCCCTTTAATCACCAATACTTTAAAACTGTACAGAAACAAAGTTAAACCTATAAATGCTACAATTTGCATCAAAATATGTTCTGTCAATCACAATACACAAATGCAAAACAGTCAACAAAAGGAATCCTATGCTATAAAGCAGTGGTGTATCCTGGATTTGTGCTGCCCTAGGCAGGACAAAACTCAGGCGCCACCCCCACCCAACCCTTCCCCCGCCCCACCTTCTAAATACACACACACAGTCAGACACAAACACACACACAGTCAGACACACACACACAGAGTCTGACACAAACACACACACAGAGTCAGACACAAACACACACACACACAGTCAGACACAAACACACACACACAGTCAGACACAAACACACACACCTCAGAAGTCATGTAAATACAAATACACATAGTCAGACACAAATACACATAGTCAGACACAACACATATAGTTGGGGACACAAATACACACACACACAGCCAAACACAAATACACACACACACATGAAGTCAAACACAAATACACACACACAGTTAAAATACAAATACACACACACAGTCAAATACAGAACACACATAATAGTTGGGATACAAATACACACATAGTTGGGACATAAACATACACATAGTTTGGGACATAAATACACACATAGTCAGACATAAATACACACATAATAGTCAGACACACACACACATAGTTACAAATACAAATACACATAGTCAGACATAGACATACACATTACACAGATACATACACATAGTCAGACACAAATACAAATACACATAGTTGACACAAATACACACACATAGTCAGATACACAATCACTCACATTAACTTTTACCCCCAGCCCTGGGCACTTTGGGAGTGCTGGGGGTGGGGGGCCTCTCTCTCCCTGGTGGTTCAGTGGCTGCCGGCCGGGCTGGGCGGGCGGCGCTGGCAGGCGGCTGGCGAGGGAGCACTTCACCTGAGCTGACTGCTCAGCTCCCTCGCGCGCCGCAGAGTGAGGCTGGGAGCCGGAAGATGATGTCATCTTCCGGCTCCCAACCTCACTCTGCAGCGCGCGAGGGAGCTGGGCAGTCAGCTCGGAAGAAGTGCTCCCTCGCCAGCCGCCCGCCCGGCATGTTTGTTAGCCACGAGGCTAACAAGGCATTTGCCCTGGGCATTTGGGGGCGGCGTTTTTTGCCGCCCCCTGAAAAATGCCGCCCAAGGCAAATGCCTTGTTTGCCTCGCGGCTAATATGCCCCTGCTATAAAGTCTCTTTCTCTTAGATTATGTATCAATATGGTAGTTATTGCGCCTCACAAACATTTGTTGTAGAAGTCTAAAATTCGTGGTCGCCAAATGTGGTGTATTACCAAACTCTATAAATTATTATGTACGCATACACATATAAACTCTGGTCCGTCTACTTTAACAAATATTTATTCAGAGACAAAACAACAACAACATACAAATAATGACACACAATCTAACTAACTATACCAACAACAACAGCAACAACAACCTAACTAACAATAACAACTACATCTTATAAAATCCCACTCACAGTTCACCATGATAGAAATTAGGCCATGTCTGCTTAAGGGACTGCTCAGTAGCACAGTCAAAAAGGAACAGAGAGGAATGGAGAAAAGGGGGAAGTGGTTACCTCTTTACTCAATTACCATTTCAAAAGGTAAAGCTTACCCCACCCCCAAGAAAGGCATACATGAGCTTGGTCACATGATCCCTGGTCACCATATTAGTTTGATGACAGAATGTCACCACAGCCTGAAAATAACGTGATAGCATGGAGACCAATGAATGTAGTGATGAACATACATAAGTGGTTAATATAGCGAGGGTCAAGTTAACAAACCAACTTATATAGGGGAAATAATAGAGTAGAAAGGGTTGAGAACCGGAAAAGTATCAATACTGAAGAAAACCAAAACATTTGCATAGGTAACTAGTATCAGTATTAAGAAGAATATACAAGGACCATAACAGTGGAAAATTCAAGCTAACAAGTGTATGAGAAGCCAACCAACAACCCGTAATTAGTATAACTAAACCAAAGTACACCTTTGTTAGCTGATGAGTCCAATGAGGGTTGTAGTTAATGTAAGTACAGTGAATGTATATACAAGTTAGTTTATATTTGTGAACCGTATTTGTAGGCCCAAGTTGGGCTTGACATGATTGATCCAGTCAATAGCAACACTTAGCCATGTAGGTGGCCAAGACATATAATAGAAGTCGATATATTCCAGTAAGGGGCCTTATACCGGAAGCTGAAGAAGGCATTGCTGTGAAGCTAAGTTTTAATGAAATGCTGAATATGATAGTAGTGAAATTCACCTTGAAAGAATAAACATACAGTTATTAGAAACCAATTAAATCAGTCATGGCAGGCCCGCCATGGCGACTTCTATGAGTATGAGGTAGGGCTGGCTCAACTTAAGGTTGACATGTTTTAGTATAATAATAATGTCACAATATGTCTGATAGGTGTGGTATCACAACTTATCTATATCCTAATTCACCTATTATTGTAAAAACTTTAGACAGAAAGTCAATATTCCATTGGATATCTGAACATACTGGCACAGAAAGTCAATATCCCATTGGATATCTGAACATACTGGCGCACATGCTCAATATTGAATTGTGTTATGATCGTATGTATAAGGAGGACCCTGCGAGGGTCAGCGTCCAGTTGGCGGCATTGTTTTATCAATGTATTTCTAGTATTTCCAGTCTCTCATTTATTTACACCTTAGAGGACACGAGTGCTGAGAACGTTGCATGGAAGTTGGTGTTGCTCGAGCAACTCGTGCCTTCTCCAACATCAGCATTGTCCATATTGGTACGCATGAGCCTGAACAGTTCCACTTTCCTGGTCACTGCTGGGAAAGGAATGTTGCGTCTGTGTAGCTCAGCCGTAATACGAGGAATGGTCCATGACCTGATGGAACCTGATAGGTTTCACCTTTTTGTAGTGGACCAGATTGGAGTACTGGGGATTGACATGTCATCATCGTCTTACAGGGATCTGAGACATACTGCAATATATTAATAATTAGCTTGGATCAGGATCATTTTACTGGCTGGCTAGCTAGTGCCAAGTTGCAAAGCAATTCACTAGGTAGGTGACTGGTGAGGTCCTGCTAGTTGCCAAGTGGCTTGAGAGGCTCTGTCTATGCTTTGTCGCGAGGGGATTCGTGGCCATCGAATGTTGTTGCGGGGTGTTGGCCTCTTGGTGACATTTAAATCATGAGATAGATTGGGTGTGACAAGTGAGGCCCTCTCTATGCCACTGTGCGAGGCGGCTAACTATGTTTTGGCCCGGGGGGCGTAATACCTCATGCGTGGAGAATGGGTGTTGGTCTCGTGGGGCCACTAACTCCATGGCAGAGATGCCAAAAATTTAACATCTATTGGTCACCAGCAAAACCTACTCACTAAAAAGGTCTATATTGCGGTGGAGCCATCTTGACTAAAATCGTATCTAAATTTGTATAAGAGTTTGTGTAATTCTGTATGCTATGTATGTAACCTGTAACTGAACTTTGGTGGACCCAGGACATACTTGAAAACGAGAGAAATCTTTCCAGGTATCTTTCCTGGTAAAATATGTTATAAATAAATAAATACATAAATAAATCTTCAGTATCCCATAAAGGAGGCAAAGAGGGGAAGGAGAGGTATTTAACATTCGAAAAGAACCGTATCTGACAAATGGGTGCGAGGTCTGAAAAGCAAATGATGCTCCGAATTGATAACCTGTAGAATAATATGATTTGATCAGATGTAAGGAAACGGATGTTAGCAAGACATTGTGAGTACCACCGTAACCCTCGTGTACAGGCCCCATGGCATCCCAGAAAGTTACTGGGCCAAATAGCCGCAGACAGGAATTGTAGTGTTAAACCATGCAATCATATTTAGAGAAATCTCAAAATATGATTAGACATGACACATAAATAGGTTTGTAAGCAAAACAGTAGACTGTGCAGAAATGCATATGTAAATATAGAAAGTGTGGCGCAAGGCGTATCGTCTATCGTAACTCATCTAATATGCCACATCGAAGGTAATACCTGTTTGTGGCATTATGATAATCAGATTGAGGAAATATTACCGCTACATAACTGTAAAATAGTGATATCCGTATACTAGGTGCCTATAAGTGTACTACCCAGAACCCAAAACTAGAAATTATATTCTTAATCCCAAATCTATAAATGTTTTCAATGAAATGCGCAAACGAGGTGACAAATTAGCCTGTGGCAGGTTGCCCATTACAGGCCATTTGAACACGCGTTATAAAGGCTTAGTATGAAATATGCGTATCCTGATTTGTATCCAAAGTTTCAGGGTGGCTGTGCGGGCTGTGTTGGGATTAATGCGGGTAAAGGTAGGATGTGAATCGGAGAATGGTTGTGGAATTTGTGTATGTAGCTAAGACATGTTGGTGATGAGATGGTGGAAAACCTGATAGTTGCGAATAATCATTTAATCTAAATAAATACACTATATACACACAAGCATGCAATAGTGAAAAAGGTGTGTAGCGCTCAGTAATTATCACTTACTCCCCAATATTGCTTTAGGGTTTGTAAGGTGTCTGGGTAGTCCTTGTAGCAATCACAATAAGTTTCCTGAAAGAAAACAGAGAATAAAACAGGGGAAAATCGCCCTGGTGTTGAAATCCTTATGATTAAAATGACAAATATAGACAAAAAGGTGAAGGTTGCTTCTCACCTGGAACAGAGCCTGTAACCTGGCTCTGAGTATGACAGCTTATGAGTCCTATTTAAGGGATGACTCTTGCCCTCTTTTAGCAGGATAGAAGATGTCCCAAATGTATGTATTAAAAATTGAATTTATTGCATAAACATTAAAAACATCAATAAAATTCATACATTACACTGGTATCTTGTCCAAAACGCGTTTCACCGACCTCTCTCGGCTTTCTCAATTGGTAACTACTATCCTGCACAGTCCTGATTAAAATCCCCACTTCTCGTCCTGATTGGAGGAAGGAGATCGATTTTCAGCCAATCATTAACACCTGAGATGGGAGTCTTTAGCGCAGATATGTATGCTCACCCTTGCAGATAAAAACAGTCCAAGGTGACCAGATAAGAATCCACCTGGACTGTGAATCTGTGCATGGGGTCTATGCATGAAAGGTGCTCCAATTCGCAGTACAGCCAAGGACACAAGCAGAAGGATCGTCGAGGATAAGCCAAAGTCAGAGGATGCCAGAGGTCAGGATAAACAAGGAGAAAAGCCAAGGTCATGAGCCGGGGTCAATCTGGAGAACAAGTATCAGGAGACAAAACAGGAACAACACACGATCACCAGTATCAAAGACGTCATTTCACTATTGCATGCTTGTGTGTATATAGTGTATTTATTTAGATTGTATTGTAATAGGTTTTGAGAGTACCTATTTTTGTGTGAGAGCTGCTGCACTAAGAGCACTTTCTAATTTGTTTTAAGCGCCTTTGTGAACACAGATCACCGTGTGAATTTGGCGAATAATCATTTAGCTTATGAAATGGTGAAAAGAACAGAAACTGTATATAAACACTTATAAAAACATCATATAATACATATGCACTGAGCCCAATAAAATGAGGTGTTGGAAGACAGGATCAAAACAGGAACAGAGGCCTTTAGAATGCCACAGTGGCTAAACAGGCTAGAGGCTGTGATAGCTGTATATAATACATAGGAAAATACAGGAGATATAAGACATATATTAAAAAGACCTAAACCTGGAATGCTTAGGAGGATGATAAATACTTATGCATACACAGCTGGCATAGAATATTAGGGTTGAAAGCAACAGGAAATGTTAGAATATCTCATTAATATTAGCTTTAGATATAAAACTTTATTGCTTAAACTGAACATGACTGAATGGTGTTCCTAATGCATGTTGACCATACAAAGAAAGTCTGGGTGGTGTTAGAAAGCGAGGGAATGCAAAAACAGCAGACAGGAGAACTGCAGATTTAGCTAGTTGTTTAAGATTATACCCCAATGAAAACTGCATAATTAAATGCATGCAAGTTGTCCCTTGGGGCATATCTACTAAACAGTGAATTACCAAACAATGTTGGCCCAATGAATACCTAAATACCCAGGGCAGACAAACATTAAAATGTAGGGTGACTTACTGAAATGCATATGATACCGTTTTATGAATTTGAGGTCATTTAGTAAGAAGATTTAAGAGATTTATAAGATATTCCCCTTTACATAAAATAAGTAATTTTACATTTATGTGTACAGAGAATGTAGATACAAGTTTATATTTTATTTCCTTTGCCAAATGTATAGGACCAGGTTTGGGCCTGACATAAATTTAGACAGTCAGTTGCAACACATAGCCACATAATTACTAAACAATGAAGGCTCAAAAAGTGCATGAATACCCAGGACAGACAAAGACAACTTTAAAATGTAGAGTGAAACATTAAATTGCAGGGTGACTAACTAAAATGCATATGATAAAAGTCGATATGGCCTAGTAAGGGGCAAATACAGTAAGCAGAATAAGGCATCGCTGCCAAATACAGTAAGCAGAATGAGGCATGCTATGTACGATTAAAATAGGCTGAATTCGCTTTACTATTAAAATTTGCGATATTCGAATGGCTAAACAAACAAACTTATGGTTTTGTTGAAAAACCAACAGTTATAGAAGCCGCGGCTGGGCTGGACGCGGCAGTGCCCCATGAGCTTCTAATGAGGCGGCTGTTTATAGAGTGAGGTAAAACAAATACTTGTGTGGGCCACACTAGGCCAAGACCCAACTTGTTTGGAGTTTAGGCAGTTTGTGTTGATGACCTTTGAACTGGAAGTAGATTGTTCTGTATGGAACCAGACAGTCTCATCAGCCTGCAGCTCATCAGACCAGGGTAGGGAAAGGGGGTGTCCCTTTTAAAGGTCAATAAGCCCCTCCCACAATGTCAGGCCAAGCCTTTTATATATTATCAATTTATTAATTTATTATTGTAATTATAAGTATAAATATCTATACAAAATATGTATATTACATATAATAAATAATATATATATATATATATATGTATATATATATATGAAACAAGGGGGGGTTGGCTGCACTCACCTGAACATGCATAAATGGGGGTGCTGCTGGGGGCCAAATAATACAAAACACAAGATCCAGCGCACTCACCTATCCACTAAACGGCAACTTCAATGTTGAAAGATTTTATTTTTTTTTAAAACACCTAATCTAGGCAAAAATAATGGGGGTTTAGTTACATTATATGATCATACATTGCATAAGCCTGCCACAACGTCAATGTACCCCATCTTTGGCAGGTCCTACACTAACAGCCTAATGTCTGCTCTAATGAGATTAACCACTTACTTGGGAAAAAAATTCCATCTGGGGCTCGCTGCAGTACAAGGCTAAATAGGGACCTGGGATGAGGCACCTGTGACAGGGAGGGGTGCAAAACCAAGGAGTTGGCTAGACTCCCAAATATATATATATGAAACAAGGGGGGGTTGGCTGCACTCACCTGAACATGCATAAATGGGGGTGCTGCTGGGGCCAAATAATACAAAACACAAGATCCAGCGCACTCACCTATCCACTAAACGGCAACTTCAATGTTGAAAGATTTTATTAGTTTTTTAAAACACCTAATCTAGGCAAAAATAATGGGGGTTAATATATATATTTGGGAGTCTAGCCAACTCCTTGGTTTTGCACCCCTCCCTGTCACAGGTGCCTCATCCTAGGGCCCTATTTAGCCTTGTACTGCAGAGAGCCCCAGATGGAATTTTTTTCCTCAAGTAAGTGGTTAATCTCATAAGAGCAGACATTAGGCTGTTAGTGTAGGACCTGCCAAAGATGGGGTACATTGACGTTGTGGCAGGCTTATGCAATGTATGATCATATAATGTAACTAAACCCCCATTATCTTTGCCTAGATTAGGTGTTTTAAAAAACTAATAAAATCTTTCAACATTGAAGTTGCTGTTTAGTGGATAGGTGAGTGCGCTGGATCTTGTGTTTTGTGTTTTATATATATATATATATATATAGTTGCAAGAAAAAGTATGTGAACCCTTTGGTATGATGTGGATTTCTGCACAAATTGGTCATAAAATGTGATCTGATCATCATCTAAGTCACAACAATAGACAATCACAGTCTGCTTAAACTAATAACACACAAATAATTAAATGTTGCTATGTTTTATTGAACACACCATGTAAACATTCACAGTGCAGGTGGAAAAAGTATATGAACCCTTGGATTTAATAACTGGTTGAACCTCCTTTGGCAGCAATAACTTCAACCAAACATTTCCTGTAGTTGCAGATCAGACGTGCACAACGGTCAGGAGTAATTCTTGACCATTCCTCTTTACAGAACTGTTTCAGTTCAGCAGTATTCTTGGGATGTCTGGTGTGAATTGCTTTCTTGAGGTCATGCCACAGCATCTCAATCGGGCTGAGGTCAGGACTCTGACTTGGCCACTTCAGAAAGCGTATTTTCTTCTGTTTAAGCCATTCTGTTGTTGATTTACTTCTATGCTTTGGGTCATTGTCCTTTTGCAACACCCATCTTCTGTTGAGCTTCAGCTGGTAGACAGATGGCCTTAAGTTCTCCTGCAAAATGTCTTGATAAACTTGGGAATTCATTTTTCCTTCGATGATAGCAATCCGTCCAGGCCCTGATGCAGCAAAGCAGCCCCAAACCATGATGCCCCCACCACCATACTTCACAGTTGGGATGAGGTTTTGATGTTGGTGTGCTGTGCCTTTTTTCGCCACACATAGTGTTGTGTGTTTCTTCCAAACAACTCAACTTTGGTTTCATCTGTCCACAGAATATTTTGCCAGTGCTGCTGTGGAACATCCAGGTGCTCTTGTGCAAACTGTAAACGTGCAGCAATGTTTTGTTTGAACAGCAGTGGCTTCCTCTGTGGTATCCTCCCATGAAATCCATTCTTGTTTAGTGTTTTACGTATTGTAGATTCGCTAACAGGGATGTTAGCATTTGCCAGTGACTTTTGTAAGTCTTTAGCTGACAATCTAGGATTCTTCTTCACCTCATTGAGCAGTCTGCACTGTGCTCTTGCAGTCATCTTTACAGGACGGCCACTCTTAGGGAGAGTAGCAGCAGTGCTGAACTTTCTCCATTTATAGACAATTTGTCTTACTGTGGACTGATGAACAGCAAGGCTTTTGGAGATACTTTTATAACCCTTTCCAGCTTTATGCAAGTCAACAATTCTTAATCGTAGGTCTTCTGAGAGCTCTTTTGTGCAAGACATCATTCACATCAGGCAATGCTTCTTGTGAAAAGCAAACCCAGAACTGTGTTTTTTATAGGGCAGGGCAGCTGTAACCAACACCTCCAATCTCATCTCATTGATTGGACTCCAGTTGGCTGACATCTCACTCCAATTAGCTCTTGGAGATGTCATTAGTCTAGGGGTTCACATACTTTTTCCACTGCACTATGAATGCTTACATGGTGTGTTCAATAAAAACATGGCAACATTTCATTCTTTGAGTGTTATTAGTTTAAGCAGACTGTAATTGTCTATTGTTTTGATTTAGATGATGATCAGATCACATTTTATGACCAATTTGTGCAGAAATCCATATCATTCCAAAGGGTTCACATACTTTTTCTTGCAATATATATATATATATATATATAGAAGGCAGGGCCTGAAGTTGTGGGAGGGGCTTGGTTCCCCTTCTTAAGGAGCACCAGCCCTTCTCTCATTACCTGTTAGGTCTGGCGAGTTGTGGAGAGAGGTCGTCACTTCCGGTCCGTCCTGACTCCATTCTACTTCAATGCATCTCGTGGGCAGCCTCCAGGGTCCCAAGGAGTCCTGTTCCTCCGGTTCTGACTTGAAAGCAGACAAGGGTTTTTTTCGCAGGGCTTCTCGTGGCGGCACCAGGTCTCAAAATAGTAAGTCTTACGGCCGCCGCAAGTTTCACCACGGCCGTTGCACGTCATCAATTGTCGACGGGCGCACGCATTGTACCACTTTTTCAGTTCATATTTAAACGAATACCGGCGTTCGTGTATGTCATATTTTCATATGAGTATAAGTGAACAGGGTTTTATTCGGTTGGCACATACTTTGCTTATTTGGGTCATCTCATGGCCGTTCGGTTAACGAAACGCTGTTCATATTCGATTTTAAGATGGCTATATGTATTAGGGCGACATCTAGTGGCTGGACCTTTTATTTCGTTTTTCACCTTTCTCCTGCCTTCACCGGTTCACCATATGTTCTGAATTGGGGTAAAAATGTCTGACTGACCCCTGGTGGTCATAAGGCTTATGACATGTGGCATAATTACATTTAATATGTTACATAGAAACATAGAAACATAGAATGTGACGGCAGATAAGAACCATTCGGCCCATCTAGTCTGCCCAATTTTCTAAATACTTTCATTAGTCCCTAGTCTTATCTTATAGTTAGGATAGCCTTATGCCTATCCCACGCATGCTTAAACACCTTTACTGTGTTAACCTCTACCACTTCAGCTGGAAGGCTATTCCATGCATCCACTACCCTCTCAGTAAAGTAATACTTCCTGATATTATTTTAAACCTTTGTCCCTCTAATTTAAGACTATGTCCTCTTGTTGTGGTAGTTTTTCTTCTTTTAAATATAGTCTCCTCCTTTACTGTGTTGATTCCCTTTATATATTTAAAATGTTTCTATCATATCCCCCCTGTCTCGTCTTTCCTCCAAGCTATACATGTTAAGATCCTTTTAACCTTTCCTGGTAAGTTTTATCCCGCAATCCATGAACCAGTTTAGTAGCCCTTCTCTGAACTCTCTCTAAGGTATCAATATCCTTCTGAAGATACGGTCTCCAGTACTGTGTACAATACTCCAAGTGAGGTCTCACCAGTTTTCTGTACAATGGCATGAGCACTTTCTACTGCTAATACCTCTCCCTATACAACCAAGCATTCTGCTAGCATTTCCTGCTGCTCTATTACATTGTCTGCCTACCTTAAGTCATCAGAAATAATCACCCCTAAATCCCTTTCCTCATATGTTGAGGTTAGAACTCTATCAAATATTCTGTACTCTGCCCTTGGGTTTTTACGTCCAAGATGCATTATCTTGCACTATCCACATTAAATGTCAGTTGCCACAATTCTGACCATTTTTCTAGTTTACCTAAATCATTTGTCATTTGGCTTATCCCTCCTGGAACATCAACCCTGTTACATATCTTAGTATCATCAGCAAAAAGACATACCTTACCATTAAGACCTTCTGTAATATCACTAATAAAAATATTAAAGAGAATGGGTCCTGAGGTACCCCACTGGTGACAAGTCCAAGCTTCGAATATATTCCATTAACTACAACCCTCTGTTGCCTGTCACTCAGCCACTGCCCTACCCATTCAACAATATTTGAATCCAAACTTAAAGATTGCAGTTTATTGATAAGCCTTCTATGTGCAACAGTGTCAAAAGCCTTACTGGAATCTAGGTAAGCAATGTCTACTGCACCACCCTGATCTATAATTTTAGTTACCCAATCAAAAAAATCAATAAGATTAGTTTGGCATGATCTCCCTGAAGTAAACCCATGTTGTCTCTGATCTTGAAATCCATGTGGTTTTAGATGTTCATCAATCCTATCCTTTAACATGGTTTCCATCACTTTCCCCACTACTGAAGTAAGGCTTACTGGCCTATAGTTGCCCGACTCCTCCCTATTACCTTTCTTGTAAATGGGCACAACATTCGCTAACTTCCAATCTTCTGGGACTACTCCTGTTAACAATGATTGGTTAAATAAATCTGTTAATGGTTTTGCTAGTACACCACTAAGCTCTTTTAATAGCTTTGGGTGTATTCCATCATGTCCCATTGACTTATTTGTCTTTACTTTTGACAGTTGAAATAGAACCTCTTCCTCTGTAAACTCACGTGTAATAAATGACTCATTTATCCTTTTTCTCAACTGAGGTCCCTTTCCTTCATTTTCATCTGTAAATACAGAACAAAAATATTCATTGAGGCAGTCAGCTAGACCTTTATCCTCTTCTACATACCTTCTTTTGTTTTTAATCTAACTAATCCTTGTTTTACTTTTCTTTTCTCATTTAGGTATCTAAAAAATGTTTTATCCCCCTTTTTTATTGACTGTGCTATTTTCTCTTGTGTGTGTGATTTGGAAGCTCTTATAACTTGCTTAGCCTCTTTCTGCCTAATCTTATAAATCATTTTGTCTTCCTCACTCTGGTTTTTTTTATAATTCCTAAATGCTAACTTTCTGTTTTTAACTATTTTGGCCACATCTGCGGAGTACCACAGTGGTTTCTTGAATTTTTTGCTTTTACTGACAAGCCTAATGCAATTTTCTGTTGCCTTCAATAGTGCAACTTTTAAATAATCCCATTTCTCTTGAACTCCATTTAAATTGCTCCAGTCTGATAATGACTCCTCTACCCATATTCTAATTTTAGAAAAGTCTGTTTTTCTAAAGTCTAAAACTTTTGTTTTTGTGTGGTGTGACTCAGTTACTGTTCTTATATTAAACCACACTGACTGATGATCACTGGATCCTAAACTTTCACCTACAGTAACATCTGATACCAAATCTCCATTTGTTAACACTAAATCTAGTATGGCCTCTTTACGAGTTGGCTCCTCAACAACTTGTTTTAGAGACAATCCCAGTAGGAGTTTAGAATATGTGTGCTCCTGGCACAAGTAGCTAATTTTGTTTTCCAATTTACATCAGGAAGATTAAAGTCACCCATGATGATAACTTCCCCCTTCATTGTCATTTTAGCTATTTCCTCAACTAGTAGATTATCTAACTCTTCAATTTGTCCTGGGGGCCTATAAATCACACCTACACGAGTTACTGTGTGATTACTAAATTCTAACGTAGCCCAAACGGACTCTATGTTTGCCTCACTAACTTTTATTAGGCTAGATTTTATGCTATCCTTCACATACAAGGCCACCCCTCCCCCTTTCTTGCCTTCCCTATCTTTCCTATATAAAGAGTACCCTGGTATTGCTATGTCCCAGTCATTTTTCTCATTGTACCATGTCTCAGTAACAGCGACTAAATCTACACTATCAGTTGCCATTATTGCCACAAGTTCATGGATCTTATTCCCTAAACTGCGAGCATTTGTAGACATGACTCTAAGCTTATCATTTTTTAACACACTTGCTACAGGCACCTTCTGTCCTTGTTTTGGGGGACAATTGGATTGATGTTTTATCACCCTTTTGCCCCCCCCCCCAGTTTAAATACATCCTAGCAAAATCTCTGAACTGCTCACTGAGAACATTTGTTCCTTTTTGAGAAAGATGCAAACCATCTTTTTTGTACAGCTTAACTCCATTCCAAACAGAGCTACCATGAGAAATAAAGCCAAATCCTTGCTCCCGACACCATTCACCAAGCCACAAATTAAAGTCCCTAATACGCATCCGCCTGTCGTTCTGAGTGTTATGCACAGGCAGAACTTCAGAGAATGACAGTGTGGAAGCAACCTGCCGTATATCATTGGCAAAAACACTAAACTTCCTTAACCTCTGAAACCTCATTGCAAGCCAAGTCATTTGTCCCTAGATGGACAAGTACATCCAATTCCCCTTCCTGCTTTGCTTGCTTAACAATATTACAGATACGTCTCCTGTCTCTGTGAGCAGTAGCTCCGGGAAGACACCTCACAAGACCACCATTGTCCATCTCCACACCTCTTATAATGGAATCCCCAACAACAACTGCTTTCTATTAGGCCTCACCATAGTCTCCAAGCCGGTCTCCACAACACCACTAGTCTCAGTGCCTCTCTCCACAACACCACTAGCCTCAGTGCCTCTCTCCACAATACCACTAGTCTTAGTGCCTCTCTCCACACCACCACTAGCCTCGGTGCCTCTCTCCACAACACCACTAGCTTCAGTGCCTCTCTCCACAATACCACTAGTCTTAGTGCCTCTCTCCACAATACCACTAGTCTTAGTGCCTCTCTCCAAAACACCACTAGACTCAGTGCCCCTCTCCACAACACCACTAGCCTCAGTGCCTCTCTCCACAATACCATTACACTCTGAAAGTGTAGATAATGAATTATGAAGAGCAACAGACTGTGCAAAATGCATTTTATCCACAACTCTAAGTCTACCAGATCCTACAGTAATGCATCTGCCTTTCCTAGTATGTCTCTGCGGCAGTGGCTTTGCAGCAGTTCCAGTCTGAGTTTCTTCACCAGATAATTTACAAATCTCAGACTTCAAAAATACAATCTCCTGCCGCAAGATAGAGAACTGTCTACAGATTAGACAACAACCAAACCTCCAAAAAGTGGAACGTGAAACAAATGCATAGCAGTTGTTACACTGAACTAAGTCTGCCATTCCAATTATGAGAATAATTTAAATCTTACAAATCTTAACTTTGTATTTATCCTCCTGAATTCCTCATATTACCTCCAGGTTATCTCCAGAATATCTCCAACTACACACTTAGAAACAGAACTCTCCAGAATATCTCCAACTACACACTTAGAAACAGAACTCTCCAGAATATCTCCAACTACACACTTAGAAACAGCACTTAGAAGTAGCACCAAGCTATGTTAGACAAGCTAATGACACCAAGCCTTATATAACTCCTGAAATCACCACCCACTAGGAATGTTTAACACCTGGGTAGGCCTCTGCTTATTTGCAAACAATAGCTAATTAACCAGCAATCAATAGCAAGTAACTAGCTTAATCAAATCAAATGCCTTATAATTACCAACAGGAATTCAAACCTTGTGCAATCAGTAACCTTTTCCTACAGATGAATCTTACCTGTAACAGTAGAAAAGAAAGCTCTTAGCACAACTCTTAGACAGTTGAAGCTTCTGTAAAACTCTCCAGAATATCTCCAAATACACACTTAGAAACAGCACTTAGAAGTAGCACCAAGTTGGCATTTGTTATAGGATAAGAAGACATATGTCATAAAAACACCACTGGTGCTAATTGTCCTGATGATATTGGCAGCAGTAGTTTGTGGCACGTATTTGCTGATTATGATATATGTTTTGAATAAACCCGGTGGTCAACAGGATCGTTACAAGAAATGTGTTACCTTGGCTTACGGGGTCTTTTTGTTTCTACTTCAGTTATATCTAAGCACGTACATCATAGCTACCCATTTAGGAGTATTAAATGTTTGGTAATTACGTATTATGCAGATATTTACGTTCGGGCAAGGTTAGCAATTTAGAGATTATGATCCTTTTATGTGTCAGTATCACAAACATCCACAAGGTACTGCTACCCTATCAACTGTTCACCTGTAATAGCTCAGTAATCACGATTAATGATCCTCTGGTGGACTCGCATGACCTGGGTCTTATGTATATTTTTCTGTATTACTAGGCATAGGCATCCTTGATCATTTGGAGTATTTGATTCCAGTCTTCTATTGTTGGAATATTTTCGGTAGGTATCTTGTTTTGCAGGGGGAATGATTGGTACATATTGATATAACCTTGGAAACTCACTATTACTCTCGTAAGTTACTACAGATCACCTGTATCACCTTATCCTACTACCTCGCTATTTGCTCATAAGGTACTTCATGTTGCTCTCGATAAACTCTCCCACCCTACCTACCCTTTTCGGGTAATAAACTGGCATACATTATAGGAGCCTCCAGGTATGTTTTTCTTGGCCTTCTACGCCTTACGTTAGTGGTCCCGCGAGGCCAACACCCATCCTCATTTAGAGGTACGGCATCCCCTCGGGCCAATTCATAGCTAGCCGCCTCGCTCGGTTGCATAGAGAGGGCCTCACCTGTCACTCCCATTCTGCCTAATTTTTTTACGAGTCACAGAGAGGCCATCACCTTGCCATAATGCCAATGGCCACGTACCCCACACGAGCCAAATCATAGATAGTGCCTCTCAAAGCCGCTTGGCAACTAGTAGGGCCTCACCAGTCACGTTCTAAGTAATATTTCGCCACTTGGCATTAGTTATACCAGCCAGTGCAGTAGGACCCCAGATAACATATTATTTTTATGTTGTAGCATGTCACAAATACCCGAAGGTGGGGAAGATTTGTCCATCCCCAGCACACCGGCTAGATCAGTCACTCCATCCCGGGGGGACGACAACACGAGCCCTGCATCACTCAGGGCATGGACCATACCTTGGATCACTGCCGAACTACGAAAAAGGAACATTCCTTTCCCAGCCACTGCTAGGAAAGCAGAATTGTACAGGCTGTTGAACACACAGACTGATAACTCAGGGGCGGGGGAAGGGTCCAGTGGCAGCCAGTCTTCTGATCTGCATACTGTTTTGTCCTCGGTCCTCACCTCTTTGGGCCGTATTACCGATAAACTTGACAAGTTGGATGCAGATAGCCAGCAGCGGTCAGCTTCTGCATTAGGTACCCCGGTTGCTACGGCGCGCCTGGATCCCCTAACGGGTAATATACCAAGCAGTCTAAAAAAATCCGCTTATCATTAATCTGGCACACATGGTGCCTGCAAACACTAAGAAAGAAATCTTGGAAGGGAAGGATATCAATCTGGTATCTCTTCTTATAGCCTCGCAAGATGTCCTTGAAAATAGAACCTACGCATATGGGGATGTGTCGGTGGTATTGAAATCGAGGGATCCTAGGTTAAGTCGGAAGCTATCTATCCCCGAATTTGTCTTAGCTTTCGGGATATACAGAGATGTGATTTGCTCAGTCTATCCGGAGAGGAGAGAAGAGTTGGACCTTTATCTCCACAAGCTGGTGGATTTGGGGCACAAGTGCGGTGGTACGTCCTTTTACGACTACCACCGTGCCTTTTCCGCGAAGGCGTCGGCCGCTCTCACTCAGTTTAATCATCAAACTGATTGGGGGGTGCTTGATACAGAGCTTTTTTGTCGGCACTTTACGGGCCTCAAAACCCCAGCTTGTGTCATTTGCTCGTCCAACTCCCACACGGCTAATCTGTGCCCTAACTCTCCCGAGGTGAATGCCGTTTTTCCCGCTGCTAATATCATGCCCACTGGGAGAACAGGCAGGGGGCTGAAAGACAAACTAGGCCGTGATATAGTGTATTTGGGAAAATCGCAAGTCTGTAACAATTTTAATACTGGCACTTGCGGATACAGTGCCTGCAGACTGCTTCACGTCTGCTCCCAATGTTTCCGGGCTCACTCAAAAGTGATGTGCCCCAATAAATTATATCCTAAGCAGTATTTATCGTCTCTTAATACGACATCACTCATCTCGACATCTCGTTGAATTTTTGGTGGCAGGATTTACTTTGGGGTTTCACACGGGTATTATTTACATGCCTATGGGAATCTTGGAATGTAAAAACTTGCAGACAGCCCTAGCAGCTCCAGACACCATAAACCTACTCCTCCAGAAGGAAGTTGACCAAGGTTTCTTAATAGGCCCTTTCGTCTCCCCGCCTTTTGCGGTCTGGAGAACTAATCCCATAGGACTGGTCACTAACAAATCCTCCAATAAGCAAAGGTTAATTCTCGACCTATCTGCTCCCCATGCATCACCTACCCCAAGTCTCAATTCTCTTATTCCATCAGAAGAATTTTCCCTCCAATATGCGACCATAGATAATGCCATCACTGCCATCCTCTCTGCCGGGGTAGGGGCATGGCTGAGTAAAACTGATATTGTAAACGCATTTAAGTTACTCCCTATCCACCCTTCCCTGTGGCATTTACATGGTGTTAAGTGGCCAGGTTCGTATTATTTTTTCACACGCCTCATGTTTGGTTCTAAGAGTAGCCCCAGGATTTTTGAGATGTATTTGCTGAGACGTTGTGCTGGATGCTGCTTAACATCTGTAAATGCCCAACCGTGATACATTACCTGGACGACTTCCTGACCATAGAAAGGAACCTGGTACCCCCTAGTAGCCTCCTGTCCATAACGCGACTGTTCACACAACTAGGGGTACCTGTTTCACCAGCAAAGACTGAAGGTCCAGATATGATCATCAACTTCTTGGGAGTGGTACTGGACTCTGTACATTTGCAGGCTAGCCTCCCCGGGGAGAAAATTAATCGCATCCTAGCAGCCATTGACCTTTACCTAGCAGGAGGCTCGTGTAATAGGAAAGAATTACAAAGAATTACAATCCCTGTTGGGTTCCCTAAATTTCGCCATGAAAATAATTCCACAGGGGAGAGCGTTCATATCCCGTTTGCTTAGGCTATTTCCCCTGTTTCACTCTAATACCGCCCGCATTAGACATTAGACACCGCTGACCTACATATGTAGAGAGAATTTTTGCTAAATTGGAATGGGAAAAGCATTTTTATCCCGGTATGGTCAGATAAGTCAGTGTCATTATGGACGGATGCCGCTGCAAAGTCAGGTTTCGCAGCTATTTGTGGCAATGAATGGATGTGGGGTAAGTGGCCAGGGGAAATTACTGCAATCCCCAAGTTCAAAGACACATCAGCCTTATTCGAGCTTTACCCCATTGTGGCAGCAGCAGTTAAGTGGGGAGCTGGCTGGTCTGGGAACACGGTGCGTTGCTTCTCTGACAACATGGCAACATGCCATGTTGTAAACAAGGGTCGTTCCTCTTCCCTGGCCATCATGCGGTTTATGAGGACTCTCACTTGGCTAGCTGCTAGACACAGTTTTCTGTTTACTTGCATTCATGTTCCTGGGGTGCTCAATATCGCTGCTGATCACTTATCACGGTCTCGGTTTCAGGAGTTCCATGCAGCACTACCAACAGCTATCCCGACACCGACTCCAGCACCTCAGTGGCAGGAATTGGTTTGGGACTAAAAGAATTGCTCTATCACGGGCAACAATTTTCGCAGCTCGGTCTTTCCAATAACACCAGGAAAGCATATGGCAGAGCTTATCATGTTTTCAATAAATTCTTGCTGGACTTTAATGTCACTGACAAATTTTCCATGGAGACTATCATTGCATTTATTTCTTTTTGCCACCTTCATCTAAAACTATCATATAACACCATTAAGTTGTATGTCACAGGTATTCAACATCACGTCCTCACAACCTGGCCTAATAGGCAACAATTTCTGTCATCCTATCAAGTTAAAGCCATACTAAAAGGTATTAAAGACTCCACTCCTTTACCCTCACCATCCAGACTACCCATTCCCGATCTTTTGTTTCAGTCACTATCCAATCTGCTAGACACCTCACCATTCGAAGCCCATACAAACCGTGTAATTAAAACAGCCATCTATCTGGCTTTTTACGTTTTTCTTAGGCCCAAAGAGTTCACCACCACTAGCCATAACTCCCCTGACGTCATCACTAGGTCGAATCTGGTAAAAGTACAAGCTCACTACGTGCTATCCCTACACCATACCAAAACTACTGCTAAAGGACAGACTGTCACTATCACCTATTACCCAACTAACAATAATTGGTGTCCGGTGGAAGTTTTCGACAAATACCTCTCCTCTTGTACCATAGCCCCTACACAACCACTCCTTACTAACAAGCTAACAACGAGTAAATTCATGGTGTATGTTAGGATGTTGTTGGTCCGTTTAGGATTAAACCCAGCAAGTTACTCTGGTCACTCATTTAGAATAGGAGCCGCCACTACAGCTTCTAAGAAGAATATCCCGGCTCACATAATTAAAATTTTAGGCCGGTGGAAGTCCACGGCTTACACAAGATACATCCCTCAGCCCATACAAGAACTGCGCTTAGCATTTAAGCCCATGAATATGTGATATACTATGATATATTTGTAGGATGAATAAACTGGTTATATCTTTTTGCCCTCTTTTATTTCAGGCCTACTGCCTCGTCAGTTCCGGCACACCACAACTGACATTTCCATTCACTGTTTGTCTTATGTTACTAATACTATGGCTTTATGCCGTGACCACAAATGGAAGGCAGGGCCTGAAGTTGTGGGAGGGGCTTGGTTCCCCTTCTTAAGTAGCACCAGCCCTTCCCTCATTACCTGTTAGGTCTGGCAAGTTGCCCCTCCCACCACACCTCCTTTTTAGCACTTCATAAGGTAGGCCCTCTTTTATTTCAGGCCTACTGCCTCGTCAGTTCCGGCACACCACAACTGACATTTCCATTCACTGTTTGTCTTATGTTACTAATACTACGGCTTTATGCCGTGACCACAAATGTGTGTATATATATATATATATATATATATATATATATATATATATATATATATATATATATATATATATATATCTTATGTATATGGAACTTCATTCTAAGTGTAATTTACTATTCATATATGTATTTATAATAAAATACAAGTATGAAATCACATATATATGATTTGCCGTAGGAGGACAGCCTGGGCTGTCACCCCGGGAAGGTAATTATCCTGGGTGCTCCAGGGCTCAAAGCCGTTAAGGGGTTAAGAAAGATTATCCAGTTTTTGGGCACTGCCATTAAAGTGTAAGAACATTTTAATGGCTCTGCATTGCTTCCAGCAATCTGTAAAATAACTTTTACCCATTTTATGAGAGTGAATCAGGGGGATCTAATGAGGGACCCAGGTCCCTCTTCCTTCCCACCATGTAATGTAGAACCCTTTGTGAACATAAAAATACCTTTAATCTAGAATATTTAAATGTGTGAAAAGTTGTTAAATAAATAAAGAATTGCTTATGTCTTAATTTTATCGACAAACAGCACAACAGGATCTCCAGAATTCCTTTTTTTATATCACTGGTTTCATCTGAAGGAGTTTGTAAGGCAACTTCCATTTAGACCAATAGTTCCCAAACATTTTAGGTTCAAGCCGCCCTTTATAACAATAATTTTCCAAGGCGCCCCAAGTCAAAAAAAAAATTCTAGATAGTATATACAAAAAAAAACAAAAACAAAGAGAAAGGGTGCGCCTTTAATACAAAGTAATATATAATAAAAGACAAGTAAAAAATTGAATTAAAGACAAGTAAAAAGTTCAATATAAAAGTCCAAAATAATAATCCACAGCCAATAGAGTAGGTTCTTGTAGATCAGTGGTGGTTTATATTTTCCAATGGAGAAATTTCCAGAGCTAAAATCCAGCTCTGGTATGAAGTGTGTAAAGTGGAATGATCCCCACTCAAGGATATATGGGGTAGTAATTCCTCAGGAGTTCCAACCGAGAATAAAAAAAATAAAATATATAGTGCTCACTGAATAACTGTAGTGTAGATAAAAGAGAATATGAAAAGTACTCACAATGTACTGAGCAGACCTCCTGCTCAGATAATAGCGTATGGGTGGTATAATCCCCACCTAGGGATTCTTTGGCGTTCTTTAAAACGGTGTAAATCCAAATAGGCAGGTTTGAGAGGGTTAAAATTATAAAATGTAATAATATTAGGAATGTGGCTACAACTAATTTATTTTTGATGCCAAAATTCCTTTATTACAATAATATAAAACAAATAAAATAAGATTCTAAACGCGTTTCGACACAATAGGCTTCTTCAAGTAGAATATAATAAAAAGGCCTGTGGTATGTACTGGGCCACTGTTCAGCAGAAATGTTTCCTGGTCAGGGGCCGATCCAGAACCTAATCTTGGGAGGGGCACTGGTAGATTATTTAAAGAAACAATCCAGGCACAATAACCACTACAGCACTCTGTAGTGGTTATGGTGCCAGGAGTGTAATGTTGTCCTTCCAGGGTAAGCAGTAGACAACTTACCAGGGATCTGCTGAGATATGGGCTGTAATATGGGAAGTAGTGTGAATGAGGGGTGCAATGTGAGTGAGGTGAAGTGTGTGAGGAGTGCAGCGTGTGTGTATGTGAGGGGTGCAGTGTGTGTTTATGTAATGGGTGCTGTGTGTGTGAGAGAAGGATGTAGTGTGTGTGTGAGGGTGCAGTGTGTGAGGGCTTCATAGTGCGTGTGGGGGGCAGTGTGTGTGTGTGAGGGGTGCAGTGTGTGCGTAAGGGGTACAGTGTGTGTGGGAGGGCAGTGTGTGTGTATGGGGGGAGTGAGTGTTTAAGGGTACAGTGCAGTGGTGTATTTTGGTTTTGTGCTGCCCTAGGCTTGATGAAACCCAGGCACCCCCAACACACTCACACTGACAGACACACATACATATTTACTGACAGAAATGCATACACACTCACTGACAAATACACACACTCAGTGACAAACACACTGTCATGGAGTAACACTTCCGGGTTCAGCACTCAGCTGTGAGGAGCCGGACCCCGCCCCCCTCTGACACAGCTCTGACGGTATTTAGGGAGACTGGGCCAGAGAGAGGATGTGTGAGCTGCCTCCGCGAGACCGCGGGCTCCACAGGCTAAGCTACTGGGAGCTACTTCCACCAGACTTACCTCTCCACAAGTTCAGACAAGCCGTTCCAGCCTTTGAGTCAATGCAAGGATTGCTGCATGCTATGAAGGATTACTGGAGAACGGATACTTTGCTACTTTACAAGTGGACCATATCTCTGAACTATTGGAGGACTACACATATTAACCTTAAGTATATCTTTCAGCTATTTGTCTACCATATAATTTAATAATGAACTAATGCTTGCTTACTCAAATCTTCACTGCTTCAAGCTACTAATTATATGGAGGACAACTCCTATCATGCTTATTCACTATGAACTGTTTCTTGCTTTGCAAAGACACTTAATGCTTCAAGCTACTAGTTATATGGAGGACAACTCCCATCATGCTTATTCACTATGAACTGTTCTTGCTCTGCAAATATTCTTAGCTACTTGCTTATTGTTTCTATTGAAGATTATTCTCATTTACCTAAAGAATGTTACCTAATGCATCTCTAAGGAAATACTTAATAATGAACTTTGTGTTGTTGATTACTTGCACTTCTTATTGGATTATTGCCTAAATGCAATTCATTTAAGTTTAAAACTTCGGTTGAATCAAGTTACCAGCGATTCTCTCTTTTCTTAAAGCTACAGTATTGATACTTTAAAGATTCTCAGTTTCTTCACAATTGTAATTAGGGAGTTTTACAAGCTGCAGTTGAGTTCCAATCCAAATCACCCAAGTAACTTAACAGAATCACCACCCCAAGAAATGGAACCAGCAAAAGTGAATTCCCAAATTACCTCTTTAACCCACAGGGTTGAAATGCTCACTCAAGGGATGCAGGATTTGCAAATTGCTAATGAAAGACTTCTTTCTTATATTAGAGAAATGCAAAATAAAGTTACACATTTTTCAAGTGACCCTGCTGTCTGCAATCCTGAAACATTTTTTGAAGATCGCTCTAAATATAGAGAATTTTTGAATTCATGCAAATTATTGTTTACTCTGAAACCCAGGGATTACCCCACAGACTGGATTAAGGTCTGGGCACATTCATTTCTGGAAAATGAAGATGCTATTTTGGATTCTTTGGATAAATTTATTGAAGCAATGTCATTACTTTGAGGACCCTAATAAACAAGCTACTGCTGATATTATTACAACAAAGAAATCGTCCTGTGGAGGATTATATAGCTGAATTTAAAAGATGGGCTTCCGAAACCCAATGGAATGATATGATATAGCTCTACGTAATCAGTTCCGTTTAGGATTGTCTGAAACAGTTAAAGATGAACTATCTAGAACTAACCTTCCTCCTACGCTTGATACATTAATTCATCTCTCTATCAGTATAGATAGAAGAATCAGAGAACGTAAAGCTGAAAAGGCTCTCTCTAATTCATTTTGGAAAAAACCCAATCCACCTTTGCGCATTCCTAATAAACCCTTGCAACCAACTGAACCTATGGAAGTTGGGTTTATTAGGGGACCTTTGTCTATTGATGAAAAAACAAGAAGAAGAAATTTAAATCTCTGTATGTACTGTGCTTCTAATCACCATCTCTTGCAAGAATGTTCTCTACTAAAACGCGCTAATGAAGGAAAGCTTAAAATTAATACCTCAATTCTGAAGACACTTCCCTCTTCCTGCTCTCATCAGTTTGCTGTACCTTTAATATTATAGTGGGACAAAGAAAGAATCAAGACTGAAAGTATTATTGACTCTGGAGCTACAGGGATATTCATAGATTCTTCGTTTGTTGAAACCAATAAAATTCCTTATGTGAAAAAAGCATCTTTTATCTCCATCAGAGTTATTGATGGATCTTTAATCCCCTCTGGTCCTATAAAAAATGAAACTATTCCTATCAGGACAATTGTCAATAATAACCATTCAGAATGTCTTGTTTTTGATATAATAAAATCTCCTCCTTTTCCAATCATCTTAGGAATCAATTGGTTACAAACTCATAACCCCTTCATTCGTTGGGCTCCCTTCTCTTTCACCTTTGACTCAGAATACTGTAAGGATAATTGTCTCCCACAGATTCCTATACTTCAATCAAGTCAAGAAATCTCAATACCAGAACAATATTCGGATTATTCTGATGTGCTTAATAAAAAAAAAAAGCTGAAACTCTCCCTCCTCATATAATTTATGATTGTCCTATTGATCTTATTCCTGGTACTCCTATTCCCTTTGGTCACATCTATCCACTTTCTGAAAAAGAATTGGGAATTCTTAAAGAGTACCTTGATAAAAATCACCGTAAAGGTTTCATACATCCTTTTACATCTCCTGCTGCCTCAGGGATCTTTTTTGTAAGAAACAAAGATCAAGCTATACGTCCTATAATTGATTACCGTGCTTTAAATAAAATTACAGTAAAAAAACGCTACCCTCTACCTTTGATTTCTGAATTAATTGAAAGATTACGCACAGCAACTATTTTTACTAAACTTGATCTCCGAGGAGCTTATAACCTAATTAGGATCAAAAAGGATGATGAATAGAAGACGGCTTTCCGTACCAGATATGGCCTGTTTGAAAATGTGGTTATGCCATTTGGACTCTGTAATGCTCCGGCTACTTTCCAACACTTTATTAATGATATTTTCAGAGACCTCTTGGACACTTATGTCATTATCTATCTAGATGATATATTATTTTATTCTGATAACCTTAAAGATCATAGGAAACATGTACGCTCTGTGTTATCCCGATTAAGAATTCACAAACTATATACCAAACCAGAAAAATGTTTATTTGAAGTTAAAGAACTCAATTTTCTTGGCTATATTATTTCGCCTCATTCAATAAGAATGGATGATTCCAAAATAAAATGCATTTTCGACTGGCCTAGACCTTCATCCATCAAAGATGTCCAGAGATTTCTTGGTTTTGCAAATTTTTATAGGAAGTTTATCAAGAATTTCTCTGAAGTAGCCCATCCTCTCCATGCCCTTACCGGAAACAAACATCCCTTTTAGGTGGAATAACAATGCACAAGAAGCTTCTGATGAATTAAAAAACAGATTTTCAACTGCTCCTGTTCTACACCTTCCAAATCCTTCATATCCTTATGTCCTAGAAGTAGATGCATCTGAAAATGCTATTGGAGCAGTTCTTTCTCAGCAAAAGACACCTCAAGATTCTCTCCATCCTGTCGCTTTTCTCTCAAGATCCTTTACCTCAGCAGAAAAGAACTATCCTATTGGAGAAAAAGAATTTTTAGGCATTAAAGTAGCTTTTGAGAATTGGCGTCACCTTCTAGAAGGAAATGAAATTCCTATCATTGTTTACACTGACCACAGGAATCTTGAATACCTCCATTCAAATAAAACTTTGTCTTCCAGACAAATAAGATGGGACCTTTTCTTTGGTTCAATTTTCAAATAGTTTATAGACCTGGATCTCGTAACAAAAAAGCTGATGCTCTCTCCAGAATTCTTCAGAAAAGAAAACCTTTTCAATGTTATCAAACAATAAAATAATTGGACTTACAACTACTATATTGGATGAACTGAAACAATTATCTCACAAGGAACTTGAACTACCTTCTACTCCTAAATTGTTCAAAAAAGATGGAACATTTTATTTCAAAAATAGAATCTACATTCCTCCAAAACTCAGAAAAAACCTCTTAAAATTAATTCATGATTCTCCCCTTGCTGGACATCCCGGAATAAAAAAGACACTTGAACTCTCTACTGGACAATATTGGTGGCCTCGTCAAGACAAAGCCATTGAATCCTATGTTAAGTCTTGTCCAGTTTGCCAAAGGTTCAAAGTGGAACGTCCCCTTCCTTCATTGTTTAATCAATCAAAAAAAAACCTTGAAAGTTCTATGTCCTTATATAAACGGAATTATGATGTTAAAAGGAGAGCTCCTCCTAAATATAAAATTGGTGACACTGTTTGGTTGTCTTCAAAAAATATTTCTACTAATCGTCCTTCTAAGAAACATGGTCCTCTTTTTCTTGGACCTTTTCAAATTGAATCAATTATTAATGAAAATGCAGTAAAATTTAAACTTCCTCCTTCACTTAAATTGCATCCTGTTTTCCATGTTTCACTCCTAAAGTCTTTTCTTACAGACCCCTTCCAAAGGGAGCAATTGTCAAGGCCTGACCCCATTGAAGTACAAGTACCTTACTAAATGGAAGGGTTATGTGAATTCTAGTGATAGAATTCCTCTGAAATACATGCAAAGAAGTTGATTACTGCCTTTCACAGGAGATACCCTCATAAACCGAGGTAATAGCACCCGGAGAGTGCTCCTTAGGTGCTCCTTAGGTGGGGGGTCCTGTCATGGATAGTGATGTACCGAACGGTTCGCTGGCGAACGGTTCCTGGCGAACATAGCATGTTCGCGTTCGCCACGGCGGGCGAACATATGCGCGGTTCGACCCGCCCCTATTCGTCATCATTGAGTAAACTTTGACCCTGTACCTCACAGTCAGCAGACACATTCCAGCCAATTAGCAGCACACCCTCCCTAGCAGACCCTCCCACCTCCTGGAAGGCATCCATTTTAGATTCATTCTCAAGCTGTATGCTTAGTAAGAGGAGGGAAAGTGTAGCTGCTGTTCATAAGATAGGGAAAAGCATAGCTAGGTTAGGGATAAGGGTATGCTTTTTTTTAATTTTATTTTTCTATGTAATGTAAATGCACTTAGTTGTCTGCCACTGCTGCCAGCTTCTGTGCCAGGCTCACAGTGCCCATTTCCCCAGTCAGTGCCACCAATTACATCTGGTGTCACAATAGCTTGGATTTAAAAACAAAAAACTTTTTTCACTGTTATAGATTGAATAGCAGTCAGTTGTCCGCCACTGCTGCCAGCTTCTGTGTCAGGCTCACAGTGCATACTGTGCCCATTTCCCCAGTCAGTGCCACCAATTACATCTGGTGTCACAATAGCTTGGATTTAAAAACAAAAAACTTTTTCTCCTGTTATAGA
>OW240918.1:66418853-66429997 GCA_933207985.1 Pelobates cultripes | reverse complement strand
AAATTGCTCCAGTCTGATAATGACTTCTCTACCCATATTCTAAAAGTCTGTTTTTCTAAAGTCTAAAACTTTTTGTTTTTGTGTGGTGTGACTCAGTCACTGTTCTTATATTAAACCACACTGACTGATGATCACTGGATCCTAAACTTTCACCTACAGTAATATCTGATACCAAATCTCCATTTGTTAACACTAAATCTAGTATGGCCTCTTTACAAGTTGGCTCTTCAACAACTTGTTTTAGAGACAATCCCAGTAGGGAGTTTAGAATATGTGTGCTCCTGGCACAAGTAGCTAATTTTTGTTTTCCAATTTACATCAGGAAGATTAAAGTCACCCATGATGATAACTTCCCCCTTCATTGTCATTTTAGCTATTTCCTCAACTAGTAGATTATCTAACTCTTCAATTTGTCCTGGGGGCCTATAAATCACACCTACACGAGTTACTGTGTGATTACCAAATTCTAACGTAGCCCAAACGGACTCTATGTTTGCCTCACTAACTTTTATTAGGCTAGATTTTATGCTATCCTTCACATACAAGGCCACCCCTCCCCCTTTCTTGCCTTCCCTATCTTTCCTATATAAAGAGTACCCTGGTATTGCTATGTCCCAGTCATTTTTCTCATTGTACCATGTCTCAGTAACAGCGACTAAATCTACACTATCAGTTGCCATTATTGCCACAAGTTCATGGATCTTATTCCCTAAACTGCGAGCATTTGTAGACATGACTCTAAGCTTATCATTTTTTAACACACTTGCTACAGGCACCTTCTGTCCTTGTTTTGGGGGACAATTGGATTGATGTTTTATCACCCTTTTGCCCCCCCCCCTCCTAGTTTAAATACATCCTAGCAAAACCTCTGAACTGCTCACTGAGAACATTTGTTCCCTTTTGAGAAAGATGCAAACCATCTTTTTTTGTACAGCTTATTTCCATTCCAAACAGAGCTACCATGAGAAATAAAGCCAAATCCTTGCTCCCGACACCATTCACCAAGCCACAAATTAAAGTCCCTAATACGCATCCGCCTGTCGTTCTGAGTGTTATGCACAGGCAGACAAAGATAAAGCACCGCGCTTACAGCAGCAGTGACTTAGTATCCAACAGCTTAAAATACATAGTAAAAACAAAGAAAAACGTTACCTGCGCTCTGGCCTAGATCCCCATGTGCATTTGAACAAAAAAGGAGGCTCTTTAGTTCTATTCTAAATGGCCATTTGAATATGTAAGCTCACCAGCCACGTCAAGGCAAGCCTCAATATGTATATATAATTATGCACAGGCAGAACTTCAGAGAATGACAGTGTGGAAGCAACCTGCCGTATATCATTGGCAAAAACACTAAAAACTTCCTTAACCTCTGAAACCTCATTGCAAGCCAAGTCATTTGTCCCTAGATGGACAAGTACATCCAATTCCCCTTCCTGCTTTGCTTGCTTAACAATATTACAGATACGTCTCCTGTCTCTGTGAGCAGTAGCTCCGGAAGACACCTCACAAGACCACCGTTGTCCATCTCCACACCTCTTATAATGGAATCCCCCAACAACAACAACTGCTTTCTATTAGGCCTCACCATAGTCTCCAAGCCGGTCTCCACAACACCACTAGTCTCAGTGCCTCTCTCCACAACACCACTAGCCTCAGTGCCTCTCTCCACAATACCACTAGTCTTAGTGCCTCTCTCCACACCACCACTAGCCTCGGTGCCTCTCTCCACAACACCACTAGCTTCAGTGCCTCTCTCCACAACACCACTAGCCTCAGTGCCTCTCTCCACAACACCACTAGCCTCAGTGCCTCTCTCCACAACACCACTAGCTCAGTGCCTCTCTCCACAACACCACTAGCCTCAGTGCCTCTCTCTACAACACCACTAGCCTCAGTGCCTCTCTCTACAACACCACTAGTCTCAGTGCCTCTCTCTACAACACCACTAGTCTCAGTGCCTCTCTCCACAACACCACTAGCCTCAGTGCCTCTCTCCACAACACCATTACACTCTGAAAGTGCAGAAAATGAATTATGAAGAGCAACAGACTGTGCAAAATGCCTTTTATCCACAACTCTAAGTCTACCAGATCCTACAGTAATCCATCTGCCTTTCCTAGCATGTCTCTGCGGCAGTGGCTTTGCAGCAGTTCCAGTCTGAGTTTCTTCACCAGATAATTTACAAATCTCAGACTTCAAAAATACAATCTCCTGCCGCAAGATAGAGAACTGTCTACAGATTAGACAACAATCAAACCTCCAAAAAGTGGAACGTGAAACAAATGCATAGCAATTGTTACACTGAACTAAGTCTGCCATTCCAATTATGAGAATAATTTAAATCTAACAAATCTTAACTTTTTTCTTTATCCTCCTGAATACCTCAGATTACCTCCAGTTTATCCCCAGAATATCTCCAACTACACACTTAGAAACAGCACTTAGAAGTAGCACCAAGCTATATTAGACAAGCTAATGGAACCAGGCCTTATATAACTCCTAAAATCACCGCCCACTAGGAATGTTTAACACCTGGGTAGGCCTCTGCTTATTTGCAAACAATAGCTAATTAACCAGCAATCAACAGCAAGTAACTAGCTTAATCAAATCAAATACCTTATAATTACCAACAGGAATTCAAACCTTGGGCAATCAGTAACCTTTTCCTACAGATGAATCTTACCTGTAACAGTAGAAAAGAAAGCTCTTAGCACAACTCTTAGACAGTTGAAGCTTCTGTCAAACTCTCCAGAATATCTCCAACTACACACTTAGAAACAGCACATAGAAGTAGCACCAAGCTATATGATGATACCCCTGGCACTGCTCCTGGTGCTGATAACTGGGGGCCCCCTAACAATTTTGTCCCCGACATCCCTCTGTTCACTGTGACTCCTGGTATTCAGGGAGACGTGACCAGCTATAGCTCCCAGGATTTTATGGAGCTGTTACTTGGGGATGATTTTTTAGGGCAGATAGTTACACAGACAAATATTTATGAAGCGCAGTATCTGGCACAAAATGCAGCAAGTCACCTTGCCACAAAAGGGAGCTGGTACCCCACCAGTGTGTCAGAGTTAAAACAGTTCTGGGCACTAACCATGCTAATGGGAATTATAAAAAAAAGCCCAGCATCCAAATGTACTGGTCCAAAAACCCAGTATGCAATACTCCCATTTTCTCTCAGACCATGAGTAGGCCCAGATACCAATCAGTACTGTGTTTTCTGCACTTCAATGATAATTCGAAGTGCCACCCCAAAGATCATCCACAGTATGACAAACTTTATAAAATCCGCCCCCTAATTAACCATTTTAATAAAGAATTTGGCATAATTTATACTCCCCAAAAGAATATATGTATTGATGAGTCCCTAATGAAGTACAAGGGTAGACTGGGGTTCAAGCAATACATCCCAGCCAAAAGATCCCGGTATGGCATCAAGCTATACAAGTTATGTGAAAGTAGCAGTCGGTATGTTATGGACAAAATACTTGAAAGGATAAAATATATTTTTTACTGTGTACATGTGTGCTCAGTAACTATTTCCTTTGTAAATTCCTCCCATCCGGCTACCCTCCCCCCTTCCCATCGAGCAAGCCTCGTGTAACAAATTCCTGTGTTAAAAGAACAGCTTCCTTTACTAACTCCTCCCCCACTTCCTTTGTGCAAGCTAACAGCTATGTGCCACGTGTAACAAAATGGAGAATCACTGTTAAAGTAACTGTTTCCCCTTCAGCCCCTCTCTGTTCAGTAACTACTCACTCCCCCTCCCATCGTGTAAACAAGATGGAGCTGGAATGTGGGTGGGAGAACTCTGTAATGATGACATTACATCCTGTAGGGTGGGTTTAGACAAGACCCCTTAGACTGTTAACCAATTGTTGAATGTATACTGTATGTTAACTGTGACTCTGTGCGTGATGTATTTCTGCTTTAAAAGAGGCTCCCACTCCGGGGAATAAAGCATTCCTCAGGTTTTTCACTAATCAGAAACTTTGTCTCCGGTGTGAATTACTTCTAGGAAGAGCGTGCATGCATTAATTAATCAATCAATTTGGAAGGAGTAGATAGACAATTAATCAAAGTTTGCTTTGATCTAAATCAGGTATGTTTATACCTTCAGAGTATATGAAGGTAAAGAAAGCCACTGGGATCCCCCAGGTTGACCTGATGTAGTTGGGACTAGCGGAAAAATAGTTTGGGATCTAATGAACCCGCTACTGAACAAGGGGTACCACCTCTACCTTGATAATTATTACAATAGCATACCCCTCCAAAAAATGCTATATTGTTTTGAGACTGTGGTCTGCGGCACTATCCGCAAGACACGCACTGGCTTCCCCAAGGCTCTGGCAGAGAAAAAAAATTAAAAAGAGGGAAATGGCTGCCAGGACGAACTTCTGGCTCTGAAATACAGAGACAAAAAGGAAGTGTTCATACTGACTACCATGCACAGTGAACACACACGCAGAGTCGCAATCCGTGCAGACAGGAAACAAGACGGCTGCCTGTCTGCATTAAGCAATACAATAAACAAACACATGGGGGGAGTTGACCTGTCTGATCAACTGTTGAAGCCATATCTGATAAGGAGAAAGACCAGGGCCTGGTATAAGAAAGTGGGTATTTATTTAATGCAAATGGCTACTCACAATGCATTCATCCTTTTCAAAATGGCAAATCCTCAGCTGAAATGTACTTTTCTTACATTTCAGTTTCAGCTAATTTCTGTGCTGCTCACTGAGTGCCACAGTGGGGGCCATCAGCAGGGCCTAGCAGCAGAGATATTCAGACAGGTCACTTCTGCTTTCGGATACCACCAACTCCCCCCAAAAAGACCACCCAGAAAAGGTTACCAGAGAGGCATTCGAATGGAGACCAGTTTCTACTGCCATGATTGTCCCTCTCAGCCTGGCCTTTGTATTGGGAACTGTTTGAAATTATTTCATACTCAGGGCCAATAAATTCTCAATACAACTAATATTCTTGTTGTATTTCTTCTGTTATTTGACCACTGACTATATATATATATATATATATATATATATATATATATATATATATATATATTTACTTTTATTTAGTTAATTTGGGTGGATGATAGTTCCTGGGAAATTGGGGAGTTTAGTGCGTATGCTAGGGGTAAAAATACAAATAAAAAAAATCCACAAAAAAATAAAATAACATTATTATAACATTGTTTTGTTAAAGTTCTTGTGTAAAAAGTTCAAAATGCTTAGGAAGTACAGTTAGAGAATTCTGACAGCGGATTCAGAGGTGACAGACAGTGCCTCAGAGTTTGACCCAAAATGGGACATGGACCCAGCGTAAAAAGTCAAAGTTTGAAACAAACCTGAAATGGCTGAGTCTCAAATTTGCCCCTTCAACATCCACACAGTCACACACACAGTCAGAGACACACACACAAGTCAGACAGACAGACACACACACACACTAACAGACACACACACTCACTTCTTTTTTTTTTAATTTAACCCCCCCAGCCTCCTTAACTTTGGGAATGCTGGGGGGGGGGTTCTCCCATTTCCTAGTGGTGAATATGATGTCATATTCCGGCTCCCAGCCTCCATCTGCGGGCGGCGCACGAGGGATCTGAGCAGAGCGCGCAGGGGGAAGTGCTCCCTCGCCAGCGCTGCCCACCTGGACTGTTAGCTGCAATGCTAACTAGGCATTTGCCCCGGGCATTTGGGGGAGGCTTTTTTTTCCGCCCCCTGGAAAATGCCGTCCAAGGCAAATGCCTTGTTAGCTTCATGGCTAAAATGTCCCTGGGTACACACGGGGGTATTGCTGTAATCAGACGACATAGCTGAGTGACATATGAAGTGTTATACTGCCGTAGCACACCTAAGCATTGTAAACTATGCAGTAAAATCTCAAAGTGTGTGTCAAAAAGGCAGAGAAAGTGCTTACTACTACTAGACTTGGTACTCAATAGCGAAAAAATGATCCCACCCTAAGGTTCAAAACGGGCCTTTTGAAATACCCTGGGGTGTCTTCTTTAAAAAATGGTAGGCCTTTGTGGGGGAAGTTTGAATTCTAAACCTGTCAAATGCTCCAAAATGGGACATGGACCCAGCATAAAAATTTATAGTTTGGAACAAACCTGAAATGGCCGAGTCTCAAATTTGCCCCTTCAAAATCCACATATACCTGGGAAAGGTACACACGGGGGTATTGCTGTACTCAGACGACATAGCTGAGTGACATATAAAGTGTTATACTGCCGTAGCACACCTAAGCATTGTAAACTATGCAGGAAAATCTCAAAGTGTATGTCAAAAAGGCAGAGAAAATGCTTACTACTACTAGACTTGATACTCACTAGCAAAAAATGATCCCACCCTAAGGTTCAAAATGGGCCTTTTGAAATACCCTGGGGTGTCTTCTTTAAAAAATGGTAGGCCTTTGTGGGGGAAGTTTGAATCAGCAACCTGCTATTAGACCCCAAAATGAGTCATAAACCTATAAAAGTCATCTCTCAAAATTCTACTGTAAAAACTGAAATGGTCAGGTCTCCTTTATGGCACTGTAGTGTCACGAAATAGTGTCAAAGGCATACATTGGGGGTATTGTTTTACTCAGCAGACTTAGCTGAGCATAATTAGCGGTGTTTAATCATAGTGGAACATATAAAATATACAAAATGTCAGCACAAATGTAAAGCTTAAGTAAAAAATGCGAAAAATATTTTTTTACCACAAATTTTGACATATAATGGTGAAAAAATGGCGACATGTTAAGGCACAATATATGCCATATGAGATACCCTGGAGTGTCTACTTTCACAAATGGTAGGCCTTTTTGCGGTTATTGAAACAGTCAAACTGGTATAATGGCCCAAATTGAAACATAAGCCCTGCAAATCCGTCTCTCAAAATTCTACTCTAAAAACTGAAATGGTCAGGTCTCCTTTATGGCACTGTAGCGTCACGAAATAGTGTCAAAGGCATACATTGGGGTGTTGTTTTACTCAGAGGACTTAGCTGAGCATATGTGATACTTATTGTGTAACACTTCTTTAATTGGAACTCAACTGCAGAATTTTCTGAGTGCAGGAACAATAAGTTTCACCTCCTTTTATATTGAAGTGAAACAATGGTGACTGTATCTTTAAATAAATAAGCAGGAAAAAATGCAAAGTTAGTTCCAACTTGAATAAGATGGAATAATTTATGAGTAATTTAATAATGAAGTTGGACAGGCTTGCAGTTTGAATAAATTGATATTGGTAGGAAGAATTAGCCTTAGCAACAATCCCTATTTGTTAAGTGAGAGATTAGAGAAATTAAATACTGTAAAATAATTGATATGACTTGGTTTCCTTGGCAAAAGATTTACTTAACTTAGAGGCAGTCTGGCACTGGAAGGGTTAATTCACCCAATGGAGGAGAAGATAGGAGTCTCTTTTAACAAACTGAAAATCAGGAGTGGAGAGAAAGGTAGTCCGTTTTTGCAAGCCGAGGTCTGGAAGAGGAGAAGGTAGGAGTCCGTTTACAAGCCGAGGTCTGAGAGAGGAGAAGGTAGAAATCCGTTTACAAGCCGAGGTCTGGGAGAGGAGAAGGTAGAAATCAGTTTACAAGCCGAGGTCTGGGAGAGGAGAAGGTAGAATTCCGTTTACAAGCCGAGGTTGAGAAGTGGAGCCGGTAGCATCAAGTAGAGCAGCTGATCTCACTGCAGCACCTGAGTGAATAATCCAGCCCTTTGAATCTGGCGCGGTCTTCCTAAGTATCGTGGAAGGACCGCGTCAGAAAAAGGGGCGGGGCTAAGCACCGTGAACCAGGAAGTAGGTTCCGGCGGCAGCATGAATGTTAGAGTATACCTGACAGCATAATTAGCGGTGTTTTATCATAGTGGAACATATCAAATATACAAAATGCCCAGCACAAATGTAATGCTTAAGTAAAAAATGCAAAACATATTTTTTTACCACAAACTTTGACATATAATGGTGAAAAAATGGCGAAATGTTAAGGCACAATATATGCCATATGAGATACCCTGGAGTGTCTAATTTCACAAATGGTAGGCCTTTTTGCAGTTATTGAAACAGTCAAACTGCTATAATTGCCCAAATTGAAACATAAGCCCTGCAAATCCGTCTCTCAAAATTCTACTCTAAAAACTGAAATGGTCAGATCTCCTTTATGGCACTGTAGCGTCACAAAATAGTGTCAAAGGCATACATTGGGGGTATTGTTTTACTCAGAAGACGTAGCTGAGCATAATTAGCTAAAAAGTGTCAAAATACCCTTAAATAAATAGCTTGTGATGTTTTCTTTATATAAATATATACTTTTGTGTAGCAATTTTGTTTTCTGTGACGGCTGTTAAACTTACAAGTCAAACATACCAACTTCTAAATTTTTTTCACATTTAAATTTTATATTACTCCTTGTATTTTGTGACCTGTAACTTTTAAAATAAGCTGAAATCCTTTACATATTATGCACTTTGAAAAACAAGACACCTAAATGAATTTATTTTGAATTACTTTTCCTAAGCTGGACATATTATGCACACACTATTATTGCCAAAACTGTGAAAAAATTTTTTTTTTCATTTTTTTAATAATAAATTAGATTTTATATATGTATAAGTCACATCAAAGTAAAGCCCATCTTGTCCTTTAAAAAACGATATATAATATGTGTTGATTCAATAAATGAGAGCGATGCAAATTGCAGTTGAACGCAAACAGCAAAAAATGCAAAAATAGCTTGAGTCCTTAAGGGTATGTCCATCTTCTGAAGCTGCGTCCTTAAGGGGTTAAAAGAAGCAAAATTACCACAACAAGAGGACATAGTTTTAAATTAGAGGGGCAAAGGTTTAAAAATAATATCAGGAAGTATTACTTTACTGAGAGGGTAGTGGATGCATGGAATAGCCTTCCATCTGAAGTGGTAGAGGTTAACACAGTAAAGGAGTTTAAGCATGAATGGGATAGTCATAAGGCTATCCTAACTATAAGATAAGGCCAGGGACTAATTAAAAGTATTTTGAAATATTGGGCAGACTAGATGGGCTTAATGGTTTTTATCTGCCATCACATTCAATGTTTCTATGTTTCTATGATCACGCCTCCATATTGAGTCAATAAAGTGCTTAAAACAGTACCAGGATTAATGAGATTTTGCTGATATTTCGAACTGATAAAGTGGGAGGTAGGGGACCTTTTTCAGTTAGACTGTGTCTCTAAGAGTCTTAGAGTGTTGTGTCTTTTGACTTGGACTTGGGTTCATAACCACAAGACCTCTGTTCATACAAGTTAAAGGATCTGCAAATATGTATTTAGTTAGGAAGAAAAAAATAACCATTAGTAGACAAGTAATAGAAATACTGATAACCAAATTGATTTACTAGTTGAGTTCAAAACAATTTAAAAACATTATACCTTTTGCACTTTAATTGCTGTTAATGAAGAAAATTGACATATTACATACGTAAAGAATGTATTAACCATATAGATAGTTCTGGACTTTAATTGCTGTTTAAAAAAAAAATGCACATTTTAATGTTTTATAAATATTTTATGGTTATTACAGTCAATTACACTTTTTACTAAAGCATGTTTAGGTGCTCCACTATCACAAAACACATTTTAAATATATCAAAGGATGTATCTTTAGTGTTTTAGCAGTTAAACAATTATACAAGAATAGATATAAGATCAAATGTTTTTTAAAAACACCCTTTGCAATATATATATATATATATATATATATATATATATATATATAAAAATATATGAAAATAAGGTGCACTCACAGGTCTTAAAAAGTGCTTCTTTTTATTTTACATGCAAATTACATGTGCAAAAAAAATCTACAAACAAATCGACGTCTAAAGGGTCTTTTTCAAGATACATAATATATATATCTCAAATGTTGATAATTATTTGCAACATTTAAATACACGAATTTGAAGTTTGGAATTCAGTGAGTGCTCTCATTTTTGTATTGGAATATACACTTTGCGCTGTGCAGTGCAGCACCTTGATATATAGTGGAAAATTGTTTCATACTTACCGTAATTTTCTTTTCTTGATAATTATTCATGGCAGCATTTACTCATGGGTTAGCTCCTCCCCTTAGAGCAGAAAGGACAGGAAATAGAACTTTGAAACTGGTATAAATAGATCCTCCCCCTTCCCATCAGGCACACTTTTAACTAGCTTCACAACTCCTATAGTAGATGGGTGGGAACGTAATGCTGCCATGAATAATTATCAGGAAAAGAAAATTACGGTAAGTATGAAACAATTTTCCTTTTTCCTGACCATTATTCATAGCAGCATTTACTCATGGGGAATACCCAAGCAATACATATCGAGGGAGGGACATAGTTCAAAAACAGCTAATAGCTATAAAACTATTTTTGAGCTGTATAAATCTCAGAAGACTTTACAAAGCCAAACAAGAATCAATAGGAAATTGTCATAAAATCTGCTCAGACAAGATAATTTTCCCTAGAGGCTGCAAGGTCAGCAACCTCCTGGCATTCAATATCTGAAATATCCTGAATAAATATAGAGAGTCAGATAGGAATTAAAGCCATGATAGCATAAGCTAGAGAAGGATAATGTAATTCTGATATAACATTTAAAACCAAATTAATTTCATCATATCAGAACCTTGACAAAGTCATAACTTCCAGACATCATACTGGAACAAACAGATAATATTGGATGAGAACAGACACACCATGCTATTAAACACGGGGAGAATTACACTGAGAATCCTACTACTTACTGGATGTATTTATTAAATACGATTCACTCCGCTTCCTCTTGCCTTGTGAACTACTTACCTGAAGATACAGGAACAAATCAATATCTGCCTTTCAGAAAGAGGCAGAGCCTA
This sequence comes from Pelobates cultripes, assembly GCA_933207985.1. Taxonomy (NCBI): domain Eukaryota; kingdom Metazoa; phylum Chordata; class Amphibia; order Anura; family Pelobatidae; genus Pelobates; species Pelobates cultripes. Next base: position 66,419,114 of record OW240918.1, on the reverse strand, counting down.
GAGAGAAATAAGAGTCTATTTTTTAAAACATTGCAACAATGATCCGATGTTGCTAAATTCAGATTCACAACAATACCTCACAACATGGATGAATTGATACAGCAATAATCAGTCACAGGCAAAGGCAAGAAGAATCATATACAGATTAGATGAGGAAAAAAATAAATATCGGTATGAACTATAGAATGTAGAATGTATAAATACATAGGAGTGTACACACACACAAAAAAAAATTGATCCTGTTAACCCCTTAAGGACGCT
>OW240918.1:66292853-66404298 GCA_933207985.1 Pelobates cultripes | reverse complement strand
CCCAGCGCCAAGGGAGTCTGGCGCTGGAGAAAGGTAAATGCTGAAGGGGTTTTAAACACACACTCTCACGAACAGACACATACACACTAGCTAACAGACACACATTTACTGACAGACACACTCAGCGACGTACATACATACTCACTAACAGACAGACACACATACACACTCACAAAACATACATTCTCACTGACAAACACACACTCGCTAACAGACATCAAACAGACTCACTAACAGACACACGCAAACACTCAGTAACAGACGCACACAGTAACACACTCACTGACACACACGCACTCACTGACACAAACTAACACACACACTGACACTCACTAGCAGACACACTCAATAGCAGACACACACAAACACACTCACCAGCAGACACCCACCCACTCTAACACACACATACACTCTAACATTAACACACACATACACTCTAACATTAACACACACATACACTCTAACATTAACACTAACACACAGTCAGGGTCTTACCTGAGTTGGGAGTCTGTAGCGCAGATATGATGCTCACCCTTGCAGATAGCCACAGGCCGAGGTGGTCAGGTAAGAATTCACCTGGCCTGTGGGTCTGTGCACGGGGGCTGTGCAGGATGCAGTACCAATACGCAGGACAGGCAAGGACTGAACCAGCAGGATGGTCGAGGGATAGCCGAGGTCAAAGGATGCCAGAGGACAGGAACAACGAGGAGTAGCCGAAGTCAAGGGATGCCAGAAGTCAGAATAAACGAGTCAGGAAGCCGGGGTCAATAATGCGAAGCGATGAAACAGGAACACTAGAACAAACAGGATCAAAGACTTGACACTGAGCACAGGGCGAGGCTGGGTTTATATACCCTGCTGATGACTGATCAGAGTCAGGTGAAACACAGCCAAGTCAAGGTGCAGCCCCCAGAGTAGTAGCCATGTCAGGATGAACAGGACTGGAATCAGTCTTCACTGTAAATAGCTGCTGTGGCTCAGAGGTAGAAAGCAGGACCAGGACTGAGAAGATCCCCGGTTCAAGTCCCCTGTTGGGAACTCCAAGAGCGACCACGTCTTGCCGTCTGTCTATCAGGTGAGAACCGTGACACACACATACACTCTAACACACACACACACTCTAACACTAACAAAACTAACACACAAACACTTTTTTTTGTTTAATCCCCCAGCCTCCTTACCTTTGGGAGTGCTGAGGGGATTCCCTGGGGGTCCAGTGGTGTTGCTGGGCGGCTGGTCATGCGGGCGCACGAGGGAGCATTCTCCCCTGAGCGCTCTCTGCCCAGCTACCTTGCGTTCCACGTAGTGATGCCGGAGCCGGAATTATGTCATTTTCCGGCTCCGGCATCACTGCGGTACGTGGGCCATGAGGTGGCCAGCTCCTGGGCCCCCCAGGAGAAGAGGCAGGGCGGCAGCCGCGACCACTGCGAACCCGGTATATACGCCACTGGTGGGAAGGCTTCATAAGCCTTTCCCCACCTGCGGAGCTCAGTCTGCGTTTTGACTGGTATTATGGATTTTTATTTTGCCTTTTTTGGGGCTGCAAAAAAGAAGGTTTGAGAAAAAAGAAGACATCAAATTGTAAGTATCATTTTTACTTATTTATAGGTATTTAGTTTTATTGTCTCCCCCTCACTATGGGTTTAATATTTTTTTGGGTGGGGGGTATTTTTACATTTAGCCCCCATGGTGAGGCCCGGGGGGTGGACACTAGGTCTCCCCCATTGTCCCTCAGAGCCCCCACCCTCCGCTCATGGGTGAGGGCAAGGGGGGGGCAATAGGTTCCCTCCATTGTTATTTAGTGCCCCCACCTGCCGCTTATCAGTGGGGGCGGGGGGAGGACAATAGGTCATCCCCCCATCTTCATTTAGGGCCCTCACCCACCACTCATGGGTGGGGGCCAGGGGGGGGAACAATAGGTCTCCCCCCATTGTCCTTTATTGCTCCCACCCACTGCTCATGGGTGGGGGCCAAGGAGGACCCTATGTCCCTCATTTAGTTAAATAGTCCTGCGGTGCACGGGTGGGGGCTCGGGGGGAACACTATGTCACCCCTGCTAGTTAATAGATGCCCGACTATGGAGCCATTTATTGGAGGTGGGGTGCTTTATTTATTTTCTATTTTTTACAACAGTGAGCAGCCACAGGCTGTTGACTGTTTAGTAGACATGCCCCTACTCGCGGTATTGTGAGTATGGGCACATTAATTCCTAATACGAAGTAAATTTCACTTAGTATTAATAAAGTAGGCGGAAAGACCAATTTTGATATTTCAGCCTTTTAGTAGATAGCTCCCTAATAACATGAGCATCTACTAAGCAGCTGCAAGATGCATTCCGCAGCACAGATCGGATCAAAATCTCATTCATTTAAATGAAATTCGAATCGACCTAAAAGTACAGAATGTCATCCTAACATGAATGAACAAACTATTCTCATTCTATTGGGATGAAATTCAGTGGTTTCACCAGCGTTCTGTCTAAATGACAGGACGTTCAGGAATAGTGAAATTAGGCATTGTGAGTAGAGTTGAGCGAACCCGAACATTACGTTTTTTTAAACCCCGAACACGGACATATCACTGTATGTTCGGGTTGGAGTTCGGTGTTCAGCGATTTAATGGCACATTTTGAAAGGCTGCAGGGCAGCCAATCAACAAGCATTTGACTCGTGTGCCCTTAGAAGCCATCACAGCCATGCCTACTAATGGCATGGCTGTGATTTGCCAGTGCAGCATGTGACCCAGCCTCTATATATAAGCTGAAGTCGCGTAGCACCGCACGCACATGAGGTCTTATTAGTGTAGGGAGAGGATGCTGCCGCTTTCAGGGACAGATTAGGAAAGAATTCTGCAAACTAGTACATTAGTGGGGTGCACTTCATATCTGAGAGTCAAATAGAAGCTTCAAATACTGCGGTTACATCTGAGTTTTAAAAAGTCCATTTTTTTGGGTGCTAAATAGTACATTAGTGGGGTGCACTTCAAATCTGAGAGTCAAATAGAAGCGTCAAATAGTGCGGTTACAGCGCTGTTGTAAACATTCTAATTGTTTTGCTGCTAAACTGCTAAATAGTAAATTTGGGTCCTGCGCTTCATATCTGAGAGTCAAATAGAAGCGTCAAATACTGTGATTACATCGCACTTTCAAAAATTCTAATTTTTTTCGTGCTAAATAGTACATTTGCGGCCTGTGGTACATTTCTTGCAGTCCAATAAACTAAAAAAAAAATTGTTAACTATTGGCGGTTACATTGTCGCCTGACATAAAACATCTGTTAGTTTGGTGGGTGAACGCAAAGAATGAGGGGAGAGTCAAATAAAGGACGTGGACCGGGTCATGGTGCTGCTGGTATTGGTGGAATCCCTGTTGCAAGGAGAGGACGTGGTCGATCTGTGCCAGCTACACGCACATGTGAAACACCTTCCTCATGTGCGAGTATGCGACAGAACCTTCAGTGTTATTTGGTAGGCCCGAATGCCGCTCTACGAATGATGAGGCCACAGCAAGTACAGGCGATAGTAGATTGGATGGATGCCTCCAGTTCCTGCACATTATCTCCCACCCGGTCCCCTGCTGAAAGCTCAGAGTTGGCACCTGCAGCCCATGGCCATCTGTCTTTCACCTCACCCCCTTGCAAATCAGCCAAGCAGTCTGAGCCACAAGTCATGCAGCAGTCACTTTTTGATGACTGTGCTGGCAGGGTTTCCATGGGCCATCCACCTAGCCCTGCCCCATAAGTGGAAGAGATTGAGTGCACTGATGCACAACCACTTATGTGTCAGGATGTGGACATGCAAGGACCACCGCAGCACGTCTCTGATGATGACGAAACACAGGTGCCAACTGCTGTGGCTTTCGGTAGTGTGCAGACCGGCAAGGAGGACAGGGTTGAGGAGTGGAAGATGATGTGGAGGATGATGAGGTCCTAGACCACACATGGAATGAAGGTCATGTGAGTGACGTGTCCAGTTTGGAGGAAGAGGCGGTGGTCACACAGAGGCACCAGCACAGCATAAGAGGGAGCAGGGTGCAAAAGCGGAGCGGCCGTCCCCTAGATGGTATGCCTGCTACTGCCCACCGCACCCAGGGACCGAGAACACCAAAGCAGGCTCCAAGGAGTTCTCTGGCGTGGCAGTTCTTCAGTCAATGTGCTAACGAGAAGACACGAGTGGTTTGCACGCTGTGCAATCAGAGCCTGAAGCGAGGCATAAACGTGCTAAACCTGAGCACAACCTGTATGACCAGGCATTTACATGCAAAGCACGAGCTGCAGTTGAGTAAGCACCTCAAAAGCCAAGAAAGGTCTCAGGCTCCTCCTGCTTCCTCTTCTGCTGCTGTCTCGGCCTCTTCCTCCACCTCTGGAGTCACAGTTGCACCTGCCACCCCGCAAACAGAGGAAGTGGCAGCAACGCCACAATGTCCGCCACCGTCCCCAAGCGTCTCCACACTGTCCCATGGAAGTGTTCAGCTCTCCATCTTCCAAACACTGGAGAGAAAGAGGAAGTACCCCCCTACCCACCCGCAATCCCTGGCCCTGAATGCCAGCATATTAAAATTCATGGCCTTTGAAATGCTGTTATTACGTCCGGTGGAGACGGACAGTTTTAAAAACCTGATGGCGGTGGCTGTCCCACAGTACGTGGTTCCCAGCCGCCATTACTTTTCCAGGCGAGCCATCCCTTCCCTGCACAACCAATTGGCGGACAAAATCAGGTGTGCACTGCGCAACGCCATCTGTGGCAAGGTCCACATAACCACAGATACATGGACCAGTAAGCACGGGCAGGGACGCTATATCTCCCTAACAGCACACTGGGCAAATGTAGTGGCGGCTGGGCCTGAGGCAGATAGCAGTTTGGCGAATGTCCTTCTGCCACCGAGAATTGCAGGGCATTTCTCTTTGCCTCCTGTTGCCTCCTCCTCCTACTCCGCTTCTTCCTCCTCTACCACCTCCTCATCTGGTCAGCATAACACCTTCACCACCAACTTCAGCACAGCCAGGGGGAAACGACAGCAGGCTGTTTTAAAACTCATATGTTTGGGGGAAAAACCCCACACCGCGCAGGAGCTGTGGACGGGCATGGAACAACAGACCGATGAGTGGTTGTTGCCACTGAGCCTCAAGCCCAGCCTGGTGGTGTGCGATAATGGGCGAAATCTCGTAGCAGCTCTGGGCCTAGCCGGTCCCTTGCCTGGCGCATGTGCTGAATTTGGTGGTGCAGAAATTCCTGAAAAACCGATATATCAGAGCTGCTGCAGAAAGTGTGGGCCATCTGTGCGTGCTTTCGGCGTTCTTAGCCTGCTGATGCTCGCCTGTCTGCGCTGCAGCGTAACTTCGGCCTTCCCGCTCACCGCCTCTTATACAACGTGCCCACAAGGTGGAACTCCACCTTGCACATGCTGGAGAGACTGTGTGAGCAACAGCAGGCGATAGTGGAGTTTCAGATGCAGCATGCACGGGTCAGTCGCTCTGCGGAACAGCACCACATCACCACCAATGAGTGGGCCTCCATGCGAGACCTGTGTGCCATTTTGTACTGTTTCGCGTACTCCACCAACATGGCCATTGCCAATGATGCCGTTCTCAGCCTTACTATCCCACTTCTATGTCTCCTTGAAAAAACATTTTGGGGGCGATGATGGAAGAGGATATGGCACAGGAGGAAGAGGAGGAGGAAGAGGGGCCATTTCCACGGTTATCAGGCCAGTCATTCACAAGTGGCTTGGAGGGTGGGTTCCTGCACCAGCATAGGCCAGGTATACAACTGTCCAGTCAGGGCACAGTTCTGGAGGATGAGGAGGAGGATGATGAGGATGAGGATGAGGATGAGGAACCGTATTCACAGCAGAGTGGCACCCAACGCAGATCGTGGGCATCACTGGAGCGTGGCTGGGGGGATACGGAGAACTCAGACGATACACCTCCCACAGAGGACAGCTTGTCCTTGCCTCTGGGCAGCCTGGCACACATGAGCGACTACATGCTGCAGTGCCTGCGCAATGACTGCCGAGTTGCCCACATTCTAACTGGTGCAGATTACTGGGTGGCCACCCTGCTGGATCCCCGTTACAAGGACAACATGCCGTCCTGAATTCCATGACTGGAGCATGATTGGAAGATGCGCGACTACAAGCACACGCTGGTAGACGCGCTGCTGAGGGCATTTCCAACTGACACCGGGGGCTCAGTGGAAGCACAAGGCGAAAGCAGAGGAGGAGGAAGAGGTCGCCAACGCAGCTGGGGCACCGCCAGCACCTCAGAAGGCAGGGTTAGCATGGACGAAATATGGAAAAGCTTTGTCAGCATGCCACAACAACCAGCACCACCATCTAATATGGAACGTCTTAGCAGGAGGCAGCATTTCAGCAACATGGTGGAACAGTACGTGTGCACACGCCTACACGTACTGACTGATGAGTCTTCCCAGTTCAACTTCTGGGTCTCCAAATTGGGCCTGAGCTTGCCCTTTATGCCTTGGAGGTGCTGGCCTGCCCCACAGCAAGTGTATTGTCTGAACGTGTGTTTAGCACAGCAGGGGGCGTTATCACAGACAAGCACAGCAGCCTGTCCAAAGCCAACGTGGACAAGCTCATGTTTATTAAAATGAGCCAGGCATGGATCCCACCAGACTTGTCTGTACCTTGTGCAGAATAGACATGTATACCAGCCTCACCCAGCCATTGTTATACTCAAGTGCACTTATTCTTTGTTTTCTTTTTTTATATGTCCCAATATTTTGGGGGCTACCCCAATAAAAAAAATAAATAAAAAAAACAGTGTTGGCTACCTCCTCCTCCTCCACCACCGCTTCCACCTACATCGCCACGGTGTATACCCAGATATATCAGAGCTTCTGCAGAAAGTGTGGGCCGTCTGTTTGCGCTTTCGGCATTCTCACCCTGCTGCTGCTCGCCTGTCTGCGCTGCAGTGTAACTTCGGCCTTCCCACTCACCTCCTCATGAGACTGTGCGAGCAGCAACAGGCGATAGTGGAGTTTCAGCTGCAGCACGCAAGGGTCAGTCGCTCTGCGTTACAGAGTTTTATTTTTTTATATGTCCAAATATTTTGGGGGCTACCCCAATTAAAAATAAGTAAATAAAAAAATAAAAACAAACAAAAGTAAAGGCCTTTTCTCCATGCATCAGGAGTTGAGCATTTCTCCATGCATCAGGACTGCAAGAAATGAACCGCAGGCCGCAAATGTTTCTTTTTTTCTGTCCCAATATTTTGGGGGCTACCCCAATTAAAATATATATATATATATATCAGTGTTGGCTACCTCTTCCTCCTCCACCGCTGCTTCCACCTACACTGCCACGGTCACCGCCTCCTCAAGCTATGGGTCACTTAGTATAAACTATGTACACAATAGCAGAGGCTTGTGAAGGCCTTTTCTCCATGCATCAGGAGTTGAGCATTTCTCCATGCATTAGGACTGCAAGAAAAGCACCGCAGGCTGCAAATGTTTCTTTTTTTCTATGTCCCAATATTTTGAGGGCTAACCCAATAAAAAATAAATAAAAAAAAATGAAAACAAATAAAAAACAGTGTTGGCTGCCTCCTCCTCCACCGCCGCTTCCACCTACACCGCCACGGTCACCGCCTCCTCAACCTATGGGTCACGTAGTATAAACTATGTACACAAAAGCAGAGGCTTGTAAAGGCCTTTTCTCCATGCATCAGGAGTTGAGCTCAGTTTGAACAATGAAAGAGAATACCCTGCACCCTCTCTCAAATGGATAATTCTGGTGATCCTCCTGACAGCCATGTTTTAGATTTTGATTTATGTTCTTCCAAAGCTAAAATCAAAGATTCCATCTAGTGCAATTTTATGGTTCAGCTGTATTTTTAATTTTTATGTTATTTTAAGTGATTTCCCTATCCATATTTGTTTGCAGGCTCTTGTCCTACTCTTACCCCCATTTTACTTCCTGCCCAAAAGTTCGGGTCCCCATTGACTTCAATGGGGTTTGGGTTCGGGGTCAAGTTCGGGGTCAAGTTTGAGCCCGAACCCGGATTTTTTTCAAAGTACGCTCAACTCTAATTGTGAGATCACGAAGGAAAGGGTGAGAATTGTGGGAAAATTTATTTGACCCACAGGAAGTGGGTCAGAGCAGGTCAAGTGTAGGAAAAATACATAAGACAAAATAGTCCTTACTTTGTCTTATGTTTTAAAGAAAACTTGATTAGATGGGAAGAAATGAAGAACAGATCCTGAGAGAGGGAGAGAAGATGAATCAATTGGGGAAAGGTAAGTTTGGCATGACAGTGCCGCTTTAAGTTCAAGTCAAATTACTCTTTTTGATTTAATACTGTATTTATGTTCATAAATACACTGCTAGAAAAGTTATCATAGGAAAACTTTAGTTGGTGGAATCACCAAATCTCCATTACACCCTGTTCCAAATTATTATGCAAATTATATTTTTCTCATTTACCTAAATAATTGATGTAAATAATAGTCAACATAATTCTCATGTTATCAACTATTAAGAGTACAATTCAAATTTTATTGAACAAACCTCCTAATGATAACAGTATTTTTTTTTTTAAACATAAAAGTGTCTTTGTGACACTTAAATAGAATTTGCATAATAATTTGGAACAGGGTGTAAGTTCTATTTCAAGCCTCCTTGAAAACTAGAAAACTAGTTTGATGTTGCCTTGACAACTTCATCAGAGTTTCATCTCCACGGCACTTTGTATAAGCTAACGTTACCTGCGCTCTGGCCTAAATCCCCATGTACATTTAAACAAAATGGAGGCTCTTTAGTTTTATTCCAACGGCCATTTGAATATATAAGCACACCTGCCACGTCAAGGCAAGCCTCAAGAGGTGAGTCCTACACTAGCCATTAGATATGCTGATATCAGCCAAGAATCTCCAGTGAGACAGGAAGGGGTATTTTATAAACCCTTTCACATTTAACCCTTTATAGGGTTTGTATCAGACAAAGTGTAAACATCTCTAATGAGACAGGAAGGGGTATTTTATAAACCCTTTCACATTTAACCCTAAAGGGTTAAATACTCCTTCCTATTGTTATTATTATAATGCCATTTATATAGCGCCATTAAATTCCACAGCGCTTTACAATGGGTGGACGAACAAACATGTAGTTGTAACCAGACAAGCTGGACACACAGGAACAGAGGGGTTGAGGGCCCTGCTCAATGAGCTTACATGCATGGGCGTAGGAACCGGGGGGGATGGGGGGTACTGTTATGCTACTTCAAATAATAGATGGAACACAACTGCAGAAGGACGTTGAATTATTTATTTAATGAATAAACTGAATTAAAAAAAGCTGTTACTGTAGCTTTAAGAATTTTAGCATGGTTGTTAGTTGTTGAAAGCTGAACAAGCAGCAGCAGATTTGCAACAGTGAAGCAGTACTAAATAAGAATTAGTCCAAGTATAGGGTGAAGTTATTCAGAGCGAAACTTAAAGGACCACTATAGTGCCAGGAAAACATACTCGTTTTTCTGGCACTATAGTGCCCTGAGGGTGCCCCCACCCTCAGGGTCCCCCTCCCGCCCGGCTCTGGAAAGGGGAAAGGGGTAAAAACGTACCTTTTTCCAGCGCTGGGCGGGGAGCTCTCTGCCTCCTCTCCTCCTCCGATCCTCCTCCTGGGCTGAATGCGCACGCGCGGCAAGAGCTGCGCGCGCATTCAGCCCGTCGCATAGGAAAGCATTTACAATGCTTTCCTATGGACGCTTGCGTGCTCTCACTGTGAAAATCACAGTGAGAAGCACGCAAGCGCCTCTAGTGGCTGTCAATGAGACAGCCATTAGAGGATTAGGGGGAAGGCTTAACCCATTCATAATTATAGCAGTTTCTCTGAAACTGCTATAATTATGAAAAAATGGGTTAACCGTAGCTGGACCTGGCACCCAGACCACTTCATTAAGCTGAAGTGGTCTGGGTGCCTAGAGTGGTCCTTTAATTGCAGCAGATAGAAAATGTAGCTTTCACTTAGCAACAGAGTGGCAATTGTTAATGAATAAGCAGGCAGAGACCAAAACGAACTTGAAGTAAAATACTTAGCGTTCAGTGGGAGTAGGTTCCGAAGCTCTTATTAAGTGTTGCATCCAGTGATATTGAATACTTCCTTTGGAGCAGAAGCAGAGGTCCTTTTTTCAATCCGAGGTCGAGGAGAGGAGAAGGTAGGTCAACGAATTCCAGTCCAGGGTTCAGTACACGTATCAGTAATTGCAATAAATTGTAGCCGGTCTGAGGGTCACGGGGGAAAGCCTCACAATAATCCAGCATTTTGAATCTGGCGCGGTCTCCCTATGTAGCGTGAGGAGACCGCATCAGAGAAGGGGGCGTGGGGGTGCTCCGTCTACCCAGAAGTGCCTGGGAAATGGCAAAACTGACAGGTACAACCTGACAGGTACGCATCCCCCCAGCAAATCATGCAGAGGGACAGGTTATGGAGAAATCCCCCCAGCTCCGCCGGCCCCCCTCATGCTGCAGCCGCCTGAGTGCTCTGTAGAGAGCCTCAGGCGGCTGCAGCTTTGCCCGGGCTGCTGCGTCCAGGAGGGCGGACTGCACCGCCCGGGCGCAGCCTGAGGAGAGGGACTGACAGGAGGGAAGTGCTCAGCGCTCCCTCCTGTCACTCCCTCCCTGTAGCGTGGCCGAGCCCTGTATCGTGGTCCTTAAGTGTGTACTTACTGTTAGTCCGGCCGGGTACAGGAGAAAAAAGCTCCCTGTACCCATGGACCAAAGAGGGAGACAGAAATTGAGGAGGAAGGGAAATTGACAGGATGGGGGGAAATTGACGGGATGAGGGGGGAGGAAGAAATTGACCAGGAGGGAGAAAAGAAATTGAATTGATGGGGGAGGGGGAATGAGAGTGGGGGGAGAAGAGAGTGACAAGAGAGGGGGTAGAAGAGAGTGACAAGGAGGGGGGTAGAAGAGAGTGACAAGGGAGGGGGGAGAAGAGAGTGACAAGGGAGGGACAGGGGGGAGAAGGGAGTGACAAGGGAGGGAGGGGGGAGAAGAGAGTGACAAGGGAGGGAGAGGGGGGAGAAGAGAGTGACAAGGGAGGGGGGAGAGATTGACATCCATCACACACACACACACACACAATCACACACAATGCACCCCTTACACACAGAGAAACACACAATGCATTCCTTACACACACACTGCATCCCGTACATACACAGACACACACCTTGCAGCCCATACACATACAAACACAGATTCACACAATGCATTCCTTACACACATATCAGGACATCCCCTACACACTCCACCCCCTGTGAACAATTGGTGGAACATGAAGGTGGACCCTGGGACCCAGACCTTGAGCTGTGTAAAGGTCCCCCCAAAAAATGGAGCTGCTTCCCGTTCTCCCAGAACATTGATTTTTGTGACCACAGTTACAAACAGCCTCCAGAGAGCCTGTTCTACACCAGACCAGTGGAGCCAGACTGCAGCTAGAGCCCATCATCATCCTCATCTGGTTGTAAGTAGGCAATCTAGCATATTATTCATGGCACTAATCTCTAATTTACCTCACATTAAAGAAACACTGTAGTCCCCAGAACCACTGCCGCATAATGTAGTGGTTCTGGTGTCTATAGCCTGTCCCTGCAGGCCTTTTAATGTAAACACGGCGGCACTCCAGCAGTGGCGTTAGGTAATATGGCAGATCATATGGGAGGGGCAAAATGCTATTCCCCACCCAGATTTTTTGGGGTTCCTACGCCCATGCTTAAATGCTAGAGGGAGTAGGGTAAAATGACACAAAAAGGTAAGGATAGTGTTAGACTAGTGACAGTTGCAGCAAGGGAGTCAGTCGAGAGCTATCAACAGTTTAATTGATACGCTTTTATGAAGAAGTGGATTTTTTTGAAGGAGTGGAGACTGGGTGAGCATCTAACGGAGGAGGTGAGCGAGTTCCACAGGAACAGTACAGCCCTCGAGAAATCTTGAAGGCGAGCATCAGAGGTGGGAATATGGACAGAAGATAGACGTAAGTCTTCAGCAGATCGTAAGGGCCTAGACGGGACATACTTGTGTATAAGGGAGGATAGATAGGTGGGAGCAGCATTATGTAGAGATTTGAAAGCAAGAACCAGAATTTTAAATTGAGCTCTATATCTTACAGGAAGCCAATGTAGGGACTGACAGAAGGGTAAGGCGTGGGAGGTGCGGGCGGACAGGAAGATGAGCCTTGCCCCCGCATTCATTATGGACTTTAATGGTGCAAGTTGGGAGCACATAAGACCACTGAGAAGCGGATTACAGTATTCAAGGCGAGAAAGGACAGTGGAATGGACCAGCACCGTAGTCGCATCTGGCATTAAGTAGGGGCGGATGCGCGCAATGTTTTTGAGAAGGAAATTACAGGTTTTGGCAATAGACTGAACATGAGGCTTGAAGGAGTGGTCGGAGTCAAAGAGAACACTTAGGCAGCGAGCCTGCGTGGTGTTGCTGATGGTAGCACCGTTGACTTGGAGGGAGACAGACACAGGAGTAACAACACTTGAGGGAGGAAAGACAAGAATTTTAATTTTGGTCAAGTTTAGTTTAAGGAAGTGGGCCGCCATCCAGTTAGAAACAGCAGAGAGGCAGTTAGAGACACTAGTCAAGAGGGACAGGGAGAGATCAGGAGAGGACAGGTAGATTTGCGTGTCATCTGCAAAGAAATTATATTGGAAGCCAAAGGAGCTAATGAGTTTACCAAGTGAGGAGAACAGTAGGGGACCAAGGACTGAACCTTGGGGGACACCAACAGAGAGGAGTTGGGGAGAAGAAGCAGAGCCAGAGAAAGAAACACTGAAAGAGCGCTGGGAGAGGTAGGAGGAGCACCAGGAGATAGCAATATCTTGTAGACCGATATTGCGGAGGATGAGAAGAAGTTGTTTATGATCAACAGTGTTAAAAGCCGCAGACAGGTCAAGGAGAATTAGGATAGAGTAGTGACCACGAGATTTTGCAAGAATTAAATCATTGGATACTTTGGTCAGTGTCATTTCCACAGAGTGCTTAACGCGGAAACCAGACTGAAGTGGGTCTAGCAGAGAGTTGGACTCGAGGAAATCTGTCAATCTCGCATACACATTTCTTTCAAGGATCTTGGATGCAAAAGGCAGTAGCGAGATAGGACGGTAGTTGGATGGGGAGTTAGGGTCAAGGTTGGGCTTCTTTAGAATTGAGGTTACAGTTGCATGTTTGAAGGGCAATGGAAATATACCAGAGGAGAGATGCATGGTGGTGGAAGTGGCATGGTCTGGGCCTGCATGAGTGCAGCCAGCACTGGGGAGCTACAGTTCATTGAGGGAACCATGAATGCCAACATGTACTGTGACATACTGCAGCAGAGCATGATCCCCTTCCTTTGGAGACTGGGCCGCAGGGCAGTATTCCAACATAACGACCCAAAATAATAACGCAAAATCATAACCCAAAATAATAACGACCACTAAATTGCTAAAGAAGCTGAAGGTAAAGGTGATGGACTGGCCAAGCATGTCTCCAGACCTAAATCCTATTGAGCATCTGTCTGGCATACTCAAACGGAAGGTGGGGGAACGCAAGGTCTCTAACATCCACCAGCTCCATGATGTCGTCATGGAGGAGTGGAAGAGGACTCCAGTGGTAACCTGTGAAGCTCTAGTGAACTCCATGCTCATGAGGGTTAAGGCACTGCTGGAAAATAATGGTGGCTATACAAAATATTGACACCTTGGGCCCAATTTGGACATTTCCACTTAGGGGTGTACTCACTTTTGTTGCCAACGGTTTAGACATTAATGGCTGTGTGTTGAGTAATTTTGAGGGGACAGCTAATTTACACTGTTATGCAGGCTGTACGCTTACTACTTTACATTGTAGCAGATTGTCATTTCTTCAGTGTTGTCACATGAAAATATATAAAAATATTTACAAAAATGTGAGTGGTGTACTCACTTTTGTGAGATACTCTTATAGCAAAGTATAGCAAAGTACTGCTAGGCTCCTGATAGACTTTAAGCAGAATGATATTGCTCTGAACTTTGCGTATAATCTCTATACTGATGACCATATTGCCTACAATACCACTGAACTTCTATGGCATTGTGTTTTTACATTTATTATCAGCTGAATGCATCCTGGTGTCCCTTGGCAGATGGATTAATATCCAGCTAAGCTGTTGTCCTTAGGAGCTATAGTGAAGGATCCCTTTTTATTCACCATAAACTACAATAATGGAATTACACTTTTTTTTTTAATGTATTTTTTATATTTTATATTTTATTTTTAGATCCTTGAGCTATTGAGATCCACTAACAAGATTCCTATGCAGCAGCTACTGAAGCTAAAGAAAGCGTTTGGCGCCATCAAGTGGTTGTTTCTGAAAACTAGAAAATGATTTTCCATTGGCATTTTGGAAGTGTGTGTGTTGGGGTAGGGTGAGGGGTATAAGTGCCACTTTGTGGCCACTGAGACATTACATTATACCGTTTAATTCAGATTTTTTAATTGAGAATATTTATCAGGGCTCAACTTTTCTCAGTTTTTTGTTTGGGCTTTACCTACATAAAATAGCTGGGCAGTCAGGTGGGTGATTTTGACATGGTCTTGGGATGAAATAATAAAAGTTGAATAGTAGGCACTTCACTGGGATAAGGAGCACTCCAACTGTCCCTGGTCTGGCTCTCTTGGCATACTCTTCTATTTCCACATTGGGGAAAGATGCCTTGAACATCAATTCTAGATGTGGCCAGTATGCAGGTGCTTGGGAGAGCTGCAGCCTTTAAAGGGAAAGAGGGTGTAAGTGAACAATATTAAGTCAGTGAAAGGCTTCCCTTTCTTTTTTAGGAAAAGGAGTGCTGCACAGACATTTCTGTGCTCTGTATAGTGTCTAGTTTTTCAGCACATTTTTGTGCTTAAAAACACCCACTCGACTTATACTCGAGTCACTGTCTGTATTATGGCAACTTAGAGAGCCGCGGCCGTCAGAGCCGTGGCAACGATCCGCGCGGCAACCAGACTGCGAGACTTACAGTTGACCAGAACGAAGGAGAAGGGAGCTGACAGGAGCTGCAGGAAAGGTAAGTAAATGCTTCCTGCCGGCCCTCCCACTTCACAGCCCATGCCACTGGACCACCAGGGATTAAGATAGCCCCCCTCCCTGACCGGTTAACAAGCAGTGAGGGGGGACAAAAATTTTTTAAAATAATTAAAAAAATATTAAAATTAAAAATAATTAAAATAAAAATGCCCTTCCCCCACCCAGTTCACACACACTACACAAACACACACTCTTCATTATATACACACTCTGCATTATATACACAGAGTCTGTGTATATAATGCAGAGTGTGTGTTTGTATGAGTGTGTGTGTGTGTGTATATAATGCAGAATGTGTGTTTGTATGAGTGTGTGTGTGTGTGTATATAATGCAGAATGTGTGTTTGTATGAGTGTGTGTGTATATATAATGCAGAGTGTGTGTTTGTATGAGTGTGTGTATATATAATGCAGAGTGTGTGTTTGTATGAGTGTGTGTATATATAATGCAGAGTGTGTGTTTGTATGAGTGTGTGTGTGTATATAATTATAAAAATCACAGAATTTCATAGCCCAAGTTTTACCCTCGACTTATCCACGAGGCATAGCATATTTCACAATTGTTGGTCACAAAACTGCACTCGACTTATACATGAGATCGACTTATACACGAGTATATACGGTATGTGTTAAATTTACTCTACTGCAGTGGTTTCTAAACTTTTTAGGTTCAAACCGCCCTTAATATTTTAATATTTTTCACAAAAAAAAATTCTAGTGTGTTTAAAAGTACAGCGCAACAGCATCTACACCCTGTTCCAAATTATTATGCAAATTGTATTTTTCTCATTTACCTAAATAACTGATGTAAATAGTAGTCAGCATAATTCTCATGTTATCAACTATTAAGAGTACAATTAAAATTTTATTGAACAGACCTCCTAATGATAACAGTATTTTTTTTAAACTGTTCCAAATTATTACACACAGTAAGTTTCAAAACACTTTATAGGTTGTAAAGAACTGAAAATTGTCATTTGTTGTGTTTGCAGCATATTTACTGAAATCAAAAGCTATTTCAATTAAACTTATAACAACATTTTAACTTTTTAAACATTTTAACAGGTCACGTTACATTTTAACATAGGACCCCTTATTTGATAGCAGCTTCACAAGTCTTGCATCCATTGAACTTGTGAGTTTTTGGACAGTTTCTGCTTGAATTTGTTTGCACAATGTCAGAATAGCCTCCCAGAGCTGCTGTTTGGATGTAAACTGCCTCCCACCCTCATAGATCGTTTGCTTGAGGATGCGCCAAAGATTCTCAATAGGATTGAGGTCAGGGGAGGATGGAGGCCACACCATGACTTTCTCTCCTTTTCTCCCCATAGCAGCCATTGATGCAGAGGTATTCTTTGCAGTATGAGTTGGTGCATTGTCATGCATGAAGATGATTTTATTTCGGAAAGCATAGTTCTTCCTTCTGTACCAGGGAAGAAAGTGGTCAGTCAGAAACTCCACATACTTTGCAGAGGTCATCTTTACACTTTCAGGGACCCTAAAGGGGCCGACCAGCTCTCTTCCCATGATTCCGGCCCAAAACATGACTCCACCACCGCCATGCTGATGTCGCAGCCTTTTTGGAACAGGGTGGTTGTCCACCAACCATCCACTACTCCATCAATCTGGACCATCCAGGGCTGCATGGCACTCATCAGTGAACAGGACTGTTTGAAAATTAGTCTTCATGTATTTTTCTGCCCAATGCAGCCGTTTCTGCTTGTGAGCATTGGTTAGAAGGTTCATGCACAGTTGCAAGACTCTGGAGGACTCTACACCTTGATGTCCGTGGACCCCTCCAGAGGCACCAGCAGCTTTAAATATCTGTTTGCTGCTATGTAATGGTATTTTAGCAGCTGCTCTCTTGATCCAATGCATGGATCTGGAAGAAATCTTCCTCAATGTGTCTTTATCTGCACTAACCCGTTTGTGCTCTGAATCAGCCACAAATAGTGTGATAATCACGCTTACGTTTTCGTGAATTATCTAATGTTTTCATACCTCATCCAAGGCATTGAACTATTTCACTCTTTTCGGCAGCAGAGAGATCCTTAATCTTCCCCATATTGCATGAAAATGGTGCGCTGCTTAATAATGTGAAACGCCCTCCTTTAGTAGTTTTTCCTTAAATTGGGCTCACCTGGCAATCTAATTATCACAGGTGTCAGAGATTGTTTTCAGTGATCAAAAGAGCCCTGAGACACAATGCCATCCATGAGTTAAACTGAAAAACAAAATATTTAATCTTTGTGACACTTAAATAGAATTTGCATAATAATTTGGGCATACTGGGCACTTGTTTGGCAGAAATGCTTGCTGTTCAAGCGCAGATCCAGAACCTAATCTTGGGAGGGGCACTGGGAGATTATTTAAAGAAACAATCCAGACACTAACCACTACAGCACTTTTTAGTGGTTATGGTGCCAGTAGTGCCCTCCCAGAGTAAGTAGTAAAATTGTTTCAGAACAGTTTGACAACTTACCTGGGATCTGCTGAGATAGTGGCTGTAGTAGGGGCTAGGGGCAGTAGTGTGGTGTGTGAGGGTTGCAGTGTGTGGACGTGCGGGGTGCAGTGAGTGTACGGGGTGAATTGTGTTTGTGAAGGATGTAGTGTGTGTGTGAAGGCTGTAGTGTGTGTCCGTGAGGGGTGCAGTGTGTGTGTATGTGGGGCAGTTTGTGCGTGAGGGGTACAGTTTTTGCACAGGGGCAGTGTGTGTTGGAGGCATATTGTATGAGGGGTTCAGTGAAGTGTGTGTGAGGAGCAGGTTGTGTTAGGAGTACAGCGTGTGGGGGTGCAGTGTGTATGAGGGGTATCATTTGTGTATATGAAGGGGCAGTGTGTGTGTGTGCATGGGGGATAATGTGTGTGCATGGAGGCAGTGTGTGTATGGGTGGTAATTGTGTATATGGGTGGGCAGTGTGTGTGTATGGTGTGAGTTATTGTGTCTCTGTGCGGGTAGGAGGGCAAATTCATAAATATATAATTATTTTTTTATTAAAAATAATTATTTTCATATCCTGGGGGGACATTTCCTGCAATCTGTGGTGGTCCAGTGGGGAGAGCCCTGGCACCGGGATCATAGCACTGGGAAAATATATTGCAGCCCCCGTGTGCCCATCACAGTTTGGGAAACGTTTCTCTACTGAAATACTGAACTTAGCTTGTGACCCCTACTACGACCCTGTGCCATCTGGATCATCCTTGTTTCTGAATATCAATTAAGCCTGTCTCATGCCAGTTTAATAAAGATAACCCCTAAGCTGCCACTGTTTTCTCACAATTCGACCTATTGGGTCCCCTGGTTAGTGGTGTCTCACAAGGGTGTGCTATATACTGTATGTCAAGCTCCAGTCGCCAAACCCAAACACATTGTGGCTTCATCCTGTCTTCTGTGACCCTTGCACTGCACATGTGGGGGGGGAGTCTTTGTTTTTAATCTTCAATGATGCTGTACCCAGCCTGATACACTACAACTGCCACACTTTGTTTAGCCAAGGCTTACTTGTTCAGAAAACTGCAGTCACAAACTGTATATCAATGGAAGAAGCTTGCAATTTTCAAAGAACAAACAGCACATAATAAATCAAATCCATCACTTACTAGAAATGAAAATATGAAATCAGCAAAAATTGTAAAATAGTGAGTCAAAGTGAGTGGTGCTGCTAAGAGGATTTTTATTTTTTTCCTTTTTTTTCCCTTTAATTTACTGGATGAGGGTCTTGTCCATTCTTCCTGTCGACTACAAGCATTATCCTCACCATCCCCCAAGCTCTGGCTAAGGGTTGTGACAGTAGTTGTAATGGAGGATACGACTGTGTAGAATCAGATAAAGCACCAGTGGATCTGCTGTGTGCCCTAGTATTTTATTTTTCTGCTTCTTCACTCTGTAATACAGACTAGTGTTATCAGTATGGATTTTGCTTCAGACCGGTACCAGTAAGATGATCCTACACGTATCCCATACTCACTTCCTTGCCACACAATTTGCATATTGCAAGGTGGCTTTCTTGGAGGCACACAGTGATCCCAAACTTTTCTTTGACGTGATACATAATTTCCCCATCTGTTGCCTGTGGCTACTGAAAAACAAACCAGCACTTTGTTGATGAATGATAACAGACGTTTTTATGGTGGTGGTGCTGGTGATGGCAACATTGACCTTGGGTGAGCTGCTTGTGCTCACAGTAGCAGTGCAGTTGACATCACAACTGTCCATTTCAAATTTGATGAGGTCATTCCGGGCCCAAACTGGACATTGAGCAAATCAGAAAAATGTCCGGCGAGCTACTATGGCCATGGTCTAAGATCAACATGAGAGATCAGAGGGATCTGTTCTGCCAGCCCATGCAGAGCTGAAACTATGTAAGCCCTGCTGCCAACCCATGATGAGTTGGTTGGGAGATCAAAGATCGGCTCATTGGCATTTTAATCCGATAGAGTAAGGAGATGATCTGGAGTCTCTAGCCTGCCGCTTGGGCGGGTTGCTCTCGCAAGCTCAGAGCACTGCTGCAGTTACCATGGCAATGCTCCGCATTCACAAGAGTGAACTCTACCTGGAGGAGATGCAGGCTAGAGTTCACTCACCACAAGACCACTAGGGCTGGCCTTGTAATGTCTCCCCTTGTGGGCCAAAGGTAAAGAAGGCAGAGTGGACAGAATATTTGCTTTGCAACCATATGCCCCCCCCCCCCGTATCTCCTAAAACACTTCACCCCACCCATGCACACACAACGCACCCCTACACACTAGATCCCTTAAACATGCTAAACCACTTATACACTTTCACTACATTCCTGACACTTTGGATCCCTTATGCATAAATCAGGATTCCGACTAACCACTATCAAGAAGGCAGGGTGGACAGAACGGTCATTTATATTAGTTAAAGATAATGTATATTTGCTTTGCAACCATTTGCCGCCCCCCCCCCCAGTATCTCCTAAAACACTTCACCCCACCCATGCACACACATACTGCACCCCTACACATTAGATCCCCTAGACACTACATCCCTTAAACACGATGAACCACTTATACACTTTCACTACATTCCTGACACTTTGAATCCCTTATGCATACACTAGAACCCATGTAAGCACACACTCTAAAGTATCTACACTTGCTACATTCCCTATACACACTATGCCCCCCATGCACACATACTCTCTCACTCTCTACAACCCCTCATTCTCTGGTTCACTCTCTAGCCACACATTTTACACCACAAACACTACCGAAACTGACCTATTTACATAAAACACCACACCACAGTAAGTTAACTCTACACAGATGCAACCCCACCAGCAGCCTCCAACCACATGCACAATATGTTTTCTTGTCCCTTGTGTTCTTTGGTATCTCACTTATTGAAACAGCAGAGACAAGTTACAAGCAAACAACGCAAGCATGCCATTAAATTTGCTTGAATATAGGGCTTCTTTCTCATGCAAGATCTCTTCAACAGGGCTCTGTATGGGCTGCCCTGGAAGAACATTGAACCAACATGCTCAATTTAGCATAATGAATTAAATCAATCTTAAAGTGAAACTGGGTACTTGTCTCTAAGAGTAGTATTTAAAATATGAAATCTCAGACTAAAAAAGGCATCTTAAAAGGATTAGATAAAAGAGTCTCTCTGTTTGGAGACACCACATTCTTATTCCCCTCCAGAGAGAAATAAATTGGTTAAAGGACACCAATTTATTTGGACGCAAGTTAGCTTTAAGTGCTTTATATAAAAGAAAGAAATAGAACTTATCAAAAGAATTGAAAATTTCTCAAGGTGACTATGAACATTTTCAAACTTTATTTTCAGCACTAAAAAAAAAAAAAAAAAAATCAGGATTCCGACTAACCACTATCAAGTTTAAGACCAGACAACTGGTATTCACGAAATGTAAAGACATTTCTAGTGTGGATTTATTTGTTAAAATTATGGCAGATGAAATTGAGTTTTAACCACCACCACAAATACCTATGGACAATTAAACTTATATGGAATGAAGGGACTTATGAGAGTTAAATAATACAAATTTGTCCATTAAACCCTCAGTTAAGAGAGAAATATTGTCCTACTTAAATTGGGACAAATACATTGAATTATGCAAGGATCCCTTTAGGAATGCATCATGTGATCCTACTGTACCTTATCTGACAGAGTTGAAGTTTATTTTAATTCTGGCATTAGAGAGGCATAACAAAAGAAGAATATAAATTAATTTTACCACATTACTCTGATAATCTCCACCGACTACTGCCTACCTAACGTCCACAAAAATCCAGTGGACCATCCAGGCAGACCTGTAGTCTCTGGTAACAACTTCTTAAAAGAAAATGCAAGTTAATACTTGGAAATGTTGTTGCATCCATTTGTTACAAACCTGTCCTCTTATATCCAGAATAGAAAGCAGACTGATAGCTCTAGAAAATCTCACTGTTCTTACACTGTTTGGATATGGCATCCTTATATAACATTCAACATAAGGTATTACAAGCCACTGTGTACTGAAATATATCATCAAAATACACATCAGCCCAAAATAAATTTATTGAATCAATATTTAAATTCACATTAATGCACAACGTTGTGTTTAATGGCAAATATTATTTACAACTTAGGGGCATGATGATGGGCATGGGGCATAACTTATAACATATTACTAGCTATGCTAATTTGTACCTAAAATGGTGAGAGGAAGCCATTTTAGAGAGGCTAATTAGTTCCAATTCATAACTGGTTGGTATAGGTGTATAGACGATATACTTCTGTTGTGGACAGGATCAATTAAGTTGTTTGAAGAAATAATTCAAAACATGAACTGTAATAACATTAGTCTAAAACTAATGTTATAGATGAAGAAAAATTGGAATTCCTTAACTTGACTATTAAATTAATGGAGGATGGAAAAAATTACGACTGAACTGCTAGAAGAAACTGTTTGACCAATACTTGGAACTCATACAAATCTCATAATTGGCCAATTCTTAAGCATGATATAGATCGTGAAAATAGTTTGGCACCTTATCCCAGTATTACAACTCTAGAAATTTAAGAGACCAGATACCATCTAGTTCATAGTTATGTTAAACCAATAAAACCCCCACAGAGGGTTGGGGTAGAGTTAGTTTTGGGTGTAGGGTTGGGGGTAGGGGTAAGGGTAAGGGTTAGATAATTGCTGAAGTCCTGAATTGCCGAAGTCCCAGAGTGCCGAATTGCTGAAGTCCAGAAATGCCCAAGTCCCGAATTGCAGAATTCCTGAACCCCTAACCCATAACCCCTAAGATGTAAAGTGCATAGTTTTGACTTAATATCGTGGTCTGTAGTTTTGCATACTATGCAGCTATTGCATTTAAAAAAACCTTTTGATTGGGATAAAGAAGTGTAGTTTTTATTTGTGTTATCTTTGCTATAGTTTTTAGTGAGGATTGATTTAAAATTCAGAGCACCTCTACAAACAATAATAGGCTTATCTGGGATATACTTTTTTAAAACATCACCCTGCTTTAAAATGTGCCAATGTTTGTTAATAATTCTTTTTACAGTTGTACTTTTGTTATTAAAATTAAAAATGACAGATATAAATGGGAGGTCTTTCTTGTTTTTTTTTATATATTCGAAAAGGTCTTTTCTGTCTTTATTTGTGACTGTTTCAAGAGTTTTATTGAGATTATCTGATGGATAGTTTTTATCAATACATTTTTCTTTCAATGTTTGGGATTGTTCTTTAAAATCTTTAGTGTTAGAACAATTTCTGCGAAGACGTAGAAACTGTCACGGGCGGCGGTTCAAAAACCGGGACCCCAGTGCGCCTGATGAGAATGATATGAGTCTCAGTATGGAAATGGACAAACAGGGTTTGGTGCAGGGTAACCAAATGCCCCCTGGTGATATGCTGACATGTAGTTGTATCTTTTTTCTAGTACTGGATACAACAGGCACCAAACAAGAAAACAAGACAAGACTAGAAGAACCCAGAACCGGAGCAGGACAGAAAGCAGAACCCAGAACACGTACACAATACATGAGGGAAACATGAACAGGATATGGACAGGACAGAACTGTACATGAACTGGGAATACAAAACAAAATAAAACAAGACAAGATATACAAGGCAAAACAAGAAGAGACATAACTAAGTACTATACATGTAATAAACATTGGATATCTAGACATACATAAATGGCCAAGATGTATGCAGCCCACCACTGTGCCAAAGTACTCCAATTACAGTGGGTCTTAACTGCCTAGATATGCATGACCAAATAAACAACAATAAAACACACACAGTACTTACCTGCAAAGAAAGGTGCAGAGGAAATAAGACCACTGCTTGCAGAAACAGACTGAAACAAAAGGGATTAATGATTAAGTAAAGAACAGTTGGCCGAAAAACAGTTCAAGAGGACAGACCGGGGGTGACCCTAATGAAATTAATCATTAAAGAAAGAAGGAAGGAGGAGAGTCTGTCCTACAAAGTGTAAATATATATATTTACACTTTGTAGGACAGACTCTCCTCCTTCCTTCTTTCTTTAATGATTAATTTCATTAGGGTCACCCCCGGTGTGTGTGTGTGTGTGTGTGTGTGTGTGTGTGTGTGTGTGTGTGTGTGTGTGTGTGTGTGTGTGTGTGTGTGTGTGTGTGTGTGTGTGTGTGTGTACACACACACACACACACACACTTTATTTCACAAAACAAAAAGGGAAGGGAAGGAGGAAAAGAAAGGAAAACCTACATATAAAATAAGAATCACCTAAATAGGTGAATTATTTGCACAGTGATTGCCGAAGCAACAATGTATAAAAAAAAAAAAAAGAGTATCAGACTCTATAATGTAACTCTAAATTTGTTACATGAGAATCAGATATTTGGCAACGGTATATCAGCGGTGCATGAGAGAAATACAACAGTTTACTCAAAAACATCAGATAGAACTATTAACCTCTATAGTCCGCCACATACTGAGACTATGAGAATAGTGTACTGGCAATTTAAGAGGCTTGCAATTCACTACCTCCCATTGCCAGTCCTAAAAGTATAAATAAGGGCTGGCAGGGCTTACTAAAAGTAATAAGGTTGATAGTGAAAAGAAAGTTATGCAACTGCAAGCTCACTTAAACAGATGATGATATACACAAAACATATAATAATGTATATGAAATCTATGCGGCGAAAAAATACTAGTAGTAAGATCCTACGATCATAACATGGGGTGATCCCCACAGGGTAGATCTTTGGGAATCACCTACAAATTGCCTTAAAACTTAATGTATATATCACCTAACTGGGGTTCAGAATGTGGACAAGCGGGTCAGGCTGGTAATATTTAAGTAAATAATACGTGGAAATTCATGAAAATTGCAAACAAGCCGATCAGGCTGATAATGTATGGGTTAATAGTACGTGAAGATACACAACATATAAGCTGCCTATTAGTTCTTCTAATCTTATTCAATGCCAGGAACTAAACATTCCAATACCATGCCCCATGAGTATAGTCAATAGCAGTAACGCTGATGGAGCTAGAGACAGAAGGTAAAATAGGTGGAATGGTGCCTTAGTGGGCACCTGGTATAGTAAAGAGATATGTAGAACAAATTAGATAGAGTAACTGTACGTACAGTCTAATAATAACAGCAGTCCTGCAAGTTTAATCGTCCTAAGTGAATACCCTGATCGGTAACAAAATTACCATTCAACTGAGGCGGCTGTCAGCCGTCTGAATTATAAAAGTCCCAGACAGGCAGTTTAATAGCGCCAGCAAAGAATATAGTAACTGTGAAGAAACCCCCCTGTTCCCTATGTTATTTACTGTTTGCATTCCCTTTTTATCCTCTATTTGCTGCGTATTGCATTCGGTAGATGAAACTACCAAACAAGGACCACCCTCTGGCTCATTAAACATCAAAGGTTTAGGTGAAATTGCTACCTCTGTCTGTGCGGCCAGCGATCGTTAGTCGAACGCCACTAGGCAGAGAAAACCGCAGCCATCTTTGTTCATGCGAACAAAGGCAGCGGAACCTGGTCGTCGAGTGCATGGAACTGTTTTACGGACACTCGACTTCCCGAACACCAATCCCAAACAGACGAACGCTGGAACTCTATTTACTAGCTAGAAGAGCGCTATTCGGTACTTTGGTGAATTCGACAGAGGGGCACGAACGCTGCTAGGAGCCAGAGGGATCCATTTGGTATTTTTAGGTTTTTCGAAAGTGACCGGCAAAACCCACCAAATTTGTGGAACTGTTTTGAGCATGCAGCCCAGGGTGAGCCGGTCACACAAGACTTCCATAAAATTTGCGAACCCCTGAATCAATCTGGGTGAAATTCGAATATGTTGGTCACCCAGATCAGGGCTATCAGGGGACACATAATTTATGGGGATACCCCCAGTATAAAGGGGTGTTCTGAAAGTTGGGGAAAAAGTGATTTTTCAGCCCGGAGATAAATTAAGTTACTATTTTATCAGACTAAATTATCTTCTGGGCTAGGGTAGGGAATTGTAGGTGTGTGTTAACATTTTACTGTTTGTGATTGGTTATTGTTTGTCCCTCCCTAAGGGCTGTCCCCTTGCATGGGGACTTGCATAAAAGCTGTGTGCACCCATTAAAGGACAGTTCATTTTGTATCCTTCTTCTTGACTTCGGCTGATGTTTGGGGATTCGCGTGTTTCACTGAGGGAATTATCTAGTGAGACAATTGGAATTGCTATAGGATTCATCTACCCTAACTACCGAATAGAGGGCTATAATCACTAAGGCTCTGGCGGTTCGGGAGGAAACTACTGAATGAGGTTAAATATACTTGGTTTCCTTACAGTAACCGGTAAAGGGACAAAAAAAAAAAAAGAGAATGCCTCAGGAACAGGGATTTAACTGAAAAAGATCGGGTAGGTGTCAGACACGACACGCGTTTCGCCGGGATTAGAGGCTCATCAGGGGGCCTAAAAGGGATTAATGGCAAAGGAACATGTGTGGCAACTAAAAACATGCATTTAAAGGAATCCAGGAGACTGGGAATTCCAGGAATGGAATAAAGGAATGAACCCAGAAAACCCAGCATAAAGAAAACCAGACATAGAATAGAAAACCATAAAAAACAAGAAAAACTAAACAAGAATTGTAAAAAGAGTACTGGATACCAGAAGCCAAGGCCAGACATCTGAGCAGAATGGTACAGGATGTGACAGAAACTGGCTCTTAGGGATACCATTTAACCAAGGTTTAAAATGACAGCTAGATTGTTCAAAAACCGTGTTGGGGGGCGTGGCCTAGCACCAAATGTGAGCGGACGCACGGAAACTAACCTCCCCGTCTGCGGCAACTAAAAAGCTGGTTAAAAAGACCTAATATATACAAATGGGCAACAAAAAGAATACCCCGGACCAAGGATCCACTAAAAAATCCGACGATCTGGACAAATACTTTCGAGACACATTGAAAGTGCTCGGAACAGGCCTGGACGACAGCCAAATGGCGCCATCTTCGCCACATGGATCATCACCACAAAGCCCTGCCGGGTCAGAAGTATCTTCAGACCCCAGAATGGTGGATATTAAAGAAATCCTGCAAAATTTACCATTGACTAACGACACTGCAGCCATGCTGGTGAAATTGGAATAATCCATGCAGGACCAGATCACCTCCCTGATGTCTGATATCAGGCAAGTTAATAACAGGGTCGGGGACCTGGAAGAAGATAGGGATCAAATATTAGACAGAATACTATCACTAGAACAAAACCAAGAAAACAGATACTAAACTTATGTACATGATGAGAAACACTGAAGATCTAGATAATCGCAGCAGAAGAAATAACATACGAATTAGGGGGATGCCAGAATCACGGGGGAACCCTGAAGACCTCCACTTAAAGGACCACTATAGTGCCAGGAAAACACTCGTTTCCTGGCACTATAGTACCCTGAGGGTGCCCCCACCCTCAGGGTCCCCCTCCCGCCGGGCTGGATGGAGAGGAAGGGGTTAAAGAAGCTATCATTAGGAGCGCCAGAGAAACCTCAGAAATTATATATAACAATGCAAAAATCTTACTCCTCCCCGACCTCGCATGGCTGACACTGAGAGGGAGAAGAGCCCTAAGACCGATTACACAGCCAAGGTGGTCAGGTAAGAATTCACCCGGCCAACAGGCCAACATAAAATACAGATAGGGGTTCCCCTTCTCATTGACTGCCTCCCACCAAGGGACACAAGCCATGCTCACAACTGCGGCAGATGCGGAAGAATTCTCTCAACGCCTAGGGCTACCCAACATTGAGATACCAGATTGGTATGATATCTCTGAACCAGAGACAGTGCAAGCACAACAACAATGACCGAGAGGACAAGCACCTGATGCTCGGAAAAGAACAGCGTGGAAGACGCCACCTGCATCACCCTTCTTAAGACCCGGGAGGTAACCAACGACTCAAAGGAGAATAAATTGAAAGCCGGAAAACACTCCTTTGCCTAAAAACTATTGCTGTTAATGACTGTCACACCAGTTTTGAAAGACTACTACCGCATAAACCGCATACTCCTTAATATGCGGAAGTGGTAAATATATAATGGTGTAGTTGTGCATGATCACATGTTGGCAAGTCTGTAATGGTATTATTACACTCTAAATAACTGCTGTATATAATCAATCCTACCTCATAACAATGACTTCAACCCAGAAACCCCTGGGATACAATACAGCCCAATTAATAACCAGTCCGTATCCAATAAGTGCAACTTTATCCGCCATTAGGGGAGCAATGCACTCACTCGTATTAAAGTCACCACGCTCCACAGTACATTCGGTGAAAAAACCCCATCCCCTACAGAATTGAACTGATTTAAACAGTTCAGAAGTAAATGCCATGAGCAAGACCACTCTCCTCCTACACATTTAGTAGGACCATTAGAGGTCCTGAGCGGTACTAAATTACCACCTCAATCTCGGAATATCCAACATTTACCCCCTGAGGCAGTACACAGGACTGGGTAAACTCAGGGCTCAGTACCGACTCCTTAATAGAGATCTAGGACACCCAAGCAAAACAAACAACTCCCTAACACCAAGCTCTGGGCCACTATTACCCACGAGAGGATAGTGCTCCCATTGGAGCAACTCCTCGGGGGACACTAGACTCAATAATTACTTATTCTTCCACTGTAAATAGTTTATTATTTGTTATTCAACTTTACGCAACTGCCTAACCAGACTAACAGAACACAGGTATCCTACAGCAAGGGCACCACATACGCTCTCGCAGATAACCGATACACCACAGACAACCCAGTAAAACCAGCATAGCTTAAAATTTAACTGACATCCAGAAAGTCTTAAAGACAGACCTGTACAGGGGTACACTTTATATTAGCTCCCAAAATGTCAGCGGACTTAAGATCCCTGAAAGGAGAAGGATGGTACTTACAGAACTTGCCAATACGAAGATAGACATAGCATTCCTAGAAGGAACTCATCTGAGAGGGCCAGACGCTCCGAAACTCAAAAATCCCAAATTCCCACATGTATACTACAATAATTATAACAAAAGCAAAATCGAGGGGAGTAGCGATACGGATAGGGAACAAAGTCCCCTTCAATTACTCAAACCCCATTGCAGATGAATGAGGGAGATTCATTATTCTACAAGGGACGGTAGGAACAGAACCAATTACTCTGGTTGCAAACTACCTCCCAAATAAGCACCAGTGTGGAACCTTTAATGGCAAAGATCAAAACAAAACACCAACAGCATACTGATTATCGGGGGTGATTTTAATATTTCTTTAGATGCCAAAAAAGACAGTACATCACATAAACACCTAACCGCTACGAGACTTCAAATGCAACATATCCTCCATGTAAACCAATTAACAGATTGCTGGAGGGTATTACACCCGACAACGAAAGACTATACACACTACTCCACCCCAAATAAATCATATTCCTGGATAGACTTCTTCTTGACCTCACACAGAGACCTCGGTTTAATAAGAAACACGTCCATAGGCTCAACAACATGGTCGGACCACTCACCAATATACAGTTGCAAGAAAAAGTATGTGAACCCTTTGGAATGATATGGATTTCTGCACAAATTGGTCATAAAATGTGATCTGATCATCATCTAAGTCACAACAATAGACAATCACAGTCTGCTTAAACTAATAACACACAAAGAATTAAATGTTGCCATGTTTTTATTGAACACACCATGTAAACATTCACAGTGCAGGTGGAAAAAGTATGTGAACCCTTGGATTTAATCACTGGTTGCACCTCCTTTGGCAGCAATAACTTCAACCAAACGTTTCTTGTAGTTGCAGATCAGACGTGCACAACGGTCAGGAGTAATTCTTGACCATTCCTCTTCACAGAACTGTTTCAGTTCAGCAATATTCTTGGGATGTCTGGTGTGAATCGCTTTCTTGAGGTCATGCCACATCATCTCAATTGGGTTGAGGTCAGGAATGGGCCACTTCAGAAGGCGTATTTTCTTCTGTTTAAGCCATTCTGTTGTTGATTTACTTCTAAGCTTTGGGTCATTGTCCTGTTGCAACACCCATCTTCTGCTGAGCTTCAGCTGGTAGACAGATGGCCTTAAGTTCTCCTGCAAAATGTCTTGATAAACTTGGGAATTCATTTTTCCTTCGATGATAGCAATCCGTCCAGGCCCTGACGCAGCAAAGCAGCCCCAAACCATGATGCCCCCACCACCATACTTCACAGTTGGGATGAGGTTTTGATGTTGGTGTGTTGTGCCTTTTTTTCGCCACACATAGTGTTGTGTGTTTCTTCCAAACAACTCAACTTTGGTTTCATCTGTCCACAGAATATTTTGCCAGTACTGCTGTGGAACATCCAGGTGCTCTTGTGCAAACTGTAAACGTGCAGAAATGTTTTGTTTGGACAGCAGTGGCTTCCTCTGTGGTATCCTCCCATGAAATCCATTCTTGTTTCGTGTTTTACGTATTGTAGATTCGCTAACAGGGATGTTAGCATTTGCCAGTGACTTTTGTAAGTCTTTAGCTGACACTCTAGGATTCTTCTTCACCTGATTGAGCAGTCTGCACTGTGCTTTTGCAGTCATCTTTACAGGACGGCCACTCCTAGGGAGAGTAGCAGCAGTGCTGAACTTTCTCCATTTATAGACAATTTGTCTTACCGTGGACTGATGAACAGCAAGGCTTTTGGAGGTACTTTTATAACCCTTTCCAGCTTTATGCAAGTCAACAATTCTTAATCGTAGGTCTTCTGAGAGCTCTTTTGTGCGAGGCATCATTCACATCAGGCAATGCTTCTTGTGAAAAGCAAACCCAGAACTGGTGTGTGTTTTTTATAGGGCAGGGCAGCTGTAACCAACACCTCCAATCTCATCTCATTGATTGGACTCCAGTTGGCTGACATCTCACTCCAATTAGCTCTTGGAGATGTCATTAGTCTAGGGGTTCACATACTTTTTCCACCTGCACTGTGAATGTTTACATGGTATGTTCAATAAAAACATGGCAACCATAGGCGTGCGCAGCCTATTGCATTAGGGTGTGCACCCTAAAGCACAAGCACACGCCATATATATATATATATATATACACACACACACACACACACACACACACACACACATATACATATACATATATATATATACACACACACACACACACTGCTGTGTGTGTGCTGTGTGAGGGTGCTGTTAATGTGATGTGTGTGTGACGGTGCTGGTAGTGTGCTATGTGGGTGAGGGTGTTTGTGTGTGCGTGCTTGTGAGGATGCTGTTAATGTACTGTGTGTGAGGGTGCTGTTTGTGTGTGTGTGCGTGCTTGTGAGGGTGCTGTTAATGTACTGTGTGTGAGGGTGCTGTTTGTGTGTGTGTGCGCGCGCTTGTGAGGGTGCTGTTAATGTACTGTGTGTGAGGGTACTGTTAGTGTGCTGTGTGTGTGAGGGTGCTGTGTGTGTTTGTGAGGGTGCTGTATGTGTCTGTGGGTGCTGTGTATGTCTGTGGGTGCGCTGTATGTGGGTGGGTGATTGGGGGGGTGTGGAGGTGGGGGTACATTAATTGCTATCCCCCCTCCCTTACCTTTTGTAGGGAGGGGGGATCGTGGTCCTGGTGGTCCAGTGGAGGAGGGGATCCTTTCTGCTGTGATCCCAATGCTCATATCTCGTGAGAGGAACCCGTCGGAGCTGCCAGCAATAGCTCCGCCGGGTCCTCTCCTGCCTCCCTCCCTGCATGTGGGTCACTGGGGAGGGAGGCAGAGAGCAGAGCCGGCGCTCGGATAGCGCCGGCTCTGCATGAGCCGACAGGGAAGATCCAGAGATCTCCCCTGCCGGTCTCAATATACATAGGCGTGCCGCGGGATTAGGGTGTGCCCAGGCACACCCGGCACACCCCGTGCGCACGCCTATGATGGCAACATTTCATTATTTGTGTGTTATTAGTTTAAGCAGACTGTGATTGTCTATTGTTGTGACTTAGATGATGATCAGATCACATTTTTATGACCAATTTGTGCAGAAATACATATACTTCCAAAGGGTTCACATACTTTTTCTTGCAACTGTATCTCACATTAAGCCTACCATTGCTCCCACGCCCCAAGGGATTATGGAAACTCAATCCCACTCTCCTACAGACACATAAGGTCCAAGAATCAATAAAAAAAAAAAAACACAATTAAGCTATACTTTAAAGAAAATAAAACACCGGACACCACAGCCTATACACAATAGGAAGCCCATAAATCAGTGATAAGGGGGGGGGGGACTAATAAAATGGGGTGCACAAATTAAAAGAGAAAAATACAGATGGATTAACGAACTCCTAGATAAAATCTTACAGGTAGAAGAAACCCACAAACACGATATATCTGACTCAGTATATTGCACTCTGTAACGGCACCCCGAGGCATAAAAGGGTTAAACCGCCGTTTAGTAGATCTTCCCTTCCAGAGACACAGGCACAGCTACTGCAGAACACCAATCCGCCGAACAGGAAACCATATGAATGCCATAAACAGCCGAATAGGAAAAACCATACGAATAGGTTTACACTCCTAGCAGTCAAACTGGATCAGCATACAATAAATCCCCCCAAGAACGAGACAAGGCTCTGTTTTGAGGGTCAAGCAGTGAACAGCCAGAGCTGTGGGTTTATTGTTCTTATATACACATTAGTACCACCCACAGGGTTTTGGAACACAACCAATAAACACATACAATACACTCAGACACTGTCAGGGTCTTACCTGGGTTGGGAGTCTGCAGCGCAGATATGTTGCTCACCCTTGCAGATAGCCACAGGCCAAGGTGGTCAGGTAAGAATTCACCCGGCCTGTGGGTCTGTGCATGGGGGCTGTGCAGGATGAAGTACCAAGTCGCAGGACAGGCAAGGACTAACAGCAGGATCGTCAAAGGATAGCCGAGGTCAAAGGATGCCAGAAGACAGGAACAACGAGGAGTAGCCGAAGTCAAGGAATGCCAGAGGTCAGAGTAAACGTAGTCAGAAGCCGGGGTCAATAACAAGTAGCAGCTCAAATGACAGGAACACTGGTACAAAGCACACAACAGGATCAAAGACTTGATGCTGATCACAGGGCGAGGCTGAGTTTAAATACCCTGCTAATGTCTGATCAGGGTCAGGTGAAGCACATCCAAAGTCAAGGTACAGCCCCCAGAGTAATAGACATGCCAGGATGAACAGGACCAGAATGATATGAGGAATACAAAAGCTGCTGTGGCTCAGAGGAAGGAAGCAGGACCAGGACTGCAAAGTTCCCCGGTTCAAGTCCCTTGTTGGGAACTCCATGGGTGACCACGTCTGGCCGTCTGTTTGCTGCGGCGAGAACCGTGACAGACACTCCCTCACAAAATCCTCCCCTCTGCCTGTGATACAATTACCTTACACAATGGGTAATGTAATTATCACAAGCAGAGAAATACAAATTTTCCACATTATTCATAACTTGAAAAGTATGCATCACATTCACATAAAACTTAAATTTTCAGAATCAGCATACCCCAAATACAAACAAATGTCAAAATCATCAAAATTGGTCGATTGGTTCAAAAGATAGATCAAAGTCCTTTGTGACCAAATGAAGCATGGCTTTTCTGCCCAAAACCAGTTCCACAGAGTCTTCTATCCTGGAGATAATTGGGAAGTAATCAAAAACTCCATTGAACACATGGCAGCAAAAGACAATAAAACACATAAAAACATATAACTGTGCAGCCATTGCACAAAACAGGTACGTGAAACATATCCCCAGATAGCTCAGATCTGAGCGCACATTATTACTGAATGGTGCTCAGAGCACACACATACAGTTCAACTGCCATAGAGCCAAAGTCTTTCCCATAGTCTTTCATTATACGAATGGGCTCCATAGCATAGCTATCTGGGGTATCACCGCTCAAACAGGGCCAGCACCGAATGACCCAGCTTTCGTGTCTTCACAAGGGAAAATCAAGCGTTTCAACATGGGGCCATAGTCTAAAGGCAGCAGGCGGGCAACCAGGCTCCTCCAATGCACAGTGGCGTGATTGGTCTTGTCACACACTCTAATCGCCCTTAGGATGGAACTATACTCACTACTACAAGATAAAGCAAAAAAGGCCATCCTATGGACGAAACACTTATACTACTCACAAAGGAATAGGAGCAGTAAACTACTCACCGAGGCCCTAAAACAGAAACAAACACTAACATATATCCCCAAATCAAACGTACAGACAAGTCCATAGCGCAAACAGAAGACGTAGCTGAAACTTTCCGAAAATTCACTACACCTTATTATACAACTTAGAGGGGCAAGGGACTAGCACCAAGGATATAAAAAAATACCTAGAGGACAAATTTGACTCAATACTCCCACCAGCGGCAATGAGATCACTAGAGGAACCGTTCACCATTGACGAAATTAGATTAGCATTAAAACAGACCCCACATAATAAAAGCCCTGGCCCTGATGGGTTCTCAGCCTCATACTACAAGACATTCCAAACAGAACTCAACACACACCTACTGGAGGTGATCAACTCTATCCCTTCCCACAATCAAATACCAAACCAAGCATTAGATGCGACAATAACGCTCTTGTCCAAACCAGGGAAAGACTTAGAGAGATGTGCCAGTTATAGACCGATATCTCTAATCAATGTTGACATCCAGATCTTCACCAAGATGCTGCCGTCTAGGCTTAAACCCTTTCTCCAAGATCTGGTCCACCCTGATCAGGCAGGCTTCGTCCCCAGGGCTGCCATCAGGGGGTGACAACACGTAGATAGCGAATATCGCTATCTATGTGCTACCGCAGAGGGGGCCCAGGCAGCACACAGCTTCTCCTCTTCTCTTCTCTCTTCTAATAATATTCGCGAGACCCGGTTACCATGGCAACGCTCCGTGGGTCTCGCAAGAGTTATTAGAAGAGAGAAGAAGAGAAGAGGAGAAGCAGTGTGCTGCCTGGGCCCCCTCTGCAGTAACAGGGAGCCAGGGCGCC
Organism: Pelobates cultripes; assembly: GCA_933207985.1. Taxonomy (NCBI): domain Eukaryota; kingdom Metazoa; phylum Chordata; class Amphibia; order Anura; family Pelobatidae; genus Pelobates; species Pelobates cultripes. The sequence continues at coordinate 66,369,736 of OW240918.1, read as the reverse complement.
CCCCCACCGGACCACCAGGGATCATGGAATCTCCCCCCTCCCTAGACACAGGTAAGCAGGGAGAAACATTTCATTAAATTAATAAAAAAATTATGTTAAAATGATCCTTCCTCCACCCCCAGATCACATATTTGCACACACACACTGCATACACTAACACAACACACACTCTGCATACACTAACACAACACACACACTCTGCATACACTAACACAACACACACACACACACACTGCATACACTAACACAACACACACTCTACATACACTAACACAACACACACACACTGCATACACTAACACAACACACACACACACTGCATACACTAACACAACACACACACTGCATATACTAACACAACACACACACACTGCACACACTAACAAAACACACACACTGCATACACTAACACAACACACACACTGCATACACTAATACAACATAAACTCTGGATACACTACACACTAACACACTCACTGCATTCACTATATTGACACACACTCTGCATTCGCTACACATTAACACTCTGCATCCGCTACACTAACACACACTCTGCATCTGCTACACACTAACACACTCTCTGCATTCACTACACTAACACACACTCTGCATCTGCTACACACTAACACACTCTCTGCATTCACTACACATTAACCCACTCTTTGCATTCACTACACTAACACACACACTCTGCATCTGCTACACACTAACACACTCTCTGCATTCACTACACATTAACACATTCTGCATTCACTACACTAACACACTCTCTGCATTCACTACACATTAACACTCTGCATTCACTACACATCAACACACTCTGCATCCGCTACACACTAACACACTCTCTGCATTCACTACACATTAACACACTATCTGCATTCACTACACTAACACACACTCTTCATCCGCTACACACTAACACACTCTCTGCATTCACTACACTAACACACACTCTGCATCTGCTACACACTAATACACTCTCTGCATTCACTACACATTAACACACTCTTTGCATTCACTACACTAACACACACACTCTGCATCTGCTACACACTAACACACTCTCTGCATTCACTACACATTAACACACTCTGCATTCACTACACTAACACACACACTCTGAATCCGCTACACACTAACACACTCTCTGCATTCACTACACATTAACACATTCTGCATTCACTACACTAACACACTCTCTGCATTCACTACACATTAACACTCTGCATTCACTACACATCAACACACTCTGCATCCGCTACACACTAACACACTCTCTGCATTCACTACACATTAACACACTATCTGCATTCACTACACTAACACACACTCTTCATCCGCTACACACTAACACACTCTCTGCATTCACTACACATTAACACACTCTGCATTCACTACACTAACACACACACTCTGCATCCGCTACACATTAACACACTCTGCATTCACTACACTAACACACACTCTGCATCCGCTACACTAACACACACTCTGCACACTACACACTAACACACTCTCTGCATTCACTACACATTAACACACTCTCTGCATTCACTACACATTACACACTCTCTGCATTCACTACACTAACACACACACTCTGCATCCGCTACACACTCTCTGCATTCACTACACATTAACACATTCTGCATTCACTACACTAACATACACACTACATTCATTACACTGACACACTCTGCATTCACTACACACTAACACACACTCTGCATTCACTAAACTATACATACACTCTGGATTCACTATACTGACACACACTCTGCATTCACTACACTAACATACACTCTGCATTAACTGTACACACAGCATCCACTACACAAACATCCTGTATTCACAGGACACACACTACATCCACCACACGCTGAAACACTCTGCATTCACTATACACAGACACTGCGTCTAATACACGCACTACATCCACTACAGACACTGCATCCACTAAACACATTTCATCTAGTACATACAAACACTACATCCACTACACAAACACACACTACATCACTGTGCACACACTATATCCACTACTCAAACACACTCTGCGTTCACTATACACACTGCATCCGCTACACAAACACACACTCTGCATTCACTGTACAAACAGTATCTAATATACACAAACACTACATCCATTACACATATTCTAATTCACTTCCACTATACACACCACATTCAGTCCTGCATCATTGTCAGCGGGCCCAGGAGGGAGGAGGGGGGGGGGCAGACCTTGTGCTTTGTCAGGGGCCCCAAAATTTCTGATGGAGGCCCTGTTCGTCCCAGCCAGGTAAGCAAAAGATAATACTCCCAAAATAATAAATCTGATAAACCACACGTCCCAAACACGAATTCCAACCTTACTCCTGGCAATAGACGAAGAAAAAGCCTTTGACAGGGTGGACTGGACCTTTCTTTTAAACACACTAGAGGCATTTGGCTTTGGAAACAGATGGTTACAGTGGATCAAAACAATATACTCCCACCCAACGGCACGGTTGAAGGTCAATGGACAACTATCTAAGCCATTCAAAATAAGTAACGGCACCCGTCAAGGATGCCCATTATCACCCCTCCTGTTTATATTAACCCTAGAACCCCTCTTGCAGGAAGTACATAAACGATCTAACATACAGGGAATCAGGGTTCAGAAACAGGAATATAAAGTTTCAGCCTTTGCTGACGACTTATTATTTACCCTAGAACACCCCTTAACCAGTCTCCCTCATCTGACAGAGTTCTTGAATAGATACAGCAAGTTATCTAATTTCAAAATCAACGCAGACAAATGTGAGATATTAAATATAAATGTGCCCAATCACCAAATACAAAAACTGAAGGAAGCATATCCTTTCCAATGGACAAAACATTCCATTAAATATCTAGGGGTACAAATTACTAACACACACAAGACACTCTACAAAGAAAACTTTCCAGATCTATTAACAGCCATAAAGAAAGACTTGGATAGATGGGATAGACCTCACTTTCGATGGATGGGACGGATAAATATTATCTCAATGAATGTGCTCCCACATATTCTATATCTCCTAACTACAATCCCAATACATATCCCAAATCATTTCTTCCGTACTATCCAGTCAATGCTTACATCCTTTATTTGGGCAAAGAAACGTTCACGTATAGCCTTCAATTTACTGACAAAGCCCAAGGAGAGGGGGGGGACTGGGATGCCTGAACATCCAAAACTACCATAGGGCAATACACTTGGGAAGAATATTGGAGTGGTCTAGAGGAGGAGCAAAAAAGCCTGGGTAGACATAGAACAATCACAAATACAAACACCCTTACATGTACTCCCATGGACCCTGTCCACCACCGGAGGCAAGATACCGCATGATCTCCCGACACTATCCCCCACACTCAAAATCTGAAAGACATTACATCTACATACGGAGTTTACACCAACACCATCGCTAAACTACCCAATATCCCACAATCCCCTACTCCCTATAGGCAAAGGTGGCATAATGCAAAGCACTGATCTTACTCAGTCAGAAGACAGATTTATAACATTAAGGGACTGTGACAGAGTCTATGGGAGGGTAATAGAAGGAAGGTATTTAGGACCCAGAATCCTCCATAGCCTGTACTCATTCACCTGCCCAATTAGCAACTGCTGAGGCTTTAATTAGCAGGTCTCAGAGCAGAAAGGAGAGAGATACAATCTGACCTGCAGAGAGAGCAAGTCTGTGCAGAGCAGCACCAGAAAAAGTGCTAAAGGTTGGTGAAACCAATGTTTATTTTGTTGATTTATGTAGATTATTACCCTGGTTTAGTAAGTGCTTGAATTTGAGCTAGGATTTTGTTTGTAGACCTTCCTTTCTGTTTAGGCCCTGGGGAGATAGCGCAGCTAAGCGGACAAGGGCACATGTAGGAGTGTGGGGATAGATGCATGGGATTGGATGGGAAAGAGTGTGTGGGTGGGATTATGTTCTGTCTAAGTTAGTGTGGGGGAGGTCTTACCTCAGTGCCACTTCCTGTCCTCCTGCTCCTGTTTGCCTGGGCCTGCAGATTGACACAGCTTGAGGGATGGATGTTGAGGCGATCCGGTCGTCCCTCAGGGCTGCTGCTGCGCTGGATGGTGGCCGGCACCTGTGGAGGCAATTTACCAGCATTACTGGAGGTATGGCTGCCGGTGTGGGCACCCCCCATGGCCTACCCTCCCCCTGGAGCACCCCCTGCGGACTCCCCTTCTGCCTCCCATGCAGCTCCTGCCCCTGGGGGCCGCACCAGCACTGGCAGGCATTCCCACCCGCCTGCCAGGCTGTCCCTGGATCCTACTCCCCGGGCCCGGTGAGGAGCAGGAGCCTGGGCCCGGGGGGAGCGGGGGCCGCGTGTCTGGGGCTGCAGGCACGTGGCCTACTACTGGGGGGCCGGGATCTGAGGCCTACTGAGGCCGCGCGGGTTGCACGGGCTTTCGACACGAGGCCTGCCACTGCCGCGCGGCCTGCTACCCCCATGACCGCCCAGCCTGCTACTTACTGGGCCGCCTACTACCTCCAGGCCGGGGATGCGGCCTGCAACTGCCGCGCGGCCTCCTGGTGCGGCTGCCGTGCGGCCTACTCCTCTCCCCCCCTCCACACCAACCGCCCCGGCCGCCAGTGCTGGATTGCGGGCCGGGGGCGGTGGGCGGCGGATCCCGTGATCCGGGCGGCGGGTGGCCGCCCGGCAACTATTCAGATCCCCCGCGGCCGGCGGGGAGGTGAGTGGGCCCTCGCGGGCCGCTGGGGGGGGGGTCCCCTTGCCCGTCGGGAGCCTCCTCTGCCAGTGAGGAAGGCTCCCAGGGCTCTGTCTCCCCTCCCTCCCTCCCTCCCTCCCTCCCTAGTTGGATGGCTGGCTGGCTTTTCTTCCAGGGGGCTCAGCTTTCCCTTGCCTGGGCCCCCTGGTCCCCCCCCCTCTCTGGTGGGCCTGCACCCCCTCTCCTGCTCTATCCCCCTCCATATAAAAAAAACACCATCCCTCCCTCCCTATCTGCATCCCTCTGTTCTCCCCCCCCCCCTCTCTACCTTGCCCCTCTGGCTTGCTTGCCTCTACACCCCCCCCCCAGGTCACTTACCTCAGCCATCTCCTCTGGGGCGTGGGCTCATCTTCTCGGCTGCTTCCTTCTCAGCATGCTGCTGCAGTTCGTGGATCCGTCCAGCAGGTGGCGCCTGGATCACAGCTGATGTCCTCTGTGGATGCTGGAACTGCTGTTTCTTTGCCTCAGCCTTCTGTGAGCGCAGTGCTGGTCTTGGATCGCCAGGCTGCGTCCGGTGAGTACATTTCCCTACTTTTAGCGCTTCGCGTGCGTACGTTCTTTCTTCCTTTCTTCCTAAAAAAAAATTTTAAAAAAATTGATGCAGACAGGGAAAAAAATTACAGGACAGAAATACAAGGTAAATTACCTATTGGACTAATAATAAAAAAAAAAAAAAAAATCCTACGTCAAGTGCAAGGGGTAGAATTCAATTTAACCCCTTAAGGACGGAGCCAAATGTACACATTGTGAACAAAACAAAATGTAAACAAAACCTGGCATTTGCGCTACATGTCTGTCCAACCGTAATACTCCTATTTCATAGTAAATGCACCCACCCTTATTATATATCATTTTATTCAGGGGAAACAGGGCTTTCATTTAATATAAAATATTTAGCTGTGAAACATAATTTAATATGAAAAAAATGGGAGAAAATACGTTTTTTTTGGATTTTTTTAGTTCTAAATGACATTTTAACGGTCAATGTCATAATACTGTTTGCTTTTACTGCAATAAAATACACATATTTATATTCAGTAAAGTCTCACGTGTAAGACAGTACCCCCTATGTACAGGTTTTATGGTGTTTTGGGAAGTTACAGGGTCAAATATAGCACGTTACATTTGAAATTGAAATTCGCCAGATTGGTTACGTTGCCTTTGGGACTGTATAGTAGCCCAGGAATAAAATTTACACCCATAATGGCATACCATTTGCAATAGTAGACAACCCAAGGTATTGCAAATGGGGTATGTCCAGTCTTTTTTAGTAGCCATTTGGTTACAAACACTGGCCAAAGTTAGCGTTAGTATCTGTTTGTGTGAAAAATGCAAAAAAACGCCAATTTTGGCCAGTGTTTGTGACTATGTGGCTACTAAAAAAGACTGGACATACCCTGTTTGCAATACCTTGGGTTGTCTACTATTGCAAATGGTATGCCATCATAGGGGTAATTTTCATTCTTGAGCTACCATAGGGTCTCAAAGGCAACGTAACCAATCTGGCGAATTTTAATGTGAAAAAACTGAAATGCAAGCCTTATATTTGACGCTGTAACTTTTGAAAACACCATAAAACCTGTACATGAGGGGTACTGTTGTACTCGGGAGACTTCGCTGAACACAAATATTTGTGTTTCAAAACAGTAAAAAGTATCACAGCAATAATATTGTCTGTGTAATGCTGTTTGTGCGTGAAAAATGCAAAAAACGTCACTTTTACTGGCGATATCATCGTTGTAATACATTTTACTGTTTTGAAACACTAATATTTGTGTTCAGCGAAGTCTCCCGAGTAGAACAGTACCCCCCATGTACAGGTTTTTATGGTGCCTTGGAAAGTTATAGGGTTAAATATAGTGCTAGCAAATTAAATTCCCTTTACTTTCGGCATGGGTTGTCAGGCAGGTCCCGCTAATTGTAATTAATTAAGATACACAATTATGTAAAAATATTACATAAATATATATGTAGAATTAATATATGTATATATATATATACGTATGTGTATATATATGTATATATCTATATAATTTTTACAAAATATTTTATTTATATATAGGTATATATATATATATATATATATATATATATATATATAGATATATATATATATATATTTAAGTTCTCGTGTATTTTGATATATATATATATATATATTAATTCTAAAACAGTTAGAAACGAAATAACACACATCTATATATTTTTTAATTATTTATTTTTAATTATTTTTTAATTTTATTTTTAGCGATATTTACATTTTTATTTTTTTTTATATTATATATAAATATATATATAACAACAATTATATATATATTTAATCAGTATCAGTCTACGTGTAATTTGATATTAATATATATATATATAATTATATATATATATTAATAGTAAAATACACCTAGACGGTGTATGTGTGTGTATGTATATGTGTATATATATAATTATATTTTTTTACACCATTAACTTTTTTTATTTTTATTTTCAGCCAGCAGGGGGACCACCTGTCATTACAGGCAGCCCCCCTGCCGGCAATACAGAAGCCAGCTATACCCGGCCATGTGATTGTGGGGTCCTCGCTGGGACCCCACTCTCACATGGCCGGGGGGCTTCAACGAGGACGGATGTGCCGCGGGGGGCTCCCTGGGAGTCCCCAACGCGATGCGCCCGGTGGGACGCCTGGCTGACAGTCAAGATGGCACAAAACCGGGAGGCGTGCAATTCTAAGCCGGCGTTTAAACACGCCTATTGAAACATGTACGTCCTCGGTTTTAAAGGGGTTAAAAAAAAGAATCCAACGTCAAGTACAAGGGGGACAATTCAATATATAAAGAGAATAAAAAAAAAAAAAAAACATTGTGTGTGTGTATATATGGGGAATCCACAATAAAATAAAATTTGGGTACCCCTTTTCCTTTTTCTGTATGTATTATACATTTAGGTATGCTTTCCTGCAGCGTCTGGCGCAGCTGATAGCGCCGGCGATGCCTCCCAGGTTCACGTGACTCTGGGCTGCTGAGCTCATGTGGCCCGCTTGGCTTGCGCGTAACGCTAGGGAGCGGATGGAGAATGGGGTTTTGTATCGAAAGCTGTTCCCTCCTGCCACGGGGGTCCCTTGACTAAGGGGGACATTAGGTTCAGGGATGGTCGTGGGGAGCACATATCCAGGGCACATATCGGACAGGGCTCCCCGAGTCGGCGCTGCGTGGTTCAGCGGTCAGGACACTCTCGGGACACGTATCGTCCCTGTGATAAGCTGGGTTGGTGGAGGTACGTTTGCACTTTCATCAACGGTTGGCAGTGCGACCCTTCTTGGCCTGGGGCCGGATGGGTTTTGCCGCTGGGTTTTCTTTGGGGCTCACCTGGCCCCTCAGCACAGCGTGTTTTTCCGTCCTCTCTGCAATCGGTCGGGATGGGGACCCTCAGTTTATGTGGGAGCTCCATCGGGTGATGTGGGTCCAGTTTACCAAGCACGCTTATAAGTTTACTTCCCAGTCGTTTAGGGTACCCCTGGAGTTCGCTGTGGTGCCCAAGGAGGAGGAGCAGGGTCAGTATCTCCAGATTACTTATTTGCTCAGTTGTCGTTTCCTTCCAGGGGCTAGGTTTGGGATGATGGCTCGGCGCAGCAGGCTGCGTGGGTGGGGCTGCAGGGCCTTGCTGACAAAGGCGGCTGTGGAATCAGTTTTACGGCTGCTGCCGGTACGCCCGTCGGGTTTATTGTTTCCAGGTTGTGTTCCCGACGGTCAGGATTGGGTGGTTCTGTGCCTTCATGTAGGTTGCTCCCGATGTCATTTATGCGTAGGGCCGTCGGTGCAGCATGTCCGCACTCTGCTGCTACAGTGTTTTCCTGGGGTCGTTTTATGAGTTTCGGAGTTCCGTGGCCCAGGCTATATCCGTAGGTTTTGGGGGGTTTTGGGCCAATTTGGGCTCTCAATGGTGTGCTGACTCTTCAGTGGTCTGGCACCAGTTACATGGTGGGGGTGTGGTCCTCCTCGTACGGGGTCGGCTGTCCCGCCTCTTGGACGTACCAGGGGGCTTTTGTCATCTCTGGGTGGATTGATATGGGTTCGGTGTTGTATGGGGTGCTCTTCAATCTGAGGGTGCTCTTGAATCTGGACATGTTACACATTCTGTTTCTTACCAGAGGTTCTCAGGGGACGGACTGAGGCTATCACCTGTTCCTGTTGGCAGTGCGCTCAGCAATGTGAGTGCCCTGGTGCGCTGCAGTCGGGAATCGGTCGAGGTGGGTTTCTTGTTTTGGCTTGGGGGATTCCAGTTCACCTTGGGGTGTGGCCGGATGTGGCCTAGTTATCTCGAGGGGATGGGTGCGCTTGCTGGAGGTCGGATGAGGCCTATGTTGATGGTGCACTGAGGACGACTCCGGCTGGAGATGAAACGCGATTGCTGCTATATCAAAGGATTGTATCTGGTATTTTTTCTTGTTTCCTCTGCAGTGTTTTATTTAGGCTTTGTGCCTAGTATATTTTACTATTTATACACTGCATATTGTCCCTGTTTTAATTGTTTATTTGTGCAATAAATTTTGGAGTCTGCACTTTGTATCCTGTGCTGCTCTACTCAAGGATATCGTTTAGCCTTTTTAGGCACCCTCCTGCACATTATATAGAGCCTGGGACGGCTTTAAATCCTGTGAGTTTTACGCTACATAAGGAGTCTAACATTATGTATATGTGTATATGTATATATATGTATATGTATGTGTATATATGTATGTATATATTTTGCGCTATGTTGTGTTATTGGATTGATCACGAATGGTCATTTAATTTCCTGGTGCAGTACTTATTCTATGTTGATCTGGCACTGCTAGCAGTGGTGGAACAGGCCATGGCTGGTTGTGGTGGGGTCCCCCGCTGATTTTAGGTGTAAAACAGCGTGGTTGTGGCGGGGGTATGTCCTTGCCAATTGAGTTTGAGGGGTTACGTTTAAGTATATGGAATGAGATGAACAAGTTTTTAAGGTCTCAACCTCCCCTGCTTCAAAAGGTTAACATTAGGTTGCCTGAGGTGTCGTGCCCATCGAGCGTGGATAAGGTCGGCTGATGGCGGGCATTGGAAAGATATGATTTTATGACGAGGGGGGAGGTGAGAGGAAGTGGTGATTAGGAACCACTGTATGTTTATTGGCAAGGACGGTTGGGTCACTGTATAACACTATGTGTGGAGTTATATATGTATATATGTTAATTTATGCTTATTTATGTCTAACGTTTTGGTTACAGAAAGAAGAGATTTAATAAATAAAGTTATGGATGTGTTATGCAGTAATTTAGTTTGTGATAATAAATGCTGTGGCCTGTTCATCCATACTAAGTGGTCTGTCATTATTGGGGGGTTGAATGGGGTTAGTTTTGTTATAGGCTGCATCGCAATTCCCCACTACGTACATACAAGGCCCTGGGGAGATAGCGCAGCTAAGCGGACAAGGGCACATGTAGGAGTGTGGGGATAGATGCATGGGATTGGATGGGAAAGAGTGTGTGGGTGGGATTATGTTCTGTGTAAGTTAGTGTGGGGGAGGTCTTACCTCAGTGCCACTTGGGATTCGGGCCAGCAAACAGCTTCCCTCCCGCCCACCCTATTGGTATATTTAGTCACAGCTAGCCGGGGGTATGTCCTTGCCAATTGAGTTTGAGGGGTTACGTTTAAGTATATGGAATGAGATGAACAAGTTTTAAGGTCTCAACCTCCCCTGCTTCAAAAGGTTAACATTAGGTTGCCTGAGGTGTCGTGCCCATCGAGCGTGGATAAGGTCGGCTGATGGCGGGCATTGGAAAGATATGATTTTATGACGAGGGGGGAGGTGAGAGGAAGTGGTGATTAGGAACCACTGTATGTTTATTGGCAAGGACGGTTGGGTCACTGTATAACACTATGTGTGGAGTTATATATGTATATATGTTAATTTATGCTTATTTATGTCTAACGTTTTGGTTACAGAAAAAGAAGAGATTTAATAAATAAAGTTATGGATGTGTTATGCAGTAATTTAGTTTGTGATAATAAATGCTGTGGCCTGTTCATCCATACTAAGTGGTCTGTCATTATTGGGGGGTTGAATGGGGTTAGTTTTGTTATAGGCTGCATCGCAATTCCCCACTACGTACATACATGTTGCAGTTTTGAACAAACTGATTGCTGCATTGATTTTTGAGCACAATGTAAATAAACCACACCTTTTTTTCGCATAATAGACTGTTGTTTTATACCTGTTACCCTAGAGGACTGTGTTGCTTTTCCCATAAAGGTCACAAGATGGTGGAGAATGCGGGTATCTAAAGCACATTTATACGGTCTGTGGGTATAGAGGCCTAAGTTACTGTAACTCTGCAAACGGAGACTGGTTGTTTGAAACAGAGGCCTGCAGTTGTGGTGTGTGGTATTTACCAAGTGGCTGTGAGAAAAAAAAAAAGCAAGATGGAAGAGATAGTAAAAGCCTTGGTACAGGCTACTATTACCCAGCAAGACACAAACCGTGTAACAGCGGCTCAGCTCAGATCAGTAGCCTCATGGAGTCACTGCGACAGGCTGTTGCAGCCCAACAGGAGACAAACCGCTTATTGGCCACACAAAGAGACTGCGTTATGGAAACACAGTGGGAAAACAGAGTAAAACTAACAAGTGCTTTGCAACAAACCATACTGTCAAGTGTGACTACCCCTACTATGGATAGGGGGTGCCGGATTAGAGTTACTGACTTTTTACATAAAGTGAATGAGGTTGATGACATGGAGGCTTACCTGACAAAGGATTGCTACCCGAGAAGGATGGCCTCCAGGTCAGTGGGTAGGATTATTAGCCCCTTCCCCCAGCGGAGAATCCCAAAAAGAATATGAGGGTTTGCCTCTCAGTCAAGCACAAGACTATGACCGATTGAAAGCAGAAATACTAACACGGCTTGGAATTACGGCTGCAATGCGAGCCCAAAGATATAATGCATGGGTTTATGTATGACCTCTTGAGACTTGCCCAGAAGTGGTTACAGCCAGAAATCAACTCTGCTGCAGTAATCATTGAAAAGGTGGTTATGGATCGCTTTCTAAGTCTGCCAATAGCGCTACGGAAATGGGTCAGTCAAGCGGATCCAAAGGACCCAGAAGAAATGATGGACTTGACAGAGATACCGGTTTGCTAACGAAACTCAGAGTAAAGAGCCTTACCTCAACGCCAAATTGTAAAGTAACAGGAAACCTGCAAAGAATTCTGGAGGATTTAAAGAAACAGATGAAAAAAAAAGATTCTGTACAGACCCATAGACAGACTGACTACATGGAAAATTGGGTTTCCAGGTTCCCAACCCAGCCACAAGGCCACCCTGAGAGACAGACAAAGTGTTATAGATGTCAGGAGATTGGACATATTGCACGTAACTGTCCACAGACTGATGAACCTATGGAATGTAATTTGGGGAGGGGGGGGGAACATGGTGCATTGTTGGTATACACACAAATGTCTGCTTTAACAAGTACTGGTGGTATTAACCATGTCAAATCTGTAAATATGGAGGGGAGGAGTGTGCAAGCACTCTTAGATTCTGGGAGTGAGGTTTCATTGGTAAAGAGATCTTTACTTCAGAGTGAGCAAATAGATAAAATTCACGTATTGGATATAATATGCATACATGTTGACACCCACACGTATTCCACGGCTGAGGTGGAATTTCCTACCTCGGTAGGGGTGATAAAACATAGAGTTGGGGTGGTACAATCATTGCCTTATGATGCTGTATTGGATCGTGATTTTCCCCTCTTTCAGAAAATTTGGGAAGATACTGCAATAAAACAGGATAAGCGTACAGAGGTAGAGGCAGAAACAGTGGGTTTAGAGAATGTTTTCCCTTTTTCTACGGTTTATTTGGAGCAGTATAGTGAAAATGAACCCACTGTAGTATGTTTGGGTGAGGAAGGGGAACACAATGAAAGTGATTCCTCCCAAGTAGAAAATCTAAGGGAAGAGGTGGAGTTCCATCATCTAGGTATTAGTTCAGGAAATTTTTGGGCTGCCCAATGGGAGGATCAAACATTGGTAGTTGCCCATAACAATGTTCAGGTAGTGGAAGGTACTCCTGTTAACCCAGAAACCCAATTGTCCCTTCCCTATTTTGCAGAAATAAATAATTTACTTTACCAAGTAGAGAGGAGGGGGGGTTGAAGAGGTTGAGCAATTACTGGTACCTCAATCCCACATGAACCTAGTCTTAAAACTAGCTCACAGCCATGTATTAGGGGGGCATCTTGGGATTGAAAAAAAAAAGGGAGAGAGTACTAAGAAGATTTTACTGGCCAAGAATCTACTCCGCTATAGAGCAATTTTGCAAGTCATGCCCAGAATGCCAAAGAAAGGCGCATTTCCAAGCTTTCCGTAATCCCCTCATTCCTCTTCCCATCATAGAAGTCCCATTTGAAAGAATTGCTATGGACCTGGTTGGTCCTTTACTTAAATCCACTAGGGGGCACCAATATATATTGGTAGTACTAGATTATGCTACCCGCTATCCCAAAACTATACCTTTAAGAAATACTTCTGCTAAAACCATTGCCAGAGAGTTAATGTTTATGTTCAGCCAGCTTGGAATACCTAGAGAAGTACTTACAGACCAAGGTACCCCTTTTATGTCACGAGTGATGAAAGAGCTATGTAACTTGTTGAAGATTAGACAACTGAAAACTTCAGTGTATCACCCACAAACTGATGGGTTAATGGAAAGATTTAATAAAACCTTGAAAGCAATGCTCCGTAAGGCAATTGATAATGATGGTAAGAATTGTGATCGTTTGCTCCCATATCTAATGTTTGCTATCAGAGAAGTCCCCCAAGCTTCCACAGGGTTCTCACCTTTTGAATTGTTATATGGTAGACATCCTAGAGGTCTCCTTGATGTTCTGAAGGAAACGTGGGAACAGGAACACACGCCCGATAGGAGTGTTATTGAACATGTGGCACAAATGCAGGATCGCATTGAGGCCATAATGCCAATTGTCAGGGCAAATATGGAGAGAGCACAGGAAGCCCAGAAAGCTAGTTATAACAGGAATGCTAGACTTAGGGTCTTTCAATCCGAAGACAGGGTTATGGTTAGTGAGGTCGCGAACACGAAATTTTCGGAACCGCCATAGACTTCAATGGGCAGGCAAATTTTAAAACACACAGGGACTCTTTCTGGCCACAATAGTGATGGAAAAGTTGTTTCAAGGGGACTAACACCTGGACTGTGGCATGCCGGAGGGGGATCCATGGCAAAACTCCCATGGAAAATTACACATTTGATGCAGAGTCTGGTCTTAATCCATAAAGGGCAGAAATCACCTAACATTCCTAAATCACAATGGATATGGATTGATACCTGACATATTGACACAGAGCAGAATAGAGACTGTTCCTCCTACATAGGGTCACTTGGCAGATATGGATTGACACCTGTCCTCAGAGTCCATGATACACACTGACACAGAGCAGAATAGAGACTGTTCCCCCTACATAGGGTCACTTGGCAGATATGGATTGACACCTGTCCTCAGAGACCATGATACACACTGACACAGAGCAGAATAGAGACTGTTCCCCTACATAGGTCACTTGGCAGATATGGATTGACACCTGTCCTCAGAGACCATGATACACACTGACACAGAGCAGAATAGGGACTGTTCCTCCTACATAGGTCACTTGGCAGATATGGATTGACACCTGTCCTCAGAGCCCCTGATACACACTGACACAGAGCAGAATAGGGAATATTCACTAAATGCCAAACATTGTTATACAGGGGAATATTCAGTAAATAAGGATAAGGGGGGACCTACTGTCCTCCCCCCCGGCCCACACCCCTGCACGGTGGGTGGGGGCCATAAATCTCAATGGGGGGACCCGTGAGCGGTTTGTGGGGGCCATAAAAATAATGAGGGTTGTATGATGTTGTATCGATCAGGTAGTGTAAGGGTTACGCCCGCTTCACAGTGACAGACCAAACTCCCATTTAACGCACCGCAAACAACCGCAAACAGTCCATTTGCACAACCGCAAACTCCCCATTTGCACAAGGTTGGATACCAAGCTAGCCATGTCCCGTTCCTTGTCCTCACTGATGTCATTGAAGGTCTCTTCCTCCACCCAGCCACGTACAACACCGAGGGTCCCCGAAAGGTGACAACAGGTGTCCCAGGGGGCTTGTTGTGTTTGGTCTTCCACCTCCTCAAAGCCACCTTCCTCCTCTGACTCCTCTTCTTCAGACTCCTCTCTCTGCGTTGCCTCTCTCTGCGTTGCCTCTCTCTGCGTTATTATTCCTATCAGTTTAATCCCTGTTACGTCCCCTATCAGGGGACGTGTATATGGCATTGATTTTAGGAACCGGGAGATGGGAAAAAGATGCTTGGTCGGTCCTCCTACTTCAAATTTGGGGCACTGCACGTGCAATCTAATGTGCCACCAGATAGGAGTGGTGTGTTAAGTAGTACTATTCTTATCAGTTTAATCCCTGTTACGTCCCCTATCCGTTGATGTGGAGCAAGACGCAGAAGATGACTCAGGTGAGGAGGTTATGGAAGAGGATGGAGTAGGAGGAGTAGAGGAGGTGGCAGCAGGCCTGCATGCAAGTCATGGCGGTGTCACCAACTCCTCTGCAGAGCCACGCATTCCATGCTTGGCAGCCATCAGAAGGTTTAACCAATGCGCAGTGTAGGGGTGGCCTGCCTCTGCCTGTCATTTTTTTTTTTCGACTAGTGGTACTATGCGTGCAAGCTACTGTGACACCAGATATGAGTGGCACTGTGAACTGGCAGAGGTTGGCAGAGTACACGCTGTAGGGCTGACACACCCGCTTTAAGACAACTAACTGCTATTCAATCTATAACAGTGAAACAAGTTTTTTGTTTTTAAATGCAAGCTATTGTGACACCAGATATGAGTGGCACTTTGAACTGGCAAAGGTTGGCAGAGTACACGTTGTAGGCCTGACACACCCGCTTGAAGACAACTAACAGCTATTCAATCTATAACAGTGAAAAAAGTTTTGGGGTTTTTAAATGCACGCTGTTGTGACACGAGTGAGTGGTGGCACTGGGCACAGTATCCACTGTGAGCCTGACACAGAAGCTGGCAGACAACTAACTGCAATTACATTACACAGAAAAAAAAAGCAGACTGATGTTCTAGCCCTAAAAAGCAGCAGCAGAGATCAGATGAGTCCTTCAGGACTGTAGTGGACACTGTATACCCTAACCTAGCTATGCATTTCCCTATCTAATCAACAGCAGCTACACTTTCCCTCCTCTCACTAAGCATGCAGCTTGAGAATGAATGTAAAATGGATGCTGTCCAGTAGGTTGGAGGGTCTGCTAGGGAGGGTGTGCTGCTAATTGGCTGAAATGTGTCTGCTGACTGTGAGGTAAAGGGTCAAAGTTTACTCAATGATGACGAATAGGGGGCGGATCGAACCGCGCATATGTTCGCCCGCCGTGGCGAACGCGAACATGCTATGTTCGCCGGGAACTATTCGCCAGCAAACCGTTCGGTGCAGCACTAGTTATGGTACTAATCCCCACAGTAGAAAGTAAATTCCTTGCAAACTGGCATGGCCCAAACGAGATAATTGAGTCATTGAGACAACCTGGTAGAAGAAAGCCCGAACAAATATACCATATAAATTTACTTAAACCCTGGACAGAGAGGTCTTGATGGCCGTGACAGACAAAGTTCCTCTGACCAAAGTAGACAAAGTACCAGAGGTTAACATTGCTGACACTCTAGCACCTCATCAGAAAAATGAGGTCCGAGAGTTTGTTGCTAGAAATCGGGATGTGTTTGCTCCAGTACTAGGAAAGACTTATGTTATTGAACAGGACATAATTACGGAACCTGGAAAAAGGGTTAACTTAAAACCCTACCAAATCCCAGAGGCCAGAAAAGAAGCCATTAAAGCAGAGGTCCGAAAGATGCTTGAGCTAGGGGTTATCGAGGAATCACAAAGTGAATGGAGTAATCCTATAGTGTTGGTACCCAAGCCAAACAGAGAAATCAGATTCTGTAATGATTTCAGAAAATTAAATGAGATATCAAAATTTGATGCTTATCCCTTGCCTAGGGTTGAGGACCTTATAGAGAGATTAAGACGATCCAGATATCTGACTACATTAGATCTGACTAAAGGTTATTGGCAAGTTCCGTTAACAGAGCGGGCCAAAGAAAAAATCGCTTATTCCACACCAGAAGGTTTATTTCACTATAAAGTCTTACCTTTTGGGTTGCATGGTGCACCTGCCACCTTCCAAAGAATGATGGATAGAATCCTTAGACCCCATAGTGAATACGTGGCTGCCTATCTTGACGATGTGGTTATACACAGCAAAGATTGGGAAACATACCTTCCCCGAGTAAACTCTATACGAGATGCAGGTCTAACTGCCAATCCATCCAAATGTACGATAGGTTTGGAAGATGCTAAGTATTTGGGCTACACTATTGGGAGGGGTCTCCAGAAACTACAGAAAAGTAAGGTAGATGCTATTTGGGATTGGCCACGTCCTGTGACAAAGAAACAAGTCAGGGCATTTCTAGGCTTAGTGGGCTACTACCGAAGATTCATACCTAACTTTGCTACGATGGCAAACCCGTTGACAGAGCTAACTAAGGCAAAAGGCCCTGTTATGATAAAGTGGACTCCCGAGGTAGAGAAGGCATTTAGTACCCTGAAGGAGGTTTTGTGTGCTGACCCAATTTTGGTTGCCCCAGATTTTACAAAATAATTTTTGATACAGACAGATGCGTTTGATGTGGGCCTAAGTGCGGTTCTTTCTCAAGTACACAGAGGGGAAGAACATCCCATCATGTACCTGAGCAAAAAGCTGAATCCTCATGAACATAGATACTCAGTGCTTGAGAAAGAGAATGTTTGGCCATAAAATGGGCACTAGAAACACTTAAGTATTATCTATTGGGGAGAAGGTTCAAACTTGTCACAGATCATGCGCACTTGACGTGGATGAGACAAAACAAGGAAACAAATGCCAGCGCATCTAGGTGGTTCCTTAGTCTTCAGCCATATAACTTCTCTATGGAGCATAGATCTGGTAAAGACCAGGGGAATGCAGATGGTTTATCAAGAGTCCATTGTTTGTGGTCAAAGGTCGCTACGACCGATGGGTCTAAGCTGGCAGGATATGTGACAGAGTTTATGGGAGGGTAATTTAGGACCCAGAATCCTCCATAGTCTGTACACATTCACCTGCCCAATTAGCAACTGCTGAGGCTTTAAGTAGCAGGTCTCAGAGCAGAAAGGAGAGAGATACAATCTGACCTGCAGAGAGAGTAGGTCTGTGCAGAGCAGCACCAGAAAAAGTGCTAAAGGTTGGTGAAACCAATGTTTATTTTGTTGATTTATGTAGATTATTACCCTGGTTTAGTAAGGGACATTACTTTATGTTTAGTAAGTGCTCGCATTTGAGCTAGGATTTTGTTTGTAGACTTTCCTTTCTGTTTTGCTGCAGTTTTGACCAAACTGATTGCTACATGGATTTTTGTGCACAATGTAAATAAACCACACCTTTTTCGCATAAGAGACTGTTGTTTTATACCTGTTACCCTAGAGGACTGTGTTGCTTTGCCCATAAAGGTCACAGGACATAATCACTGATAAAGGAATTATACCTCTAAAGAATCTAACAGGCTCCACAAATGCAACAATGACACAAATATTCCAATACCACCAACTTAAACATTTCTTAAATAAGGAAGGGTTACTACACTGGAAGCCAAGGGAAGAAACAGTTTGAGAAACTATGCTCCCGCCCGCCTACAAATAAAATCATAGCCAAATGTTACCACATGATACAAGAAAGCTCACACAACCAACTTCCCTGGTATACGATAAAGAACCAGAAATGGTTCTCGACTCAGATAGAAGAGCAGACCTGGCTCACAATTTTCACCAAAATGATGAAATCACACACTAGCATTATGTTGCAGGAAATCAATTATAAATTTCTCATGCAATGGTATATTGTCCCCATAAACGCTCATAAATTTAACATCATCAACTCCCTGCTTGTTGGAGGTGTGAGAAGGAACAGGGTACCTGCCAGCACATTTGGTGGATTTGTAAGCGAATAGAGGGTTTCTGGAGGGAAGTAGCGAGGATCACAGAACAACTCAGTAATGTCCCCTGTGAAGAAATCCCCCTTTTATACACTATTTCTTCCCTATTTCATTCGGTAGCTTTAACTACCGAACAAAGACCACACCCATTAAACTTCTGCTTTAACTGAACCCTCTATCTGTGCGGCCAGCGTTCGTACTACCGAACGCCACGTGGCTGAGAAAACCGAGGCCATCTTTTTTCATGCGAACAAAGGCAGCGGGACTTGGTCATCGAGTGTCTGGAACTAAAATCGGACACTCGACTTCTCGAACACTGGTCTCAAACAGACGAATGCTGGAACTCTAATTACCGACAAAAGCCACGTTAATTGCAGAATTAATATAGAGCGACGGAACGAGCAATACAGAGATGGAGCATGAGGAAGAAACCGAGATGCAGAAGGATATCAGATGGATGCTCAGTGTATTGGGACCCAATCCATCAACAGAGGCGGTTCTGCAGGTCATGGCACAAGCCAGGCAATTGCAAAAA
This sequence comes from Pelobates cultripes, assembly GCA_933207985.1. Taxonomy (NCBI): domain Eukaryota; kingdom Metazoa; phylum Chordata; class Amphibia; order Anura; family Pelobatidae; genus Pelobates; species Pelobates cultripes. Next base: position 66,350,322 of record OW240918.1, on the reverse strand, counting down.
GAGCGAGAGGACCGAGACAGACCATTACAGGGAGATTTGCTACACTCCCCGGGAAGTACCAATGACCTACCAAGGAAGGTAAATTATGCAGCATTTAAAACGTTTAATGACAATGAAATGGAAATTGACAGTTATTTGCAAGACTTTGAACGTCAATGTGCGCTGGAGGGATTAGACTCCACAAAATGGGCTGCAGTACTTAGCAGCAAGCTTTTAAGGAAGAGCAGCAGAGGCGTTGCGAGCAGTGGGGACATGCACAATTATGCCAAGGTAAAAGACATTTTGTTGGCCAGATATGCTGTAACCCCAGAAGCATACAGGAAGAAGTTTAGAGAACTGCGGAAAACAGGGAGAGATTCCCATACTGAATGGGCTTTCCGGCTACACAGGGCAGCCCGGAATTGGATGCAGGGCTGCCAAGCAACTACCTTGGAGGATGCCATACAACTCATACTGTTAGCAGTTTTTCAACCACACAGCAAATAATATAAAATACTGGGTGAAAGACAGAAAGCCTAAAACTGTGGAGGAAGCCGCCAGACTAGCAGATGAGCATCAGGACAACAGGAGGCCAGAACAGGGGGTGAGCAGGCCAGCTTTTAAGCACACCTACCCAGCCCCAGCAACACCTGCATCACCTAGAGCCTCCATAAGTAACCCACCACAAGGCCCAGCGGCAACACCTCGACCCCCAGCAGTGTGTCATTACTGCAAGCAACCAGGACATTACAAAAACCAGTGCCCTCATTTGAACCGGGGAAGCCGGGAAAGGCAACCACCCCAACCGCCCAGGGCAGCCGCCCATCGTGTCCAGCAGGAAAGTGCTACTTATGTCCCTAACCAAGAAGAACAGTGGAGTGTTCTACATGAAATCAATCCAGTACAAGCTGGGGGCGACAACCAGGACCATCACCGTCAATGGATTACAGTGGATGGCGTGGGGGCTCGAGCTATGAGAGACTCTGGGGCCACTCTAACCGTGGTACAACCACACACTGTCAAGGCCCAAACTCGCACTGGTAGCACAGTAGCTGTAAGGGTAGCTGGGGGTGCCATACACAAGTTAACTACAGCCAGTGTCCTTGTGGACTGGGGTTCTGGATCCAAACAGTTGGAGGTTGGCATTATGCAAGAACTTCCAGCAGACGTCTTATTGGGAAATGATGTAGGCTGTTTAACTTCTCAACTATCACGGGACACCCCTTCAGAAGCCTGCCTGGTTACTACCCGAGCTCAAGCCAGACTGGAAGCACCGCTGCACTCTGAGGAAAACCAGGTAGGAGTTGAAATATCCCCTTTACCCGACCCCCCCCCTTCCACTTTCTGGGACATGCCACAGGGTTTTGAACAGGAGCAGAGAACAGACCCCACACTAGAAGGGTATAGAAAGGCAGTAGACGTTACCCAGGGGCACAGCCCTCACGAAAGGTTTGAGTGGTATAAGGAATTACTGTATCGAGTGACAGGAGGGGTGGGACACGGGGCTAATAGTACCCCATAAAATTCGGGCTGAGTTATTAAAACTAAGTCATGACATTCCCCTAGCCGGACATCTGCAGGTTAAGAAGACAAGGGACCGGTTGACCCAAACGTTCTTCTGGCCTAGGGTCACACAAGATCTTAAATATTATTGTAGAACGTGTGACATATGTCAAAAGATAGGGAAAAGAGGTGACCACCAGAAAGCCAAACTCCACCCTTTACCCATTATAGACGAGCCACCGAGTAGCGGTGAACTTAACAGTCAGTCCGGCAAAAAGTTCAACCTCACTGTAGTGGACCATGCCACTAGATACTCAGAAGCAGTAGCCCTCGCGAACATAAAGGCAAAGACCGTGGCAGAGGCCCTAGTCAAAATATTTTCCCGGGTAGGTTTTCCCCAGGAGATCCTGTCTGATTGGGGGACTTAGTTCATGGCAATCCTGACACAGCAATTGTGGCAGAGCTGTGGAGTGAAACCCCTATTTAGCGCCCCCTATTACCCCCAGACCAATGGACTCTGTGAATGTTAGATGCTAAAGACCTTTACAGAGTCCTGCAGGAATTGGGAGAAGTATCTACGCCATCTTCTGATATACAAGGGTATATCTGCATGAGAGAAAATAGAGAGCTGGTATAACCTGAATCTTCCTTCTGGATGGCTAAGGATTGTGATGTTCACCTTCCGAATCAATTCTGCAGAGCCGGTGAGGGCGGCGTCTGCGTCCTCGGAACTGTCTCTCTGACCTCACATCAAGAGGTAAGCCTCCAGGATGACGCTGTGTTGCAAACAGAAAACGTCAGTGGTTGTCAGGGATCTCTACTCTCTCTAACCCGTCTGTGGATTCAGCAGCCTTACGCGTTTCGTAGGGTACTGCCCTACTTCATCAGAGTATTCTCCTTTTTGGGACTAATCTGGTGTGGAAATCACTATCTGGACTTCTGGAATTGTACTATCATTAAGCCATCAATTATTTTGGTTTTCCAACTTCTGTGATTATTCTAATAATATATGTGTTAATATCATTGCATATATAAGCTCCTGCTTTTATGAAGAAGTGGGCTTTTAATGATTTTTTGAAGGAGTGGAGACTGGGTGAGCATCTAACAGAGGAGGGAAGCGAGTTCCACAGGAATGGTGCAGCCCTCGAGAAATCTTGAAGGCGAGCATCAGAGGTGGGAGTACGGACAGAAGATAGACGTAAGTCTTCAGCAGATCGTAAGGGCCTAGACGGGACATACTTGTGTATAAGGGAGGATAAATAGGTGGGAGCAGCATTATGTAGAGATTTGAAAGCAAGAACCAGAATTTTAAATTGAGCTCTATATTTTATAGGAAGCCAATGTAGGGACTGACAGAAGGGTGAGTCATCTCATCATGTGTTAAGTGGGGATTGTACCGCTGTATGCAGGGCCTGCCCAAGACATTGTGCTGCCTGGGTCAAAGGATGAAATTCTGCCCTCCCCCCCCCCATATCCCCCAAACCTCATGCACATCCAGGAGATGCAGTGTGTGTATGGTATACAGTGCGTATAGTTAATGCATTGTATGCATGTGTATAGTGGATACAGACTGTGTGTGTAGTTGATGTAGTATAATGCATGCAGTTTCTTTGTAGTAGATGTTGTGTAGTGAATGCAGTGTCGGTGTTTGTGTAGTGCATGTAGTGTGTGTGTAGTGGATGCAGGCTAGATTGAGCATATAGTAATGTGGATGCAGTGTCTGTTTGTAGTGCATGTAGTGTGTGTAGTGGATTCAGTGTGTGTAGAGCGTGTAGTGTGTGTGTGTGTGTAGTGGATGCAGTGTCTGTGTGTAGTGTGTTTCTAGTGGATGCAGTGTCTGTGTGTAGTGCATGTAGTGTATGCAGTGTCTTGTGAATGCTGAATATTTTTTTAATGTAATTCCCCCCTCCCTGAATCTTACCTGTGGTCAGGGAGGGGGGACACTAGTGTCCATGTTGGTCCAGTGGCACATTTTGCTGTGTCCTATGTATAGGGTTGCCACTTTTTTTGGGGGGGAAATACAGGCCACTCTAATTTGCACAATTAATTATATATGCGTGACATCACATGGCATGACGTACATAAAAGAATAAGAACATTTGGAAGTCGAAAATTCCCAAATTTACTAATAAACTACTTACAACATTTGTACTTTATCTGACTGTGTTTATAGCATTGTAAATGTGTAAAAGGTTCTGTCAATATGTTTGCTAACGTCTTATAGTACTTGGCAGTGAAGCCGTCAGGTCCAGGACTTTTGCCTAGTTGGAGATTACGTATCACTGCGTGAACTTCGTCTGGGGTGATTGGGGCCTCCAGGGTTGGGAGGATGTTTGTGGGAATAGTTTGGTGCGTGGTCCAACCATGTAATTGGGCCAAAATCACTGGATTGTACCAGGTAGAGGAATTTGTGTGGTAAGAAGAACATGTCTAACCTGGAGTAGGTCTGTGTGGCTGCTGAGAAGGAGTAGTCCCTGTCTGATGGGTGAGTAGTGCGCCAGCAGTCATATAGCTGAGCCTGGTCCATCATATTTGTTAGTTGTCTCAGGGCGGATGCTTCATAGGGCTCTGTGAAAGTTGTCGTGTCCCTTACTGAGTCTAGTGAGATATTGAAGATTAATATGCCCTCTGAAAATTGTTCTATATCTTTGAGATGTTTGTTTAGTGTTTTGCATTGGTGTTTGTTAGGGAGATATGTATTTGCTAGTGTGACTGTAGTCTGTCCTATTTGTCCCTTGACTAGGAGCAGTCCTTCCTGCGTCGTCTGTCTTGTGCAGAGTATGTGAAGGGTACTCAGGCTGAGAATAGAATCGCAACACCTCGTGCTTTTGTGTCGAGAAAATTGCTAAAGTATCCAGTTGGGAACCGTCGGAACCGAAAGGTGGGGGTCGAGTTCTTTTTAAAATGTCTCCTGTAGGAATGCAATGTTGGCCTTTAGTTTGTGGATTTCAGTCAGTGTCATGGATCGCTTTTCAGGAGAGTTGAAGCCCCTAACATTAAGTGTGATGATTTGTAGAGTAGCCATGTGGTACTTCGGTGGTATAGAGGCCCCGCTCCGGTCCTCCCAATCTCGGCGGTGGAGGGTGAGATTAGGTGATCAGAGAGGGGAGGGGTGTGGGATTAACTTTTTTAACTATGTACAATAGGGAGTGCTGCCTACAGTTACTGTAGCTATACAGCAGGTGTGGAGACGGCTGGGGGTAACCTTGGATGACCATCCTGGATGGGTGGGGCGTCCACTCGGGAAGTTAAAATGTCACCCTGATTGGATCTTTCTGACCCAGAATTGGAACCGAGTTTTCCACCTCAGTGATATTCGCTGGGAGTTTGTCCAGAGAGGCTGTGTAGCGTTGCTTGGGGGTGAGGGGTTTGGAGGTATACTAGGATTCATTATTCGAGTGCAAATCCAATTGTGTGGAAATAAGTGGTCGGGAAGGTCAATGTTACAAGGTAGAGACTTATGTATGTGTGGTTTGTGGCATGGAGGGGTATTCGAGCAGTCTTGCAGACCTTAGCCCTGGGCCATGTGGAGCTAAGGTTCGTCATGGTTTGTCACTGGGTCTCAGATGCGGCCTGTATAACCTGTAGCCCCAATTGGTTGGGAGTTCATGTCAGTGGGGGGGTGAGGGTTGGTCTAGGAGTGTTACAATTTGTAGCTCTATACATATATCATTACATTCCGTTAGTTAGACAGTACATTTGATACAGAAGAAAAGAAAAGACATTTAAAAACATCATGTAACCAAATTTTTCCATGTTAGGGGATGCTTTCTGGTGAGCCCCGGACCTAGCCTCGGGAGGGTAGGGGCAGTAATGAGGAAGCTGAAGAAGCAGGGGTTTGTGGCAGGGGTTGGTATAGAGATGGTGGGTAGCAACCTATGGTTATCCATATAGGGATGTGGCATCCAGCTCTCGAGAGAGAGATATCTTAGTGAGTGGTGATAAATGTGGGAGCGGTGGTGATATTGGACCCATGTGTAAGGGCTGGTAGGGAGGTGAGGAAAATCCGGGATTGTGGGGGAAGCTCCAAGGGAGTGCGGGTGGTTGGAGTCTCTCAGATAGTGGGGGGGTTGGTCAGCCCAGAGTACGCTCTGTATCCAGCCGGTGGCAACAATTTATATACTGGGTTGCCTACTTTCTTGGGAGCGTATTGGTGGGTGACCTTAGGGCCTCATACCCGGTCGGCAGATGTTGGGTCGGAGTGTGGCGGTAGGACTATAAAAGTGACGGGAAGGAGACTCCAATATGCTACATGGAAGCATGGAGCAAGGGCGATATTACCGGATCAAGAGTCGCATCAGCATGCGTCTCCAAGGCTTATAATCGCTGGTGCCCCCAAATCTAGAGCCCCCAATAACATTGGGGAGAGCTTTTGCATCGTATCCCTTGGGAATGTGAAGGGTGGGTACCAGGAGATGGAGATCTGTGATATGACGGGTTTAGTAAGGTTGGTAATAAGTGAGTTTGGGGTGGGCGGGACTACACTCACCACATCCTACCCTGTCCACCCCATGAGACAGCAGCCTGGAGAGGGCTGGGCAGGCACGGGAGGCCTTGCGGGTGGTCGTCTAGGACTGGGACAGGAGTAGGAACAGCTGTCATCTTGGCAATTTTAACAATGTGGATAAGACATTTAAGTAGAGTGTAACGGGCCGTTTTGCACAAAAGGGGTAAAAACCGTTTAGGCGATCGGCCCCCTTTCCAGAGATGCAGGCACAGCTACTGCAGAACACCAAACACACGAACCGCCAATAAGTGAATGCTCCAAACTCCCAAACGGCATCCAATATAGCACTCCAAACACACGAACAGGAACCATACGAATTGCTGCTAGCAGACGAATAGGAAAAGCATCCAAGCGACTTACACTCCTAGCAATCAGTCTCTATCAGCATTCAGTAAATCCCCCCAAAGACGAGACAAGGCTCCGTGTTGAGGGTCAAGCAGTGGTCTGTTTAATGAGGGCTACCTGCCCAGTATTTATGCAGGTCTCCCACCTGGTGGACACTCCCCTAGGGGTCCAAATGGGAGACTGTGACAAGGGACAGACAATCAGACAAATAGGACACACAGTCACAGCATATTCCCACAATGCATCCTGGCTTGCTCCCCTCTGCCCGGGGAGATAATTGAGAAGTAATTCAATTATCTCCCAAGACAAAGGCAAATCGCCATTATGCACGTGGGGATACTAAAACATGAATTACTATTAAAATACACTATGTAAGACACATAACATTAAAACTATACATTTAACATGTCCCCAGATAGCTCAGGTCTGAGCGCACATTATTAAGCGAATGGCACTCAGACCACACGAATACAGTGCAATCGCCATGGAGCCAAAGTCTTTACACAGTCAGTTTCATGCGAATGGGCTCCATGGGATTCCTATCTGGGGTATAACATAGACAAGTAAAACTACCAAACACCGGACGTTCGTGTACTTCCACCGAACAAGAAGGGAGGTCGGCGACTTCAGCGTTGTTCGCGCAAAACTGTGTCCAATTTTAGTTCCATGAATTAAGCGTTGAACACCGCTGTGCATTCGTATGTTTAAAATGGCCGCGACCTCGTGTTCAGGATACGAATGGCGGCCACCCAGCATTCGTCAATTAAGCTGCGGTTAACCGCAGCTTCAGGGAGGTTAATTGCCGGCACACTCCAGCTCCCAGGTGGTCTATTCATTCATACGGTTGTTCGGTAGATTGAATCTACCGAACAACCGGCAGAAAAGCACGAATAAAGCTTTTCTGCAGGTGAAACAAAGTCTTTTAACATGGGGCCATAGTCCAAAGGCAGCAGGCGAGCAACCAGGCTTCTCCAATGCAATGTGACGAGATTGGTCTTGTCACATAGAGATTGTAAACACATCATATATATAGTATCTTCCATAATAAACATAAATCAGGCAATATTCTTTTTCCCAGTCTGTGTCGAGGGGGGTGGGGGGGAGAAATCTAGTATGCCCTCTCAGTTTTTTGTTCTTTCTATATGGTATGTGGAAAGGGAAGATGGACGGGGATCTTGGTCCTAGCAGGGAGCTCAGGTGGGGTGTTCTAATGTCCTGTAGATTGGCTCCTCATCACAAATATCCATAAAATCTAGTCCATAGGGGCATGTGGTGTCCGAATATTAGAGGTTGAGTCCGGGTGTAGGCTTGTGTGTCCATCCCCTTTGCTCCTTATGTGGTTCCTGAACGTCCAGTAGGAGCTCAACAGTGTTCGCAAACATATTGACAGAACCTTTTACACAGACTGCCCTAGAAGCACATATAAACCTCATACCCAAACCAGGGAAAGACCTGACTAACTGTGGCAGTTACCGCCCGATCTACCTAATTAATATAGACCTAAAAATATTTACCAAAATACTAGCCAATCGGCTGCGACTCATGCTCAACATACTTATACGCACAGACCAAGCTGGATTTGTCCCGAACAGGGAAGCCAAACATAATACCACCAAACTCGGGGGATGGACGTGTGGACATAACACGCCGCTCATATAATGAGGAGGGGCTGATGCCATGAGTCCCTAAGGAGCACGCCGAGAGTGGTGTATTTACCGGGCTGTCTAAAGTGAATTTACCGTGGCTTCGGCACTATACTGGAAGCAAGGACTTAACAGACTTGCTGGTGTGTTCTGGTCCACGCTGAGCGGGGTCTAGTTGGAGGAGAGAGGTGGAGGCCGCTTACATCGTGGGGCCTGACTGCAAAATCCAATTATGACCTAATTTTATAAGGTTCTCCTTGTTTATGATCTGATGCCTCTATGAAGACAAGTGTTATATGTAAGGAGATCTATGAAGCACAAATGACTGTTTGGCTGAAGTAAATATTAATTGTTGGGAGATATATCCACCCTTTTGGGATAAATAACCTAGTTAAGATATATTTTTTTTTCCTTTGTTTTTTTTTTGTTTTTTGTTACAAGTTTAGTATTATCACACAAGCTGAACACTTGCTTTGCTGAAAACAATCTGATAATTGATGACACTGCACATTGGTAGAAGAGCAGAGCAAGAGCTAAGAATCTCATGTAAATAACTCCTCCATTATAAACAAAGCCCTTTTTTTATTTATTTTATTTTTTTATTTTTAAATGGCTATTAAAAAAGCAGCTCTGGTCTCAAATGTCTCAACAAAAAGAGATAGGAGGGATCCAAAACAGGATAAGAACCTGGATGGGTACTTCTCTCAGCAAGCCAAAGAAAGGAGAGAATCCTCAAATTTCTCCACATCTGTTTTGGAATCTTCTGTTACAGATATAAATAAAGATGATGGAGAAATTACTATTAAAACCTTAAATTCAAGTCTTCGTGCAGTATTAGAGGAAATAAAGAAGGAAATTTCCTCAAACTCTGCAGCAATACGTGCTGAAATTAGAAGTGAACTAAATAAGTTATCAGACAATTTTTTAGATAATTAAATGTTATAAAAGCGAGTGAGAGGAAGGGGATATAATTAACTACAGATAAATGTTTAAATTGATAAAATGATCTAACTCACATTAGAATACATCATCTCTAATGTTGAAGTAATGAACGCTCACTCCACTTAAGGTTATAGTAATCACTGGATTGACAGTAAAATTTGGAGCAATACAACACTTTATACGATATATCATATTTAATTAATATTATTGTTATGGTTTAGTTTGTTTTTTTTGTTTTTTGTTTTTTTGCCACTTCTCAGTATATGTATATAATATGAGCTTAAAAGTGATTTTGGTCAAGGGCCTCAGCCCCTCTTTCTGTGTTTTAACACAGGTATTCCAAATCTTCCAGCTTTAGGAAGATTGTTGGAACCCATGGCTTGTAGACCATGGGGTTATATTGTGTTAATTGTAGATGGAAGTAAGGTGTTTCGTTTGTCTTGTCTAATGTATTGTTTTTTTTCTTTTTGACATTGTGCTTATGTATATTTTAAAATACACTTACTATTTGAATAGCATACTGGTAAATAAGTTAAGGGCTAGAATACAGGTAATTCTTAGGTACAGTATAATTACTCCTTCTAAAATTTAGATGTTGAGATTCATGTCTATCAATGTACAGGGCTTGAATACAAGGTGGAAGAAACAGATACTATATGAGTCTATGATCTCCCACAATATTCAATATTTTTGCAAGAAACTCACTGGATTAAGTCAGCAACACAAAAATGGGGCGGAGAAAAATATAAATACATTTATCAGGCATCTTTAGATAAAGATAAGAAACGCGGGGGTAGCGATTGTAATTGATTCAAATCTAAAACATGATATAAAATTAATAGATTTGCATCCTAGCGCTAGATTCCTTATAATCATATGTTCTATTGAAGATAAAATATTTACTTTAGTAAATGTGTAGTTACCAAATCTCAATCCAACAACACTTCTGTCCAAAATTCTTTCTAGAATAGAGCACATCGCTATTGGTACCTTAATTTTTATGGGCGATTTTAACGGTGTTCTCGACCCACATATTGATAAAAAATCTTGCAATAACCTGAAGTCTGATGGGCAAGTTTGTAAACAAGCTAAGATACTGACAAACTTAGCTGCTCTCTACGATTTATATGACGCCTGATGAATGTTCCATCCAGACACTGCTGATTTTACACATTTGTCTAAGGTCCACAATTCCTATTCCCGAATTGACCTTTGTTTGGTCAAAGCCACTACTCTTATCCAAATTAAGGACAATACATGGTCTGACCACTCCCTTCATATTCTTCAGTTAGGAACGTCAATACAGAATAGGATGAATTCTTAGAGAATTGATGATTCTCTTTTTAAACTCAAGGTAAATTACGATCTTATAACAGAATTATCTAGATTCTATTCGGATTCCACTTTGTGGGCTGCTTATAAAGTAGTCATTAGAGGATATCTTATTAAAATGGAAAAAAATTCTAAAAAATCGTTTAATAGGGACCTGGTGGACCTAAATATATTATATTTCAATACCTCTAAATTGAATAAAGATCACCCAACGCCCCAACTTAGTGTAAGATTAGCTGAACTCCAAAAACTTATTAATGTAAAATTAGAGGAAAAAATTAAGGTAACTATTAATAAATTAAGATTAAATTCTTATTATCAAGGTAATAGGGTGAATAAGAAATTAACTATGCGGCTAAAAAAAACAAAATATTACTAATAGTCAATAAACTTGTTGAAAAAGAAATAACGTATTCCTCTCCAGAAACTATTGGCCAAACATTTAACGAATTCTATACCAAACTTTATAATCTTGATATTGTTTGAATAAAACAGTACTTAATGAATACAATTATTCCTAAGGTTACTGATTTAGAACTGGACCAAGTTAATTGTGAAATTACATTAGATGAAGTGGAAATACAGATAGATAAATTAGAACTTCTAAAGACACCTGGGCCGGATGGATTTAGCCATGGTTTTTACAAAATTATGAAGAAAGAAATTAGTAAGCCCCTTGTGGCCTTCTTTAATGAAATAGCTCTAATGACTACAATCCCAGACGAACTTTTACAAGCTAATATTCTTCCAATTTAAAAAATGGATAAAGATCCTACCGATGTCAGAAATTATAGACCAATTTCTTTAATAAACACTGATTTAAAAATCTATGCAGCAATTCTAGCAAATAGACTAGGACCGTGTATTGAGAAATTGGTCCATTCAGACCAAGTAGGATTTGTTCAAGGCAGGTCTCCAGATACCTGCACTAGAAGCATTATAGATATTCTTGATCTTATTGAGTGTTGGGGGATCCCCTTTTTGGCCCTGTCACTTGATGCAGAGAAAGCCTTTGACAGGGTCAGTTGGGGATTCCTCGATGAGGTACTAACCTCTTTTGGTTTCACGGGCTGGATACATGATGCCATAATGGCCCTTTATTCTAGACCTCCAGCTAGAACTATAGGTGTTAATATTATGTCTGACTGGTTCAGTTTGAAGAATGGTACACGTCAGGGATGTCCTTTATCCCCCCTTTTGTATATTCTTACAATCGAGCCGCTTGCAATTAATATTAGAAATAACTCAAATATTGAGGGCTTTCCAATAAAAAACCGAAAGGTATAAATATTAGCGTATGCCGATGTTATATTAATTACACTTACGGCCTTGGTAGCTTCACTAAGATTTCTTATGCAAACGATTGATGAATATTCTAAAGTTTATAATTACAAATTAAATGTATCTAAGTCAACTGCTATAACTATGAACATTGATAAAAATAGATTAGATGAACTAAAGGACTGTTTTGACTTTAGATGGTGTTCCACCTATCTCGGCATTACAATTTCTTCTCAGGTTAGTAAAATTATGGAAATAAATGTCCTAAACCTTTTAAAATATACAAATATAAACATGAAAGAGTGGCGGAACTTAGAAATGTCTTGGTCTGGTAGAATAAACATAATCAATTAATATATCATTCCTAAATGGACATACTTATTTAGAATGATACCTTTGGCTGTTCCAGATAGTTGGCTTACAATGATTCAGTCCAGTATTCAAATATATATCTTGCAAGGTAAAAAAACAAGAATTAGTAAGAAGGTGTTATCGAGAAAATACAACAAAGGAGGACTGAACTATCCAGATATTAGAACATGCTACTTTTCAAATATTATCACTCATGTATATAAATTTCAAGTTGAATCTTTTAAAGAGGACGTTTGGTATAAGACTGAGTCAGAGGTTGCGAGTAAGGATAGACTTGAATTTTTCCTATGGCTCAACAGTGGGAAAATAATTTCAAATGACCTTAATCAAAAATCACTGGTTCTTTCACAAATGGTTGGGGCTTGGGAACTCGTAAAGAAGCGCTTGAAAATTTCTAATAGGGTTATTACTACCTCTCATTTGGAGGTCTTGGAAGATAACATGCTGGATATATCACTTCAAAATTGGCCTAGGTCCTGTAGATTCATTAAAGAAATTATGCAGAATGACTTAATAATGTCTTTCCAATAGATACTAGTTAAATTTTCTCTCTCTAATAAAGAACTTTTTACCTATCTTAGGATAAAGAATTTTCTTGGTTCATCACTACTGAAATATTCCTCAGAAAGTTATCCTTTTATTCAGAAGACTTTCAATTATTCAAAAGTTAAAAAAGTTCTTTCAAAATCTACCAAATTGATTTATAGCCTAGATCAAGCTCCATTAAATAAGACAAACAAATGGAAAAAGGAATTAGAGATTGACTTTACTGATAAAATTGGTGTGATACTCTTATAGATATTCGAAAAAATATTCACTGCCTGAACATAATAGAATGTCAATATAAGATAATGTATAGATGGTATATGACCCCAGATAAAATAAGTGAGATGTATTCTGATCAACTACCACACTGTTGGCGATGCGGAAGTTTAGATGGGTCTCTCATTCATATATGGTGGTATTGTAACTTAGTTAAATGCCTCTGGAACTGGTGTTTTGATGTGTTGAATTTTTTGTTTAATATTTCAATTAGAAAGGGCCCAGATATTGCTCTTTTGCATTTAAATTGGAATGTTTCCTCCCTTGTATCTAAATGTCTAGTAATTCACTGCTTTTTAGCAGTTAAAATTACAATTGCAAGACAATGGAAGTCCCATTCATTATTTCAAAGGAGACATTTTAATGATCAATTATTATTCCAGCTGCATATGGAAAAAGATTTGATGGGTTCCTCATCCCATCTTATAGATAAACATCAACATTTTATTAAATGGATTGAGATGTTAGAAAATATATGATTATTGTCTATTGACCCATGATATAATCTAACTCTATAGGTATTAGAACCATGTTTATATCTGGACTACTTGACTGTAATTTAACATATTAGCCGATCTTGTATAGAGTTTCTAATGCTAATAACTCAACTTTTGATGCAATAGTAATGTTTGCCATATCTGGTTACAATTAACAGCACTATCAAATTTATTTAAGCACTATCCTTTCAATGTTTGATTTTATGTTGTCCATTTTTGTCAATAAAAAAAAAATAAAAAAAAATACGAAACTCTTGAATCTGATATATCACGCACAACGCCTCCTGACTGACAGCCTATTACTCTCCATTGACGCGGAAAAGGTGTTTGACAGAGTAGACTGGACTCTACTACTGGCGACCCTGAGGAAAATGGGAATTGGGCCCCAATGGATGTGATGGCTGCAAGCCATCTATTCCGACCCTACCGCGAAACTACAGATCAATGGACAACTCTCTGACCCAGTCCACATCCAAACATCATGAGACAGGGGTGCCCCCTCCTTTTCATTCTCACCTTAGAACCATTCTTAAATGGTATTAGGGACAATTCAGACATAAAGGGCATCAAGATACAATAAACAGAATATAAAATCTCTGCATTTGCCGACGACCTTCTGTTTACTGTAGAGTCCCCCAACACATCGCCAGCACCCCGCCTAGATGAAATTTCACTATAACAAAATCTCAAACTCGGATCCTCAGTATGCACATACATACAATCGACGTTCCCCTTTTACATTGGCTGAAAAAGCCATCACATACTTGGGAGTTCGCCTGTCAGCGGAATTAAAATCCATTTTCAACCTAAATTTTGAGCCACTCTTCCAATCTATCTCTAAGGATCTAACCTCCTGGCACAAACCACACTTTAATTGACTTTGTAAGATAAACATCCTTAAGATGAACACAATCCCAGAAGTACTCTACTTGCTCCAAAACCTGCCCATAGCTATACACAAAACTTTTCACTACCTTCATCTGGGCTCATAAACAACCCAGAATCCTCTATGAAGTCCTGATCAAACACAAGCTTTCTATTGATAAGGATTTTTTTAAATTTTTTTTTTTTTTTTTTTTAATGTAACACTTTTTCAAGCTCATATGTGGCCTAAGATTTGACATTATATGCTTTGCAATTCTCAGTTTGGTTAAGCCTCAACGGTAACCACACCAAACATTTGCATCTTCCTACTTTACATTTGCAGGATAGATTGAGCATATAGTAAGGTGGAATTGACACTGATTTGCCAAATCTTGCCCAACCTTCATGGAATTGATAGATTAATCACTGGGCTAACCTTTCAGCACTCAGTCAATATAATTTGCCCAAACTGGATAGCATTGACAATGACAGAAGTGTTAATGAAGTATTAATGCTGACAAGGAGAGCATAGTGTCTGAGTCAGACCACTCCTAAGTGGATCGCTAAGAGAAGGGTGCATCAGAGCTAATATGTTGGTTAGACTAACCGTTAAAACCAAAAGCGAAAGGAGGTCTCTTAGGTCTTTCAACGGGCTATGGTAATGGAGATTAAAATGATTTGGAACATTCAAATGGTTGTTCCAGGCATCTTCCTGATTGTTACAATACACCTTTCAGATAGTGCATATTAAACTATCTTTGGCAATATTTTTATTCCTTAAATAGTAGCACAAATAAAACTTGTGTAGCAGTTAAAGTTTAAAGTGAACTTAAAGGGACACTGTAGGCACCCAGACCACTTCAGCTCATTGAAGTAGTCTGGGTGCTGTGACCCTTTTGCACTTAGTGCTGCAATGTAAAACAAGCTCTAAGTAAAACTGCCCTCTGTAGCTGTCTAACAGACATCCACAAGAGGGCTTCTGGAATCAAAACGGACTTTTGATCTGTTATCTGACGCTGGACGTCCTCATTGCTTAAAGGGACACTATATTCACCAGAACAACTACAGCTTTTTATGTTCTGGTGAGTAGAATCATTACCTTCAAGCTTTTTGCTGTAAACAGAGAAAATACTTTCAGAGAAAATGCAGTATTTACATTACAGCCTAGTGATAACTTCACTGGCCACTCCACAGATAGCTGTTAGAGATCCTTCCTGGGCCAAGGCTGCCTAAAATGCATCCAAACATTCAGTGTCTCTTCCCTCTGCATGCAGAAACTGAACTTTCCTCATAGAGATTCATTGGTTCAATTCATCTCTATGAGGAGATGCTGATTGGCCAGGGCTGTGTTTGAATTGTGCTGGCTCTGCCTCTGATCTGCATCTTTGTTAGTCTCAGTCAATACTATGGGACAACATTGTGATTGGATCAGGCTACCACTTCTGCTGATGTCAGAAGGCAGTGGGCAGATCTAAAGGAAACATGGACAAAGCATGCAGCTCCAGACTTGAATACAAGTAGGATTTTACTATATTTAGGAGGCATGAGGGGCTCAGGGTGGCTTGATGGTGGTTCTAACCCTATAGTGTCAGGAATACATGTTTGTGTTCCTGACCCTATAGTGCTCCTTTAAAGACCCAGAAGTCCCTTTAGTGTCTGTCTTGTAAACTGCCACTAGAGGAGGAGTTAACCCTAGCAGGTAATTATTGCAGTTTATTAAAAACTGCAATAATTACATGCTCAGGGTTAAGGGTGATGGGACACTGCACCTAGGTCACTTCAATGAGCTGAATTGGTCCGGGTGCCTATAGTGTCCCTTTAATTTACTCCTACACTTTCACTGTGTTGGTTTTTAGACTTACAGGGCTTTTCAAGTAAGAATAGCATAACTGAAAACATAGCTGACATTTTAGAGAATGTTGACAGTTTGCCTATTCTTACATTTTCCCTTGAATATCTTAATTTAAAATTCTTACTTTCGTGGCAACTCTGGATGTGCACTAAACAAGCATGTAATTCCTTTAGTTGTATGTTCTCTTGGAAGCAAATCTTTGGAGTCTCCCGTAAATGAGATCCACTGTTGATGTTTCTTATTATTCAGCAGTTTACCTTTTTTTCTGGCTTTGCCTGGACTGACCATATATTTTTTTATGGGTGTCCTTTTAATCTAAGTTTTATAAAGGAAAAAAAAAAAAAAAAAACAAACAGTCCTGACTCACTAGATGGCAGTAAAATACTGCATTGCAATGTCTTAAAGGAGAAATACAAAGGACAGAATTACTTTTAAACATAACCAGTTAGTGACACTATTTCCCTTTGTACACGAGCAATCTACAGAGACTGTGGATAATCTGTAGGTAATTAATAGTAATTAAGTGACACAGCCAAAACTTGGGAGCCAGATAAATCAAACTAATATATAATTTTTTTCCCATACATACACCACACACAAACACATCTTTAGGGGTTTGTTATCACTAGTGCTGGTACAAGTCTACTGAAATACAAAAATTTAACTGTTGGCTCTGCAGTAGTGATATGAGAACTCCATTGCTTGACAGTCACAAGTAGCCTTCTCACAGTAAATTGAAGATTATGATAGCTTTAGTGTACAGATAATCTTAATTTTAATAATGACAGGAGGCGAGTATTTTGCATAATCTTTCTTTACTAACTCCATAGCAGCAAAGAAAAGAGTGACAAAACTGAGAACCAATCACAATGCAGTATAGAGTATAAGAGGTGTAACATATGACATCATTTCCTCTAAAAGCATGCGACATCACAAGAACATGAGGTAGAAGAAATAACAAAGGTAACTCGAAAGGTCCATGGTAAAACAATGTCAGAACGTGTAAACTGAACGTAAACAGGTAGACTCCAGTGGAAATTTCTTGATGTCAATTGGTGATCTCCCATGACAGGATGATGATGACACCTTGAATGGAGCCTTTAGTTCCTTGAGGTATCTGGTTAAACTGAAACGAGAATATGAAAGGGATTAGATTCCAAAAATGGTTGTGTAAAAGCAATGAGATGTCTTTCCCTTATGCTAAATTTAAAATTACCCTTATAAAAACAGAGCGAATACATTCCTCCCGTCTATCGGTGCTACCTAAAACATCCCACCCATCTGGCATATCTGTATCAAATGTATGAGAAAAACCACAATTTAGGCATCAGTACAATAATAGCCAAAAGTAGGAAATATGCGTGAAAACAGAGGGAGGGAAGTAGCGAAAGCGAACAGGGAGGGAAAATAGTTGCCTCCTGTCATTATTAAAATTAAGATTATCTGTACACTAAAGCTATCATAATCTTAAATTTTATCACATGACAGGAGGCTTCGTATTTTGCAATTTTAATGCTGGGAGAGCAGAGAAAAAGCTGGATTGTCAAGAGGACGGAAGAAGAACGTCCTAAAGGTGGATTCTCTGGTCCAGTCCGCCGCTCGTAAGATGTCCGAAAGGGAAGCGCCTGCTGCGTATGCGGAAGAGTCCGCTGCCCCGCGTACGGAATGTGCTCCAAAAGTTTGGTCAATACCGGCAAGGGATATTAGCCATCTAACCCATCTGGCCAGTGTAGTAACCGAAACTGGACCGTAGGGGCGGACGTAGGAGATGAGAAGTTGACGTGTAGAATGTTGCCGCAACGTCGCGGTGGCTTCCACATATTGACGGAGAGTAGAGACCACACAGAGCTGAGGGTCCAAAGGGAAGAAAGGGTAGAAGACCGAGTGAGAGTTGGACTTAGTGCGTCGTGAGATTTGAAAGGTAACTCCCGCTGGGCAGAAGGTAAAAGCATCGGCGTCGAAAGCGCGTACGTCGGATACCTGTCGGAAGGAGACTAGACAGAGCAGGAAGGTGAATTTTGCGGTAAGTTGGTGGAGTGACAGGTCCTTGTTAGGAGGCCAATTTTGTAAGAATTGTAGCACCACGCCAACGTCCCAAAGTCTAGAGTATTTGGGCTCCGGAGGGCGCCTAAGGCGCATGCCACGGAGGAATCTGCAGATGAGTGGATCCTGACCAACCGGAGACCCTTGGGACGGAGTATGGGCCACTGAGATGGCTGATCGTACCACGTTGATGGACCGGTATGACTTCCCGGCCATGAACAGAGAGGTCAGGAAATTCACGATGGAATGAGTAGGTGCAGTAAAGGAATTGAGGTCCCGTCCCATACACCAACTGGTCCAGGAGTGCCATGCTGATAAATAGCATCTCCTTGTTCCTGGTGCCCATGAATCCGAAAGGAGGTCCCTAGCTTCTTGCGATAGGTCCTCAGTTCGCCAGGAACCCTGGAATGCATCCAGGCCACAAGGGACAGGCATTCCTGCATGACCAGTGGGTGAGGTAGACCTAACGGGTTCGTGAGGATAGTTAGAGCATCCGGTAGGAGGAGGGGGTCCTTGACTGACAGTTCCAGAAGGTCCGGGAACCATGGCTGGCTCTGCCAAAGAGGCGTGATGAGGATTATCCTTACTCCCTGTAGGCGGATCCGGTGAAGGACCCTCATTATCATCGCGAAAGGTGGGAATGAATAAGCACCGAACCGAGGCCATTGTTGTAGGAAAGCGTCCGTTCCAAGGCTCTCCGGGTCTGGGAGCCTGCTGAAGAAATCCTTTGTCTGTCGGTTGTTGCGGGAAGCGAATAGGTCTAGGGAGAGAGGTCCCCTCTGTGCATCCAGTATTGCGAAAATATGAGGGTCTAGTTGCCAATCCCTGGCGTCCCGCCAGTGGCGTGAATACCAATCTGCCGTCGTGTTGGAGTCGCCTGGTAAATGCTCTGCCAGCAGGGTGATGTTGCGTGGCAGGCAGTAATCGAAGATCTCTTTCGTGAGATCCACCAGTGCTTGAGAACAAGTGCCTCCCAGGCGGTTGATGTATCTTACCGCTGAGACGTTGTCCATGCGAAGCAGGATACAACAGTTGGATCGTTCCTTTGCCAGACTGCGAATGGCGAATGACCCGGCCAGGTAGGGACGGCTGTTTCTGTGTACCGGAATGGTAAGGTACCCGTCCTTGAGGTCCAGGCGGGTGAACCAGTCGTTGCGTTGAAGCAGATCTCGTAGAAGGTGGATACCTTCCATTTTGAAATGTCGGTATACTACGTGAGAATTGAGCTCCCTGAGGTTGATTACGGGGTGGAATTCGCCGGTTTTCTTTCTGACTAAGAAGATGTTGCTGTAGAAGCCTGTTAAGTCTGGGGCTGGTTGGATGGCACCCTTGGAGTGAAGTTCTCGTAGTTCCGAGTCTGAGACGGGCATCTGCACGTGTAGTCTGGATCGGATGTAGAGGGGCCTTCTGGAGCGGGGTTGAATCGAACTCTATTTGATAGCCCCGCGCCGTTTGGAGGATCCACGTGTCTGAAGATAGGTCTACCCAGTTCTGGAAAAAAAGAGAAACACGGCCTGCGATATGGCAGGAGGTTAGAGGCAAGATAAAATGTTGACTTACCGTTGGAGAATCTTGCCCGGGAGCGTCCTCGGCTGCCTCGGCTACAGTCTGATCCCCGGAATTGGTGGAATCGTGTAGACGAGTCTGGGTAGAAAGGTTGACTCCTTGTTGTACGGGGGCCTGATGGCCAAAAACGGCTGGCGGCACGGCCCCTCTGCCGTCCAGCCCTCCCAAAAACACCTCGGGTGTGAGAACTGCGGAAGACTTTCCGCATCGAAGTTTGAGCCTTGTTAAGGGACATGAATATGTTGACCCTTTTGTTTAATTCTTTGAGGAAGGCCTCTCCAAATAATTTGCCCTGTGCCAAAGGGCCTAATTCTTTGTCCCCCAGTTCGACAAGTTTTTCGTCGATACGGTAAAGTGCTGCTCGGCGCCTCTCCGAAGAGAGGGCCACGTTGGTGTTTCCTAGGAAACAGAAACACCTCTGTGCCCATTCACGGGTGTCTCGTGCCCACTCACGCACCGTATCTGGGGTGAAATCATCAGTCCTCTCATAGGCGTCATCCGCCATGTCCATAATCCTAGCTAGCGGCCCAATGGCGTCTAGCAGTTTGCCCTGCGCTCCTTTGAAACCGCACTCTATGCCTCTGCGCGGGTCCCGACCCCCTCAGGACCTAAAAGTCGTCATGAGCGGGACAAATTCGGGGGTGTGCTCCACCTTGTCTGGTAGGCTAGGCCGGGGGCATTCTGATCTCATGCGTTTCCTTACTTCCTTGTCCAGAGATTTCCTGAGCCAGAAGTGCATAAACTTTGTCAAGTGTTCGGGTGGAGACCATTCTTCCGAACGGGGATGACGGATATTTCTCGGGTCAAACATTTGGAGGCCTGAATTGTCAAGGAAAATCTCTGTGCTTTCCTGTGGGTTATCCAAGGGTGTAGCCATGGAATCATGGGGCTCACCCAGAAACTTTTCCCTTGTGAAATAAGGGTCAGAGTTGGCCGCGGAGTCCTGCCGGAGTCCTGCCGCAGAGACTGCGCCTGCCATTCATCTAGCACAGATAGAGAGTGTGTGGGTTCTATGTCTTCCTCACCTGAGGAAATCTGTGTGGGTTAGTGGGCAGTACGAGCCATGGCTTTCCTGCGTTTAGCAGGGGCTTTACCCTTAGATTTGCGTGGCGCAGCGGCCTCGCCCTTCCAATGGCGCTTAGGCCGATGGGAGCGTTCCTTGGAGGAGTCGGAGTCTTCGGAGTCCGCTCTATAGTGAACCCGTTTAGAGATGGGTTGAGGGGCGTCTAGGTCTGCGGGGAGCGACTTAGAAGAGGCTTTTTCCATGGCTGCGGCCACCGCTGCTGTGATCATGGCCTGAAGGTCTGAGGAGGTTTGAGATTCCTCCATGATTTTGAAAGGTATTCGGGGCTCACCCGATAGATTGCGTGAGGGCACTTTAGGCACAGTTAGTGGAGAGGCCTGGGGACCAGGGTGGTATGTTATTGGTAATGGTTAACCTGAGAGGGTAGGGACCAATAGGTCGTAGTAATTGTAATGAGAGGGCTGTGTCACTGGGGCTCACCCAGGAAATCGGAGTCTTGCATGAACAGGTCCGCTTAGCAGCACAAAATGGGGGCTCACCCCAGCCAGAATAAGGTACAGTCCAACTGGCTTTAACCAACCCCAGGTGTTAGGTACCAACCTGACTTGGTCCCACTGAGTGAAGGGGCAGGCTGTGAAAAAGGGATTCCTGTTGCTTGCAGTTTGGTAGCTGGAGCAGGCAGCTGACAGTGCTTATCCCCTCTAAGATGGCCGCCGGACTAACAGCCGTCAGTATGAGGGAGATAGAACCCCCCCCCCAATTTGGGCGGCAAAATTAGACGTCTGCCATTCGTGTGAAAAAGAAACCGAACGCGCGCCTAGTAATACTGGTCGCGAGCGCCTAAAATAGGCGAACGCGGCAAACAGCCGAACGAAAACGTTCGGTAGAAAAAAACGAAATGACTATACGAACGCACAGAAAACTACTGGCATTCGCGAGTAAACAGGCGATCGCGCCAAACTGCCGGAAAAAAAAAAACTGTGAAGGGAGTATGGAGGAGGGGAATGGACGGCGGGAGCCGTGAAAGTTATCTGTAGAAGCCTGAGGCAAAGTCCCAGTGTAGTGAAAGGGGGGGAGAAAGGTCCCTAAGGTAATTCCCTGAGGGAAAACAGGGGGCAGACCTCAGGGGAGAGGGTTAGCCTCCCGAAATGGGGACAATAGTAAAAAGTGTATATGTCAAGAATAAATATAGGAAAATATACAAGACAGAACTATGTAAAATAAAGACAGAGTAAAGTGTGTATATATATATATATATATGTGTAAAGTATATATATATGAGCTGAATGATGAGAGAACAAAATTTGTACTTCGCTTGTGATGGAGCAGCAAAGAAAGAGGAAATGATGTCATATGTTACACCTCTTATACTCTATACTGCATTGTGATTGGTTCTCAGTTTTGTCACTCTTTTCTTTGTTGCTATGGAGTTAGTAAAGAAAGATTATGCAAAATACGAAGCTTCCTGTCATGTGATAAAATTAGGAATTCTGCAAAGATACACAAATTATACACAACTACTGCTTTAGAAAAAAAAAAAAGCTATAGCAGGGATTTTGTATATAGTTTGTAGTTCAAAACCATACCATGTGTGGTTAGCAGACTCAGGACCTAGCATTCTTAAAAAGGAATCTTCAATGTCCAAGTACAAAATAAAAAAATACTGTTCAGCAGATATACCCCAAATGAAAACTTGCATGCATCAAAATTTGAGGTGTATCTAAAACCAGCTTGCAAAAATTGCAGTTCTGCCAGACTTGTGGCTCTCCAACCCCAGACTTCCTAATACAGCTCAATGAGAGGTATTGCTGCCTCTTAAGTTTAGCTCCCTTAAGCCAAACAAACCAGGTAGTAGCAGGACATGTCTGCTTGAAAGCCAGGGGGTGCAGCCAGGTTAAATAAAAAAAATAAAAAAATATATATATATATATATATTTTTATCTATCTATCCATCCAATGTGTTTGCACCTCTGGTAAGTTAGCTATTTGTGCCTGGTGCTGGTCTGACTAGATCCAGAATTCAAGTAAATTGACAGGCACTCAAAGGACTTTAGGCCAGAGAAGGCGAGTATTGATAATACTTAGCTTTTATATATTCATCTAAAATCAGTACCTTCTAGGGGACTTTCATCAGGACAAATGACAGTGTAAAGATCACTCTTCCCATAATATATACCCAAAATTAATGATGTGATAAAACTTATCCTATAGAGATGTTCAGAGACTCCGACTGATCTGAGGCATGTGGGTCCAATACTACCCATCAGCGTACAGTAGGCCTTAAGCTTGTTTCACCACCATAGAAAATGATGTAAAGACCAAGTGGTTCATTTTGTTTTTACATAACTTCTTTTGCGAATTAACTATGGTTTCATTACATTATCCTTAGTTAATTGTTTTTACTATAGGTTTCACTTTCAATGGTGGCGGAACAGGTTTGCCCTCAGATGTTTCAGAGCCTGCATAGATCCAAGAAGCTTACACTAAACCTGCAATCTCTCTTGCAAATCTGACACTTGTGTTCCGGCTGTATCCCTAGCAAGAAGTTGGAACACAAGCGCTCCGCCCCTTTTGGCTTCAGGCCTACTGCACCCTGACAGGTAGTATTGGACCCGCACGCCTCAGATCAGTCGGAGTCTCTGAACATCTGTATAGGGTAATCTTGATTACATCATTAATTTTGGGTATATATTGAGGCAATGGTGATTGTTACACTGTTCATTTGTCCTGATGAAAGTCCCCTAAGAGGGACTGAAACGTCAACTGATTTTAGATGAATAAATAAAAGCTAAGTATTATCAATACTCGCCTTCTTTGGCCTGAAACATGGAAACATAGAAACATAGAATGTGACGGCAGATAAGAACCAGTCGGCCCATCTAGTCTGCCCACTTTTCTAAATACTTTCATTAGTCCCTAGCCTTATCTTATAGTTAGGATAGCCTTATGCCTATCCCACGCATGCTTAAACTCCTTTACTGTGTTAACCTCTACCACTTCAGCTGGAAGGCTATTCCATGCATCCACTACCCTCTCAGTAAAGTAATACTTCCTGATATTATTTTTAAACCTTTGTCCCTCTAATTTAAGACTATGTCCTCTTGTTGTGGTAGTTTTTCTTCTTTTAAATATAGTCTCCTCCTTTACTGTGTTGATTCCCTTTATATATTTAAATGTTTCTATCATATCACCCCTGTCTCATCTTTCCTCCAAGCTATACATGTTAAGATCCTTTAACCTTTCCTGGTAAGTTTTAACCCGCAATCCATGAGCCAGTATGAAGTATTTTGAATTAACTTGAATTATATATATATATATATATATATATATATATATATATATATACACACACACACACACTGGAATGGATACTGAAATGCTTGGCTCGATATAAGGTCAACAAGACCATAAGAGCCTTCATCGAGAAGGCTATTCACATGTGCAAAACAACTCTAAAATCCGATTCCAGGGCAATAACACAAGTGCACATCAAATGTGGCATATATCAAGGTAATGCACCATCTCCAATGCTGTTCTGCATAGGCCTCAACCCCCTTAGCAAGATCATCAAGAAGAGTGGATAAAGATACAGGTTCAAGAGTGGAGCTACCATCAGCCACCTTCTCTACATGGATGACATCAAGCTGGATGCCAAAAATGAGAGGGGCATTGACTCACAGATCCACCTAACTACACTGAACAAAATTATAAATGCAACACTTGTTTTTGCCCCCATTTTTCATGAGCTGAACTCAAAAATCTAAGACTTTTTTCTATGTACACAAAAGGCCTATTTCTCAAATAGTGTTCACAAATCTGTCTAAATCTGTGTTAGTGAGCACTTCTCATTTGCCAAGATAATCCATCCACCTCACAGGTGTGGCATATCAAGATGCTGATTAGACCGCATAATTATTGCACAGGTGTGCCTTAGGCTGGCCACAATAAAAGGCCACTTTAAAATGTGCAGTTTTACTGTATTGTTGGGGTCCGGTAGGGTCCAAAAACCACATCTTTGAAAAGAGTTGATCAGGTTGTTGATTGTGGCCTGTGGAATGTTGGTCCACTCCTCTTCATTGGCTGTGCGATGTTTCTGGATATTGACAGGACCTGGAACACATACGTCGATCCAGAGCATCCTAAACTTGCTTAATGGGTGACATGTCCGGTGAGTATGCTGGCGATACAAGAACTGGGATGCTTTCAGCTTCCAGGAATTATGTACAGATCCTTGCAACATGGTGCCGTGTATTATCATGCTGCAACATGAGGTGATGGTCGTTGATAAATGGCACAACAATGGGCCTCAGGATCCTGTCACTGTATCTCTGTGCATTCAAAATGCCATCAATAAAATGCACCTGTGTTCATTGTCCATAACATACTGTCAGGATATTTATATCGGCAGACATTTTGTGCTAAGATAGAAATTAAAAGTGTATATTGCCAGAGTCCCTCAGAACAGAGCGGATTCCATTTTGGATTTCAGGCAAAACAGACACATTTCTTTCCTTTCTGTAACTAGCCACTAGCCTGAGCTAAGAAATGCATTATGTAAACAAGCCAAGTGATAAGCAATGAAGCAGGGGGATGGAATGCTCTGTTTAAATGTTAATGGAATAGAAATAATTTTAAAAACACAGACACTAGTGACAGAGAAGACTCAGTAATTATTTTTACTTTCTAAATCTTACAAGGTCCCATTGTAAGTAAGGGGTGAAATTGAGTTTAGAACTGTCAATTTTAGAAATTACAACAGGAATTCTCAACGCGCTGTCTGGAGAAAATCCAAAGAAACGCTTTGAACTGACAGCAAACTTAAGTTATGATAATCAATTTAGATAAGCCAAATGACGTCAAAACCGTCATCAGGAAAAGTTAACTGCCCTCTATGGACCAAATATCTAAATTGCGATCTGCAGGTTGACCACACCTTCAGTATCCTATTGGTTCTACCAACTAATGACGTACAGAGAGTCTGACCTTTCAAAGGTTAGGACAAAGGGAAGAGAGAGGTTAGTGTGGTCATTCAGATTCGGACATGCAGAGAGATCCAGGACACTCTGGGACTAACATTTAACTCTCAAACTCTCTTGGACACAACTCAAGAAACACTCCTTGACACTTAGAATTTTACTATTACTTTCTAACCAACATCACTTTTCTCTCTTACTTACACACCTCCATACAACCAATCATACTCGCATTCAAGTTCCTGGGACTACCTACTCATCTGATGAGAACATCTACATAACTGGTAATTATCCTGGTTTTATTTAATTAATTTAAATTAATTAAAAATGTACTAATAGCATGATAAATGACTGGATATATCACGGTCAGATTTCAATAATTGAGAAATCTTAGTTAACTAAAGAATATGTAGTTATAACACTCCATTCTGCAGGTGGAGTCAGTTAATTACATAGTACTGGTATCTTACCACGTGTTAGCATACCGCTGTTTTTATCCATGTGTATTGATTTGCTCTGAAATAAGATTGTATATCTTAGGTAGAGTTAAATTCAGCTTTTGTAAAAATCTGGTAGATTATTCTTATTGGATGGTTCCAGGAAATGATTAATGAGCTGGTTTGAATGTTATTTTAATTGAAAATTACATGAGAATAGGATATTATATGCCTACGAGGAGCTAGCCAGCATTGAAAGGGTTACTCAGTTGATCTGTTAGTCAAGGTTTTATTGTTTTTTTTTCGCTGGAAGTTTAGCTTTCTGTGTCTGGGAAGTACCCTCCTAAATCTTGTAAGTTTTGACAGTTGATGCTGTTAGCCATGGGATTGTTTTAATATTGCCATTGTATTACTTACATTATATTACATATTCACTGATTATTATCATGCATGCTACATAATATTATTATTATTTTATTTGTCACAATAAATTATATCTTTTTTTATAACAAATTGTGATTTTATTTGTATGGAATACATTTCACTTACATGATAACGATCTCTAAGATCTAAGAGAATTGAAATAGTGGGCAATTCTCAACTGTATAATATTATCATCCCATAAATATCCCCACAATACGCCGGCCCATACCATAACCCCACCACCACCATGACCCACTCAATTCACAACGTTGTGAGCCACTCGATCCACAACGTTAACATCAGCAAACCGCTCACCCACACAAGGCCATGCACGCGGTCTGCCATCTGACCTGTTAAGTGAAAACCGGGATTTATCCAATGAAAAGAACACCTCTCCAAAGTTCCACATGCCATCGAATGTGATCATTTGCCCACTCAAGTCGGTTACGACAACAAACTGCATTCAGGTCGAGACCTCGGTGAGGACGACGAGCATGCAGATGAGCTTCAGTGAGATGGTTTCTGACAGTTTGTGCAGAAATTCTTTGGTTATGAAACCCGATTGTTACAGCAGCTGTCCGGGTGGCTGGTTTCAGACAATCTTGGAGGTGAAGATGCTGGATGTGGAGGTCCTGATTTGGTGTGGTTACACGTGGTCTACGGTTCTGAGGGCAGTTGGATGTACTGCCAAGTTCTCTAAAAACACCTCTGGAGACTGCTTATGGTAGAGAAATTAAAATTCAATTCACGGGCAACCGCTCTGGTGGACATTCCTGCACTCATCATGCCAACTGAATGCTCCATCAAAACTTGCAACATCTGTGGCATTCTGCTGTGTGATAAAACTGCACATTTTAGAGTGGCCTTTTATTGTGGCCAATCATTCTGTCTAATCAGAATCTTGATATGCCACACCTGTGAGGTGAATGGATTATCTTAGCAAAGGAGAAGTGCTCACTAACACAGATTTAGACAGATTTGTGAACACTATTTGAGAGAAATAGGCCTTTTGTGCACATAGAAAAAGTCTTAGGTCTTTGAGTTCAACTCAAGAAAAATGGGAGTAAAAACAAAAGTGTTGCATTTATAATTTTGTTCAGTGTAGGATTACAGCAAGGACATCGGAATGTCGTTCAAACTAGGGAAGTGTGGGCGGATGATAGCAAACAAGAGGAAAGATGATCAGGACAGAAGGAGTTCAAGTTCCAGTTGGCCTAAAAGAAGATGTAGAGAACAGCTACAAGAACATGGGCCAACACAATTGCATGGCAACCATGAGGAAGAGGCAAGGAAGCGGCAAGAAGGAAAGCAAGTACCTCCAAAGAGTCTGACAGGTCCTGAAGTCTCAGCTCAATGGCAAGAACATGATCCAAGCAATCAACATATGTGCCCTACCAGTCATCAGGTACCCAGCTGTAATAATAACCTGGCCAAGAGAAGAACTGGACAACATGGATGTCAAGACTCAGAAACTACTCACTATGAATTGAGGATTCCACCTGAAATCCAGCACCCAGAGACTGTACACCAGCTGGAAGGAAGGAGCTCGGGGCTTGATGAGTGTCAAGGCCACAGTCCTGGATGAAACAGAGCATCCACAAGTACATCACGAAGATGGCTCCCAAAGATGAACTGCTAAGGGAATGCCTGAGACATCAACAGATGTTCCATGGAAAGACAAACCTCTCCATGGGGTTTATCACCGGAAGATAGTGGATGTGGCTCACATGACAAAATCCTACCAGTGGTTGGAAAAGGCAGGACTGAAAGACCGAACTAAGGCACTACTGCAAGCAGCACAGGAACAGGCACTCAGTACCAGATCAATAGAAGCTGGAGTCTACCACACCAGGCAAGACCCAAGGTGCAGACTGTGCAAAGAGCCCTCTGAGACAGTCCAGCAAATAGTAGCCAGATGCAAAATGTTAGCAGGAACAGCATACACAGAGAGACACAACCAAGTTGCTGTTATTGTGTACCAAAACATCTGCACAGAATATGGATTGGACCTGCCTAAGTCCAGATGGGAAATACCACAAAGGGCAGTTTAGAATGACAGACCTAAGATCCTGTGGGACTTCAAGATCCAGACAGACAAGCAAGTGCTGGCCAACCAACCTGACATTATGTGGTAGACAAGGAACAGAAGACTGCAGTCATGGTAGATGTGGAAATACCCAATGACTATAACAGGAAGGAGGAACATGAGAAGGTGGAGAAATACCAAGGACTGAGAGTCATTTAGAAAGGATGTGGAAAGTGAAGACAGTAGTAGTCCCAGTTGTGATAGGAACACTTGTGGCTGTGACTCCCAAGCTGGGGGAGTGGCTTCAACAGATTCCAGGTGGGACATCTGAGAGCGCTGTCCAGAAGAGTGCAGTTCTAGGAACAGCTAAGATACTGCACAGAACCCTCAAACTCCCAGGCCTCTTGTATAGGACCCGAGAATGTAATTTGTGGAAATTTGCAAAATGAAACAAAGAAACTCACACAAAGCATTTCTGCAATCTAAAGTGCTTTAGGGGTATGGGGTGCCCTTTTAACAGAATAAAAAGGGATCATGATGTAAACCATAAAGACCTATTGTGCTTATGAATATTAAATCAGAGTGTGCAGAGCGAGGTTCTAACAGATCTTAGGAAGCAATAACTGGGGGAATAGGATGCAAACAAGACTACCCTCCAGTTTGTACCACCCTGACAGCTTAAGGATAGAATGCACATTCACAGACCATCATGCCCCTCCCCCTCCCTCTCCCTGGATATCCTACATGGTAATTATCATCATAGGGCTTGGAAGTCAGGACTCAATAGAAAGGAGCCATTGGGTCCAAATGGCAAAATAAATTCCATGCTAACTACTAGTGCATCCATGCACTGAAACCACAGGTCAAGATGTAGTGGTATGGCATCACACTTTTAGGCATGTTCAATATTCTAATAGTCATGAATTTCTTATATACCGAAGCAGTGGCGTACACATGACCCATGGGGCCCTGGTGCGAAAATTAATCCGTGGACCACCCCCCCCCCCGCGCTTACTCGGCACGGGTCGGGGCTGCAACACATGGCGGCGGGCACCTGGTCGCAGGGGTTGCAGGGGCTGCGACCCCGCGACCGTGGTATGCACATACACTTACAGACACCCAGATCACATCAGCTCAATGAAGTGGTCTGGATGCCAGGTCCCTCTAGTTAAGATTAATTAATCCGTGGACCCCCCCCCGCGCGCTTGGCATGGGTCGGGGCTGCAACACATGGCGGCGGGCACCTGGTTGCAGGGGCTGCGACCCCGCGACCGCGGTATGCACATACACTTAAAGGACCACTATAGACACCCAGATCACATCAGCTCAATGAAGTGGTCTGGATGCCAGGTCCCTCTAGTTTTAACCCTGCAGCTGAAAACATAGCAGTTTCAGAGAAACGGCTATGTTTCACTGAGGGCTTATCCAGCCTCTGGTGGCTGTCTCATTGACAGCTGTTAGTGGAGCTTCCGCGATTCTCACTGTGAAAATCACAGTGAGAAGACACTGAACGTCCATAGGAACGCATTGAGTAATGCTTTCCTATGGGCGGTTTAAATGTGTGCGCCTCTTGCCGCGCATGTGCATTCGGAGCTGAGAGGCGGAGGGATCCCCAGCGCCAAGGGAGTCCGACGCTGGAGAAAGGTAAATGCTGAAGACACACACATTCTCACGAACAGACGCATACACACTAGCTAACAGACACACACATTTACTGACATACATACACACTCACTTACAAAACATACACTTTCACTGACAAACACACACTCACTAACAGACATCAAACACACTCACTAGCAGACACACACCCAATAACAGACACACTCACTGACATACACACACACACTAACACACACATACACTAACACACACACATTTAAAAAAAAAAAATTTAATCCCCCCAGCCTCCTTACCTTTTGAAGAGCTGGGGGGATTCCCTGGGGTCCAGTGGTGCTGCTGGGCAGGCTGGCTGGCTGGGCGGCGCGCGGGAGCACTCTCCCCTGTGTGCTTCCTCTTCAGCTCCCTCGCGCGCCGCATAGGGATGCCAGCACCGGAAGATGACGTCATCTTCCGGCTCCTGCATCAGTGCGGTGCGCGAGGGAGCTGAAGAGGAAGCACTCGGGCAGAGAGCTCCCTTGCGTGCCAGCCACCCAGAGAACCAGCCAGCCTGCCCACCGGGGTCAGCAGGGCCAGACTCGGGGGGCCCTGAGGTGGCCGCCTCCTGGGCCCCCCAGGAGAAGAGGCTGGCCCTGTGGGTACATACCGGGTCGCAGGGGCGGCCGGGCGACCCTGGTATGTACCGAGTGAAGTATCTGGAACAGCTCAAAATATGAGCTAAAAATGTTGGGAGAGAATGTGTTTTTTCCCCCCTTATTGTTGAATCAGGGGACACTTCCAAATACCCCCCAGTATAGCTAGGCATGCAATAGCTTAGAATGAAGGAGAGAAAAACAAGTAGCAAGAGAGTTGAAAACGGACAACAGCTCAATTAGCCTGCCTTTTAGTGGGTCCCCATTCAGATTTCTAGCTGGTTTTAGCTTATCTTGTTCCATTACAGAGAGAAAATATCTGAAGCAAATCAGACTGGTCCCACCCGTACGGGCAGTTCAGATCCAAAATGCCAGCAAGTTCCCTCTGCATGAGAGATACAGCAACCCCAGACAATTGTTTCAACCTTGTAAAGTATCAGTGATGTATAGCCAATATCTCTCTATGCACTGTGAGCTGGTTTTAACTTATCTTGTTCCATTACAGCGAGAACATATCTGAAGCATATAGGCTTAGAATGAAGGTTGCAAAATGCTGATTCAGATGAATTTTGCTAATATTGTTGGTGTAGATCTTTCCCTTGACTTCCTGTTTTCCCATGAACTTAGGCAGAAGTATCATCATTTGATTCTGAATGGTAGAGTTAAGAAAAAAATAAAAAAATAAAGTAAATTAAACACACTGCCCCATGCCCTAGTGTAGGGTAAGCAACCTTACGCTCTCCAGATGTTTTGCACTACATCTCACTTGATGCTTGTCAGCATTATGGTTGGAAGAGCATTATAAGAAATTTAGTCCAAAACAATTCCAAAAGTTGCATACCCTAACTCTAGTCAACCAGGATCAATACAAAGGGACTTGAAGGATTAAAGGGCCCAAGTGAGAAGTAGATCGAGATGGCTTTAGCATGGATTTTGCATCAGGTAATTTAAAATCATATTGCTAAAAATCTCAAAGAAAAAATAAATTATGAAGGAAGAGACTATGGCCTATTGGTACGAAATGTTTAACTGCATGTTGAGAGAGTTTGTCGGCCGCTATAAATTTGTAGGGTTTGTTTAAAATCAAAAATACAAAAAAATAAATAAAAATGTTTCAATTATCCAATGACATTATGGAAGGCTTGATAATAAGAATGGAAGCCAGAGGTTAAATATACAAATTTTCTTTAAGAATATTTCAAGTTTATATGCAACGTAAAACAAACTCGTTTTTCCTGGCACTATAGTGCCCTGAGGGTGCCCCCACCCTCAGGGTCCCGCTCCCGACGGGCTGAAGGCGGGGGTGGGGGTAAAACACTCACCTTTCTCCAGCACCGGGCTCCCTCGGCGCTGGGGACTCTCCTCCCTCTGACTCACCGGCTGAATGCGTATGCGCGGCAAGAGCCGCGCACGCAGTCAGTCCATAGGAAAGCACTTCTCAATGCTTTCCTATGGATGTCCAGCGTCTTCTCACTGTGATTTTCACAGTGGAAAGCACGGAAGCGCCTCTAGCGGCTGTCAATGAGAGCCACTAGAGGCTGGATTAACCCTAGTGTAAACATAGCAGTTTCTCTGAAACAGCAGGCAGGATTAATCCTAGATGGACCTGGCACCCAGACCACTTCATTAAGCAGAAGTGGTCTGGGTGCCTATAGTGCCTATATTTGTTTAACTGATCATTTGTAATTTTATCTTTATATGCATTTGTTTAAACATAGAAACATACATAGGGTTACTGCTCAAGTGGTTTGGAAAAATATAGTGTAGATTATATGTTGAAAAAATATATAAGCTAGTATCAGTATTTGATAGATCAAGTGGGAGCAGTCACTAACCAAGTTCAATATAAAACCATGTATTGTGTTAATGTTTCTATAATTTTGGCAGAGCAACAAATCCAATCACATATTTCAGAGAATGAACTTAAATTGAAATTACCCTGAACATTGCTTGTGTAATAGTATATTGATCTAAGCTAGTATGTTCTCTTCTTCCATAATTGAATTGTGACTAAGAACATATGAACTTTTTAATATTTATTTATGAGTATGAAATGGAAGTTAGAAGTATACGTTAACCCATAGCAGTCTACTTTTTACATAAAGTGAAACGTTGTACAGATGTTCTGCAACACATGCAGTTTGACAGTAGTGATTAAGTATATCCTGTTTTTCTATAAAAATCTTCCAGTTGTGATTTTCATTTTCAGTGAAACATTGCAAAAGCTTGAAGGATCAGTTGAGATGTTTATCTCTGTTATAATGAATATGCTAATTTATGGATTGATACTTCAAAGTTACATCTGCCCAGCAACAAGCCAAATTCAGTTTTTCTAATAACTTTATGTTTTGTGAATTTGTAAAGTTTTTGCCACAGCTATTTAGAATTCTGTTCACAAGCTTTGGTCTATGTTATTCATAAATTCATGTTCACATTTTATTTGAGCCTGTGGTGTCTTGATAATTGCAAATCTCTTTCAGATTAAGAAATGACATACCCTGAGGTATAGAATTTTTATCTTGTCACTCACGAGAAAGTGAACTGTGTACACCAGATAAAAATGGATATGTCTGGGGGAACCGCTTAACTTTTGAGCATCAACCTGGTCACAAAACATTGTAACCAGAGGAAAGAAAAAAATGTAAAATATTGCTTCTTTGAATTGTTTGTTAAAGATTGGTAGGAAATGAAAACATCTCCAGCCTCAAACATACCTGTGACAGATATAGAAAATGGCCATGCAAAGAAACCCAGATTTAGATATATTGTTTTAATCGGAGGGTTCCAATTTGTGTTTAGATTACTGCCTCCATTTCAAAATTAAAAAACAAAAAGAGCAAAATATTTTCCCCAGTGTTGGGAAGAGTCTACCTTCTTCAGTGCTAGTTCACCTTCTGTGAAGGTATTACAGATTACTTGTGTCAATTAGAGTTCTCATATAGCATCTGGAAAGATGTCCAGTTGCAGAAATCCACCAAAAACTCTTCTCACAATTGGTATTCACTTTGATCTGCAATTCAAAGCTAGTGAGGCCGGAAACTATTCAGACTGTATGCGCAACAGGTTCCATGAACTCATACTGCTAGGATAAACCAAGTTGTGTCTTTAAAAGTCTCCCCTCCTCTGTAAAGCAGAAGCTTCCCAACTAATTTTACTGATGGGCATTTGGAATGCAGTCAAGAGGAGAGGCCATGCTCAGTGGTATATGGTACAGAGTAGGTCATAGTTTTAAGGTCAAGAAAGATACCCAGGCAGTATTAATCTCACAAAACTACACAAGTGAGATGTGATTTACCAGGTTCACTTATATTAAAGGGATGTTTGAAGGAAGGGGCATGCTCAGACTGACAGCAGTTGCCTCACTCCTCCTAATCTACACTTACACTATCCAACTCTCCCTCCTTGCTGCAGACAAAGACACAATGCAGCCTAATAGTGAAAAGAAAGTGAATTGTGAGACTAAAACGGAGAGCTAATTTGGAAGGAATGAGTTTAGGAACGAGGGGGCTATATACCATAAGGTTTAACTTGTGGGTGCTTCCCACCCATGGCAGAGGTTTTTATGTGCTGTCCCCCATGTGACATGCCCAGGAAACCATGAATCTGGCAACTTCAGCTGCTTAACACATTCCAGACAGAACTGATACAAGTCAGGAGCCCATCCAAGCATTAGCAAGTTACAGGAAAGTTTAGTGCCCCTCAACCACAACTGCTGTTAAATATATTTTAATCAGCAGTCATATCTGAATTGACTTTTCCCTAAAAATACAAATATTTAGGGGATAATTAAATAAATAATAAAACAATTCTCACATACATTGTGATTTGTCATAGTATTTGCTCTTTATAATTTTACCATACTGAGATAAATACCCATTTAAATCGGTAGTTCCTGTAGTTTATTTGCAGGTTAGTTTTGTGCATAGTTGAAATTTTCCCTCTCTTTTTTACAAATGCCATACAAGTGAAAATATTTATTTTAACCTGAATACATCTAAAATATATTGCAAATGCACACTTAATGGCCACTTCATTAAGAATTCCTTGCAAAAAACAGAACCCCCCACCCCTAAAATAAACTGGTGGTATATTAAAAATGCACAGAAAATGGAAAATGCTCAGTGTTTCTCCTGTGCAAGGAATATCTATACAACTTGAGCCAAGCATAGGATTGTTTGCACACTTCATAGTGGTCCTAGGCACAATAGGAATTGTATATTCTAATTTAGCCCAAAAATTCAAGAGGTATGGCTTAACGCTACATAAACCATTTAATAAAAATACACAAATATGTATTTTTTCACCAGCACACAAAACACTTAACTGGTATTCGTAACTTGAATTCAGCTTCCCCCAATATATACAGGTAATACACTGTTCCTATAATACAAAAAGACAAAACATATTGTAATACCATAATTGTGTCACAATTATTGCACTCACAGACTTGAAGTGTAAACCAGTATAAAGTATGCCTCCCCCAATATTGCGGGGGCCTATTGCCTTTCTGGTGTTTTCAATCCACCTCCTATGTAAACTGCAACAATGTGGTTAAATTATGGGACTCCAGTCAGGTGTCAGTAAAAAAGGCTTTAATAAATAAAATATACAAAAATGTGGTCCTTAATATTTCTTCCCCTTATGGATTTCCTTAGGGACAGCAAAAGATGTTTCTACTCTGCTTCATTCCTCCCGCCCCACCACCTCTTCCCTCGATCCTATTCCCTCATATCTCATCCACACTTTGTCTACTTCTCTTGCTCTGCCTCTTACTAAAATTTTCAATCTTTCCCTCTCCTCTGGCACATTTCCTCTATGCTTGAAACATGCAACTGTAACCCCGATTCTGAAAAAGCCCGACCTTGACCCTAATTCCTCATCCAACTACCGTCCTATCTCGCTACTGCCATTTGTCTCCAAGATCCTTGAGAGAGTTGTGTATGCGAGATTGACAGATTTCCTAGAATCCAACTCTCTGCTTGACCCGCTCCAATCTGGATTGGAGCTCATCACTCTGTTGAAACAGCTGTGACCAAAGTATCCAATAATCTTATCACTGCAAAGTCCCATGGCCACTACTCCATTCTAATTCTCCTCAACCTTTCTGCAGCTTTTGACACTGTTGATCATCAACAGCTTCTTCTCATCCTCCGTAATCTCGGTCTATGAAATACCGCTCTCTCCTGGTGTTCTCTTTCTACCTCTCCCAGCATTTATTCAGTATTTCTTTCTTGGGCTCTACTTATTCTCCCCAAGCCCTCTCTGTTGGTGTTCCCCAAGGGTCTGTCCTTGGTCCCCTATTGTTCTCAATTTACACTGCCTCCTTTGGTAAACTCATCAGCTCCTTCTGCTTCCAGTATCATTTCTATGCAGATAACACGCAAATGTATCTGTCGTCCCCTGATTTTTCACAACCCCTCTTGACTTGTGTCACTGACTGCCTCTATGCTATTTCCAACTGGATAGCTGCTCATTTCCTTAAACTGAACCTGTCCAAAACAGAACTTCTGGTCTTCCATCAATTGTTGCTACTCCCTTGTCTGTGTCCCTCCAAGTCAATGGCACTACCATCCGCTCTACCGCTAAGGCTCGCTGACTAGGTGTTCTCTTTGACCCGACCTCTCCTTCACCCCTCATATCGAATCAATTGCCAAATCCTGCCGCTTCTATCTCAAAAACATTGCGCTCATCCGACCATATTTAACACGTGATGTGGCAAAGGTGCTTGTCAATGCCGCTGTCCTCTCTCGCCTTGTCTACTGTAATCTGCTTCTCAGTGGTCTTACGTGTTCCCAACTTGCCCCGTTACAGTGTATAATGAATGCGACAGCGAGGCTCATCTTCCTGTCCACCCTCACCTCCCACGCCTCCCCCCTTTGTCAGACATTGGCTTCCCGTAAGATATAGGACTCAAATTAAAGGACCACTCTAGGCACCCAGACCACTTCAGCTTAATGAAGTGGTCTGGGTGCCAGGTCCAGCTAGGGTTAACCCATTTTTTTATAAACATAGCAGTTTCAGAGAAACTGCTATGTTTATTAATGAGTTAAGCCTTCCTCCAAAGCCTCTAGTGCTGTCTCATTGACAGCCACTAGAGGCACTTGCATGCTTCTCACTGTGATTTTCACAGTGAGAGCACGCAAGCGTCCATAGGAAAGCATTGTAAATGCTTTCCTATGCGACCGGCTGAATGCGCGCGCAGCTCTTGCCACGCGTACGCATTCAGCCCAGGAGGAGGAACGGAGGAGGAGAGAAGGAGGAGAGCTCCTCGCCCAGCGCTGGAAAAAGGTAAGTTTTTACCCCTTTCCCCCTTCCAGAGCCGGGCGGGAGGGGGTCCCTGAGGGTGGGGGCACCCTCAGGGCACTTTAGTGCCAGGAAAACTAGTATGTTTTCCTGGCACTATAGTGGTCCTTTAAGATCCTGATATTTGCCTGTAAATCTCTACACAATGCTGCTCCGACTTACTTATCCTCACTATTACACAAATATGTCCCAATATGAACTCTGTTCATACACCTACCTCTAACGCTCACCTTAAAGACTTTGGTAGGGCTGCACTGTTCCTATGGAACACCCTTCCTCTCTCTGTCAGACTTTCACCCAATCTCCACTCCTTCAAAAAAATTTTAAAACATACTTGTGACAAACTCCCCTTTTTAAGGGAGTTTGCCACAAGTTTTTGGAGGGGCCTGCTTGCCAGCATCCTGCCCTGTGACTATGACCCCTGGGGTGTATTACCATTTAAAAAGTCTATTTGGGCTTATAAGATTTTAAAACACATCTGCCCATTTGAGTCCATGTGAAAATGTGCCTCTTCGCCTTCCCCCTTTTTCCTGTCCTGTTTCTCCAGCACGACGTTGTCCCAGGGACACTGCCAGACCAGTTTAAACTGGCTGCTTGGTCCCTCCTCAATCTCCCATTGGCCCTTGCTATTTTCTGAGCTCACCCTACTGTAGTGCACTTTTAACATTGAAAATAGACCGGCTGCACAGCCAAAAAGAGACAACTTTAACCACATGGCGATCCAACTGTATTTGTGAGATCTGAGCACTGTTCGGACATATTAGGTGCTTAGATCCAGGCTGTCTGGGGATATGTTGGACATATAGGTTGAACCTTGTGTTAAGAGTTATGTATTTTTGTGTGGTTTTTGTGACAGTTTTTGACTTAGAGATATTTCCTGTTACTGGAGATAGTTGGGTTGCCACAGCCACTTAGGCCAATTGTCTCCAGGATAGAGGAGAAGATAGACAGGTCGCACAGCCTAAATCTGTGGAACTGTTTTGGGCATGAAAGCCATGCTTGCGGTCGGTCAAATGGGACTTCCGTGGAACTTTTGAACCCTTGCTCTGATTTGGGTGATTTTTGGCTATGTTGTTTACCCAGATCAGGGCTATCCAGGGATGTATAATGTGGGGAAATGTTGTTGTTTTCGGATGTTTCTGGACTTTGGGTATAACTGTATATTTTCTGCCTGTGGTAATTGAGTTAGTCCATTTTGTTTGGTGATTGTATCACAGGCAGAGAGGAGGGTTTGTGTACATTGGCTGGGAGTGTCTAACTGTACAGTACAGTACAGTGATTGGCTGTTGTGACTTTGTGTCCTGTGCTCCATAAGGTCCACGTGGGTGGTGACCTTGTGGGGAAAACTGTATATAGGAAATGCCTTTGTGCTCATTAAACCAGTTCTACTTCACCCTCAATTTAGAGTCCTGTCTCTTATTGGGGGAAACAGCTACAAGGGATTGCTATGCTCTTCATACTCCCTTGGATAATCACTAAGCTCTTTTAAGAGCTTGTTCCTGCTTCGCTCTCTAGGGAAAGAGATTCACCCACTGGAACCTGGAGCCTTGTCGTAGGTCCAGGATGGGTAGGAGACAGCGAGAACCCAGAAAAAAATAATTTCTATAAGGAGAAAGTGTCAGATTGCTGAATACCTGGGGGTTAACCCCTATAATTGAAATAAACAAGAACATAGACCACTTACACAAGTAAAGTGGAACAAAAGGAAAAAAGGGCAACCCATTCGGTAGAAAACAAAATAGTAGAAAATAAAATAAAAAATAAAACAACGTTTATTGGTATATACAAAATAATAAGCAAAAATGTATCTCAATTAATGATTAAATAGTCAATTGAAAAACCTATCTGATATACCGCCAAAAAAGTAAGTCTATTGCTGAGTTAATATGTTAACCATATAACTGCCAAGCATGTATTAAGTTCGGGAGTGAAGTTGACAGGGAGAGACAAAAGTATCTCTTGGTCGATAGAAATTAGCAAAAGAGAGTCTAGAAAGGCATACAGAGCAGTGCCTTCGAGGGCACTCCTACGGCTGCTGAACTATCAGTGTTACCTAGTCTTAACTTGCCAGCAAAGGCACCCTTCAAAGTCTAAAAATTCCCCCTGACCATAATGAACTAAGACGGTAAAAAATGAAAAAGAAAATAGTAAATATAAAATCAAAGTCTAAGTAGGAGGTGGCTGTCAGTGTGATCAATGGAAAAATCTGCAGCATCATCCCTATGTCCTAAGCCACTCTCATACACTAGAATCCAGACGTGTGTTTCACCACTAAATGGCTCTTCCAGGGGAGCTGTGTACCTGAAATCAAGAGTTTAAATTTGGCGCCTCCTAGCCTGATTGGATATCCCCTTAGCCGGTAAGTAATTCTCACGGGACGAGAACCACAAAGGGGAGGAGACCGCTGAACCCCGTCATCTACGGAGTGTGAAACACAGGGGATTAACCCCTTCACTGAAGAAATAACCCTTAAGAATCTGTGAAAATAGAATCTTAGTGAGGCAAAGTAATTAGTATAACGGTTCAATTAGGATCATTAGATGTTAAAAGAATGTCCTTCATTAATATGTAAAAAGTGTGACAAATGTAAAAGCCATATTGGAGCTATAAGATTAATAACTAATAACTAGGAATGAACTATTGTATCACTCTGTATAGAATTTGTAGTTATAATAGTTTTTATGTGGAAATTATAATGTGAAACAGCGACGTTATATAGGAAACCATAAAGTAATACAGTCATAATTAAATTATGCCATTT
The DNA here is from genome assembly GCA_933207985.1 of Pelobates cultripes. Classification (NCBI taxonomy): domain Eukaryota; kingdom Metazoa; phylum Chordata; class Amphibia; order Anura; family Pelobatidae; genus Pelobates; species Pelobates cultripes. The sequence continues at coordinate 66,310,575 of OW240918.1, read as the reverse complement.
TTATGGTGATGGAAATGATATTTAAATAATACATTGTAGGATCAAAAAGATTTATAGGCACCTATGATAAACATTGGGGCACTGCCCAAGAGGTCTTCAAAAAGAATTGGCCTATTCTTCAATATGATTCCATTCTGAGGGGTACAATTTTGACTCATCCATCCATGTCTTATGGAAGGGCTAAAAATCTGGGAGATTATTTAACCCATAGCCACCTGCCAGGGCTGCCATCAGAAATTTTGGGGCCCCTGACACAGCTCAAGGTCTGGGCCCCCGGTGCCTGCACCCGAGTCCGCCCAAAGTGCTGCCCCCCCGCCTCCCCCGAGTCCGTCCACAGGAATGCAGGGTCTGCAGGGCCGGTGCAAGGATTTTTGCTGTCCTAGGCAAAAGTAAAGTTTGCCGCCCCCCATGTGACATCACAATGCCCCACCCATATGATCTGCCATGTTAACTAACACCAGTGCTGCAGTGCCGCCGTGTTTACATTAAAAGGCCTGCAGGGACAGGCTAGACACCAGAACCACTACATTAAGCTATACATTAAGCTATAAAGTGTCCCTTTATTGTGAGGTAAATTAGAGATTAGTGCCACAAATAATATTACTTACAACCAGATGAGGATGATGATGGGCTCTAGCTGCCGTCTGGCTCCACTGGTCTGGTGTAGAACAGGCTCTCTGGAGACGGTTTGTAACTGTGGTCACAAAAATCAATGTTCTGGGATCAACGGGAAGCAGCTTTTGAGGGCCCTTTACACAGCTCAAGGTCTGGGTCCCAGGGTCCACCTTCATGTTCCACCAATGAGATTGTTCACAGGGGGTGGAGTGTGTGTGTGGGGGATGTCCTGATGTGTGTAAGGAATGCATTGTGTGAATCTGTGTTTGTATGTGTAAGGGCTGCAAGGTGAGTTTGTGTATGTATGGGATGCAGTGTGTGCGTCTGTAAGGGATGCATTGAGTGTGTAAGGGGTGCATTGGGTGTTTCTGTGTGTAAGGGATGCATTGCTTGTGTATGTGTGTCTGTGTGTAATACATTGTGTGTTTTTCTGTGTGCAAGGGGTGCATTGTGTGTGTGTGGTATGGATGTTAATCTCTCCCCCTCCCCCCATCAATTTCCTTCTCCCCCCTCCAATTTCCTTCTCCACCCTCCAATTTCCTTCTTCTCCCCCTCCCTCTCCAATTTCTTTCTTCTCCCCCTCCCTCTCCAATTTCCTTCTTCTCCCACCTCCTCCAATTTCCTTCTTCTCCCCCCCTCTCCAATTTCCTTCTTCTCCCACCTCCTCCAATTTCCTTCTTCTCCCCCCCTCTCCAATTTCTTCTTCTCCCCTCCAATTTCCTTCCTCCCCCCTCAAATTTCCTTCCTCCCCCCTCAAATTTCCTTCCTCTCCTCCCCTCCCAAATTTCCTTCCCTCCCTCCCCCATCCCCAAGTTCCTTCCTCTCCCCCCTCAAATTTCAGCGCCTCTCCCCCTCCCTCAAATTTCAGCCTCACCCCCTCTCTCAAATTTCCTCCCCCCTTCAATTTCTTCCTCTCCCCCCCTCCTCCCATTTCCCTCCCCCCTCAAATTTCCTTCGCTCCCCACTCCAGTGCCTTCCCCCCCTTAGAATTTCTTTCCTCCCCCTCCTCCCTAAATTTCAGCTGCCACCTCCCTCCTCAAATTTCTTCTTCTCCCCCCCCTCCTTAAATTTCCTTCCTCTCCCCCCCCTCAAATTTCCTTCCTCTCTCCTGCTCAAATTTCCTTCCTCTCCTCCTCAAATTTCCTTCCTCCCCCCCTCAAATTTCCTACGTCATCTTCCGGCTCCGGCATCAGTACGGTGCGCGAGGGAGCAGAAGAGGAAGCACTCAGCCAGGGAGAGTGCTCCCTTGCATGCCAGCCCACCCGCCGGGTGTCAGCAGGGCCAGCCTCTGGGGGGCCCTGAGGTGACCGGCTGCTGGGCCCCCAGGAGAAGAGGCTGGCCCAGTGGGTACATACCGGGGTCGCAGGACCCCCTGCGACCCGGTATGTACACCACTGAATGTGGGGCCCGGACGACCTGAGCAGTCTGGGTCCCCCCGGACCGCCGGGCTCATGACAACCGTTACGGTTGTCATGCCCTGATGGCGGCCCTGCCACCTGCAACCGGAACCTCCAACTTCCTCTTGGCTCCAACCAACTAAAGGAGTGTATAAATGCGGGCACTGTAAAGCATGTCCCTATATACTCTCTATTAAATCAGTGGTTAACTAGCAAACCTCTAAAGCAGTTACTATCAACGCATTCATTAGTTGTAGTTCCACTAATGTGATTTATTTAATCACGTGTATTTGTGGTCTACAGTATATAGGTAAGACCTATCTACAGTTATGTCATAGGATTCTACAACATGTCAGCTCTGTCACTAATCCTAACTTGGACACCCCAGTGGCTAGACTCGTAAGACATACACATGCAGGCAATCCAGATGTACTTAAATTTCAAGCAATACAAAAATTGTCTCAACCATTGAAAAGGGGATATTAATGTGACTCTGCTGAGGTCACAGTCACCATGGATTTATTCCTTTGGGACTTTATCTCTAAAAGGACTAAATTAAGAATTAAATTTTACTCCGTTTATACATTCATGAGTATGGGTATCTTTACACAATTTTTGCCGACTCCATTATTCTTCTTCTTTTAATTCATTATATTATATCGTTATGGTTTATCTTATACTTGAATTATTTCACTATTAGTTTGATATTTCTCTAACTGTTAAGTAAACATTTTTCTCTCTATATAACAGGTTAATGAGATACTCTATCTTAATATATATTCAGACTAGTTTATCACCTATGATCATTTTTGATCAATTAGGTTCCCCTTGTAAACATTGCTCATTTAACCCTTTAAGGACTGGACTGTTTTTGCGATGTTGTACATTTGCGACCAGGCATATTTTTACACTTTTGTGGTGTTTGTGTTTGGCTGGAATTTTCCGCTCTCTCATTTACTGTTCCCATACAAATTATATATTGTTTTTTTCAGGACAAAGGGGGCTTTCTTTACATACCATTATTTATATAACCTCATGTATTTTTAAAAAATAAGATGAAAAATTGAAAAAAAAACATGTTTTTTTACTTTTACTTGAAATATCTTTTACTCATCTACAAAAGCGAATGAAAAAAACTGCTAAATAGATTCAAAATTTTGTCCTGAGTTGAAAAATACCCTGTGTTTACGTGCTTTTTTGCTTTTTTTTGCATGTTATAGGGCTATAGGTATAAGTAGGATATTGCAGTTTCAAAACATACATTTTTAAAATTTATCAATAGTGACATTGTAACACTATTATCTGTCATAATTCTCTGAATAACACCCCACATGTACATATTTTTTTTAAAGTAGACAACCCAGGGTATTCAATATGGGGTATGTCCAGTCTTTTTTAGTAGCCACTTAGTCGAAAACACTGGCCAAAGTTAGCATTCATATTTGTTTGTGTGTGAAAAAAGTAAAAAACTAAATTGAGCGCTAATTTTGGCCAGTGTTTGTGACTAAGTGGTTACTAAAAAAGACTGGACATACCCCATTTGCAATACCTTGGGTTGTCTTATTTTGCAAATGGTATGCCATCATGGGGGTAATTCTCATTCCTGGGCTACCATACGCTCTCAAAGGCAACGTAACCAACCTGGCCATTTTCAATGTAAAAATATTTGACCCATATATTTGACCCTGTAACTTTCAAAATGCTATAAAACCTGTACATGGGGGGTACTGTTATACTCAGGAGACTTTGCTGAACACAAATATTAGTGTTTCAAAACAGGAAAACGTATCACAACAATTATATCATCAGTAAAAGTGCTGTTTGTGTGTGAAAAATGCAAAAAAAGTCACTTTCACTGACAATATCATTGCTGTGATATGTTTTACTGTTTTGAATCACTAATATTTGTGTTCAGCGAAGTCTCCCGAGTAAAACAGTACCACCCATGTACAGGTTTTAGGGTGTCGTAGAACGTTACAGGGTAAAATACAGTGCTAGCAAATTCAATTCTCTGGAATTTCGGCCTGGGTTGGCAGGCAGGTCCCTCAAATTGCAATCAATAAAATTACTGAATTATGTAAAAATATTACATAAATGCGCACGTAGAATTTAAATATATATCCATATTTATATATTTGAAGTCTACGTGTATATTTATATAATATATAATTATTTATGTAATTTTGTATATGGACATATCTATATTTCTTATTATTTTTATTTATTTTTATATACATAGATATATATACAAATTCATTCTAAGTGTATTTTGATATAAATATATATATATTAATTTTAAAATACATTTAGAATAAAATTTCATATAGATATATATATATTTTTAAATTTTTATTATTATTTAAAAAAAAATTATTTAATTTAAATTACTTATTATTTATATTTTATAATATTATATATTTACAATATATATAGTTATTATATATATTATATATATACGTGTGTAATTTAATTATAAGTGTATTTTTATATTAATATAAGTACATATTAATATAAAAATACACTTAGTATGGCATTATATATATGATATATAGACATATATTATATTGATATAATATATGTCTATATATCATATATGTATACACATATATAATTATTTTTTTTATTAACACTAACTTTATTTTTTTTCCTGATTTTACAATAGCAGGGAGATAGTTCATTCCTAATTATTAGTATCACTAATCTTATAGCTCCTATAGGGCTTTTACATTTGTCACACTTTTTACATATTACATTAATGAGGGACATTCTTTTAACAGCTAATGATCCTAATTGAACCATTATATTAATTACTTTTGCACAGATTCTTAAGGGTTATTTCTTCAGAGAAGGGGTTAATCCCTTGTGTTTCACACTCCATAGACGACGGGGTTCGGCGGTCTCCTCTCCTTTGTAGTTCTTGTCCTATGAGAATTACTTACCGGCTAAGGGGATATCCAATCAGGCTAGGAGGCGCCAAATTTTAACTCTTTCAGACACACAGCTCCCCTGGAAGAGCCATTTAGTGGCGAAATGCGTGTTGGGACTCTAGTGTATGAGAGTGGCTTAGGACATAGGGATGATGCTGCAGATTTTTCTGTTGATCACACTGACAGCCACCTCATACTTAGACTTTTATTTTATATTTACCATTTTCTTTTTCTATTTATTTTTTTCATTTTTTTAGAATTTGGAGGGGTGCCCTTGTTGGCAAGTTAAGACTAGGTAACAATGATATTTCAGCAGCCGTAGGGGTGCCCTCGAAGGCACATAGGAATACTACTGCTCTGTCTGCCTTTTCTAGACCCTCATTTGCTAATTTGTATCGACCAAGAGATAATTTTTCTCTCGCTGTCAACCTCACTCCCAAACTTAATACATGCTTGGCAGTGATATGGTTAACAAATTAAGTCAGCAATATACTAACTTTTTTGACAGTATATCAGATAGGTTTTTCAATTGACTATTTATTCATTAATTGAGATACATTTTTGCTTATCACTTTATATATACCAATAAACGTTGTTTTATTTTTTATATTATTTTATTTATTTTATTTTCTACTATTTTGTTTTCTACCGAATGGGTTGCCTTTTTTCCTTATGTTCCACTCTACTTGCGTGAGTGGTCTACATTCTTGTTTATATAAATCATAGGGGTTACCCCCCAGGCATTCAGCAACCTGGCACTTTCTTCATATTGAAATTTATTTTTCTCTAATTGGCGCAACCTTTTTTTATCTTTTGCTGCATTATTCTTTTTATGTGGGTTCTTTGAGGGAGCACCATTGTTTAGGTCTGCTGCAGCACTTTCTTTTCTATTTGGTAGTACAGCGTTGACCTTCTGTTTTCTTTTTATACACACATACATTACCCAATACCTTTTGACATTTCTGTTTATTTGTTTTAAATTATTATTATTATTATTATTATTATTTACAAAGCACCAACAAGTTCTGTAGTGCTGTACAATGGCTGGACTAACAGACAAGTATTTGTAACCAGATGAGTTGGACACACAGGAACAGAGAGATTGAGGGCCCTGTTCAATGAGCTTACATGCTAGAGGGAGTGGGGTAATGTGACATAAAAGGTAAGGGTAGAGGAGAAAAGTAGGTTGCTAAGAAAGTGTTTATTGAGGGCTTATAGTTTTGTTTTGATGACAGTTTTAGGAGAGGAATCAGGGTGCGGGGAGGGAAAGCTGTTCACAGTTTAATTGATATGCTTTCCTAAAGATGGAGTGAAGATTGGTTGAAAGGCTAACAGAGAGAGAAAGGGCATTCCATAGGAATGGTGCAGCACTAGAGAAGACTTTAAGGTGAGCGTCAGAGGTAGGAGTATAAACAGAGTTTAAATGTAGATATTTGTCAGAGCATAGGGGCCTAGATGGGACATATTTGTGTAATAGTGAGGATAAGTAAGTTGGAGCAGCATTGTGTGGAGATTTATAGGCAAGTATCAGGATCTTAAATATATCTTACGGGAAGCCAATGTAGGGACTGAAAAAGGGGGGAGATGTGGGAAGTGCAGGCGGACAGGAAGATGAGCCTTGCTGCCGCATTCATTATACACTGTAACAGGGCAAGTTGGGGACACTTTAGAGGGGTGCCCTTGTTGGCAAGTTAAGACTAGGTAATACTTATATTTGAGCAGCCGTAGGGGTGCCTTCAAATGCACATAGGAATACTACTGCTCTGTCTGCCTTTTTTGCTAATTTGTATCAACCAAGAGATACTTTTGTCTCTCCCTGTCAACTTCACTCCCGAACTTGATACATGCTCGGCAGTTATATGGTTAACATATTAACTCAGCAATATACTTACTTTTTTGACGGTATATCAGATATGTTCTTCAACTGACTATTTATTCATCAATTGAGATACATATTGCTTATTATTTTATAAATACCAATAAATATTAAGTTTTATTTTTTATTTTATTTATTTATTTTATTTTCCACTATTTTGTTTTCTACCGAATGGGTTGCACCAATTATGAACAAATGTGTTTAGAATATTAAAACACTAAAACAAATAAACAAAGAACAAGTAGCAAATATAAAAGCCAAAGTCGATGTGTAAACTCACAAAAGGTAGCAGCCAAATCCCAGGAGTCTTTTTTTCCTTTTCTATAGGGATGCCGGATCCAAAGTTTTTCGGGAACTGTATAGATATACAAAATAAAGCAAAGTAGAAAGCCCATAGTGCAAGCCACATGGACAATCTCTTTACCCTAGAACAGGGGTAGGCAACTTTTGGCACTCCAGATGTTTTGGACTACACCTCTCATGATGCTTTGCCAGCATTATGGCTGTAAGAGCATTAAAGGGAAATGTAGTTTACAACATCTGGAGTGCAGAAGATTGCCTACCCCTGAGGTGGAACTACTGCATTAAGCTGGAGTGGTTCTGGGGCCTAGAGTGTCCCTTTAAATACAAGACGTATAGATGATATCACTAAGCCAACTCTTATTAATAATAATTCTTAAAAAAGCAAATTGGACTTGGCTGCTTTCCCAGCAAGAAAAAGCAGAGAAGTTGGCTCCTTATTGTAGTGAAAATAAAAATACAGATGGTGAGAGCACTCAAATAAGATAATTACAATACAATTACCCAAACTGGATTACCATCTGAAAGTAAACACAGATAAAAGAAACACATAGGGTAATAACGTAATAATAAACAATTGAAGACTCTATTACTGGTCACACTCACATAAAAAGAGCCACTTCGAAAGCTGGCTCAAACTTGCATGCCTTGAATCACAAACTCTCACTGGGCTTTCACTGGGTCCTTTCTTGTAGTTATGTTCCATGCACCACCAGGAAACGCAGGTTCAAGGGGTAACAATACACTTTATTATAAAAGGAATAAAAACTACACATAAAAAAAGGAAGTCCCTTAGTAATAAAAGTCCACAGAGCACCTGACGCGATTCGGCAATAAGCCTTCATCCGAGGTGATTCTCATGATCCACGGCATGCTATTTTATATGTCGCTCCCTCGCGCCCTTTTTCGCCACGTTCGCGGCACTTTACTTCCGGGTCCGACGTCGGGACGCATCCTGCGTCATCACGTCCCGACGTCTATCCTCACTTCCGGTTGGAGAGCATATTGGGACGTATCAGAAACGTCATAGGAAACGGAGCATCCTTCAGTTCTATTGCTCCCAACAATAAACGTCCAAAGAGGCAAAATTGCTAAAAACAATTCTTATTAGAGAAAAATATAAACAATACAATCATTAAAAAGAAAATACAAATAATATATAAATAACGGAGGCAAAACTGGGAATCTGGATAATATAAAATTAAAAATTAAATAAAAAATATAAAAATATAAAAATATAAAAAGATAAAGATAAAAAGTCCAAATTGGTAAATAAAAAGTGGTATAATGGAATATATAAAAATGTACATAGAATAAAAATATATATGGATAATATAATAAATCCTAAAACATTAAATATATCTATTAATCTCAAAATAAACATTAAGACCTTGTGGTGACATTGTATCAAGTTCAAAAATCCACTTCATCTCTGCTAATCCCAGAACATATTCTTTATTCCCTCCTCTCCAATGAATTTTAATTTGGTCAATACCTATAAACGCTATACCCTTGGGGTCACCGTTATGAGCCTGTAAAAAGTGATTGGAAACATTATGATTAACAAATTTACGTTGAATATTATATATATGTTCCCTAATACGAATTTTCAGACTACGTGTAGTCTTACCAATATACTGGAACCCACATGGGCACGTAACCATATAGATCACATCTTTACTAGAACATGTTAAAAAAGACTTAATCTGATATTCCTTTTTAGTTACGCCTGATACAAATTGCGTGATTTTCTTATTTTTATTTAATCTCAAAGAGCAACCTCTACATGTGCCACAAAAATTGAATCCTTCACTTCCCTTTAGGAAATTTCCATCTTTCTCAATTTTATCTTTATCTAAAAAACTTCGGGTTAAAATTTGTTTGAAATTATTAGCTCCTCTAAAAATAAACCTAGGTTTATCATTTAGAAAAGGGAGTACACCAGGATCTTCTTTAAGTACATTCCAATGTTTTTTAATAACTTTTTGTAATAAAAAATTATTAGTACTAAAATTAAAAATAAGAGGGATTTTTTCTCCATCCTCTTCACTTTTTTTAGAATTCTCTAGATTATCCTTAGTTTTATATTTTAAAAGTCCTTGTCTCTTCTTTTCTCCAATTTCCTTCTCAATTTTATCCAAATTTTCTTTTTTATATCCCTTTTCAATAAATTTTCCCTTTAAAATCTCTCCTTGTTTAAAAAATTCTTGTTCTTCAGTGCAATTCCTTTTTAACCTTAAAAACTGGCCTTTAGGGATATTACTAAGCCAGAATTTTTATAATATTAATTTATCCTATGACATAAGTAAAGATCATATTAATTTTTTAGATCTCCTCATTTATATAGATGAGTGTGCCATTAAGAGTAAGACTTTTTTTTAAACTGTTGACGTTAACAGTTTTATAGACTTGAAAAGTTGTCATTTTAAACCCTGGCTTAGTAATATCCCTAAAGGCCAGTTTTTAAGGTTAAAAAGGAATTGCACTGAAGAACAAGAATTTTTTAAACAAGGAGAGATTTTAAAGGGAAAATTTATTGAAAAGGGATATAAAAAAGAAAATTTGGATAAAATTGAGAAGGAAATTGGAGAAAAGAAGAGACAAGGACTTTTAAAATATAAAACTAAGGATAATCTAGAGAATTCTAAAAAAAGTGAAGAGGATGGAGAAAAAATACCTCTTATTTTTAATTTTAGTACTAATAATTTTTTATTACAAAAAGTTATTAAAAAACATTGGAATGTACTTAACGAAGATCCTGGTGTACTCCCTTTTCTAAATGATAAACCTAGGTTTATTTTTAGAGGAGCTAATAATTTCAAACAAATTTTAACCCGAAGTTTTTTAGATAAAGATAAAATTGAGAAAGATGGAAATTTCCTAAAGGGAAGTAAAGGATTCAATTTTTGTGGCACATGTAGAGGTTGCTCTTTGAGATTAAATAAAAATAAGAAAATCACGCAATTTGTATCAGGCGTAACTAAAAAGGAATATCAGATTAAGTCTTTTTTAACATGTTCTAGTAAAGATGTGATCTATTTGGTTACGTGCCCATGTGGGTTCCAGTATATTGGTAAAACTACACGTAGTCTGAAAATTTGTATTAGGGAACATATATATAATATTCAACGTAAATTTGTTAATCATAATGTTTCCAATCACTTTTTACAGGCTCATAACGGTGACCCCAAGGGTATAGCGTTTATAGGTATTGACCAAATTAAAATTCATTGGAGAGGAGGGAATAAAGAATATGTTCTGGGATTAGCAGAGATGAAGTGGATTTTTGAACTTGATACAATGTCACCACAAGGTCTTAATGTTGATTTTGAGATTAATAGATATATTTAATGTTTTAGGATTTATTATATTATCCATATATATTTTTATTCTATGTACATTTTTATATATTCCATTATACCACTTTTTATTTACCAATTTGGACTTTTTATCTTTATCTTTTTATATTTTTATATTTTTATATTTTTTATTTAATTTTTAATTTTATATTATCCAGATTCCCAGTTTTGCCTCCGTTATTTATATATTATTTGTATTTTCTTTTTAATGATTGTATTGTTTATATTTTTCTCTAATAAGAATTGTTTTTAGCAATTTTGCCTCTTTGGACGTTTATTGTTGGGAGCAATAGAACTGAAGGATGCTCCGTTTCCTATGACGTTTCTGATACGTCCCAATATGCTCTCCAACCGGAAGTGAGGATAGACGTCGGGACGTGATGACGCAGGATGCGTCCCGACGTCGGACCCGGAAGTAAAGTGCCGCGAACGCGGCGAAAAAGGGCGCGAGGGAGCGACATATAAAATAGCATGCCGTGGATCATGAGAATCACCTCGGATGAAGGCTTATTGCCGAAACGCGTCAGGTGCTCTGTGGACTTTTATTACTAAGGGACTTCCTTTTTTTATGTGTAGTTTTTATTCCTTTTATAATAAAGTGTATTGTTACCCCTTGAACCTGCGTTTCCTGGTGGTGCATGGAACATAACTACAAGAAAGGACCCAGTGAAAGCCCAGTGAGAGTTTGTGATTCAAGGCATGCAAGTTTGAGCCAGCTTTCGAAGTGGCTCTTTTTATGTGAGTGTGACCAGTAATAGAGTCTTCAATTGTTTATTATTACGTTATTACCCTATGTGTTTCTTTTATCTGTGTTTACTTTCAGATGGTAATCCAGTTTGGGTAATTGTATTGTAATTATCTTATTTGAGTGCTCTCACCATCTGTATTTTTATTTTCACTTGTGTTTATTTAGTGGTTTCTGTGGCTCCACTAAGGTGATTGTAGCACCATTTCTTTTAGGACTTTTTCACCAGTATATTTTATTGTCATTTCCTTATTGTAGTGTTGCCAGTGAGAAGAGCTATATGTCTTTTGTAATATATTCAATAGAGCCCTTATAGCCCTGCTATGTATTTTATGGACACTAGATGCAACAAGACTTAATAGAAATGATCTCTGCCTGAATATTGTCTGGGATTGTTGCCAAAGAAACAAAACTCTTTTTAAAAATATGTTCTAATGAAACACTATGTAACATGTTTTACACAAAATATGACTAATGGAGATGGACACAACTTTGCATATATTTAGTTAATAAGAAAATCTAGTTTAATTTTTAAGGTTTTTGACCTGTTCCTTTATGTTAATTACTTTATGTAATGATTTTAATTTCCCAACTAATTCTATAGTGAGTTCTGAATATATAAGTAGACAACAAACTATGCCAATTTATGGAGAAAAAAAAGCATCAAGCACATAGACCCTTTACCCATACTTGTTCTGCCCAGCCATCCCAAATCTTTGGGATGCTTCAGTCATTATGCATGTGCTTATTTAAAGGCATATCACCTTTGGTTATATGCATTTATGTTATCTCTTGCTCACTTGCAGATGTCTTCTCCTATCCCTCATAAACCAGCTTCTAGAAGAGATAGGTAAGCCACTAAACAAGTTTTAACAGTTTTAAGGTTGCCTGGCCAATAAAATAATAACTATATTGCTTCTATTTCATCCATAAAAAGACCGTAGAATCTCCAGGCAATAAAAAGAAGGAACATTCTAATAAATGTGTGGGATGTATGGGAACAATGTCTTAGCACACAATGTGTACATTTAAATAGATTTACTCAACCTAGTACACTATATTCGTGTCATCTGTTATTTTTTCATACCTCTGGACCACCCTCCTTTGGACCAAGAAATCAAGTATATCCATAGGTGGGGATTGTACAGCCCAGGTATATCAATTTGGAGCTAATTGTCAGCTCCACATATTTAGAACTTGCAAAGCCCTTTTTTGCTTCCTTTTATTACGTTACCAACTTACTACACTATATTTTGCACCTCTTATACTAATGAATTTCCATTGTCACTTGCATATTGGCGGAGAATACTCGCAAACACTTGGAACTGCAAATCTTTTGGTATGGAGCACCTTCCTATAAAGGACCAGGTTCAGCAATACATCCACAGGCAGGGATCATTCTGCCAAATCACACGTCTGGAGCTGATCATACATTGAGGAAATTGACTTTGAGGCAGGATGGAGGGTAAATCTGGCCCTGTCTAGAGACATGCAGGTTTGTACTCAAAGGCTGACAGAGGATATTTCATCTGGAGTCAGATGAGAATCCTTCTTGGAATCAGTAAAAGATGGAGCTGGCTATGATTTTCCTGATTTTCTTAGACAACACTAAACCAGTCTCTAAAAGCATGACAATGTCAGAGGCCTCCAATAGAGCCCTTTGGTTAACCCCTTAAGGACGGAGCCAAATGTACACGTTGTGAACGAAACAAAATGTAAACAAAACCTGGCATTTGCGCTACATGTCTGTCCAACCGTAATTCACCTCTTTCATATTAAATGCACCCACCCTTATAATATATCATTTTATTCAGGGGAAACAGGGCTTTCATTTAATATCAAATATTTAGCTATGAAACATAATTTAATATGAAAAAAATGGGAGAAAATAAGATTTTTTAAAAAATTTTTTAGTTCTACATGACATTTTAACTGTCAATGTCATAATACTGTTTGCTTTTACTGCAATAAAATACACATATTTGTATTCAGCAAAGTCTCACGTGTAAAACAGTACCCCCTATGTACAGGTTTTATGGCGTTTTGGGAAGTTACAGGGTCAAATATAGCATGTTACATTTGAAATTGAAATTAGCCAGATTGGTTACGTTGCCTTTGGGACTTTATAGTAGCCCAGGAATGAAATTTACACCCAAAATGGCATACCATTTGCAATAGTAGACAACCCAAGGTATTGAAAATGGGGTATGTCCAGTCTTTTTTAGTAGTCATTTGGTCACAAATACTGGCCAAAGTTAGCGTTAGTATTTGTTTGTGTGTGAAAAATGCAAAAAACGCCAATTTTGGCCAGTGTTTGTGACTAAATGGCAACTAAAAAAGACTGGACATACCCCGTTTGCAATACCTTGGGTTGTCTTCTTTTGCAAATGGTATGACATCATAGGGGTCATTTTCATTCTTGGGCTACCATAGGGTCTCAAAGGCAACCTACCCAATCTGGTGAATTTTAATGTGAAAAAAATGAAACACAAGCCTTATATTTGACACTGTAACTTTTGAAAACACCATAAAACCTGTACATGAGGGGTACTGTTGTACTCGGGAGAATTCGCTGAACACAAATATTTGTGTTTCAAAACAGTGAAAAGTATCGCAGCAATAATATTGTCCGTGTAAGTGCTTTTTGTGCGTGAAAAATGCAAAAAACGTCACTTTTAATGGCGATATCATCGTTGTAATATATTTTACTGTTTTGAAACACTAATATTTGTGTATAGCGAAGTCTCCAGAGTAGAACAGGCTGGTCCCGCTAATTGTAATTAATTAAGATACCTAATTATGTAAAAATATTACATGAATATATACGTAGAATTAGTATATGTATATATATATATACGTATGTGAATATATATGTATATATATATATATATATATATAATTTTTTTAAAAATATTTTTATTTATAAATAGGAATATATATAGTGATATACACGTATATATTTATGTATATATATATATATATATATATATATATATTAATATCACAATACAGTTAGAACGAAATAACACACATCTATATTTTTTTTAATTATTTATTTTTAATTATTTTTTTAATTTTATTTTTTAACGTATTTACATATTTAATTTTTTTATATTATATATAAATATATATATATAACAGTAATTATATATATATTTAATCAGTATCAGTCTACGTGTAATTTGATATTAATATATATATATATTAATAGTAAAATACACCTAGACAGTGTATGTGTACAAAAGAGAAAAAGAAAGTCTGTCCTACATAATATAAATCCAAAAGATTTATGAAAATACAGAAAAGCAGTAAAAAAGTGTTATACTTTATTGTTCAAAACAAGAGAAAGGAAAGAGGGAAAGATAAAAACACCTACACACATAAATAGAAATTCCCTAAAAGGGAAACAACCTTGCACAGTGATAGCCGATGTAACAATGTATCACGAAAATAGCCTGAGATTCTATAATGTAACTAAAAGACTGTTACATGAGAATCAGCTATTATCAGGCATCGGTATATCATTAGTGCATACAAAGGTAAAAAAGGTATGTACCACAATTTGCTGCAAATCGTCAATTCAAATTGTTAACTTGTCCGCCTGATATTGAGGCTGTGAGATTAGTATACCAGCTGAAAAGCTTACAGTCCACTGCCTTGTATGATCAGTGCTCAAGGGGTGATTGAGATCTGATTACATTTTGCATAGAGAGATAAAGTGATATCACTAAAAGTTATCATTATAAAGTGACTCCCCACAGAATAAATTGCAGTCCGGTGAGCCACTCAAGCTGGTGGTGAGTGAGTTCATCATGCAGCTAAACTAAGGTTCTAAATGCCGTCACCAAAATCGCAACAAAATGCAAAAATTTCACACAAGGGGATAAGGATAACAGTGATTCAATGCACACAAAATACCTCTACGTTATTCTTATGTCCAACAGTAACAAGAAGAGTGGTTAAATCAAAATACAAAAATATATAGAGCCCTATTTGCAAGTAACGATGTCATTGATAGAGCTATGGACAGAGGAGAGACGAATAGGTGGAAAGGTGCCTTCTAGTATAGTAAAGAGGTATATACAGAAAGTAGAATAAAGTACCTATGTATACAGTCTTTGGGTAGCAACAATCGTGCAGATTTGCTGCTAGGTAAATACCCTGATTGGTCAAACAATAAGAGTTCACTGAGGCAAAAAAACTGCCAACTGCATTGTACAGATTCTAGGTAAGTCGGCAGAGAATATAATAGCCGATAAAGCAAGTAAACAGAGACTGCCTTACAAGGACGGATGTTAAAGCTAGGAAGGACTGGTAAGTATCAGAACCACAGATCTTTAATTTATGTCATATTGTGTGAATACCCTAATTGGTACCTAAATTCATATTTCATGAAAGCAGCTATCATCCGTCTACATTGTATGGATCACAATCCAGCAGTTTAACAAGTGACAGCCAGGGATGTGATAGTCACAGCAGAGGCAGAGAAAGAAAAAAAATAATAATAATTTGATAATCATGACTCAGGAACAGCGATGGTAAATCAGGTAAATATTGAACCCAAAAGAAATAAATTGGGTAGGTGTCAGCCCGTCAACCCGACGCGCGTTTCGCCTGGATTAGAGGCTCATCAGGGGGAACCGGCTTCCCGGTTTAGTGAGGTTTAAATAACCCGCTCTCTACACTCATTGGTCAGCTGAGTTGTGAGAGGGAGGTGCCAAAAAAAAAAGTTCAAGAGAGTATTGGGAAGTCTCTTGGCGTGTTGGTATTAAGTCCAGATAGCGATCAATTCAATTACATATATTGGTTGTGCAATCAGCAATTCAAAAAAACCCACAAAAGTATTATTCTGGATAGAGATCCATCAACACTTGAAGAACATATTTATACCAAAATAGAGTGAAGCCCTTAGATGGAGCCCAATGGATACTTCTAGTTAATAATAACTAAAAGATGTTGTTATACAACAATAATTATAAAAAAGTAATTAATTTACAGAAAATACATCTAAGAGAAAGATTGTGATGTACTAACAACCTATATATATTTCAGAGGGAGTTCCATCTCTCTTTCTCCCCCCTCCTTGTCACTCTCTTTCTCCCCCCCCCCCCAGTCACTCTCTTCCCCCACCCCAGTCACCTCTCTCCACCCCCCACCCCAGTCACCTGTCTTCTCCCCCACCGCCAATCACTCCTTTCTCCCCCACCCCAATCACTCTTCTACCCCCCACTCCCCAATCACTCTCTTCTACCCCCACCCCAATCACCTCCCCTTTCTCCCCACTCCCAATCACTCTCTTCTGCCCCCCACTCCCAATCACCTCCCTTCTTCTCCCCCCACTCCCAAGTTCTTTCTCCCTCCCCCACTCCAGTTAGAGTAGCTTGAGGAGAGAAAACCAAGGTACAGGGAGGAGCCTGTGGGCCTCAAGCCTGACTAACAGGAAGTACACACTCAGTGTGTAATCTCCTGTTAGTCCCGGGCCGGGTACAGGAGACAGATGCTCCTGTACCCTCAAGGACATGATACAGGGCTCCACCACGCCTCCCAAGTGCACCCCCACCCCAGGGTACCTGGGCGACCGCCTCCTACTTAGTATGCCACTGACTGTCTCTGTTCCCAATACAGAGTCCAGCTGCTGGGGAAAGGAGACTGGGCTCTCTATTCCCGGTAGGACACTCTGCCGCTGGGGAATGGAGACTGGGCTCCCAATTCCCAATAATTCGTACTGCCGCGGGGGAATGGAGACTGGGCTCCCAATTCCCAAAAAATCATACTGCTGCTGGGGATCTGAGCTGACCTCCCAGCATCCCTGTAGCTCACCCTGCCACTGGGGAGGGAGGACGCTGCTCTCCTCTCCCTGCATGGTACATTGCTGCTGGGGGACAGGACCACTTGTCTCTGCCCCCTGTAACTCAGACTGCCGCTGGGGAATGGAGCTTGGGCTCCCAATTCCCTGCAATATCTCCCGCTGGGGAATGGAGACTGGGCTCCCAATTCCCTGCAATCTCTCCCGCTGGGGAATGGAGACTGGGCTCCCAATTCCCTGCAGGACCGGTGGAGAGACCTCGGTCCCATCTCTACCAGCCACCTGGGGTTCTTCCCAGTAATACTCCGCAATATCTACCCAGCTGAATGGATCTGGATCTGGGTCTCTGCTTCCCTGTTGAGCCTTCTCACTGGAGTGGCCCTGCTCCAGCTCCATCTCTCGGGTAGTGATGTACCGAACGGTTCGCTGGCGAACGGTTCCTGCGAACATAGCATGTTCGCGTTCGCCACGGCGGGCGAACATATGCGCGGTTCGACCCGCCCCCTATTTGTCATCATTGAGTAAACTTTGACCCTGTACCTCACAGTCAGCAGACACATTCCAGCCAATTAGCAGCACACCCTCCCTAGCAGACCTTCCCACCTCCTGGAAGGCATCCATTTTAGATTCATTCTCAAGCTGCATGCTTAGTAAGAGGAGGGAAAGTGTAGCTGCTGTTCATTAGATAGGGAAAAGC
>OW240918.1:66273276-66292753 GCA_933207985.1 Pelobates cultripes | reverse complement strand
CTTACCTTTTTCCAGCACTGGGCGGGGAGCTCTCCTCTTTCTCTCCTCCTCCGTTCCTCCTCCTGGGCTGAATGCGCACGCGCGGCAAGAGCTGCGCGCGCATTCAGCCCGTCGCATAGGGAAAGCATTTACAATGCTTTCCTATGGACGCTTGCGTGCTCTCACTGTGAAAATCACAGTGAGAAGCACGCAAGCGCCTCTAGTGGCTGTCAATGAGACAGCCACTAGAGGATTAGGGGGAAGGCTTAACCCATTCATAAGCATAGCAGTTTCTCTGAAACTGCTATGTTTATAAAAAAATGGGTTAACCCTAGAAGGACCTGGCACCCAGACCACTTCATTAAGCTGAAGTGGTCTGGGTGCCTAGAGTGGTCCTTTAAGCACATGCCTGCTTCTCTAGGTTTGGTTGTATGTCCATACTAACAATGAATGTCCTACCCCAAGTTCTGTATTTGTTTCAAGCTCTTCCAATTCACCTACCTTAATCCCTTTTCCAAACTATTAAGGATTAGTTTTCCTTTTTCATTTAGCCTAAAGGGACCCTGATGTGATGGGATTTTTTAATGCTCTCTGATTTCAACATGTTAGTGAATACCCCCCTAGACATACAGAGCTATATATTTTATATTGCAGGGCGACGGTATCAAGTCCTGCTTTCTAATTCTGTATTTCTTATTACATGGCTAAAGTATTACTGAATACATCGCTTGAAAGACCAAATGGTCAGTAGGACTGATTATAATACAAGATACTCGTGCTTTGAAAGAGTTAAACTTACATTTTTTAAACATACAATATTTTTTCTGTTCATGAGTTCTTGCGCCTGACACCAGCTAGCACTTTTTGTCTAACATTCTGCACTTGCAAAACATAGCATTCCTTCTAACACCTGCAATTCTTAATTAGGTTCCTAAATCTCATACTGTCACTTGCATCAGTTAACAGGAGACTAACTAACAGTATTACGAAATGTTATATGAAAAATTATACTTTCGGTTCTCAGACTCCCATGAGTTAATGTTGCCATTGATGTATACATCCCTAGACAAACTGTGTTTTATATATACAATGTACTACGTATTGAAAATGCTTATTGATACTACATCTGTGTGATGTGACTTCATTGAGTATTCCCAGCGCTGAATATAGACCTTAGAAAGAAGCATGTTTTTCAGCTTAACAGTTCTGAGGGCTCATGCCATCATAGATCACTGCTAAACCTACTGGTGAGTACTAAGATCTATCTGCCCTTACTCCCGGAGGTGTTGTAGTTCTCTATTTTGAATCCATAGGAGGCTATATTTGAGGGTCACCATTAAGGTGTTGTCTGTTATTAAGAGTAACCATCTGGGTGATGTCTGTTATTGAGTAATTTGAAGAACTATATTTATCTGAGTAGGGTATGATGTAATTGTTATAGGTATGTTTGATTTGTCTGTTTGTTAGTAATACATTTTATGAGCCCAAATATTTTTTTCTTTAACATTGGGACTGGGAATATATGTCTGAATATATGTGATTACATTTCATATGAGCCTGGTACATTTTTTTTGAGACGGAGACTTGCCCATAGATTAGTAAAAGACACAGGGATAACTTTTGATTGTCCTAATCATTGGACAGAGTGGTGCACCAAACAGAACATAACATAGTTAAAGATCCCATTTCCTACTGAATATATGAAGACCCATATTGCAGGTAATCCTCACTCAAGAAATCATGTATAATACAACTGTTGATGTGTCACCACTCTCCCTTGCTGGGGCAGCAGGAGAAAGACAGATACAGATAGCGTAAGGGGTAATCTGCTAAATATAGAGTAAATAAAATAACATAGCATTTAACTGTGTAAGAATGGGTAACAAAATGTATAGTGACAATTGGCCACTCACAAATCCCCAGATGTAAAATGGCCTTTAGTAAAATTCCTTCTTCAAAATCAGCTGACTTCTTTCATCTTCATACTCCCATCATTAGGTTGAAATATGTAGCTCAAGAGAGAATATAAAGAAAACAAAAAATGCAGTGCACTTTCCAGAGTAAAGTATAAAAATAATTGAATAACTTACATATAAGTTTAAAACAATCCGTTTGTCACCCCTATGTGTCCTACGCGTTTCGTCCCAAAAATCGGACTTCCTCAGGGACTTGGTGAACAATGACAGCAAGAATTCAAATACAATATAAAAACCCTTCCCTCCCACAGTCCTTATATATCCCCCATAATGTTTATCATTGAAGTAATTCTCGTTCGGTGCTCAGTTTCTGCCTGGGCGGCGCTTAATGCTTTCTTCTTGTTTGCCTGAACAGCGCTTCCTGCTTTCTTCCTGTTTGCCTGGGTGACGCTTCCTGCTTTCTTCCTGTTTAATTCAAATACAATATAAAAACCATTCCCTCCCACAGTCCTTATATATCCCCCATAATGTTCATCATTGAAGTAATTCTCGTCTGGTGCTCCAGCAGGAGAAAGACAGATCCTTGATGAAACAGGGGATAAAACATGATAAAACTAAAATACATTTGAATTTATGGGTATGAAATTATGAAGTGGCACAAAACAAACTCCCCAATTCACTTCTGGTGACTATGTGCAGCAAATGCCATATTTGTTAGCAGAATATAGTTTCATCTTGAAGGAAATATACCCTCTTGGGTTGAAATAAAGGCTACCAGTGATAGGTCTTTAATTAAATGTGTTCTTTTAAATTGTGAAAGTAGACACATTTTGTTGATGGGGAGGTTGAGTTTTTTTATTCCTTGTGACCACAACTGTAGACACCATGTGCATTGGAAAAGTGGAAAAAGGTTAGCGCTAATAATAACATGGATAAAATAAATAAGAGGCAGCAGCCTAATAGGGGGTCACCCTCTAACCCTCTACAGTAAGAGTATACACAAAAACAGAGAAAAGGCTGCGCCAAGAGGGATAAATAAAACAAATAAATTCGGTACAAATAAAATAGTTGTAAAATGTTCTATAAAAGAGTCCCAATTATAGATGGTGTCTCAACTGATGTGGTGTCTTCTTTGTTAATAGTCGTCCATCTCACGATATGAAAGACACAATGGGAAAGAACCAATCGTGCAGAGTGTATAAATAAGTAATCGTGGAATTAAAATATAAATTACACACTCACATTTTCATGAGCTAGGACCAGCTCTAGTATGATGAGCATACAGCGAATAACCCAATTCTCAGGAAAAGAAATAAAAACAGCCAATAGTGCTCTCTTAGGATATGCCAGGAACAGTAAATAAGGATAGAATAGTATAAAAAGGTAATATATGTAAAATAATGTATTAATACAATATATTAAAACCAATAACGCGTTTCGCCGTAGAGGCTTTATCAAATTGGAACAATATACAATATATTAAAACCAATAACGCGTTTCGCCGTAGAGGCTTTATCAAATTGGAAGCCCCACCAAACCCTTCCCCCCGCCTTCTAAATACACACACACACATTCACTGACAGATATGCATACACACACTAACAGAGACACACACTCACTAACAGACACACACACTCACTCTAATAGACACACACACACACACTCTAACAGACACACACTAACAGACACACACACTGACACACACACAGTCAGACACACACACACACACACAGTCAGACACACACATACACACACACACTAACAGACACACAGACACACACACACACACACATAGTCAGACACACACATACACACACTAACAGACACACACACACACACAGTCAGACACACACAGACACACACACACTAACAGACACACACACAGACACACACACACTCAACAGACACACACACTAACAGACACACAGACACACACTAACAGACACACAGTCAGACACACATATTACTAACAGACACAAACTAGACACACACACACTAACAGAGACACACACACAGTCAGACATACATACACACTAACACAGGCACACACAGTCAGACACACACTAACCCACCAGCAGACACACTCACACAGCCGACACACACACACACACCAACAAACACACACACACATTAACAGACACACACACACACACGCAACACATTTCTTTACCCCCCCCTCCTTACCTTTGGGAATGCTGGGGAGGGGGTTCTCTATCTCCCTGGTGGTCCAGTTGCTGTGGGCAGCGCTGGGCGGGCGGCTGCTGGCGAGGGAGCTCTTCCTCTGAGCTGTCCGCTCAGCTCCCTCACGAGACACAGAGTGAGGCTAGGAGCCGGAAGATGACGTCATATTCTGGCTCCCAGCCTCACTCTGCGGCGCGCGAGGGAGCTGAGCGGACAGCTCAGAGGAAGAGCTCCCTCGCCAGCAGCCGCCCGCCTGCCCGCCCAGCGCTGCCCGCTCGGCATGTCTGTTAGCCGTGAGGCTAACAAGGCATTTGCCCTGGGCATTTGGGGGGCGGCTATTTTTGCCGCCCCCTGAAAAATGCCACCTTGTTTGCCTCGCGGCTAATACGCCCCTGCCCAGCGGGTCAAGGTGGTAACCAAGATTTGCCCCGGTTGGCTTAACATAGGACACCAATAATTGTTGGGAAGAGGTAATTGTAGCGTGGCCATGGCCGTAAAAAAATTACGTTGAGTCCGTCTTGTACGTCGAGAAACCCGAAGAGTGACACCTTCTGGAGAAAACGAGAAGGTGTCCACATGGAGTGCTTGAATGTCTGAAATCCGACCAATTGACCTGTGAATTCCAAGCTAAAAGGTAACACTTCCTCGTTCAATTGGCCCATAAGTCCCATAAGTCCCAGAGTATATCTCTAGCCATTGACGATAACTCATCAGTGCATCTTATACCCCCGAAAGACTCCAGGCCACTAAAGAAAGATGTCCTTCTTGTAGTATGGGATGAGGATTCCCCATGGAATCAGTGAGTATCATCTGATCATTTGTCACCAGGGGGCTTGCCACTTCCAGTAATCTGATGTGGTGAACAACTCTCGTAATCAGTGCAAAGGGTGGAAATGTGTAACCCCTTCAGTCAGCCGTGCCTGCAGGAATGTGTCTACCACTGCACCCTCCAGGTCTGGTAATCAGCTGTAGAAAATCGGTAGTTGGCAGTTGGTGCTAGATGCGAAAAGTCAATTATGAGCAGACCTCTCAGGTTGTTCAGTGTTGCCAATATGTGTGGAGCTAGGTGCCAATCATTGTTGTCCTTCCAGTGTCGAGAGGTTTCCCCTGGAAGATGTTCCGCCATCAATGTGGTATTGCGTGGTAGGCAATAATCAAAGATTTCCTTCGTGAGGTGTGTCAGTGTCTGAGAACAAATGCCAGTAGTTGATGTAACGAACTGCGGAGAAATTGTCCATGCGTAGCAGAATACAGCAAAAGGATCTCCCTTTAGGTAGATTTTGGATAGCAGAGCCGCCTGCCAACAATTCCAGGCATGTATACCGATGAGCTACCATCGAAGTTCTTGTCAGATTTCCTACATCATGGGTACTGGTGAAAGAAGGTGATTGTGATTCTGGTTGGAGAGTAGAATGTCGTCCAGGTAAGCCAGGCATCATATGCCTTAACCTCATAAGTGAGCTATCCGATCTCAGACGTTTGTGGACCTCCTTGTGCAGCGGGTTCCGTAGCCAGTAGTGTCAAACAGCGTTGGCCGAGGTCTCCAAAAAGAGCTCGCCATCTGGCTGCGCCAAAACCAGCTCTTCCTCCACATCACCCACATGCTGGGGCTCACCCAGAAAGGTCTCCTTCAGAAAGGAGTTGGGACCTCAAGTCCCGTGATCAAAATGTACATCTTCTGCTTGCCACTCATCAAAAAACGATAGTGATGGTGGGACCTCCTGCTTGTCATCCAAGGAAGCATCATAAGTTGGAGGGTTTACAGGCCGTGTAAGTTTTTCCCTTCTTTAAGGGAGCTTTACCCTTAGCCAGTTTTGATTTTTGACCATTCGCCTGTCCAGTGGCACTTAGCAGGGTGGCCTTTCTCCTTGGAAGAAGCGTGGTACTTCTCTGAGATGTCTCTCTGTTGGGAGCGTTTTGCGGGTGCTTTGGTTGCGTCTTGAGTGGCTGCAACACCTTGGCTGAGGCCTTCTCTACAGAAGCTGCAACTGCCACATTGATTACTGCCTGAAGGTCTGAGGGCATCTGAGTCTTCCATTATTAACACCCAGTATACTCGGGGCTCACCCAATAGATGCATGAGTAAATAGGCAAATTGGTAGCAGGAACTGCTAGGGGTTATGGTGGTCAAGAATGGAACCCATAGTAATGTATGTAGAGGCAATGCTTGGGGTCACCTAGGTAAAAGGAGACTGCAAGCACAGCTCCACTCGGCAGTGGTATATGGGGGTAACCCCGAGCTGGGTTACTAGGTAGAAACCTGACCGGCTGAACCACCCTTAGGTTAATACTAACCTTGACAGGTCCCTGTAGCAGCCAAGGGGAACATAAGCCAATTTCTGCACCGATTCCAATCTCTCTCTCTCTCTCTCTCTCTCTATATATATATATAACTTGGCTCACCCAGTAATAATAACAATATGATGTGGGGGCTCACCCCTAGTAATATTAGCAGAGAAGTATTCCAGTAAAAGCAGCAGCTAGCATAAGCTAGGGTGCATTTATAAATCAGGGGCTCACACCTGTTTAATTGCTAGAAACTGGCAAGGGTTAAATGGCCACCGCGGATATAGCGAGGCGCGATCCAAAGTGGCCACGGAAAAAACCTGCAAAATGCGTTTGTGGGAAATCTGTAGAATGGTCACTTGAAATAAAGCGAACAGAGAGAGAAAAACAAACACCCAAAGTGAAACTACTGAATGCTGAGGATGTGCGTTCGAGAGTAGAACGGTCCAAAGGTCAACCAGTAAAGAATACAAACCGCCGAACGCGCATTGGTTTGAATACGCGTTCGTTAGATTGAAGGATGAAAAACAGGCATACACGAATGCATGAACCCATGCAAACTCCTGATAGAAGATACAAATCGTCGAGCGCAAATAGATATACGCATTCAGTATATTGAAAAGGAGAGAATAGGCAAACGCGGACACACCTTAAAGGGCGAGAACACAGAAGCCTGACAGGCGGGTAATCTCCACATTGACACACGCTCTCCCTGAGAGAGCGTGGGGAGGTGGGAGAGTGTCTATGGTGTGGTGAGTGTAGCTACAAGGAGAACATTTTATGAGAGGGGCTCACCCTCTAATAATGGAACTAGTATCAATATCAGTACTGGGCTGAGTTTATGAGAGGGGCTCACCCTCTAATAAAGAAATCAGTATTAAGTACTAACATAAACTGTAAATAAACAAAAAACTGACAGGAAGCAGTATAAATATCAGTATTGGGCTGAGTTTATGAGAGGGGCTCACACTCTAATAATGAATTCAGTATTATGTACTGGCATAACCTGTAAGATAAACAAAAAAACTGACATGGATTAAAATGGATAAAGTAGGTAGACAGACATTTCAAGTCTATACCATACAAAACAAAGCCAGCATCAGATAAAACCCTACATAAATACATATACAGTAAGAAAAGAAAGAAATCAATCAAGTAAATAATTACATTAACTGAATATAACAAGACAAGCCAACAAAGTGTAGACACACAATATTCTGACCTGACTTGTGATGGAGCAGCAAAGAAAGAGGAAGTGACTCAGTGGAAGGTGTATCATATACTCTCTGCCTGTCTCTGATTGGTTCCTTTTTTTCTCTATATGTCTTTGCTGCTATGGAGTAGTAAAGGAAGATTATGCAAAATAAGAAGCATCCTGTTATGTGATAAAATTCTGTGTTTTAATGAATTGGTGTGTTATGCGTTCATGTCCATTGTCTATGAATTTACATAGTTAAGTGAGGAAAACTTGCATGTCATTAATGCAAGCCTTTAGTGTTTTTAAAACAGGTAAAATGCTGTACAGACGGCAAGAATGAAAACATTGCATGCTATCACTCCTTGAAATTTTTTTATAATATAAGACTTTGCAAGGAAAGCGTTTGTTACATCTTACGTGAAAGGGCCCCCACAAAATGCAGCTGATCATATCATGGACCCACATTTCCCAACATATAGTGACTCATACTGGTTCTTTCATTGGAAACAGACTGGAAGGAGAAGGAGATGGCTCTCCCTTATAAAGAAGTACAATTAGGGGAGTATTGTCCAGCTCAGAGCTAACTATTTTCTTTAAAAATAAATAAATTAATAAAAAAATAAAATAAAGTACATTGCTTTGTTTGTGTCAAGAAGTATGGCTGCTACACATTTATTCTTTACATTACGTTGATCCATTTAATCTTTTGATACATTAGTGGTTGAGGTTTAGGTACTAAGCAACCTGTCTTAAGTGATGGATCATGATTTTATTAATCAGCCAAAAACTTATATATGCTGTCATGGTCCACACCACTTATTAAACATTTTTTAAAAGAGGGAGTAGTATGGTTTATCTGAAGTAAGGTTCATCCAGTGTACCTCATTGATCATAGCAATGGTGAAATTGTGTTTTTAAAAAATGATCAGAAATGTTATGCTGAAAGTTGTACATTTATAATTGAGGCAATTCTAATCTACTGAACTATATTGTATCTGTATTAGTAAATTGAAAACATTTTGCTAGAAGACCTTATTAGAAGATATTTCAGCAAGAAGAAGAGGATATAAATACATAAATTATATACTTTATTTAACAAGGAGGGTGTGTGTTGTTTAGGTAATCTTGCCTTGGCACTATTCATTATTGGGAACAGAGGCCAGAAGTTAGGATTTTGCAGTAAGAGATGTAGTAATTGTTGAAGAATTTCTGAATTTTTATGCAGTTTAATATTGTAGAAAATGTTTTAATATTTTTATAATGAGATGCTTTTATGTTTTTAACATTTGATATATGAGTGTTTTGAAAAAAGTTATAATTTTTGAAGTTAATCCAAGAGTATTAAATTAATTAACTGGGATTTTTAAATCAAGATTTAAGTTTAGGAACCAAGTTTTATTGGGAAGTTGACTCAGGGACAGATGTAGAATGTGTGTTTTTTGATGTATGTTGAGTGTGTCAAGGATAGATTCCACAAGTTTCGAACTTACTTGCAAATATATATATATAAGTGAATTAGGCAACAAAATATGCAACCTCGATTTTGCTTTACCTCCCACCAGGTTGCATCTTTTTGATAATTTGATTGGACATATAGATTAGTCAGTTAGTTGGAAGGAATAGCAAAGAAGGTAGCATGGTGAATTCTTCTTGTTATTCTACTTTTTATTGCAATTTTTTTAAAAGGAAAACCCCTTTCATTTCTCCTGCTCTTGGTCAGTACACCTTTTTTATGGGTGTATGTAATTAGCACTTTATTGCTATTGTGGTACTGGTACTATTGATTTTGTATGCACTATTCTATGCACTTTTTTCTGTCAAAGTTACTTGATGTATTGCTTTAATGCATGAATAAAGTTTTTTTATGTGCAAACCTTGCTGTGCCTTGGCTTCATTACTATATATGTTCTTTTATGTCATATGTAATGTCCTCCTCTTTATAAGACTGAACTGGCTACGACCATGTTTAGTTGGTCACCCTCCTCTTCCCCATTCTTTTTCATTTAAAATGTTTAAGCGCAACTTTACCCATGGCAGTGTATACACTCCCTTGAAAAAAAGGGCAATATTCATTATTCTTGCATAGGGTCAGGGGGCACCACATTTGAAACTTGGATTTGTCCTCTCAAGTTTTGTTTGGAGTCTGCCGAGACCTTGGGGGTTATTTCTATGGTTGTGAGGGTATATATATTGCCCAGATGCGGGACTCCCACTATAGACTGCACCATCTAGCAGATTAAAAGGCAGTGCAATCTGGGAAATACACTCAGCCCAATACTTTTTTCCAACTCATACATAACTGCATCAGGGGAGAGCAACTAATATCTTGGAATACCTCAGGGCACATGTACACATGCCAATCCCACCTGAGGCCCTAGAGCCTGTGGAGGAACTTGCACATGATGCCACAAAGCTCAGAAAAGACGCCTGAACACAAACTCTCTTCCTACCCACAATCTTACTAGACAAGGGTGCCCATTATTGCCACTGCTCTTTATTCTTGCTCTCAAACCATTTCTCCAATCAGTCTGAAAGAACCCTGACATAGTGGGGTCCAAGTGGGCTGTGTCAATCACAAGGTGTTAGCATAAGAGGACGACCTGCTGTTTTTTGTAACATCACCCTAAACCTTGCAACCTAATATAATGCATGAGGTCCAAACTTACGGGGTACTTTGTAACCTCAAAATCTGTTTTTCGAAGTCTTTTAACCATTTTAAATGTAACCGTGCCGCAGCGAAGATTTGACCCGATCCTACAGAGTTTTTCATTTAAGTGGTCGGATAGGACAAATCAATATTTAGGGGTATGGCTTACCAGGACCTTGACCAAATTAGCTTCCAGCATATGCTGATCTCTAAAAAACTAGAGGATTGGACCCTTCCACATATAACATTGCCGTGTTGCATTGCGGTTACGGAAATAAATTTGCTGTTGTGCAGATATATGTGAGGGTCTGGGAAGCCGATACCAAAGTAATTGTAATTAACTTTCCAAAAGAAACAATGTTGGGACTGTGGTTATAATTGTAGAGTTTTGATAGAATTTCTGAACTATAATCACAGTTGAAATAGTTGGAGAGTATTACTAAGGGCTACTAAGGGATAATATTCAGGAATTCATTGGGAAGAACTTTGTTATTAGCAATAATCAGCATGGTTTTATGAAACATAGGTCATTTCAAACTAACCTAATTGCATTCTACGAAGAAGTAAGTAGACATATAGATCAGGGTGTTGCAGTGGATGTGATCTACTTGGATTTTGCCAAGGCATTCGATACGGTTCCTCACAATAGGTTAGTCTTCAAACTAAAAGAAATTGCTCTAGATTAATATTCTTGTTGTTGGGTAGAACATTGGCTTAAGGATAGAGTAGAACGAGTGGTGTCCCTCAGGGTTTTGATTTGGGACCGCTTTTATTTAACATATTTATACATGATCTTGAAATAGGCATTGAAAGCCATATATCAGTGTTTGCAGATGACACAAAACTTTGTAAAGTAATAAAATGTGAGCAGGATATTGCTTCGCTGCAGAGGGATTTGGATAGAATGGGGGACTGGGCACTTAAATGGCAGATGAAATTTAACGTAGAGAAATGCAAAGTTATGCACTTCAGGGTTAAGAATGCACAAGCAATTTACACCCTAAATGGTAGTGAATTAGGGATAACCACACACGAGAAGGATTTGGGAATTGTTATAGACAACAAATTAAACAGCAATACAGTATGCAATGTCAATCTGCAGTTGCTAAGGCCAGTAAGGTTTTGTCAGGTATAAATAGGGGCATAAATTCTCGAGATGAAAATATAATTTTGCCTCTTTATAAATCGCTGGTAAGACCACACCTTGAATATGCTGTGCAATTTTGGGCACCTGTTCTAAAGAAAGATATCATGGCACTAGAAAAAGTGCAGAGACGAGCTACAAAATTGATAAAAGGAATGGAGCATTTTAGTTATGAAGAAAGGTTAAAAAAAAAAAAAATCTGTTAAGTTTGGAAAAACGGGGCCTGAGAGGGGTTATGATAACATTATACAAATATATTCGGGGCCAGTACAAACCTTTATCTGGAAATCTATTCATAATCAGGGCTATACAAAGAACACATGGTCACACATTTAGGCTGGAAGAAAGGAGATTTCATCTAAGGCAAAGAAAAGGTTTTTTTTATTGTAAGAGCAATAAGTATATGGAATTCTCTGACTGAAGAGGTGGTTTTGTCAGAGTCTATACAGATGTTTAAACTGCAATTGGATAAATACTTGCAAAAACATAACATACAGGGATTTAATTTCTAATTAGTGGGGTAATAGCTGCTTGATCTAATGAGACAACTGACTGCTATTTTGGGGTCAAGAAGGAATTTTTTCCTTGTTTGTTGCAAAATTGGAAGCGCTTCAGACTAGGGTTTTTGCCTTCTTTTGGATTAACAGCATAAACATATGTGAGGAAGGCTGAACTTGATGGACACAAGTCTCTTTTCAGTAACTATGTAACTATGAGACTTTGTTATACTGACTTACAGCTGACTAGTATCTATGTACACATGCTCATGTGAAGTTTCTTAACAATAATTTGTATAGATCTCTTTGAGGATGTCTGGGACTCTTGTATAATATTATTTCTAGAACTGATACTTACAGTGCATTTTTTCAATACATTACTTTGTAAATTTCTATATCTGATACCTGTTTGGTGGGTAAACGTTGGGAGCTTTTTCTTAGAATAGTATCTTGACATAGGTTCCTAAAAGTGAGATATTATGACAGATAGTAATGGTTTAATTTGCTGCATATTTTCCCATTACCGTATATACTCGAGTATAAGCCGACCCGAATATAAGCCGAGGCCCCTAATTTTACCCCAAAAAAACTGGGAAAACTTATTGACTCAAGTATAAGACTAGGGTGGGAAATGCAGCTACTGGTAAATTTCTAAATAAAATTAGATCCTAAAAAAATTATATTAATTGAATATTTATTTACAGTGTTTGTATATAATGAATGCAGTGTGTGTATGAATGCAGTGTGTCTATATGAGTGCAGTGTGTGTATGAATGCAGTGTGCGTGTATGAGTGCAGTGTGTGTGTGTGAGTGCAGTGTGTGTGTGTATGAATGCAGTGTGTGTGTGTATGAGTGCAGTGTGTGTGTATGAATGCAGTGTGTGTGTGTGTATGTGCAGTGTGTGTGTGTGTGTGTGTGAATGCAGTGTGTGTGTGTATGAGTGCAGTGTGTGTGTGTGAATGCAGTGTGTGTGTGTATGAGTGCAGTGTGTGTGTGTGTGTGTGTGTGTGTTGCAGAGCCTTGGTGGGGGGTGGGCATTTTTATTATTATTTTTTAAAATTATTTTAATAATTTTTTGGTTTTATTAATATTTTGTTATTATTATTTTTTATTTTATTATTATTTTTAATATTATTTTATTATTATATTTATTTATTTTTTCGTCCCCCCTCCCTGCTTGTTAGCTGGCTGGGGGGGGGGCTCTCAATCCCTGGTGGTCCAGTGGCATTGGCATTTCAGTGGAGGGGGACTGGCAGGAAGCACTTACCTCTCCTGCAGCTCCTGTCAGCTCCCTTCTCCTCCGCGCCGGTGTGGTCAGCTCCCCTGTCAGCTCACACTGTAAGTCTCGCGAGAGCCGCACTATGACCCCGTGGCTCTCGTGAGACTTACACTGGGAGCTGACAGAGGAGCTGACCGGACCGGCGCGGAGGAGAAGGGAGCTGACAGGAGCTGCAGGAGAGGTAAGTAACAGCTCTCTGCCAGCCCCCAGTCTGTATTATGGCAATGTAAATTGCCATAGTACAGACATTGACTCGAGTATAAGTCGAGTTGGGGTTTTTCAGCACAAAAAATGTGCTGAAAAACTCGACTTATACTCGAGTATATACGGTATTTCTAGTGTATGAAATTATGACACTCTTACAAGGTTATTCTTTAGGGAATGTGTGGCATATAAGACACAAATACAAGTGTATAAAAAAATGTATTATTCTTATTATTAATATTGACTTATGTTCCTAAGAATACACACAGTACACATTGTAAATGCAACTAGTCCATAATCAGTTGATACATAGAAAAAGGGCTATACTTCGACATTTAAATGAACATTTTCTCATTGCCATTTCATCAAGTGACAGCATATCTAAGTTCACCATGGCACTTCTGCTTGTGGCGTTCTCGTCCCCAAAACAAGACTTCCATGTCTGTTCTCCTTCTTAGAGACTGATTCTTGCAGTCCTTAACTAAATATCCCACAGTCTATTGTATCTCCCACAAAGTAGTTTACAAGGGGGTAACCAGTTAGGGTGGGTTTCTGGGTAGGTTGGGAGCAGGCCTGGACTGCTTTAGAGACAAGATGGCTTGGGAAAACACATACTTACATGGTTACACCTAGATGTTCATTACTCTGATGTTCTGATCTATTGATAACATGACTCCTGCAACCTTCATAGTAATGATGTAGACAACATTTCTATATCTGTAACACTGGAAAGGCTTGTTCCCAAAATCTAAAGAAGTCATCTATGCTGTAACCTTTGATGACAACCTATATTGATATGTAAATGATATTACATTGTGAAACCCGATAGCTTATCTTAGTTTATTACACACTAAACCTCCACAAAAGCACATATCCATATAATAAATAAAAAAATAACAATTTTTAAAGGCGACCCATTTTTTACAATAGTTTCATTGACATCATCATCCACATCACAAAATTATTATTGCTGTCCAACGTTTTCACATCATACTTCATAATTCAATTGAAAATGTTTGAACCAGATTATACTTGTCAGTCAAATTATCTATTGCATATTTAATTTCAAGAGAATTTCAACAATTTAATCAATGTGTTTGAGAATGTAGACAGAATATTCAAGGAATTTAAAAATGTGCAAAGTCATTCAGGCTTTTTGCCATTTTTTGACTCATGGGGTATGTACACGTATTTATCAAATAATGTGTTGTCCTATGCCAGCAACCCTTCCAATTGAAATGAAAGTAATTTTGGCATGAGAAACAAGTCAGAAGCCAGTGTAGTGATTTTCTGCAGCCTGCTACCAGTGTCTGCATCTATCTATTCTGTCTGAAATATATTGAATAATTGCTTTAATGCACTGTATGAGAACAAAGACTGAAAAGTGAAGGTTAAATCAATAAGTTAAATAATAGCTAGCAACAATTGGTTAAAATACCTTCAAATAAATGCAAAAAGAAAACACAATCACTGTTCAATCTAGTAGATAGTGTATTATAGCATGTGTCCAGTATCTGTAAAAAAACAAAATTAAATTCTGACGCTGACATTTTAAAAATAGTAAAGAACTGTGAAAACTTCAAAATTGAGCAGTGCAACCTTTAATTTTAGACAAAAACAGAAGATTGCTAGAACTCAGCATGTAGGAACACAATAGTGTAACATTTAAAATGCTAGTGTGTTCTTTGGGCACATAATAAAACTGCAGGGTTATAGAAACGGGTAAGTACCAGATCCTATTGAAGTTACAGATTTGGAGCAGGGATGATGGTAAAAAACGAATATTAATCATTACTAGACTCAGAGATTTATTTTGGTGGTGATCGTGTTCTAGAATTCTGAGCTGAAGAGCAATCCAATCAAATAAAACAATGACTGAACACGTTTATTTTGATTCATGATTCTGAATTCCTCCTGTGGTGCCAAAAAAGAGATGATTAATCAGGAAAAGGTGATTGATGGCTAGGGAACAGTCACTAAAAGTTGCTTTTATTCACAGATCAAGTGAAAAGTTACTCAATAAGATAAATCTTCATTATTATCAACATGGTTCACCAGAAAAACAGGTTGTCTTTTAACTTATATGTCTGAATATTGTGCAAACGGTGAAAATACAAAATGTATAATACTTTGCTACAATTAAGAAGAGAATGAAAAATATACAGCATATAAAAAAGAAGTTTTTTTTTAATTTAGTTTAATATGTGTAATTAAAAAAATTATCCAAAAGTTGCAAAAGAAGTCATGTTGTTAAAATTCATATAATCACTGGCAAGGCTTTTTATCTAGTGCATTGAAGTAGTAGACAATATGTATTATAATAGTTCATTCTTTGAAACCATTCTGACAAATGGAAATGTGTCTATTGTCTGTATTTGGAGGAATATGACAGTTTCAAATATGGCAATTAGCTTTTGTTTTGGTGTCTATCAAAGTTTTACGTCTTGTTTTAATATGTATAACATGCGGATTAGAGTATTTCACAGAGCTTTTTTATATATTTTTTTTTCTTACTGTATAAATAAAATTGCAAAGCTTAAGCATTGTCCTTTAAATGTCAATAATAGTCAAAATCCACAGATAGTTGATAGCTGTGGGAGTCCAAGAGAAGGGAAATGTAGATTTGAGTAAAGTCACCTATTGTCAGGGTACACTTAAATTGAAAATCTCACTTTTAGTCCAGGTTCACTAGTTCATTTTGAACCTTGAGACGGACTCAAATAAATCCAATTCCTGCAAAAGTACTGGGAGAGAGGAATTGGGGGCTACAGGGAAATAGGAGGCTGTCCATGAAAGTAAACACTTTACACTCATGAGTATTAATACATATGCCCTTAATAGAGCAGATAGTCTAAAGAAAGGGCTCCTATCAGGTCCTTGCCCCCTCACTCACCTACCTCACTCTCTCACGCCGCATCTCTCACTCAACCCCCAGGCAGCAAGGTCAGTTCAATCACCCACGCTGACCGCTCACGTTCATGCGAATAGCACCTCTGTTCGCATGAATGCCGCTTACCAGATAAACAAGGAAAAACTCCATGCATACAAATCCCACCTCTGTTCATGCGAACGCTACTCACCTATACTGCAGACAGAACTCCATTCGTATGAACGCCGGCACCCGAACACAGCAAGAACAGAAGTCTGTTTGTGAGAACGCTGCTGCTTCCACGTGTAACTACACAGAAGTAAGAACTTCAGGAGAATCAAAGGGCTCGTGCACGCCGACAGAGAGCCTTTTAAAGGTACAGGAGGTGGAGACCAGGGTGAAACCTCAATTAACAAGACCATCCACTTTCCCTATTTAAGTTGCACACACCCTTCACTCCTCGCTCAGTTGTACTGTGCGCCTGATTGTGTAAAGACCTTTAGAGACTCTCCTGTTTTATCCTGATCTTGATCCGTTTCCAGATTCTGACCCTTGCCTGTATCATCGCTTCTGAACCTGTGCCGCCTGTCCTGACCTTCGGCTTCCTCGACTACTCTCTTCATCTAATCCTTTGCTACTGTGAACTTGGTTCTTTGCCTTTAGCATCTATCTGCATCTTGGACTCCGTCCACTAAACTGTGTTCCTGACAGCTCCATTGCAAGGACAAAAGGGAGATGGGGGGACCCCTGACGAGTGCCATTGTCAATAGAAAAGGCAGGAGTACAGAGTTTGGATTTGTAAACTTGCCTCTATTGACACTCCTGTGTTATTTTGGCTACCAATTCAGAACTCTGCTTCTAAGTTTGACATTACCAAAAAATGATGCGACCACTTCAAACTTAAGTCACCATCATTCCGGCTCTGGTTTGTCTACACAAGTACTGAGAAGGAGTACTAGATTGTATGGCCACATCAACTTCTAGAACTTAGCCACATCAATTTGGATGCTACATTATTTTCACCAGGTCACACTTGCATTCCGAAAGTGACCAAACTTAAACGACGCGAGCCACAACCTTAGAACCTTTTAATTTTGATTGTGTCCTTTTGGATGCTCTGTGCACATGTCAATGATAATACAGTGATAAATCAATTTATAACTTTTTTGACATGCATTTTTCTATATTTTTTTGTTATTCTGTCCCTCACTGTTAAAATACACCTACCATTAAAATTATAGACTGACCATTTCTTTGTCAGTGGACAAACGTTCAAAATCAGCAGGGGATCAAATAATTTCTTTCCTCACTGTAAGTGGTGCAAGGGCCTGGGCCTGTACATACTATTGCCTTTCTTTGGTCAGGTGTCCTTTCGTGGTCTCAGAGCCCTTAAGCGAATAGCTTTGTCATTGTTCCCGATTTTCTCTTGACATAGATTTTTCCAGTATTCCCTTTATACTAAACCCCAGTTACATTTGACTACAATTAAGTTTTTCCTGTTATGTGTACCGGACCCCAGCTATTTTGATCATGATTACCTTGTTCCTGGCTATGTACAAGTCCATGTCCATGTTTGACCTTGATATTCTCCTGTTCCTGTATGCCTATTAGACCCGGCTTGTTTGTGGTCTTGAGTTTAAGTTATTCCATACTAGTATTTATTATTACTATTGATTCAATTTGTATCCTCCTGGTTTGAATAAACTTAAAATATTAGTTTTGTTACTTCCTAGTTCTTGTTTTGCGCTAAGCCCACCACTCTAATGCCCGGTAATACACTTTACTAACTCTTGCTCTTACTACGTGCCTTTCTTTGGAATATTGTCATTTAACTGCAGAGGATCATAACATGACAGGATCCTAACTCACTAATTGGGTCCAAACTTAAAAAAAAGCAGAGTTGAAAACAAAAAGGATCAGTCCACAATGTCAAATGCCCAATTAATCAGGATGGACTAGTCCCGGGAGAAAAGGTTGTGAGGCAAGGATTTTAGCAAAATGTTTAAGGATGGAAGCTAAAGCATAACAAAGGATCTTTCCTGAGTTAAGGTAGTAGTGTTATACAAGCCTCTGAGAGAGAAGCTGTAAGAGAAAGAATAGTGAACAGGGAGTTACGTATTCAAGAAAAGTTTTTATAGTATTTTAAAGTACAGGCATTTTTGGCCTGAGTTGCGTTCAATGCTGCATGAAAGGATTCTCCAGGAAAGAGGAGGCAATTTGTGGAAATATTACATGAATGTTTTGTTCAAAGGGGTTGTATTAGATCAAATATAATAAATGTGTTGGTAACGTGCATGTAACACCTTTGAAATTTGGGGAGTCAGGTGTTTATTGGATCCATCATCTGTCTTGATGAAAATAATTGTCATCTGACCTAAAGAGCCATGAGCAGAAGTTTGCCATATTTATTCCCTTGGATGTAAAATTGTAGATTATGCTAGCGCAGTGTACCTATAATCTTAATTTTATTAAGGACAGGAGGCGAGTATTTTGCATAATCTTTCTTTACTAAAACTCCTGCAGCACAGGTTTAACAATAAAGTTTAGTGAAAAAAACATTGCCATAGGGCATAAAAGGCCCTTCCTCTTGCATCATTTCCTCTTTCTTTGGTGTGAGATAATCATAAACATATCCAGCTATTACAATAAATAATGATAACGACGAAGAATCAGACTGTAAATGATCCGAATCCCGACTGGAAGATTGTTGTAGAGTGTGAAGACGATCCCATGTATTGATCCATGAAGAAGAATCAAACTGAAAAGAAACAAAAGACGTGAAAGGGATTTGGAAATGAACTGTTTGTCCTCATTATTATTATTATTATTAGCATAATCAATATTACTGTTTATAAAACGCCAGTTTATTCCGTGGTACTTTACATAAAAGGAATTTATCAGATGAGACAAGAATTTTTTAACCGAAATAGGTAGCTATGATAGAGACATTAATATAGTCAAATTGTATGTATTAGGAAATCATAACAGATAGTAGTCGTAATTTCAAGATGTGATATGAAATAAACCACGTAATAAGGAGATAACCACACCCCCTGAATTTAAATATTTTATTGAAGTAAAACCCAAGGAATAATAAATAGGGAGGGAAAAAGCAGGGTGGGAAAATACTCGCCTCCTGTCCTTAATAAAATTAAGATTATAGGTACACTGCGCTAGCATAATCTACAATTTTATAACAGGACAGGAGGCTTAGTATTTTGCATGTTTAACGCTATGGAACAACACAGGATGTGTGAAGAGTCCGAGGAAATAGAA
>OW240918.1:66231565-66268491 GCA_933207985.1 Pelobates cultripes | reverse complement strand
AGCTCGTCTCTGCACTTTTCTAGTGCCATGATATCTTTCTTTAGAACAGGTGCCCAAAATTGCACAGCATATTCAAGGTGTGGTCTTACCAGCGATTTATAAAGAGGCAAAATTATATTTTCATCTCGAGAATTTATGCCCCTATTTATACCTGACAAAACCTTACTGGCCTTAGCAACTGCAGATTGACATTGCATACTGTATTGCTGTTTAATTTGTTGTCTATAACAATTCCCAAATCCTTCTCGTGTGTGGTTATCCCTAATTCACTACCATTTAGGGTGTAAATTGCTTGTGCATTCTTAACCCTGAAGTGCATAACTTTGCATTTCTCTACGTTAAATTTCATCTGCCATTTAAGTGCCCAGTCCCCCATTCTATCCAAATCCCTCTGCAGCGAAGCAATATCCTGCTCACATTTTATTACTTTACAAAGTTTTGTGTCATCTGCAAACACTGATATATGGCTTTCAATGCCTATTTCAAGATCATGTATAAATATGTTAAATAAAAGCGGTCCCAAATCAAAACCCTGAGGGACACCACTCGTTCTACTCTATCCTTAAGCCAATGTTCTACCCAACAACAAGAATATTAATCTAGAGCAATTTCTTTTAGTTTGAAGACTAACCTATTGTGAGGAACCGTATCGAATGCCTTGGCAAAATCCAAGTAGATCACATCCACTGCAACACCCTGATCTATATGTCTACTTACTTCTTCGTAGAATGCAATTAGGTTAGTTTGAAATGACCTATGTTTCATAAAACCATGCTGATTATTGCTAATAACAAAGTTCTTCCCAATGAATTCCTGAATATTATCCCTTAGTAGCCCTTAGTAATACTCTCCAACTATTTCAACTGTGATTATAGTTCAGAAATTCTATCAAAACTCTACAATTATAACCACAGTCCCAACATTGTTTCTTTTGGAAAGTTAATTACAAATACTTTGGTATCGGCTTCCCAGACCCTCACATATATCTGCACAACAGCAAATTTATTTCCGTAACCGCAATGCAACACGGCAATGTTATATGTGGAAGGGTCCAATCCTCTAGTTTTTTAGAGATCAGCATACGCTGGAAGCTAATTTGGTCAAGGTCCTGGTAAGCCATACCCCTAAATATTGATTTGTCCTATCCGACCACTTAAATGAAAAACTCTGTAGGATCGGGTCAAATCTTCGCTGCGGCACGGTTACATTTAAAATGGTTAAAAGACTTCGAAAAACAGATTTTGAGGTTACAAAGTACCCCGTAAGTTTGGACCTCATGCATTATATTAGGTTGCAAGGTTTAGGGTGATGTTACAAAAAACAGCAGGTCGTCCTCTTATGCTAACACCTTGTGATTGACACAGCCCACTTGGACCCCACTATGTCAGGGTTCTTTCAGACTGATTGGAGAAATGGTTTGAGAGCAAGAATAAAGAGCAGTGGCAATAATGGGCACCCTTGTCTAGTAAGATTGTGGGTAGGAAGAGAGTTTGTGTTCAGGCGTATTTTCTGAGCTTTGTGGCATCATGTGCAAGTTCCTCCACAGGCTCTAGGGCCTCAGGTGGGATTGGCATGTGTACATGTGCCCTGAGGTATTCCAAGATATTAGTTGCTCTCCCCTGATGCAGTTATGTATGAGTTGGAAAAAAGTATTGGGCTGAGTGTATTTCCCAGATTGCACTGCCTTTTAATCTGCTAGATGGTGCAGTCTATAGTGGGAGTCCCGCATCTGGGCAATATATATACCCTCACAACCATAGAAATAACCCCCAAGGTCTCGGCAGACTCCAAACAAAACTTGAGAGGACAAATCCAAGTTTCAAATGTGGTGCCCCCTGACCCTATGCAAGAATAATGAATATTGCCCTTTTTTTCAAGGGAGTGTATACACTGCCATGGGTAAAGTTGCGCTTAAACATTTTAAATGAAAAAGAATGGGGAAGAGGAGGGTGACCAACTAAACATGGTCGTAGCCAGTTCAGTCTTATAAAGAGGAGGACATTACATATGACATAAAAGAACATATATAGTAATGAAGCCAAGGCACAGCAAGGTTTGCACATAAAAAAACTTTATTCATGCATTAAAGCAATACATCAAGTAACTTTGACAGAAAAAAGTGCATAGAATAGTGCATACAAAATCAATAGTACCAGTACCACAATAGCAATAAAGTGCTAATTACATACACCCATAAAAAAGGTGTACTGACCAAGAGCAGGAGAAATGAAAGGGGTTTTCCTTTTAAAAAAATTGCAATAAAAAGTAGAATAACAAGAAGAATTCACCATGCTACCTTCTTTGCTATTCCTTCCAACTAACTGACTAATCTATATGTCCAATCAAATTATCAAAAAGATGCAACCTGGTGGGAGGTAAAGCAAAATCGAGGTTGCATATTTTGTTGCCTAATTCACTTATATATATATATTTGCAAGTAAGTTCGAAACTTGTGGAATCTATCCTTGACACACTCAACATACATCAAAAAACACACATTCTACATCTGTCCCTGAGTCAACTTCCCAATAAAACTTGGTTCCTAAACTTAAATCTTGATTTAAAAATCCCAGTTAATTAATTTAATACTCTTGGATTAACTTCAAAAATTATAACTTTTTTCAAAACACTCATATATCAAATGTTAAAAACATAAAAGCATCTCATTATAAAAATATTAAAACATTTTCTACAATATTAAACTGCATAAAAATTCAGAAATTCTTCAACAATTACTACATCTCTTACTGCAAAATCCTAACTTCTGGCCTCTGTTCCCAATAATGAATAGTGCCAAGGCAAGATTACCTAAACAACACACACCCTCCTTGTTAAATAAAGTATATAATTTATGTATTTATATCCTCTTCTTCTTGCTGAAATATCTTCTAATAAGGTCTTCTAGCAAAATGTTTTCAATTTACTAATACAGATACAATATAGTTCAGTAGATTAGAATTGCCTCAATTATAAATGTACAACTTTCAGCATAACATTTCTGATCATTTTTTAAAAACACAATTTCACCATTGCTATGATCAATGAGGTACACTGGATGAACCTTACTTCAGATAAACCATACTACTCCCTCTTTTAAAAAATGTTTAATAAGTGGTGTGGACCATGACAGCATATATAAGTTTTTGGCTGATTAATAAAATCATGATCCATCACTTAAGACAGGTTGCTTAGTACCTAAACCTCAACCACTAATGTATCAAAAGATTAAATGGATCAACGTAATGTAAAGAATAAATGTGTAGCAGCCATACTTCTTGACACAAACAAAGCAATGTACTTTATTTTATTTTTTTATTAATTTATTTATTTTTAAAGAAAATAGTTAGCTCTGAGCTGGACAATACTCCCCTAATTGTACTTCTTTATAAGGGAGAGCCATCTCCTTCTCCTTCCAGTCTGTTTCCAATGAAAGAACCAGTATGAGTCACTATATGTTGGGAAATGTGGGTCCATGATATGATCAGCTGCATTTTGTGGGGGCCCTTTCACGTAAGATGTAACAAACGCTTTCCTTGCAAAGTCTTATATTATAAAAAAATTTCAAGGAGTGATAGCATGCAATGTTTTCATTCTTGCCGTCTGTACAGCATTTTACCTGTTTTAAAAACACTAAAGGCTTGCATTAATGACATGCAAGTTTTCCTCACTTAACTATGTAAATTCATAGACAATGGACATGAACGCATAACACACCAATTCATTAAAACACAGAATTTTATCACATAACAGGATGCTTCTTATTTTGCATAATCTTCCTTTACTACTCCATAGCAGCAAAGACATATAGTGAAAAAAAGGAACCAATCAGAGACAGGCAGAGAGTATATGATACACCTTCCACTGAGTCACTTCCTCTTTCTTTGCTGCTCCATCACAAGTCAGGTCAGAATATTGTGTGTCTACACTTTGTTGGCTTGTCTTGTTATATTCAGTTAATGTAATTATTTACTTGATTGATTTCTTTCTTTTCTTACTGTATATGTATTTATGTAGGGTTTTATCTGATGCTGGCTTTGTTTTGTATGGTATAGACTTGAAATGTCTGTCTACCTACTTTATCCATTTTAATCCATGTCAGTTTTTTTGTTTATCTTACAGGTTATGCCAGTACATAATACTGAATTCATTATTAGAGTGTGAGCCCCTCTCATAAACTCAGCCCAATACTGATATTTATACTGCTTCCTGTCAGTTTTTTGTTTATTTACAGTTTATGTTAGTACTTAATACTGATTTCTTTATTAGAGGGTGAGCCCCTCTCATAAACTCAGCCCAGTACTGATATTGATACTAGTTCCATTATTAGAGGGTGAGCCCCTCTCATAAAATGTTCCCCTTGTAGCTACACTCACCACACCATAGACACTCTCCCACCTCCCCACGCTCTCTCAGGGAGAGCGTGTGTCAATGTGGAGATTACCCGCCTGTCAGGCTTCTGTGTTCTCGCCCTTTAAGGTGTGTCCGCGTTTGCCTATTCTCTCCTTTTCAATATACTGAATGCGTATATCTATTTGCGCTCGACGATTTGTATCTTCTATCAGGAGTTTGCATGGGTTCATGCATTCGTGTATGCCTGTTTTTCATCCTTCAATCTACCGAACGCGTATTCAAACCAATGCGCGTTCGGCGGTTTGTATTCTTTACTGGTTGACCTTTGGACCGTTCTACTCTCGAACGCACATCCTCAGCATTCAGTAGTTTCACTTTGGGTGTTTGTTTTTCTCTCTCTGTTCGCTTTATTTCAAGTGACCATTCTACAGATTTCCCACAAACGCATTTTGCAGGTTTTTTCCGTGGCCACTTTGGATCGCGCCTCGCTATATCCGCGGTGGCCATTTAACCCTTGCCAGTTTCTAGCAATTAAACAGGTGTGAGCCCCTGATTTATAAATGCACCCTAGCTTATGCTAGCTGCTGCTTTTACTGGAATACTTCTCTGCTAATATTACTAGGGGTGAGCCCCCACATCATATTGTTATTATTACTGGGTGAGCCAAGTTATATATATATATAGAGAGAGAGAGAGAGAGAGAGAGATTGGAATCGGTGCAGAAATTGGCTTATGTTCCCCTTGGCTGCTACAGGGACCTGTCAAGGTTAGTATTAACCTAAGGGTGGTTCAGCCGGTCAGGTTTCTACCTAGTAACCCAGCTCGGGGTTACCCCCATATACCACTGCCGAGTGGAGCTGTGCTTGCAGT
The DNA here is from genome assembly GCA_933207985.1 of Pelobates cultripes. Taxonomy (NCBI): domain Eukaryota; kingdom Metazoa; phylum Chordata; class Amphibia; order Anura; family Pelobatidae; genus Pelobates; species Pelobates cultripes. The sequence goes on along the minus strand of OW240918.1, from coordinate 66,263,271 downwards.
CTCCTTTTACCTAGGTGACCCCAAGCATTGCCTCTACATACATTACTATGGGTTCCATTCTTGACCACCATAACCCCTAGCAGTTCCTGCTACCAATTTGCCTATTTACTCATGCATCTATTGGGTGAGCCCCGAGTATACTGGGTGTTAATAATGGAAGACTCAGATGCCCTCAGACCTTCAGGCAGTAATCAATGTGGCAGTTGCAGCTTCTGTAGAGAAGGCCTCAGCCAAGGTGTTGCAGCCACTCAAGACGCAACCAAAGCACCCGCAAAACGCTCCCAACAGAGAGACATCTCAGAGAAGTACCACGCTTCTTCCAAGGAGAAAGGCCACCCTGCTAAGTGCCACTGGACAGGCGAATGGTCAAAAATCAAAACTGGCTAAGGGTAAAGCTCCCTTAAAGAAGGGAAAAACTTACACGGCCTGTAAACCCTCCAACTTATGATGCTTCCTTGGATGACAAGCAGGAGGTCCCACCATCACTATCGTTTTTTGATGAGTGGCAAGCAGAAGATGTACATTTTGATCACGGGACTTGAGGTCCCAACTCCTTTCTGAAGGAGACCTTTCTGGGTGAGCCCCAGCATGTGGGTGATGTGGAGGAAGAGCTGGTTTTGGCGCAGCCAGATGGCGAGCTCTTTTTGGAGACCTCGGCCAACGCTGTTTGACACTACTGGCTACGGAACCCGCTGCACAAGGAGGTCCACAAACGTCTGAGATCGGATAGCTCACTTATGAGGTTAAGGCATATGATGCCTGGCTTACCTGGACGACATTCTACTCTCCAACCAGAATCACAATCACCTTCTTTCACCAGTACCCATGATGTAGGAAATCTGACAAGAACTTCGATGGTAGCTCATCGGTATACATGCCTGGAATTGTTGGCAGGCGGCTCTGCTATCCAAAATCTACCTAAAGGGAGATCCTTTTGCTGTATTCTGCTACGCATGGACAATTTCTCCGCAGTTCGTTACATCAACTACTGGCATTTGTTCTCAGACACTGACACACCTCACGAAGGAAATCTTTGATTATTGCCTACCACGCAATACCACATTGATGGCGGAACATCTTCCAGGGGAAACCTCTCGACACTGGAAGGACAACAATGATTGGCACCTAGCTCCACACATATTGGCAACACTGAACAACCTGAGAGGTCTGCTCATGATTGACTTTTCGCATCTAGCACCAACTGCCAACTACCGATTTTCTACAGCTGATTACCAGACCTGGAGGGTGCAGTGGTAGACACATTCCTGCAGGCACGGCTGACTGAAGGGGTTACACATTTCCACCCTTTGCACTGATTACGAGAGTTGTTCACCACATCAGATTACTGGAAGTGGCAAGCCCCCTGGTGACAAATGATCAGATGATACTCACTGATTCCATGGGGAATCCTCATCCCATACTACAAGAAGGACATCTTTCTTTAGTGGCCTGGAGTCTTTCGGGGGTATATGATGCACTGATGAGTTATCGTCAATGGCTAGAGATATACTCTGGGACTTATGGGACTTATGGGCCAATTGAACGAGGAAGTGTTACCTTTTAGCTTGGAATTCACGGGTCAATTGGTCGGATTTCAGACATTCAAGCACTCCATGTGGACACCTTCTCGTTTTCTCCAGAAGGTGTCACTCTTCGGGTTTCTCGACGTACAAGACGGACTCAACGTCATTTTTTTACGGCCATGGCCACGCTACAATTACCTCTTCCCAACAATTATTGGTGTCCTATGTTAAGCCAACCGGGGCAAATCTTGGTTACCACCTTGACCCGCTGGGCAGGGGCGTATTAGCCGCGAGGCAAACAAGGCATTTGCCTTGGGTGGCATTTTTCAGGGGGCGGCAAAAATAGCCGCCCCCCAAATGCCCAGGGCAAATGCCTTGTTAGCCTCACGGCTAACAGACATGCCGAGCGGGCAGCGCTGGGCGGGCAGGCGGGCGGCTGCTGGCGAGGGAGCTCTTCCTCTGAGCTGTCCGCTCAGCTCCCTCGCGCGCCGCAGAGTGAGGCTGGGAGCCAGAATATGACGTCATCTTCCGGCTCCTAGCCTCACTCTGTGTCTCGTGAGGGAGCTGAGCGGACAGCTCAGAGGAAGAGCTCCCTCGCCAGCAGCCGCCCGCCCAGCGCTGCCCACAGCAACTGGACCACCAGGGAGATAGAGAACCCCCTCCCCAGCATTCCCAAAGGTAAGGAGGGGGGGTAAAAAGAAGAAATGTGTTAACGTGTGTGTGTGTGTGTGTCTGTTAATGTGTGTGTGTTTGTTAGTGTGTGTGTGTGTGTCTGACTGTGTGAGTGTGTCTGCTAGTGAGTTAGTGTGTGTCTGACTGTGTGTGCCTGTTAGTGTGTATGTGTATGTCTGACTGTGTGTGTGTCTGTTAGTGTGTGTGTGTGTCTGACAGTTTGTGTCTGTTAGTATGTATGTGTGTGTCTGACTGTGTGTCTGTTAGTGTGTGTGTGTGTCTGTGTGTCTGTTAGTGTGTGTGTCTGTTAGTGTGTGTGTGTCTGTGTGTCTGTTAGTGTGTGTGTGTGTCTGTGTGTGTCTGACTGTGTGTGTGTGTGTGTCTGTTAGTGTGTGTATGTGTGTGTCTGACTATGTGTGTGTGTGTGTGTGTGTGTCTGTGTGTCTGTTAGTGTGTGTGTATGTGTGTGTCTGACTGTGTGTGTGTGTCTGACTGTGTGTGTGTCAGTGTGTGTGTCTGACTGTGTGTGTGTGTCTGACTGTGTGTGTGTGTGTCTATTAGAGTGAGTGTGTGTGTCTGTTAGTGAGTGTGTGTCTCTGTTAGTGTGTGTGTGTCTCTGTTAGTGTGTGTATGCATATCTGTCAGTGAATGTGTGTGTGTGTATTTAGAAGGCGGGGGGAAGGGTTTGGTGGGGCTTCCAATTTGATAAAGCCTCTACGGCGAAACGCGTTATTGGTTTTAATATATTGTATATTGTTCCAATTTGATAAAGCCTCTACGGCGAAACGCGTTATTGGTTTTAATATATTGTATTAATACATTATTTTACATATATTACCTTTTTATACTATTCTATCCTTATTTACTGTTCCTGGCATATCCTAGGAGAGCACTATTGGCTGTTTTTATTTCTTTTCCTGAGAATTGGGTTATTCGCTGTATGCTCATCATACTAGAGCTGGTCCTAGCTCATGAAAATGTGAGTGTGTAATTTATATTTTAATTCCACGATTACTTATTTATACACTCTGCACGATTGGTTCTTTCCCATTGTGTCTTTCATATCGTGAGATGGACGACTATTAACAAAGAAGACACCACATCAGTTGAGACACCATCTATAATTGGGACTCTTTTATAGAACATTTTACAACTATTTTATTTGTACCGAATTTATTTGTTTTATTTATCCCTCTTGGCGCAGCCTTTTCTCTGTTTTTGTGTATACTCTTACTGTAGAGGGTTAGAGGGTGACCCCCTATTAGGCTGCTGCCTCTTATTTATTTTATCCATGTTATTATTAGCGCTAACCTTTTTCCACTTTTCCAATGCACATGGTGTCTACAGTTGTGGTCACAAGGAATAAAAAAACTCAACCTCCCCATCAACAAAATGTGTCTACTTTCACAATTTAAAAGAACACATTTAATTAAAGACCTATCACTGGTAGCCTTTATTTCAACCCAAGAGGGTATATTTCCTTCAAGATGAAACTATATTCTGCTAACAAATATGGCATTTGCTGCACATAGTCACCAGAAGTGAATTGGGGAGTTTGTTTTGTGCCACTTCATAATTTCATACCCATAAATTCAAATGTATTTTAGTTTTATCATGTTTTATCCCCTGTTTCATCAAGGATCTGTCTTTCTCCTGCTGGAGCACCAGACGAGAATTACTTCAATGATGAACATTATGGGGGATATATAAGGACTGTGGGAGGGAATGGTTTTTATATTGTATTTGAATTAAACAGGAAGAAAGCAGGAAGCGTCACCCAGGCAAACAGGAAGAAAGCAGGAAGCGCTGTTCAGGCAAACAAGAAGAAAGCATTAAGCGCCGCCCAGGCAGAAACTGAGCACCGAACGAGAATTACTTCAATGATAAACATTATGGGGGATATATAAGGACTGTGGGAGGGAAGGGTTTTTATATTGTATTTGAATTCTTGCTGTCATTGTTCACCAAGTCCCTGAGGAAGTCCGATTTTTGGGACGAAACGCGTAGGACACATAGGGGTGACAAACGGATTGTTTTAAACTTATATGTAAGTTATTCAATTATTTTTATACTTTACTCTGGAAAGTGCACTGCATTTTTTGTTTTCTTTATATTCTCTCTTGAGCTACATATTTCAACCTAATGATGGGAGTATGAAGATGAAAGAAGTCAGCTGATTTTGAAGAAGGAATTTTACTAAAGGCCATTTTACATCTGGGGATTTGTGAGTGGCCAATTGTCACTATACATTTTGTTACCCATTCTTACACAGTTAAATGCTATGTTATTTTATTTACTCTATATTTAGCAGATTACCCCTTACGCTATCTGTATCTGTCTTTCTCCTGCTGCCCCAGCAAGGGAGAGTGGTGACACATCAACAGTTGTATTATACATGATTTCTTGAGTGAGGATTACCTGCAATATGGGTCTTCATATATTCAGTAGGAAATGGGATCTTTAACTATGTTATGTTCTGTTTGGTGCACCACTCTGTCCAATGATTAGGACAATCAAAAGTTATCCCTGTGTCTTTTACTAATCTATGGGCAAGTCTCCGTCTCAAAAAAAATGTACCAGGCTCATATGAAATGTAATCACATATATTCAGACATATATTCCCAGTCCCAATGTTAAAGAAAAAAATATTTGGGCTCATAAAATGTATTACTAACAAACAGACAAATCAAACATACCTATAACAATTACATCATACCCTACTCAGATAAATATAGTTCTTCAAATTACTCAATAACAGACATCACCCAGATGGTTACTCTTAATAACAGACAACACCTTAATGGTGACCCTCAAATATAGCCTCCTATGGATTCAAAATAGAGAACTACAACACCTCCGGGAGTAAGGGCAGATAGATCTTAGTACTCACCAGTAGGTTTAGCAGTGATCTATGATGGCATGAGCCCTCAGAACTGTTAAGCTGAAAAACATGCTTCTTTCTAAGGTCTATATTCAGCGCTGGGAATACTCAATGAAGTCACATCACACAGATGTAGTATCAATAAGCATTTTCAATACGTAGTACATTGTATATATAAAACACAGTTTGTCTAGGGATGTATACATCAATGGCAACATTAACTCATGGGAGTCTGAGAACCGAAAGTATAATTTTTCATATAACATTTCGTAATACTGTTAGTTAGTCTCCTGTTAACTGATGCAAGTGACAGTATGAGATTTAGGAACCTAATTAAGAATTGCAGGTGTTAGAAGGAATGCTATGTTTTGCAAGTGCAGAATGTTAGACAAAAAGTGCTAGCTGGTGTCAGGCGCAAGAACTCATGAACAGAAAAAATATTGTATGTTTAAAAAATGTAAGTTTAACTCTTTCAAAGCACGAGTATCTTGTATTATAATCAGTCCTACTGACCATTTGGTCTTTCAAGCGATGTATTCAGTAATACTTTAGCCATGTAATAAGAAATACAGAATTAGAAAGCAGGACTTGATACCGTCGCCCTGCAATATAAAATATATAGCTCTGTATGTCTAGGGGGGTATTCACTAACATGTTGAAATCAGAGAGCATTAAAAAATCCCATCACATCAGGGTCCCTTTAGGCTAAATGAAAAAGGAAAACTAATCCTTAATAGTTTGGAAAAGGGATTAAGGTAGGTGAATTGGAAGAGCTTGAAACAAATACAGAACTTGGGGTAGGACATTCATTGTTAGTATGGACATACAACCAAACCTAGAGAAGCAGGCATGTGCTTAAAGGACCACTCTAGGCACCCAGACCACTTCAGCTTAATGAAGTGGTCTGGGTGCCAGGTCCTTCTAGGGTTAACCCATTTTTTTATAAACATAGCAGTTTCAGAGAAACTGCTATGCTTATGAATGGGTTAAGCCTTCCCCCTAATCCTCTAGTGGCTGTCTCATTGACAGCCACTAGAAAGCTACGTGCTTCTCACTGTGATTTTCACAGTGAGAAGCACGCGTCCATAGGAAAGCATTGTAAATGCTTTCCTATGTCGACGGGCTGAATGCGCGCAGCTCTTGCCGCGCGCGTGCGCATTCAGCCCAGGAGGAGGAACGGAGGAGGAGAGAAGGAGGAGAGCTCTCCGCCCAGCGCTGGAAAAAGGTAAGTTTTTAACCCTTTCCCCCTTCCAGAGCCGGGCGGGAGGGGGTCCCTGGGGGTGGGGGCACCCTCAGGGCACTATAGTGCCAGGAAAACGAGTATGTTTCCTGGCACTATAGTGGTCCTTTAAGCCCTCAGGTCAGCATAAACATGTTTTGATCTTTAGTTTTTTGTTTTTTTTAAATATCATATATAATGTTCTGGGTAAATAGTATTGTTTAGTTAGTACCACTTAATAGTTAAATTCAATGTTGCATCAACAGTTGAATGTTCATGGTTCAGACACTACCTTGGTATAATAAATAAAACAATCCCATGGAGTTTTGTTCAGTAAAGTGGCATGTTTCAAGTAATGCATTTGAAAGTAAAAAAAAAAAAATCTGTTGATTGAAGTGTAGGGTTATTTTATCAAAAACTTCAAAGGATTTATACAGGATCCAATGTTTTCTATAATTCACAGCAATTTATATTGACTGTCATCAAAGATGAAAAATGAAGCCATACTTTATTTTAACGTTTTATGTTCCAATCACAGTCAGATAATGGGAGATACAAGATAGTAAAACATTTCTCAAAGTACGAATCCTGACTTATGCATTACAATGAATTTATTTATATGAAATATTGTATTTCAATTTACGAGCATTAAGGTGTTATAAACAAAACAAAAATTATACAGTTAAATATTTTAAGGATAGGGGCATTTCTAGCCTCCTTTAATATATATACATTTTTTTTCTTTCTAACAAAACAAAAATCAGGGCTTTAAAACAAGAATAAATCCACAATTATTATATATTGGATTTATTCACTAAACATTGAATTTTAGTAAACAGAAAACTGAACTGAAAATGTACAAAAAGATAGCCGACTCAGAAGCATTTTCTAAATTCATTAAAGCCATGTCTTGGCTATGATAGATTGGTTGTCAATTTACCACAATTTAGTGAATAAACCTCATTATGTCTACATTTGTACCGATTTTTAAAATTTTTTACAATTCCACTTTTCTTATTTTGTTTATTTGTCTCTTTTGTTCTTAAAGTGGCACTGTCACCATCTGGGGACTTTGCTGAAACAACATAATGACTGGTGGTGTAGTGGGTGCGAGGGGCAGGTAAGTTTGAGTTCTTGGTCGCACTGCTTTTCCTCAACTCCTGAGTGAGAATACAGCATTGAGGACTATGGGTAATCCCGCAAAACTGCATGATCCTCCATAGACAGGAATTGACACATAGGCTCCCCTTTGTGTCACAGAAAGACATTTAAAGCTTATATTCCTTTTTAACATCTTTTTCCATATTTCCCAATAGTAAGCAAGATCGTCTCGGAACTGAGAAGGCTGTCTAATGGCCAATTCAAAACTTTTATTATTATATTATTTTTATAATATAATAACAGATGGCCTCCAGTGTATGAAAAGTTATATTATTTATATGTAATAGTTTTTTAATAATTGTGAAATTTTAGTCTGTATGTAGGAAATACATTTCCCTTACAATATGTTGACTATTGTATAATTCCACAAAATTAGGATCTTGATGTTATGTGAAAAACATATAATATAGGATAAAATGTTCTCCCATCAATTGGACTTTACTGCTATCACTCAATTCATCCCTACGGACACTGTGGATAGTAACTGATAACATTAATTTTAGTAGTTGAAATTTACTCCTTAATATGTATACTTAAATGTGTTTAATACTATTCTACACTTTATACCTACACAATACTATTGGACTTTAACAGCATATGTATTATAGAAACCTTCTTAAAATATATGATCCACCTTCAGGTTTTAGTTTTTATATTAACTGAATGGACCACTAATGGCAACTTAAGTACCTTAAAGGATAACTTTTTGTCTCATTAACGTAAAACATTGCCGCTTTGTAGAAATGGCAATGATAACATTTATAAACCTCTAGTGGCCAGCCTTTACAGGTGCTTTGACCTCCAGAACTGAATCAAACTTGGTTCTTCAATCAAATACTGCTCATAGAGAGCATTTGATTGGAGGAGTGCAGAATTTTGCCAAACATACATATCTTGTCTATAATTGGATAAAATCATAAAAGACATCAGCTGACGTGCTAACAAAGATGGAATCAGAACTGGCGACTACAGCTGTGTTGTCACAGCACTTAAAACAAGGTGGTAAACTTTTTTTTACTTAACTAAATTTATTTGTATTTTAGTATTTTTTTCTAATTTTATTTGCAAATTAATTCTGAATGGCAAAGCAGAGGTAAAAATAAGTGATCTGGGAACATTTTCAAACTCAACTGTGGTCACAATTTGGCTATTTTTGCCACAATTTTGGTGATTAAAATTATTTGGGAAAAATTTGGAAATGGGTAAATATAAAATTAACTTCTGCTAAAGTGCATTTATTACTGTCACAGTTATTACTTTTACAGTCTTAAATGCTTGGAAAAAAACAATATGAAGAAGGTAAGAAAATTCAAGTGAATTTTGATATGAAAATATACAGAGAGCTTCTATAGTTGGACCCCTTTCCTAACTTAATTTCTTTCCAATTTGGGAGTTTGGTAAAGGGAATTTCACCTTTTTAGATTGTAGAATAAAATATCCAATCAGAAAGCATTTTCTGTCCCAAAAAAATAATAACCCTTCAAAATGTCTAGCTTAGTGAGTACCACACTTTGTTTTATGTCTCCCTGTCATTAGCTACATAATTCTTTCTTCCCTCAATATATGGTTGTTAACTAAGCCCTTAAAACAAAGTCTGACAAAGTGTACGTGATACATTTCTTGATAATATGGTGTTTAAAAAGGCAAGATGTCATAACTAATAAAGGTATCACTTTATTCCAGCAATTTTCTTGACAATTAGTATTCCCAACCAAACATTTGAAATAAACAATACTGTCAGTTTTCAACTTAGCAGTATGACTAAAAAATATCCTCAGTGTATGTTTTGTCATAATAAGACTACCTGGGTGATACTACAGTTCTATTTGTGAACATTTGTCAGAACATATTTAAATTTTTTTGCTAGAGGTTATGCATTCTGGGTGAAAAGGACAATTTAGACAGGTGTTGAATTGTGATATGTTGACACATATATTACCTAATCTTTTGTGCTCACACAGAGATCACATACAAAAAAAGGAAACGTATTTTACAATGCATGAAATCTAAAATCATTCTTTTGCAATCACCAAAAGGAAAACAAATATGTGTTACACATAAATATAATCTTACTTGATAGTTTAATTTTAACTTATATGAGATCCTGTTTTGTATTACTCTTCGACACAGATGTCTTTTTGGGTTATAAAACTTCAATATTATGATGCTTTAGGAGAAAAGTCCTGATAAGTTTCTATACTGGACAAGAAAGTCTCTCGTTTTCTATTTTTGACAAAGTTTATTTGTGTAAAGTTACTAAGAAGAGGGTGATAAAAAAATATATTAAAATATTAAATATGATACATAAACATCTATAGGGGGTACCAAGGTACATACAATTCAATTATTTATTTGAATATATATATATATATATATATATATATATATATATATATCAAAAGCTTGTACGAGTAATCAACAGATATAGAGATAATAAATCCTGGGAATAGAAATGAGCGAAATAAGCAATATAAAAGTTCAGGAGGTAGAGCACATAGGACCACTCTGGGCCGATGCACTAAAGTCCTAGTGTTTGTAGATACACCACACTGGTACCTGGTAAAGAACCCCTTATTTAATAACTAAGCCAAAATTCCAGAATAAACAATGTGAATGAAGGATTATTGTAGTAGCCAACTCTTCAACTGAGAAATCAATCCCACACCAGGTCTGCCATTCACAGGAGGTAATCAGTAAGAATGTTTGTAATCCCAGTGCGGTAGATAGGCAGAGCTCACTGATATTTCCACTCTGTACAGCATCAAAGAGCTGAATCTACAAGGTTTGTTTCACTTAGAGACTTTGTCAAGATATGCTGACACAAGATAGTGAAACCTGTCCTTTTTATATAAGCCAGGTACAATAAGGCGTGTGCTTCATAATGGTTTTCTAATTTATTATTAATGGAACCTCACTGTAAACCCTTATGTCAGAAATCTACTTCCAACATGAGTTAACAATTGAAAAATAATTATTATATTATTATTTAAGAGATAATACCTCACAATGTTGAGAATCAATATTCAGGACCGGGTTAAACATAATTACAAGGACACAATACAATAAATAAAATATAATTTGATTGCTACATAGGGAAATAAAAATATTAATAAAACAGAAAAATGTAATTATTCATTAAGACCCTTGAATCGCAAAGAACTCAACCACAAAATCCAGTTAATCTCTGCAAATAACCTTTTCTTCCTTCTTGCAACCTCCCAATCTGGTGGAATGCATTCTATCCCCATCATCCTAATATCTTTAGAATTACTATTGTGCACTATTTGGAAATGAGTGGCTAATGCCGATTCCCTATCTTGCTTGAGAATCGCCAATTAATACTCTCTAAATATTGATTTAAGGGACCTCAAGAATTGTCCCACATACTGTAGTCCACACTAGAAGGTAAACCACAAATGTAGTATTACAGTGAAGCCTATTGAGGCTCTCCCCCAGGTGGTGCAAAAGACGATTTCCCATGCAAAATGAAGCTGCACATCCACATCTGGAATTACTCCCCTGGGTGTTGCTCACAATTTTCTTCTCTTTAGCTTTGAATATCGATGAGGCTATCACATTACGTTAACTCCCCTTCTAAAGGTAACATATGGACAATTATTTAAATTGAACCCCATCCAAGGAACAAGTCAGAACAAATCAATATTTGGAAATAATTGCAATAATATCACCAAAACGACAATTAAACCTGTCACAGATATGGGTCCCCTATCTACAGTGCAATCTCTAGTACAGATATCAAACTTTGCTTCTTACCTCGTGTCTTATAGGGCTGATATGTCAAGAATTCCAAAATGGATTTATGGGTCTCAGAATGATTAATATCAGTCAATTCCGAAGTCATGATCTGGTTTCTGGCTCTTCCTCCAAAAACATTAGACCTACTATGCTCTTCTACCTTTAATTAGGCTCTATGTAAACCTCTGGGGAATATTCTTTGTCTATAAAGCAATGCACCAACACTAAAGCTTTTTTTTTTATATAATCACATCTACAAGTATAATTACAATGGATCCTACTCAATTGGCTAAATGGAATGTTGTTTATTTGGTGATGATTACTTGTACATAGTTACATAGTTATATAGCTGAGAAGAGACATGCATCCATCAAGTTCAGCATTTCTCAAATTAGATGTTTGCTGTTTAGCAAAAGAAGGCAAAAAAAAAAACAGTCTGAAGCACTTCCAATTGTGCAAAAAACTAGGAAAAAATTCCTTCTTGACCTCAGAATGGCAGTCAGATATCTCGTTGGATCAAGTAGCTATTATCCCACTAATTACATCTATATCCCTGTACATTATGTTTTTGCAAGTATTTATCCAACTGTTGTTTAGACATCTGTATAGACTCTGATAAAACCACATCTTCAAGTAGAGAATTCCACTTCCTTATTGTTCTTACTGTAAAAAAAAAAACCTCTCCTTCGCCTTAGACTAAATCTCCTTTCTTCCAGTCTTGTCCTATGTATATTACTATTTATGAATAGATTTCCAGACAGTGGTTTGTATTGGTACTGAATATATTTGTATAATGCTATCATATCCCCTTTGGGGTGCTGTTTTTTCCAAACTAAACAGTTTAACATTTTTAACCTTTCTTCATAACTAAAATACTCAATTTCTTTGATCAATTTTGTAGCCTGCCTCTACACTTATATCAGTGCCCTAATATCATTCTTTAGAACAGGTGCCCAAAATTGCAGAGGCATATTTAAGGTGTGGTCTTACTAGTGATTTATAAAATTATATTTTCATCCCAAGAATTAATGCCCCTATTTATACATGACAATGCCCAGTCCCTAAATCTATCTAAATGCCTCTGCAGAAAATAAATATCCTGCTAGTATTGAATTATTTTACAGAGTTTTGTGTCATCTGCAAACACTGAAATATCGCTTTGAATGCCTATTTCAAGATCATTTATAAATGTGTGAAATAGAAGTGGTCCCAGAACAGAATCCTGAGGGCCACCACTTACCACTTTTGTCCAGCTTGACAATTTACCATTAATGACAACTCTTTGTGCTCTATTTGTAAGCCATTGTTCTACCAAACAACAAGAATTTTCATCTAGACCAAGTTCTTTTTTTTTTTAAACACTAACCTATTGTGAGAAACCTTATCAAACACCTTGGCAAAATCCAAGTAGATCACATCCACTGCAACACCCTGATCTATACTTCTACTTACTTCTTTGCAGAATGCAATTGGGTTAGTTTGACATGACCTATGATATACTCATAAAATCATGCTGATTATTGCTAACAACATTGCTCCTCCTAATGAATTCCTGAATAGTATCCCTTAAGAACCTTTCAAATACTTTCCCAGCCATAAATGTTAAGCTCACAGGTCTATAATTTTCAGGCAAAGAACCCTTGAGCCCTTTTTGCATATAGGAACCACATATACCTTCCTCTAATACTCTGGTACAATTCCTGAAAAAAAAGAATCTTGAAAGATTAAAAGGTCCACTCATTTCCACACTTAGCTCATTAAGTACTTGTGGGTAAATACTTTACATTAACTTTCCTTAGCTGCTGTAGCACCTTGTCTTGAGTTATCCAAATACAAATTTTCTGCATGTTTTTTGCATCAATCAAATGCATATCTCTTGCCATAGGATGCTCTTTAATATAAATTGAGGAAGAATAGTTGTTTAAAATTTCTGCCTTTTCCTGGTCTTTATTAACTAACACACCTATCTCTTTTTTCAGTGTACTTACACTTTAACTTTTAGTTTTTTTAGAATTTATATATTTAAAAAAAAAAAAAATGTTGGGATTGATTTTCTATCTTAGCCATTATAATTGCTTTTTTGCATGCACATAGGATGCCTCTAATTTGTCTGATTTTAATACTTTAAATGCAGTGCAAAAAGTGGGGGTCTCACTCACATGTACCAGAGCCCTATCATCCCTGGCTCTGAGTTTGAGTAGCTACACTTGAGAAAGAATATGCCCTACAAATTGCAGGGTATCCAGCTACACAGTGTAGCTATCTTTTGCACTTAAAAACAAGGGGAGACATGATAGACAAGGAACCCAATGGTGCAATATCCAACTTCTTTATTATACAAAATACAATTAAAACTGCTTGCTTTGTGTCATGGCAAGGATACATAATTCATTGTTGCACTACGGAATATTTTCATTTATTGTAATTTGTGTAGTGCATAGATGAATTTGCTGCTTGGTAGAGGTGGTATTGTCAATTCCAAAAGGGGTTAGTTTGATTGTATGGGAGGGCAGAAGGTTTACAACCTAATTCCTCTTTGAAGCTGGGGCCCCAACAGTGCTACTCTGTAAGGTGTGAGAAGTCATACATAAGTGGCCTGGAAGTCTGACTTCAATATAAACTAACCATCTAATTTGCCATATGTCTAGAATCCCTCTTAGATAGGGGTCATTTGATATGTTAATGGCCATTAGCCTTGTGTTCCAGTATCATATCCAAAAGTAACATTAATACTTACCCACAGATTAATAATTAAGCCTCATTTTTATTATATTTAGAATGGGACAAGCCCAATATTCTAATCAAGCCTAAACATGAGTTGTGTAATTTACGCTGTTGGGCGGGATTGTGATGTCCGCTATATTGGGTCACAAGTATGACATATCTATGGAATGGAAAAATGGTTACAAATTCATAGATGCACTTATTATTTCTGTGGCAAGTACATAAGAGGAGATAGAACCAAATGCTTCCATTTCGATTGATGTTGGTCTGGAACACAAGGGGGTGGCCACTTATTGTCTCTATGCCTTATCTCCACCTTTGGGCCAGGCTTGGTAATCCACAGGGTATATATCTAATGATACTGAAATGTGTATTGTACTTGCTTGAAACCAAAATCAAATTTTGAGTGAGTCCTCATCTTCCCTGCCAGAAACAACCTGGGCATAAGTTTTACTTTGAAAACCTGAGTAAGTGATTAGGACTTCTGTTATTTTATCCATTTTGTTTTAGTCTGTTGTTGGTGTGAATAATTTTTTTATCAACTATTTTTTGTATGCACTGTGAATATTTTTTGCTCATAATAAATATTCCTTTATTAAATTCTGCCTTTGTCTGGTAAAGAATCAAGTTACCTGAAGAGACTAATTAATTAGTGTTTTGCAATTACATAGATAATGTGCTAAGTTGTATTTGGTGGGTTTTTATTATTAAGTTACCTGGGGGACCAAGGCACCCCATTTATAAATTGTCTTTGTGGTGGCAGCATTAAAGTAGTAATATTTTTATTATTATGGTTAAGTGTGGGTGGTGTTAAGTGTGATTTTATCATTATTTCTGGTCTAGTGCAGACAAATAGTGAACTTTAACCCTTTCATCACCACAACTACATCATGCACACTCTTGGAGTAGGGTGCGTTCGTGACACTTTGGAAGTGGTCAGTAACCCACAATCTCACTTAAGCACAGCAATAACCAATCACAAGCAACCTCTTCCGGGTTCTTAGGTTCCTGATCAGAGGTCTGCCTCTCTAGGATGTCTGTTGTGACTGAAAAAAATAGGAGGGAGTGTGTGGAGAACATTCAAACTATATGATTTGATCTTGTGTTGTGCCAGTTTGCTCATAATTTATGTCTTCGGATCTTAGACACTTCGGAACTTCGGCACTTCAGCAACTTCGGCAATTCGGAACACCGGCATTTCGGGACTTTTCTTGCAGCCGATTGGTAGATAACTCCCTAATACCATGGGAATTAGGGAGTTATCTACCAAAAGCCTGAAAGACCTAAATTGGTCTTTCAGCCAAATTTACTAATACTAAGTAAAAATGACTTAGTATTAGTAAATTGAGCCCCTACTCACTATACCGCGAGTAGGGGCATGTCTATTAAACAGTGAGCAGCACTGTTAAAAAAAAAAAATGGTCCCCCCTCCCTGAGTGGCAGCTGGGGGCCCTAAAGTAAAAAAAGGGGGAGGACCTATTGTCCTCCCCCCTGGCCCCCACCCCTGAGCGGTGGGTGGGGGCCCTAAACAAGAATAAGGGGGGACCTAATGTCCTCCCCCCTGGCCCCCACCCCTGAGTGGTGGGTGGGGGCCCTAAATACAAATTGGGGGAGACCTAATGTCCTCCCCCCTGGCCCCCACCCCTAAGCTGTGGGCGGGGGCCCTAAATACAAGGTCCCCAAACCCCTAGTCACCCCCTCCCCCAAAAAATAAACTCATACCTACCCCCCTCACCCTAAAAATAATGAGGGGGGACCTTTAACTAAATACCTGTAAAAATAAAAATAAACTTACCATTCAATGTTTTCTTTTTTCTAAAATCTTCTTTGTTTCAGGCCCAAAAAAGGCCAAATAAAAGTCACCTGAGGGGAGGGGGGTTAAATTTGTATTTAGGGCCCCCACCCACTGCTCAGGGGTGGGGGGCAGGGGGGAGGACATTAGGTCCCCCCAATTTGTATTTAGAGCCCCCACCCACCGCTCAGGGGTGGGGGCCAGGGAGGAGGACATTAGGTCCCCCCCTTATTTTTGTTTAAGGCCCCCACCCACCGCTCAGGGTTGGGGGCCAGGGGGGAGGACATTAGGTCATCCCCCCAATTTGTATTTTGGGCACCCACTGCTCAGGGGTGTGGGCCAGGGGGGAGGACATGAGGTCCCCCCTTATTCTTGTTTAGGGCCCCCACCCACCGCTCAGGGGTGGGGGCCAGGGGGAGGACATTAGGTCCCCCCCTTATTCTAGTTTAGGGCCCCCACCCACCGCTCAGGGGTGGTGGCCAGGGGTTAGGACATTAGGTCCCCCCAATTTGTATTTAGGACCCCCACCCAACACTCATGGGTGGGGGTTGGTGGGGAGGACAATAGGTCCTTCCCCCTTTTTTTACTTTACGGCCCCCACCCACCGCTCAGGATTGGGGGCCGGGGGTCAATAGGTTGCTCACTGTTTAATAGACATGCCCCTACTCGCGGTATAGCACCCGAATGTCCAAATTACCCAAAATTCAGCCGAATTTTAATTCGGAACGAAATGAATTGCACATGTCTACTTTTGAGGAAAAAGGGTTGTGACTTTTTCTATTTAGTGGTGAAGAAGGCTTTTGAACTATCTTCCAATTGGGGAAAAAGATTCTGGTGCGTAAAAAAAAAATTTTGATTATCTCGTATGGTGGGAAAAAACACGATGTTTTATCATAAGTGAAAAAAAGGTCCAGATTCTTAATCAAAGAGGACATTGAACGTTATTGAAATTTAGTGTTAAGTAAAACATATAATTAGCGTTAGTTAAAACATAATGTAAATTCATTGCAAATAAAACATAGGCCTAAACAGACAATGTTTATTCACAAGACAAATGAGGACATCATGAGTTTTTTTTTTTTAAAGATTTTATTTTTTTTAAAACATTTGCCCCTCTGCCATTTAGCCATTTACCAGCAGGGTAAATATACCTTTTTGCTTTTTTGGGGGGATAGAGGTCTGGTGTAGGTAATCAGGTGTGGCTCCATATTCCTGTCAAATCCATGTCAGAATCACCTATGGTTAAGCTTCTCCCTCTCTGCAGATAGGACAGGAATATTAAAATGTAAATTAAGGACATTATAAAAGTCTCTACCCCTCAACAGCAGTATTTTCCCTGTCCTCCTCAAGAGAAAGGAATAGAAGTAAAAGGTAGACTTTTTCATAATACACAAATATTGCCTTTGACTATACCTTTTATGTTGGTTTTAATATGCATATGCACACACAGACACACACACATTGCAGCCTGAGATAGCCTATGAGAAAATTATCTTATTATGAATCATACAAAAGAAAAATATGTCATGCCTGCCCATCCACAACAATTGAGGGAAAGAATTTCTGTAGGGACTTTTTCCGAATTCTCTATAATGAAGGTGCATCCACCTCAGCTAATTTGCCTAATGATAACCTGGTTGATATTTCTAAGGCTGTGGCAGCAAGAATTAAAGAGGCCAATAAGCTTAAGTCATTGCTTTAAACTAAGTAAGCGAACCATGGAAGATTCCTCGAGTCAATTCAGAAACTAATAATCATAAAGAGTGATTTACCTGAAGATGAGGACTGCATGAAATATTCTGTATATCCTGTATGATAAATCAGTTGATTCTCTTAGTAACCTGATTAGAGACACCTTAAGGATTCCAAAAGATAAAGGTGTATGCAAAGAGTCTGATATATACTTTGAAGATTTACATATGAGAAGATCAACTTTCCCTTTCCATTCTGTCATAAAAGATCTGGTAGAAACAGATCTGGCTGAAAGCAGATAAATGCATGTCTATACAGGGAAAACATTGTGGCTAATAACACAAAAACTGGAATTCAACACCCACAGTTGATGCTGCTATTATTAAAGTGGCAAAAATAGGCAGTTTTGCAATTGCCAGTGCAGCATCTTTAAGAGATTATATGGAGAAGTGTATGGATTCAAATATTATCAAGACTAATACATCATTAGGAGCTGCTATTCATCCATATGTTGCACTAAACTTGTAACCGCGGCTGGTTCCCTTATTTACCACTATAATGTCTTAAAGCATAGAACTTAGTAGGGCTAACCATACAGATATCTTATCCATAATTTTATATAGTTAGTGTAAGAGATCCTCTATTTAACATATATAAATAATTGAGAATACAATATAAAATAAGGATTGTCTTGGAAGCAATAGTTTTGTCTTTTAGATATTTATTATATGCTTGCAAATATCATTAATAGGTTAACATACCCTCCTGAACATGTCATCATGTCAGCCTCTCTGTCATTTTAAGATGGAGCAGCGTTTGTCGCCAAGTCTCTCCTCTGTGTCTTAACATTTAAAAGTACACCTATTTATACCTTAGGTGTCTCTATTTTAGGGTTACCGTAGTTCATATATGAAAAAGTAACTTTTTTACTTTATTCATTTTAGGACCTCCCTTAATTTGGCAAAAATACAAGGCCATAACTAAAGGGTGCATACCTCATGGAAATTTTTCTGACTTAGTTCAAGATGGCATCTTAAAGCCTGAACATCCTTATCTACTAAGGTTACCACACTATATTGTGTACTGAAAGAGTCATAGGATAGTCTTGAAGCTTGTTTATGCATTATTGTTATTGTAATTCGAGGTTATTGCTTAAAGAAACAGTTATGAAAAACAATATGTTCCATTTCTAACACCTTGTCAGTTTGCAATATCTCTTAAAGACAAAGTACACACGCACGCTCCCAGGGCCTCGAGGTTCCGGTGAGGGGGAGGAGGAGACGCCCGGTCTGCCAAGACACACCCTAGCTGATCCACGAAAGGCTGCACTCGAAGCTGAATTGGACACCATACTCGGCGCCACATGTGATGTTCAGAGGCAGCCTGAGCCGTGTTTGTTGCCCGTCTTAACCTGCGCTGTATGGATCTTCTTTTTGAACGTGCGAAAGGAGCGCTTACCTTTTCTTAGGCCTGCCCCATTTAATAAGAAGCTGTGTATGTGGGGGAAAAGGTGCCGTAAGTTTGAGTTACACCTGTTCTCCTACAAATGACGAATCAGTGGAGGTGTAAATTATAAAGCCAATATTAAAGCCAACAATAGGGATGTCCTTGAGGTCATCCAAAGTCTTAATTCTAATGATAGCCGAAAGATCATTCATATAAGCAGTAATCCAGCAAGTAAGCGTGAGCTTGAGGGAGACCCTGATTGTAGCCCATAAAATACAGAGGCTTTCTAAAGGAAAGGTTCTTTTTTTTTTTTTTTTGGACCGCTGTGGGCTGAGAGCTTTGTATCAATAGCTCTGCTATAACTAAGTTCTTTACAGCAAACTTGAGGATAGACCTATGGCTGGCATAAGACTCGGATCCTTTTAATAAAAGGGAAGTCATGCCTCCCAAGAAAGATAAAGAGAAAACTACTGCAGCAACTACTGATAAAACCATTGATAAAAATAAGAGCATCAGTATTTTTTGTTTACCTAGAAATCAGGAACGGACTATAACCAACAAAATGTCCCAGGGTGAAAGAAGGGTGTCTGCTCCTTTAATTCAAGATCCCTCCCAGATGGTCTCACAGCAAATACCACAGCAAACATTAAATGATGCTCTGAAAAACCTGTATCATAAATTAAAACATGATATGGAGGAGAATTCAAACCTATTGGGCTGTTTTGGGCTGTATACTTTTGTGTATTTATTTATATTTATACAGTGTTTTGAAACAGACAATATTGTAATATGGAAAACTTTAAATAAAATAAATATAAAAAAAATAAATTGTCAAAGATCTCAAATTAGCATTTGAATTCCTCACATAAGCTCAAATAGATATTACCAAATTTACATTTCAACTTAATCTGCTCAATGGGGAACCATTAGATAAAGCCATCTCCAAAGCAATGGAAGGAAAGAAAGCCCTTCTCCCACAAGACAGAAGAGTCAAACAGAATTCCAGTGCATGGGAAAGAGGAAACAGAGAACAAACTTAATTTCAAGATTCCAGACCTAATAAGTCAAGAAGGGAATACACCATAGAAACATAGAAACATTGAAACATAGAATGTGACGGCAGATAAGAACCATTTGGCCCATCTAGTCTGCCCAATTTTCTAAATACTTTCATTAGTCCCTGGCCTTATCTTATAGTTAGGATAGCCTTATGCATATCCCATTAATGCTTAAACTCCTTTACTGTGTTAACCTCTACCACTTCAGCTGGAAGGCTATTCCATGCATTCACTACCCTCTCAGTAAAGTAATACTTCCGGATATTATTTTTAAACCTTTGCCGCTCTAATTTAAGACTATGTCCTCTTATTGTGGTAGTTCTCCTTCTTTTAAATATAGTCTCCTCCTTTACTGTGTTGATTTCCTTTATGCATTTAAATGTTTCTGTCATATCCCCCATATTGTCTTTTCTCCAAGCTATACATATTAAGTTCCTTAAACCTTTTCTTGTAATTTTTATCCTGCTATCCATGAACCAGTTTAGTAGCCCTTCTCTGAACTCTCTCTAAAGTTTCAATATCCTTCTGGAGATACGGTCTCCAGTACTGCGTACAATGACATGAGCACTTCCCTCTTTCTACTGCTAATACCTCTCGCTATACAACCAAGCATTCTACTAGTATTTCCTGCTGCTCTATTACATTGTCTGCCTACCTTTAAGTCACCAGAAATAATCACCCCTAAAACCCTTTCCTCAGATGCTGAAGTTAGAACTCTATCAAATATTCTGTACTCTGCCCTTAGATTTTTATGTCCAAGATGCATTATATTGCACTTATCCATATTAATTGTCAGTTGCCACAACTCTGGCCATTTTTCTAGTTTACCTAAATCATTTGCCATTTGGCTTATCGCTCCAGGAACATCAACCCTGTTACATATCTTAGTAGCATCAGCAAAAAGACATAGCTTACCATCAAGACCTTCTGCAATATCAAGAGAATGGCTCTAAGCAGGGCCGGACTGGGAGAAAAATTCGTCCCGGGCATTTTTTTAACACAGCGGCCCACTAAGAAGGGGGCGGGGCAGAGGAGGTGTGTCTTGTCATCACCAATGATAAACACGCCTTCTCTCAAAGTGAGCATGTTGGTTCAATGCTCTTCCAGGGCAGACCATGCGCAGAGCTCTGCTGAAGAGCTCTAGCATGAGAAAAAAGCTCTGTATTTGTTCTGCACAGTGCAAGCAAATTTAATAACATGCTTGCACTGTGTTACCTTGCAACTTGTCTCTGGTGTCTCTATAAATGGATACCAGGAGACAAAAGGGCCAGGAAAGAATATTGTGCATGTGTTTGGAGCCTGCTTGTGGTATTGCGTGTGTGTAGAGTGAGCTGATTGTGGTGTGGTATTGTGTAATAAGGTTGGTTTTAGTCATGTTGTGTTTGTGGTGTAAAGTGGTGTAATGTGATGCATATGTGGCTATGGGCTGTAGAGAATGTGTGTATTGGGGATATAGCAAGTGTGTGCATACAGGCTATAGTGTGTGTGTGTGTGTATAGGTGATGTAGTGTGTGTTTAGGGGTGTAGTATGTGTTTGCTTACAAGGAATCTAGTGTGTGTGTATAGGGGATCCAGAGTATGTGTGTGTGTGTGTGTGTATATATATTTGGAAGTATTGTGTATGTGTGTGGTGCAGTGTGTTGGGGGGGTTCTGTGTGTATGTGAGGGTGCGGTGTATGTGTGTGTGAGGGTGCGGTGTATGTGTGTGTGAGGGGTGCGGTGTATGTGTGTGTGAGGGGTGCAGTGTGTGAGAGTGCAGTGTGTGTGATGGGTGTGAGAGTGTTGTGTGTGAGAGTGCTGTGTGAGAGAGTGCTCTGTGAGAGTGCTGTGTGTGTGCTGTGTGAGAGTGCTGTGTGTGATGGGTGTGAGAGTGCTGGGTGTGAGTGCTGTGTGTGATGGGTGAGGGCTGTGTGTGAGTGCTGTGTGTGATGGGTGTGAGAGTGCTGTGTGAGAGAGTGCTGTGTGTGATGGGTGTGAGAGTGCTGTGTGAGAGAGTGCTGTGTGTGATGGGTGTGAGAGTGCTGTGTGTGAGAGTGCTGTATGTGAGAGTGCTGTGTGTGATGGTGTGAGAGTGCTGTGTGTGAGAGTGCTGTGTGTGATGGGTGTGAGAGTGCTGTATAAATGTTTGAATGGATTGTGTGTGTGTTGGGGGGGGTAAATAAAAACAAAAAACAGGCATTATGTCCCCCCCTTATAACCTTTAGCCTGGGAGGGGGGGACCGGCACGCTGGCACCTGGAACTGGGAGGCGATGTTCACTGGTGGTCCTCGTGGGTGAGTGAACTCTAGCCTGTGGGGCTAGAGTTCACACTCATGAGTTCCGGTCGTTGCCATGGCAACTGCCGTATCTCACGAGAGGAACCCGGCGGAGCTTCAAGTTAGAGCTCCGCCGGGTCCTCCTCTCCTGGCGGCTGTCTCCCTCCCTCTCTCCCCGCCGGTGGCCGCATTTGTGCCGGTGATGGAGATCTTTGATCTCCCCACCGGCCCGTCGTGGCAAGCAGCGGGGCCGGCGCTAGAAGAGTGCCGGCCCTGCATAGACCGGCAGGGGAGATCCTGGGACCTCCCCTGCCAGCCTCGGCCCATGGCCACTGCGGCCCACTGGGTATTTGCCCGGTGTGCCCGATGGCCAGTCCGGGCCTGGCTCTAAGTACAGATCCCTGAGGTACTCCACTGGTAACAGGCCCATGCTTCGAATATACTCCATTGACTACAACCCTCTGTTGCCTGTCACTCAGCCACTGCCTTACCCATTCAACAATATTGGAATCCAAACTTAAAGATTACAGCTTCTATTTGCAAAAGTATCAAAAGCCTTACTGAATTCTAGGTAAGCAATATCTACTGCACCACAGAGGTTTCTTTAATTTTTTGCTTTTACTGACAAGCCTAAAGCAATTTTCTGTTGCCTTCAGCAGTGCAACTTTTAAATAATCCCATTTCTCTTGGACTCCATTTAAATGGCTCCAGTCTGATAATGACTCCTTTACACATACTCCCTTCTTGCCTTCCCTGTCTTTTCTCTATAAAAAGTACCCTGGTATTGCTATGTCCCAGTCATTTTCTCATTATACCATGTCTCAGTAACAGCAACTAAATCTACATTAGCAGTTGCCATTATTGCCACAAGTTCATGGATCTTATTCCCTAAACTGCGAGCATTTGTAGACATGACTCTAAGCTTATCATTTTTAAACACACTTGCTACAAGCACCTTGTGTCCTTGTTTTGGGGGGCACTTGGATTGATGGTTTATTACCCCTTTGCCCCCTCCTAGTTTAAATACATCCTAGCAAAACCTCTGAACTTCTCACTGAGAACATTTGTTCCCTTTTGAGAAAGATGCAAACCATCTTTTTTGTACAGTTTATTTACATTCCATACAGAGCTACCATGAGAAATAAAGCCAAATCCTTGCTCCCAACACCATTCACCAAGCCACAAATTAAAGTCCCTAATATGCATCTGCCTGTCGTTCTGAGTGTTATGCACAGGCAGAACTTCAGAGAATGACAGTGTGGAAGCAATCTGCCGTATATCATTGGCAAAAACACTAAAAACTTCCTTTAATTCTGAAACCTCATTGCAAGCCAAGTCATTTGTCCCTAGATGGACAAGTACATCCAATTCCCCTTCCTACTTTGCTGGCTTAACAATATTACAAATACGTCTAGCTCTGGGAAGGCATCTCACAAGACCACCATTGTCCATCTCCACACCTCTTGTGATAGAATCCTCCAACAACAACTGCTTTCTATTATCTCTAAGCCTTTCTCCACAACATCACTACACTTGGTGCCTGAGCCTGTCTCCATAACACCACTACACTTGGTGCCTGTCTCCACAACACCACTACCCTCAGTGCCTGAGCCTGTCTCCACAACACCACTACCCTCAGTACCTGAGCCTGTCTCCATAACACCATTGCACTCTGTGCAGAAAATGAATTATGTAGAGCAACAGACTGTAAAATATGTCTTTTATCCACAACTCTAAGTCTACCAGATCCCACAGTAATCCATCTGCCATTCCTAGTACGTCTCTGCGGCAGTGGCTTTGCAGCAGTTCCAACCTGAGATTGTTTACTAGATAATTTACAAATCTCAGACTTCAAAAATACAATCTTCTGCCATAATATAGAGAACTGTCTACAGATTAGACACCATCCAAATCTCCAAAAAGTGGAACGTGAAAAAAAATGTATAACAACTATAACACTGAACTAAGTCTGCCATTTTAGTGAGGTGAAAAATTTAAAGCAACCAAATCTTATTTTTTTGGTCCTCCTGAATACCTCAGATGACCTCCAGTTTATCTCCAGAATATCTCCAATCACACACTTAGAAGCAACACTTAGATATAGCAACCAAGCTATACCACCAGAACTTCCTATTGGAAAGAACAAAAGGACAAGCATCCAAGGGTGCAAGAGGTAAAGGAATAAGAAAATCCTACTGATAGGGGCAAGGTTCAGATAGACTAAGTCAGAGCCTGTCTTGGAGGATTAATTCAAATCTGGACCTTGCACATAAACCCAAAGGAAAGAAATACATTAAAAAAAATGGTACTTTCACAAATTCGTAAAAAACAAACAAACATCAGAAACATCATGGTCACATCTTCAATATCAAGATCAAAAAAAACTCCCATAAGAGGATTCTGCTACAGGATGTAATTTGTGCAGTTCTTTCCACAGAATAATTCCAAGGAATATACTCTCCAGTATTTATTGCCACAAAACCATTTGGAAAATGGATAATGATTTTGAATTTAAAAGATCTAAACACTCTTCTAAAGAAAAGAACATTCAAGATGGAAAGCCTCCAGTCCATTCTTCCTCAACTTCAGTCAAGGGAATGGCTCTTTTCAGTAGACTTTAAGGATGCTACTACAACATTCACATTGCAAGAAGTTCCTTTAATTTCTGGTCTTCAATCAACATTACCAATTCCAGGGGATACTTACCAGCCTCATAGATCATCTCAGAGACAAAGAGGTGAAAATATTTCACTACTTATCCTGATTGTCAGCAGTTGCCCTCTAGCAGCACAATGGGATTTGGTCATCCAGACTCTAGAGGAAATTGGATGTGTGGTGAATTTCAAAAAAGCCAGCTGGTACCATCCCAAGCTGTAGACTTCCTATGTGCCTGGATCAGCACAAGGGAAAATTGGGTATCCCTTACAGGAGACTGGATCACAAGACTTTGCAACAAAGTGATGGCTGCAATAGGTCTCAGGGTATTTTGTCCTCTACTATCGGTTTAGTAAGATCGGTCCAAGAAAACTTTTTAAATCAATGCATACAAAATGAACAATCGGGATCAAGTCATTGACAGAAGACGTAAGACTGACACTACAGTGGTAGATACAAGACTGCAGAGAGCCGAGAGAAGTGGTATTCATGTCTCATCAATAAATTTGAATATTTGGCCAGTTATTGCTGTTTGTTCTCTTTTATTTAACATCCGTTTAAACGTAAAAATCCAGTAGATGATTTTGACATGGATTAACCAGCATAACTAAAAATTTTGAAAAGTATTGAACAAATTTTCTGTTTTAATGCTCACATTCAGTTCTGTAGTCCAGTCAATGATGCCTTGCCTTTTCTTACAAAATCACCAGGGAAAGGATTGCATGTGGATGGAGCAGAGTTTGTGTTATCTCGAGATGCAGCTTCCCATTGGAACTGCACTAATTGCAATCTCATTATCTATGTGACTGACTAGCAGGCAACATAAGTAGAAAATTAAAATATCTGTTTTTTTCTATGGCCACATCACCTTTTAGGATGAACATATACTCACAAATTTCAATTTGATCTAGATGATCAATAGAGCAAATATATCAGATATATTATATATATCAACATATTATTTAAGTCCATCTTTTGTTTTGTGAGTTAAATCCATCCAAGTGAATCTTCTAAAGTAAATAAGGGAAATGCCCATATATGGACATATGATTGCTGACCATATTACAATTGAAATTTACCCTATATAAGATTATAACCACCAACAAATTCAGTCCAGACATGACGAAGTATGTGTCCAATTTGTGCCTTTATACATTAAGATCTAACTCAATTAGCTGATTTTAGTTTTACTTTAAGATTAAATGAAACGCTAGCCATATATTAAAGATATTTGGTCTGCAGTGCAATTTATCTTTATGTTTTTGCTGAGTGTGCTATTCCCACATATGATGTATTCAGTCTGGCATAGACTAGAGAAGCACAATTCATATAAAGTGTGCTGAGCTCAGTTGGAATGAAAGTAGCTTTTCTAAATAATTGGATGTTACCCAAAAGAACATCACAATAATGTTTATTCTTTAAAAAAATCGCTGCCAGGTACATTAAGCCCATTATTCTTGCACTGTATGACTCCTAATTAACATTAATATAGAATTTTTCAATCCTATATAAAATGTTGTTTCACACATACAGAGTGTTATCCTATAGCACATTCTAAACATAAAACCAATTTATATATAGAGTAACAGAAATTCTTCATTTTCTTTATTTTAAGTTTATAATTATTATTGCTATATCTGCATTAGATGATGTTTGACAGATATTTCTGAATAGTATCAGCAGTTAGTGGTTTTCTCTCTCTATGGGAATATAGTTTTACACTGCACTATCCACGTCCTGTTGTGCTTGCAGAAAATTGCCTTCCACTGTCTAGCTAACAGAATTTTAAATATCTTTATGTAACACTTGCTTAGCTTTTTGTTCTTTTGGTTGATGTCTTTTCACACATTGTTTGATGTGTCTTTTCCGCACCTAGCACTGCTGCTTTATGATATCTCAACATACACCTTGGCGCACCTGATACATGCATTGCTTTTTTCTTACTTATCTTTTCTACCTTTTCAGGGAACTAATCATAAAATATCTGCACTGTGGGTTTGTTTGCTGCTTCTATGTAGGCTTCTATGCTTGCTTATCCATGAATTTAATCGTTTTATGCTTACCAATATTGACTTGTAAGACAGTGTCTGAACTTGTAAAAACTGTCTTGAAAGTAATTTGTGAGTTTTGTTCTAGCCAATGCAAGTAAGTTTGGGCTATTTTCTTTCCATTTAACTTGTCTTATTCATTTACATCTGCTTAGTGATAGAGAACTGGGAAATGTCATATATGATCTGTACTTGGCATGAGGAACACCACACTCCTTAAAAAAATGTATCAATAATTTCTCCTATTGTGCATTTTGGGTCCCTGAGGTGGACGTTTGAGAAAAGCAGTTTTGTCCAATGCTCCAAAACCACTACGAGAGTAACTGTGTGTAGGAAAATATCTAATCTAGGTTTTTCATTTAAAAGATCAAATAGAAATTACGGAACAAACACACCAGTGGGACACACCAGTAGTGTCCAAAGTCTTAACCCTATAAATGACAATATAAGAAAAAAAATGAGCAGGGACTCATACAGAATGGGAGAGTGCAGCTTGGAGATAGAGACAACCCTTAAATAGAAAAGTATTAGTAGTATTTATAATAATAGAAATGTTCTTAAATAGTTTGATCTTACCACAGAACTAACTAGTAACAAAATCATCAAACACTATAGCTCAATCTAACCTGGTTCTTATCCTGACAATGGTTCTTTAGTTACATAGTTACATAGGCTGAAAAGAGACTTGCGTCCATCAAGTTCAGCCTTCCTCACATTTGTTTTTTGCTGTTGATCCAAAAGAAGGCAAAAAAAAAAAAACAGTTTGGAGCACTTCCAATTTTGCAACAATCTAGGAAAAAAAATTACCTCTTCACCCCAAAATGGCAGTCAGATTAATCCTTGGATCAAGAAGCTATTCTTCCAGTCTAAACTCAGGACCTTGTGTCCTATGTAAAGTCCGGTTTGTGAATAGGTTTCCACACAATGGTTTGTATTTGCCTTGGATATATTTGTATAATGTTATCATATCCCCTCTCAGGCGACGTTTTTCTAAACAAAAGAGGTTTAAATTTGTTAACCTTTCTTCATAGCTAAAATGTTCCATTCCTTTTATTAATTTTGTAGCCCGCCTCTGCACTTTTTCTAGTGTCGTAATATCCTTCTTTAGAACAGGTTCCCAAAATTGCACAGCATATTCAATATGTGGTCTTACCAGTGATTTTTAAAGAGGCAAAATTATATTCTCACCCTGAGAATTAATGCACTTTAATGCATGACAATACCTTACTGCCTTAGCCACTGCTGATTGACATTGCACATTGTTGCATTGTTTAATTTAATAACCTAGGCAATAAGTAGGTAATAAAAAACAAACAAGCAAAAAAGGCGCTAAAAGTGCTTAATATTGAATGAATATAAAGATAATAAAGGTGAAGCAGCACCTAAAAGTGTACAAGCTCATAAAACACCATACATAAAATCCAAATAAAATAGGTGCACTGTACCTTTAAATATAAAAAATGCAAATAGTGCATAAAGTTGTACAAGAACAAAGAGTGTGTACACAGTATAATCACACTCAGTGTAACATAAGTGCAAAATTGCAAGTGAAATAGTGGAAAAAATTCAATATCTGAATAATAACTTACAGAGAAAATGGATATCTCATTTGATGCTCCAAATCAAATGAGAACAAATGTAAAGAGAGATATAAAATGGAGAAACATAGTATAATATTGTTTATAAATAAGTATAAGAACCAACAATATTAAAATAGGAATATCACTCACAAAGAGAGGGCAGTAAAAGCCTGCTTTAACTGATCCAGCTTATAGTCCACAGACCAGGACTTCAATGGTGGTTCAAGTAGGCAGGACACCAGCTCTCAAAGTAAACAGCCTTTATTAAAAATAAAATCCACAATCCCCATTTCCATATAGAAGTCTGGTAACCTTTTATCAGTGCTATATTGCAAATATCTACCAGTCCTTGGTGATTTTTGGCACTGCAGGTTTCACTTCCTGGAACTCGGAGTTCCGTCCGGTCACGTGTTGGCTCTTATACTTATTTATAAACAATATTATACTATGTTTCTCCATTTTATATCTCTCTCTACATATGTTCTCATTTGATTTGGAGCATCAAAGGAGATATACATTTTCTCTGTAAGTTATTTTTTGGATATTGAATTTTTTCCACTATTTCACTTGCAATGTTGCACTTATGTTACACTGAGTGTGATTATACTGTGTACACACTCTTTGTTCTTGCACAAATTTATGCACTATTTGCACTTTTAATATTTAAAGGTACAGCGCACCTATTTTATTTGGATAATAAGTAGGTAATACTTTAAGATTACTTACAGCTTTATTAGCTCAGGTCAGTTTACCCTACATATTTTCTCAATATGGCATAGAGAAAATAATCAAGGGAAGCTCACCCAGCTCTCCCAGATATGTAAAGTCTCTAAATAGCACTTCAAAGTCCCAGATATAAAGATACAATGTAGCTTCTCTCATATAATTGGTAACAGTGTCCAGTGTAACAGTGTAACAGTGTCCAGCACTAGGTGCCTTAGACGTATGGAGCCAGGGTCTCTGGTAATATCCTCCTTCTCATGAGAAAGGAGTAGAGAAATACACAAATGGGCTGTAAAAGGATGTATATGTCTCTTCTTTATCATAATGAGAGGAGTGATTCAATAAAACCTTATTATTACAGTGTTACCAGTGATCATTGGCTAGTGCAACCCAAGCAGTAATTGCAGGTGGTGAAGGACAATCCTCAGTTTACACATTGCAGCACTTGATAACTGTAATCTGCACTACAATAGAGCAGCCCTTGACCTGTTCCTGGCACCCCAGTCCCCACTGGACCCCATGGAAGCCACCCAAACTGCTAGATAAATACAGAGCTGCAGAATAAGCCTTCATTTCATAGCAAGAATATAAACAGCCCATACGCTCCTGCGTGGCAGCGCTAAGTACGCGCCGTGCGTTCTGCCGACTTCCGGGCTGCCATGACCATCCTGGACTGCCTCTGCTTCCTGGTCACTGACCTCTGTGCCGCTTGCAGCCCGGCGCGATTTCTGACTGCTGTCTACTCTGTCAGCAAACAGGACTTGGGGACAGATGCGACGGAGGTAGGGATCGCCTGGTCCTCCACCCGCTCACTGCAGCTCCAACGTTCTCCTGGCGTCCTCGAGCATCCCAACCACCTGCTTCACCCCAGAAATGATTAGCTCCAGTGACCCCTGTCCATGAACATCCTGGTAAGCCCGCAGCAGGGTAACAATAGTATCCATGGATGGGATCACCATAAACCTAGTGGCAGCTTGTGCAGCCTGGTATAAGCTCAGCTGTGTCACTATCCCTTTATTTTTTCAGGCCCAAAAGACAGAATGGCAAACTACAGTCAGAGGAGAAGATTTCAGTCAGGGTCCCTTTAACTGCTGACTGGTAAGTCCCCTCCCCTCTGCTTCATATACAACTCCTCCATTTTCTGCAACATTGTTGCAACTTAATACCAGCCCACAATCCATGGGCAGCAGCCATGCTCCCCCTTCCCTATTTGTCCAGGGGCAAGCTTTCTAAAGAGCATACAACCCTCTCACCCATCATATACTACTCTATATGATATAATGATGTAGCGACTCTATAAAGTGAAAAAACCGAACCTCAGCCATCATATCCCTTTAGCAAAAGTGGTATAGATAGTCCATTTTAATAGGAATGTAGTACTATTTTGTATAAAGAGTGTCATGTAGCAACAATTATACACATTTAGCATTTTAGTTTCAGGAAAATAAACGCATCAAGAAAATTCCATCCATACAAGCACTCATTGACATACACACACAGTCACAAGTACTCACTGACTTACACACATGCTCTCATGTAAATGAGCTAGCCCTGCAGTTGTGTAGACTGAACAAATTGAACTAGGCTGTTTAAAGTAGAGGAGTTTAAAGCTTCTCCTCAGCAATGTGTCAGTCATGTATTTGTGAAATGATGTAAGAGGGCCAGAAGTAGATGAACATGGTCACTGAGTGTAGGGGTAGGGGTAGGGAGGACTAACCAATCACTCCCTCAAAACATACCATACTCAAGGTTGCCAGAGTACTTGGCAGTATCCTCTGATCACAAAAAAAGGCAAGCTATGCCTGTGTTTCTGTAACCCACAATGCAACACTTACCGGGTGAGCACTACACAAGCATTGCAGGCAAGAAGCGGTCAACTATGGCCTGCGTAGTAAGTATGGGAAATGAGGGAAGTCACAATAGCCTGATCTTATGAATTTTTAAATCCCAATTTAAACTTAAATGTGGATTCTTTCAGGCTCTTAGTGCTGCAGTTAGTGCTACCCCTGTCCCAACAGCCACTACAAGGCCATGGCCTCGGTGGCCTTATGACAAAGCCAGGCCTGAGCTCAGGAGTGCTTACAGAAGCTCCTATGCTGGAGCTTCCAGTTCCCCTGGTAGCTGAGAGGAGATTGGAAGCAGTGCCCAGCTGACTCTACGTGAACAATCAAACAGTTCAAAAATAGTATGACCACTTATAATGGAGGGGCAGGACAGTCATGACACCATAACCACTACAAAGCACTGTATTTGCTTGCTGTTTGGAGTGTTACTTTAAGGTTTTAGGCTCTCCTTTCTAGATACTGCCAAATTCTATGTATATTTCACCTCATGCTGCTTTTCATCATAATGTGGACACATGTCAATATGTATTGCCAGGTCAAGAATGGCCATCAGGAAAACCAGGCAAATGCTGGTGGCCCACGATGGTCAAGGCCAAGGCTGACCAGGAAGATCAGAGGATTGCCTTAATGGCCATCATTTTACTTTATTAGAGCAAGGGGAGAGGGGAAGCCAGGAT
>OW240918.1:66186434-66231465 GCA_933207985.1 Pelobates cultripes | reverse complement strand
GATCTATTGCGAGCTGAGCAGTTTGGAGTATTGCAGCGGTTACCATGGCAATGCTCCGAGGAGCTTGCAAGAAGAGTGAGCAGCTGCATGCTAGAGCTACTCACCACACCTGACCAACAGGACTTGCAATATCCCCCTGACTGAGAAAAAATGTAAGAAGAAAGAAGTGGGGATGTAAAGTTGTTTGATTTTTTTGTTTTTGCTTTTAATTAAAAAAAGTATTTGTTTTGCTTCCAGCCCCATCTCAATTGCACACACAGTATATAAGCCTTATACAACCCAATACAATAACACATTTCACCCCCACACACACTGCACCTCTTTTTCATACACTGTACCTTTTTCTCACACACTTTACCACAACACACAAACACTAGATGCCCTATACAGGTGAAGGGAAAAGGTGAAGGGATACCCCATCACCGTTCGACTAATCACACTCCCTGCTAATAGCTTTCCCCAGTCATTCATTCTTTTTGTGGTTCCATTCGTTTATTTGTTCGTTTCCCAAACCATGACCACCCCTGAGACTAATTAGAATGTGGAACACCATGTATCAATATGAAAACTGCAGACTAATTGAATGCTCCTAGGTGGCCACCATTTCGTGCATACGAATACACGTAGTGAGAACAATGAGAGGCGGCTATCTTGTCTCCCGAACGCGGCCAGCAAGACTTGGTCGTCGAGTGCCTGGAACTGTTTTCGCATGAATACCGGTCTCTATGGAACTCTGCTACGTTCTATTTACCAGCACTTTATACAAACGGCGTTCGGGAGTTTCAAACTACCGAACACAAGGCGCATTCTTCACGAACCAGCATTATTTTACCTATTGCGGTTTTCGTATAAAAACTCACGAATGGAGACATCTCTTACTACATTTCCTCTGGAACTGCTTCTCGGCTACAACCTCGTGGCAGACCGGTCAACTGTCTCGGCAGTGCCGTTCGGTAACTACCTAACAGATTTTGCAGAATTTTTGATATGTTGCTCCCACAGAGACAAGATATCCAGGGATGTGACTTTTGTGGGGGTTTTATGTGCTTTTGGGGTGTTTCTAAAAATTGTGGAAAATTTCACTTTTTCTGACCAGAAGATAATTGAGCTTAGTATGTTGTCAAAACTCAATTATCTCGCTGGCTCAGAGGAGGAGTTATGCACTGTATAAATTGAATGCCTGTGTTCTCATTAAACCAGTCTTGTCCCAGCATTAAACTTTGGTTCATGTGTGGGTTATTATGCGACACCAGTGATATTGGCATTATTATTTTATGGGAAAAGGGAATGCAAGACGGTGATACCTATCCATACCGTCACAACACCTATACACACATACACTACAACCCAATGCACATATTTGCTGCATTCCCTTTACACACACTATGCCCCCTATACACACACTACTTGCAGCATCTAGCCACACATATTAAACCACAAACACAACACAACTAAAACAAACCTACTGACACAAAACACCAGACCAGAATAAGTTCACTCTACACACACGCAATCCTACATGCAGCTTATAGAGACACCAGAGACAAATCACAAGCAGACACAGTTCAAGCACTTAATAAAATATGTGTGTGTGTGCAGAACAACGTGCTATTGGCTGCCTGAGAGAGCATTAAACCAAAATGCTCACTTTGAGGGGGGACGTGCTTGTGACTGGTGATAACACAACCCCCTTCTGGCCCTGTCCTCTGGTCAACTTCATGGGTCAAATTTTTTTCCTCAGCCCGGAACTGTGCAATGCCCTAGATCTGGAAATGAAGAACAGGTGCTCATATTCTTCTATATAAATTTTTACTTATGTGGGCGCCCTGTTGTGGTCCTCTGATCTGATTTGATTGCTCTAATGCTTATTTGTCTAAGCCCAAGTGTATTAATTACATTTCTTGTACTGTGGTATCCATGAATCATGCTTGATTTCTCATTTAATTCTTCCTTGACATCCCTTGACCATGGGAATACCTTCTGACTATGCTCTGATTTGCTTACCTCTCTGGAGTTTCTAGTGTTAAAACTAACCAGGAAAAGGTAATATGCCCGGAAGGAAGAAAATCTTCAGCATTATAATCAATAGTCTGCAATAGTCTGATACCACAGTTCTTTTTATAATAAAGTATGCTTATTTAAAAAAATTACAATTTAACGCCGAAGAAGAATTGTCAGCCAGTTACACGTTCATTGATTCCAGCAGATTTTTTGTTTACTTATTCATTAACGCATTTCATTTATTTTTATTATTACAGCAAATTATTAGGTTAGGCACAGACCCAAGTGCCCTAATGGATGAGTCAAAACTTGACTGTACACTTTAAACATGCACTTTATTTTGTGCAATCCCCAAATCCTTTTTGCAAAGCACTAGATTGTAAAGTGCTGAATATATTATACGTTTTAATGGTATTACTGGAAAGAAATATGAAATATTGGTTGAATGTGACACTTTTATTGAAAAGAACATCCAGCATCTGCTATTTCAAGAAAGTGGAGCATTTAGTGAGATCCACGGCACCCCTTTGCAAAATATTACAGTACATGTGTTGCATACTAATGCACTTCAAATGAAAGCAATGGATAGGAGGCAGGCCAAAATCAAACCGAGGGGATTAAATAAACCTTTAGCTGACCCAACTCTCGAGAACATGCAATTACACCAGCCAAAAGGGAATCAATTTAAAGCCACCATTAATTCTAAAGGAAGAATTAAACCACATATGTTGAGTTTTTACTTTTTTTTTTTTTTATCAGGAGTTTGTAAGTGCAATGCATTTATAAATATACATGTTGGTTGTAAAATTAGGATATGGTTTTAGACTTGTATGAGGCAAACGTTACCCATTAATCTGAATGTCAACGTTATACAGAATAAACTGTAGTAATTAGTGATGCACTTTCTGTTGAACTGGGAGCCTATTCATTAAATGTTCTTAATGATCTGACCACAAATTACATATCCCTGTGTTGTTCAAAGAAATGTGTCAATCAACAGATAATAGACAGAGCAACAGGTTCACTGAACAGTTTTTTTTGATCGTGCGAAGAAACTGTGATCACAATGAGACCTTAGCAAGCAAGCAAAGTCTGCCTGGGTAATAAAACAAGGGGTTTTATACGTTAAAATGAGGAACAATGATCTATTTAAATACCTCCTAAAATGGTCATTGTTCTTACAATTCAAGTTTAATTTTAAGCTATCGTAAAAGTTAGGAAATCTCTCCTGGAAATGTGCCTTTGCACAGGAACCTAAAACTGAACAAGTAAGTCTAGAGATTTAACCCATTCCATTAACCCCTTAAGGACCAAACTTCTGGAATAAAAGGGAATCATGACATGTCACACATGTCATGTGTCCTTAAGGGGTTAAAGTCTATTCTGGCCTTTTTAACTAAGCAATGCCCAAGTTAACATGATCGGCTAATGCTCCAGTATCTCCTACTCTCAGCTTACTTCAAAACCACACATCCTTTACTCCAGAGGAAAGTGGTGATGAGCAGCTCCCAAGGATAAGCAACACAAGCACTTCAGGATTATCACTACAATATACACAAATATAAGCATGAGTACCATAAAGTCAATTCCCAAGATGATCAGTTTACCAGAAAACCCAAGAATATAACTGAAGTTGAGGCTGTTGCTCATAAGACATGGGTAAGATTCCTCAGGAATGCTGCCAGAAGCTGATGTTTGGCTATACATCTTGTTTGCAGCAGGTCATAACAACAAAAGTGTGCTCTACTAAGTACTAAAGATGCTTGCCATGGAGGGGTTGAATATTTTTGAGTATGGAGAATTCATTATAAGTTGCATTTTCTGTTGAATTTGGGGAAACCACTTGAAGCATTCGTTGTGTGGAGCTATTCCAATTGCTTTGGTTTGATTTATTCATTGCAAACAGCTGAAAGTCTGTAAAATTTGACAATAAACCTGATTTTCAATGGGGAGAGGGAAAGAGGGGGAGAGGGAGAGAGAGAAAAAACTTTAAGTAGTCCCACTTTACGCGTTTCGCTTCTCCAAGGCTTCTTCAGACCATGTAAAGTTCTGTTTATATAGGGCAGGGGTAGGCAATCTTCGGCACTCCAGATGTTGTGGACTACGTCTCCCATAATGCTATTACACCCATAATGCTGGCAATACATCATGGAAGGTGTAGTCTAAAACATCTAGAGTGCCAAAGGTTGCCTTTGCCTGATATAGGGTATCTATGATTGAAGATTGCTTCCTCGTGATGATAATTGCTGGTTTCCTGTACCCATTCTGGAATGCATGCATCATATTGGAAGTGATGCAGTGATTCACAGACATGGTAGCCTCCATTGAATTAGTGCGTGTCAGGCTGGAACGCATACGTAACCAAAATGGCACCGTTGCGGTCCATTCTGTAGAAAGAGCCTGAAGAGGCAAAATGCGTAAAGTGGGACTCCTTCAAGTATTTTATTACTGTTTATATTGTTTTTTTGTTTGGCAAATAAATAGAATAGTAAATAGTTACCTTTTATTTATCCATCAATTCCTTCCTGGCACCATCACATCCTTTAGGTGGAGTTTATACCACCAATGCTGTTTATACTAGAGCAGGTTCTGCTCTAGAAAATTTGAGTACAATATTTTACCTATTTATCTGACCTTCAATTTGTATTTACTTCACCATTAGAGTTTCCTCTTCTTACTTCGATATATGTCCTGCATACTGCACCTTATTTGAAGTACCTGGGGTAACTACATCAACATATATCCTTAGACAGGCATTGTTCCATCCATGCGCAACACAGCAGAGCTCTAAGTTAGCTCTAAAAAATGGAGTGGAAGTGACACAAGATTATCTATCACTTACATGTTCAATTATACTGTATTGCACTATTATTTTGTCTCTGTTGCTTTGTTTTTGAGGTCCATTTGAAGACTTATGTACGTATAATTTTCTGTACATACACTTTGGGTGTTTACTCTGTTTTCTCTTGTATTTCATTCACTTTTAAGGTCTGGGAATCCTTGTATTGTTTACTGCTTCCTGCTTTATAAATTTTGTATAATACTATAGCGAGCGCCTATTACCTCTTTGTACTATCCTGATTTCCTGATATCTATCTCTCTATTGATGCTGACAAGCACTGGGCAAGTACTTCTTTTAGTTGGAGTGCAAGACTATTTTTGTTTTTGTTATATGTATATATAAGTGGATTAAT
Organism: Pelobates cultripes; assembly: GCA_933207985.1. Lineage (NCBI taxonomy): Eukaryota > Metazoa > Chordata > Amphibia > Anura > Pelobatidae > Pelobates > Pelobates cultripes. Next base: position 66,226,270 of record OW240918.1, on the reverse strand, counting down.
CTCATAAGAGCAGGCATTAGGCTGCTATAGTAGGACCAATAATGGGGTACATTGACGTTGTGGGAGACTTATGCAATATATGATCATATAATGTAACTAAACCCCCATTATTTTTTGCCAAGGTGAGGTGTTTTTAAATAAAACTATTACAATCTGTAAGATTTGAAATCATTGTTTAGTGAATAAGCTGAATAAGCTGAATAAGCGAGTGCGCTGGATTGTGTATTTTGTATGTTGTGTATATATAAATATATATATATATATATATATATATATATATATATATATATAAAACAAAATAACCCCCTGCACTCACGCTTAGACTTTCATCAATTGCCGGGTGCCAAAGCCAGGACTCCAAAGATAGAAATGCCAAAAATGTAGCTGCTCACCGGTCTTTAAAAAGTAAATTCTTTATTAAGTCAGGATAAAAACATTGACCAACGTTTCAGTCCCCGCTCAGGACTTTCCTCAGGGTCAGATAACAGGACAACAAATAAAACATGCATATACTGACAATATATAGCCATAGTAATAATCAAATAAGCTCATACAGGTGTAGTGCATCAATCGTAATCTCCGCCATGGGCGCTTCCGAGTATGCGGGCGCACGCACGCAACCCTAAGCTACGTGTACGTGATCTGTGCTGTAATGATAGCTGGCTGGGTGTCCCTGGTCGCTAAGCAACCACCAACGCCTAAAGTCAGCATCTATAAGAAACACTAGCGTGTGAAAGGGTGGTGCATTAAATATACATATTAAGGTTCTGATGAACAATAAGGAAAGTGCTATAAATGAGCAAATGGATGTAAATATTAGGGCTAGATGGCCTTAAAGAATGCTTGATAAAAGAAAAAAAATGATATGTAAGGGCTGTGAAATTAAAGTGATAGAATACTAGCAACACAATATTGCTATGTAAGTGTTATCTTAAAGTGGTACAGTGCAATATAGTAAAGTGCAGTGCCATGCAACCTTGATAACCCACATATACATATTTACATAAACATTGAAAGATTTAAGACATAGGGACATATATATCGCTATAAAATACATCTATGTCATTACTTTGCTGCAGAGGGATTTAGACTGGGGGACTGGGCACTCAAATGGCAGATGAAATTTAATGTTGAAAAATGCAAAGTTATGCACTTCGGCGTAAAGAATACACAAGCAACCTATACCCTTAATGGAAGCAAATTAGGGATAACAACACACGAAAAGGACTTTGGAATTGTTATAGACAACAAACTATGCAACAATGTGCAATGTCAATCAGCAGTGTCCAAGGTCAGTAAGGTATTGTCATGCATGAAAAAGGGCATTCATTCTCGGGACGAGAATATCATTTTGCCTCTTTATAAATCACTGGAAAGACCCCATATTGAATATGCTGTCCAATTTTGGGCACCTGTTCTAAAGAAGGATATTATGGCACTAGAAAAAGTGCACAGGCAGGCTACAAAATTAATAAAAGGAATGGAACATATCGGCTATGAAGAAAGGTTAACAAATTTAAACCTATTTAGTTTAGAAAAACGGCGCCTGAGAGGGGATATGATAACATTATACAAATCTATTCGGGGCCAATACAAACCATTGTGTGGAAATCTATTCACAAACCGGACTTTACATAGGACACGAGGCCATGCGTTTAGACTGGAAGAAAAGAAAGAAGATTTTGTCTAAGGCAACTGTAAGAACAATCAGGATGTGGAATTTTCTGCCTTAAGAAGTGGTTTTATCAGAGTCCATACAGATGTTCAAACGGCTAGTAGATGCATACTTGCAAAAACAGAATATTCAAGGATATAATCTTTCAATGTAGGCTAATAACTGCTTGATCTAAGGATAAATGTGACTGCCATTCTGGGGTCAAGAAGGAATTTTTTTTTCCTAGCTTGTTGCAAAATTGTGCTTCAAACTGGTTTTTTTTGCCTTCTTTTGGATCAACAGCAAAAAACTAAATGTGAGGTAGGCTGAACTTGTTGGACGCAAGTCTCTTTTCCGCTATGTAACTATGTAACAAGGTATTAACACATATTGTATAAGATAAAACAAAAAGGTACAAGCTATCTGGGTTAGATAAATGAATAATATGGGATGGTCTCATTGAGCCCTTTAGGAGCAACTGTGTCTAAGTGGTATATCCAAAATGATTCTCTCTGAAGCAACATTTTACCTCTGTTACCAACCCTCTTGGGAAGAGGAGTGTGGTCTTTGCCCACAAACTTAAGGGAGGATAGAGGATGACCCCTTTCCAAAAAATGTTTGGCCACGGGCTTGTCAGATTGCTCATATGTATAGGCTAACCTAATGCTAGAGCGATGGCCCCTGATTCACTCGCATAGGGGTGTCTCCGCTGTCCCCACATAATAAAGGCCGCAGGGGCACATAAACTTGTATACCACAAACTGGGTAATGCAAGTGATGGTGTGCCTGATGTCATTTACTTTATTAGTATGTGGGTGATTGAATTTTTTAGATGGAATCATATGCCCACAAGTCACACATCCTAGGCAACGGATGCACCCTCGTGCATTGCTCTTGGTTGTCTTGGAATAACTGTTGACCGGATTCATGTGTACTAACATATTACGGAGGTTTCGGTTCCTCCTGTAGCAGATCATGGGAACTTCCTTGAAAATCTTGGGAAGTGTATTGTCCGTGGCGACCATCTTCCAATTTTCTTTAATCACAACCGACACTTTGTTTGAAGAGTTGTGGAACGTCATCAGAAACACCATTCTTTGCGTAGGTTCAGCTTTACCCTGGGTAGGGGCTGATTTATCCTGCTTGAGTGCTTCTTCTAACACCTGGCTTTCATAACCTCTATTTACAAATTTTTGGGTCATAGTTTCCAACTGTAGTTCAGCCCTGGATAGATTAGAGTTATTCCGGATCACCCTTTGATATTGTGCCTTAGGTATAGACTTCTTTAGTGCAAAGGGGTGGGCACTATGCGCATGCAGTAGGGTATTGCGGTCAGTGGGCTTAGAAAACAAGGTGTATTCAATTCCATTGGGCCCATGTGACAATTCTAGATCAAGGTATTGGACTTTGTCCATACTGATATTTGCCGTGAACTTAATAGGCGTGGGGAGAATGTTCAAAGTCTCCACCATTTGTTGTGCCTACATCTGTGAACCCTTCCAGATGATTAGGAGGTTGTCGATGTAGCGGTAATACCCTAGGATCTGATCTTCATATGGGGACAATATGTGTTCAATTTGATAAACATACATGTATGCGTTGGCATACATAGGGGCTACCGCAGACCCCATAGATGTCCCCGCCACCTGGAGATACCATTGTTCCTCAAATCTGAAATAATTAATATGGAGGATCAAAGACAAAAGTTCTAATTCAAATTCTATTGGTGGACCATTATATGTTGAAGAGTTACATTGGACATGGCGCATGGCCTCAATGCCTTCAATGTGGGGAATAACCATATACAGGCTACAGACTTCCATGGTGATAAACACCGGTTTAATGTCGTGGAGTTCCAGTGCCTTGAACCAGGTCAACAGAGTCTGTGTGTCCTTAACACGTGTGTATAATGCCTCTACTGGTTCCTTAAAAATGTAATCAAGCCATTGTGCAATAGGTTCTAATATGCCTTCAATGGCTGACACTATGGGACGTCCAGGAGTTTTTTTGGCATTTTTATGTATCTTTGGAATACTATAGATTATCAGAGTTCAGGGATGTTGTTTGTTCAAAAATTGATAACGATCCAATTCAATATAGCCTGCTCTTAAGGCCGTGTACAATACATCTGTAATATTTTTTCTTAATTCCAAGGGTGGGATCACCTTGTAACGGGCAATAGGTGTTTATGTCCCGAAGTTGCTGTTTGAGATCTTCCGAATAGTCAATATAGCCCATGAGAACTATGCCCTCTCCCTTATCGGCCGGGCGGATCACTATAGTATGGTCTTTTGCCAAGTCAGTCAGAAGACATTGTTCATGTTTAGTGATGTTTTGATGTTGGTTGGAATATTGAGCAAAAATATCCTGAATCATCTTAGCTGTGGTAGTAAGGAACGTTTTGATCGAATGCTTGTTCATCTGGGGGTCAAATGTGGATTTAACTCTAAATTTATCCATTCTTGTGTCAACCGGTAGTGACCTATCTTTGGTAGTATTGTGAAAAAATTATTTTAATCTCATATGTCTTCCAAATTGGAACAATTCAGTACTCCACTTAAAAGGATTTGGACCACACGTAGGAATATATGAAAGTCCTTTACTTAAAGTGGCCATCTCTGTGGTACTGAGCTGTCTGTGAGAGAGATTAAAGATAGGTGTTATCTCTTGAAGGGTGGTTTGCCCATGGTACGGTTTTTGTCCTTGCGTCCTCTCCTGTTTCTATGCCGTCTTTGCCTCGTAGTTTGCTCCTGGTGTTGGTGCCTGATTCCACAGAGCCTAAAAAAGGAGATCCATTTGCTGGAGTGTCATTCTCTGACGCCAACTCACCAGACGTGACATCTATTGTTGGAATATTAGGGCGGACTACTCTTTTGCGGAAACGTCTGGGCCTGGGTGGTCGATCACCTGTCAACCATCTATATACATGGTGGTCGAGTAAGTCCTGTTGTACCCTCTCATATTTCTGTTTCTTGAACTTCACCAGCTCATTCTTGTATTTCAGAAGTTCAATTTTAAGTTGTTGTATCTTTAATCCATCTTTGGAAGATAATAAAACCGACTGTTCCGTTTCAACACCCAGATAGCTTGTACCTTTTTGTTTTATCTAATACAATATGTGTTAATACCTTGTAATGACACAAATGTATTTTACAGCGACATATATGTCCCTAGGTCTAGGCAGGACCAGATTAAGAGCCCAGTGGGCCTGGAGCTGACAATTATGATGGGCCTAATTACAGAATCTTATCGACCAAAAACACTGAAACAACCATACCTCCCAAGCGTCATGTATCTGATGGAGATGGTGTTGGAGGGAAAGGATGCAGCTATACGAAAACACATACTCTATGCTAATCTCTTTCTAATTTATGCTTTCATCTTTCAAGTAAATCCATACCTCCTAACAGCAGTGTCCAGTGAAGCAGGAAGTCAATGGGCAGGGTAAAAGGGTGTGCCACTGATGCGAATCACGTGACCAGACCTGCCAAAAGGGGTGAACATGCCCAAAAAGGGGGCATGTTTGTTCAAAGAATTGGAAGGCCAGCCTGGCATGAATGCATGTCAGGCTGCCTGTCAATCATGCAGGCTGACCAACTAAGGGCAGCACCCTGAACTTGACATAAATGCATCAAATTATGCTCCTACTCCACGCTTTCTAAGGACTCTCCCCTAGCACTCACATGTCCACTTGTCTCCTTATCATCTTACTAGTAGGCAGAAGTTCCTGGTATATAGTCTGGGATAGAGTAAAGGTGTGTGTAGTGAATGTAGTGAGTATAGAAGAAAGGGGACATGCCACAGTGTTAGATAAACCAAAGTCTGCATTACCTAAACTAATTCTATTGTCAGCCAGTCCACACAAGTTTTGTTGCCATACATCCCTCTTAAGCTTCCAAACTTAAAGGAACACTATAGTCCCCAGAACAACTACAGCTTATTGTAGTTGTTCTGGTAAGTACAATCATTCCCTTCAGGCTTTTTGCAGTAAACACTGTCTTTTCAGAGAAAATAACTCAACTGGCCACTCCTTAGATGGCTGCTAGAGGTGCTTTCTGGGGCAGTACTGCCTAGTGTGCAGCACTGCCATTCAGTGTCTCCACCCTCTGCATGCAGACACTGAACTTTCCTCATAGAGATTCATTGATTCAATTTATCTTTATGAGGAGCTGCTGATTGGCCAGGGCTATGTTTGACTTGTGCTGGCTCTGCCCCTGATCTTCCTAGTTTACAGTCTCAGCCAATCCTATGGGGAAGCATTGTAATTTGCTCAGACCACCACTTTTGATTATGTCAGTTCAGAGGCAGATCCAGCAGCTGCAGACTTGAATACAAGTAAGATTTTACAATAATTAGGGAGGCAAGATAGGGCAAGGGGGGCTAGAAGGTGGTTTTTACATAATAGGGTCAGAAATACATGATTATATTACTCACCGTATAGTGTTCCTTTAACCCCTTAAGGACCAAACTTCTGGAATAAAAGGGAATCATGACATGTCACACATGTCATGTGTCCTTAAGGGGTTAAACAAGCGTATGTGAAGAGTAGTTAGTGTTGCCAACTTTCTTGGAAAAAAAATACCAGCCTTTGTATAATTAGTTATGAGTAACATCACATGATGTAAATCACAAGGAGTGACATAAGAGAAAATTCTGTAAAATCACCAACAAACTACTCACAGTTTGAGTCTGCTGTATAGATGAATTGCTCCCAGTGTCTCCCTGTCTCCCAGTGTCTCAGTCTCGCAAGTCTCCCCATTTCTCAGTGTGTCCCCATGTATCACAGTGTCAGTGTCCCCATGTCGCCCAGACCCTATTCTCCCAGTGTCCCCATTTCTCCCAGTGTCCCCATGTCTCAGTGTGTCCCCATGTCACTAGGATACTAGGGGACACAGTGAGACATGGGGAAACAGAGACCTGGGAACACTGGGAGACAGGGGGACACTGAGACACTTGGGGACACTGGGAGACATGGGGGCACTTGTGAATACAGACATGGGGACACTGGGAGACATGAGGACACTGGGAGAAATGGGGACACTGAGAAACTAGAGACATAGAGACATGGGGACACAGACACCTTGGAGACATGGGGACACTGAAACATTTGGAGACACTAATACACTAGGGACACTAAAAGACATGGGAACACAAACACTGGAAGACTAGGGGACACTGGGAGACTAGGGGACACTGGGAGACTAGGGGACACTTAGACACTAGGGACACTGGCTGGAAGACAGTCACATGGGGACACTGAGAAACTAGGGACACAGAGACATGGGGACACTGAAACATTTGGGGACACTAAGAAACTAGGGACACTAAAAGACATGGGAACACAAACACTGGAAGACTAGGGGACACTGGGAGACATGGGGACACTTAGACACTAGGGACACTGGCTGGAAGACAGTCACTTGGGGACACTGGGAGACATGGGGACACTTGTGGACATAGACATGGGGACACTGTGAGACATGGGCACTCTGAGTCACTAGGGACACAGACACTGGGAGACAAGGGGAAACTGGGAGCCGTGTGGACACTGAGCCACTAGGGACACTGGCTGGGGGACATGGGGACACTAGGAGACAGGTCCCCAGGTCTCTCAGTTTCCCCTAATGTCTGTGTCCCCTAGTGTCTCAGTGTCCCCATGTCTCCCTGCTGCCTTTCCCCCCCCCATCCCTCACTTACCTGAGATGTAAAGCTGCTGTCTGGACTCTCTGTGCTGTGTAGCTGCTCCCCCATGGATCAGTGAGTAGTAGAGAGAGGCAGGGATATGCTGTAACTTCCTAGCCCTGCCTCTCTCCACACACAATGACCCCTACTGGCCGGTGCTGGTATTGCAGAGTAATCTCTGTTTATACTGAGAAAAATACCTGCATTTGTATTGCCGGTATTATTGCGATACCGGCATGGCCAGGCAGCCTCAAATACCGGTTGTGCCAGTAAAATACCAGTCAGGTGGCAAACCTAAGAGTAGTGTGTTAAAAAAAAAGAAAAGAAAAAAGTTACAAAAATAATTTTTTTTTTAAGTTTTTTTTTTTTTTTTAATGGGCCTATTCCATGGGCCTGGGCCTGGAGCTGCAGCTCCATCAGCCCCTATGTTAATCCGGCCCTGGGTCTAGGGTATATATCTTGAATCTTTTAATGTTTATGTAAATATGTATATGTGGGTTATCAAGGTTGCATGGCACTGCACTTTACTATATTGCAATGTACCACTTTAAGATAACACTTACATAGCAATATTGTGTTGCTAGTATTCTATCACTTTAATTTCACAGCCCTTACATATCATTTTTTTTTCTTTTATCAAGCACTCTTTAAGGCTATCTAGCCCTAATATTTACATCCATTTGCTCATTTATAGCACTTTCTATTTTGTTAATCAGAACCTTAATATCTTTATTTAATGCATCACCCTTTCACACGCTAGTGTTATATATCTTTCTTATAGATGCTGACTTTAGGCATTGATGGTTGCTTAGCGACCAGGGACGCCCAGCCAGCTATCATTACAGCACAGATCACGTACACGCCGCGAGGCAGAGCTTAGGGTTGCGTGCATGCATACTCGGAAGAGCCCATGGCGGCGATTACGATTGATGCACTACACCTGGGTGAGCTTATTTGATTATTACTATGGCTATATATTGTCAGTAAATGCATGTTTTATTTGTTGTCCTGTTATCTGACCCTGAGGAAAGTCCCGAGCGGGGACTGAAACGTTGGTCGCTGTTTTTATCCTGACTTAATAAAGAATTGACTTTTTAAAGAGCAGTTACATTTTTGGCATTATATATATATATATATATATATATATATATATATGTGTATATATATATATATATATATATATATATATATATTTGTGTTCGGGGCTACGTGTGATAGGGAAAATTCGGTTGAGATGTGAAGAAACCGACATATTATGTAGGCCAGTAATTAAAAGTGGGCCGACACTAGAAGAGTATGTTGAATAAAGGGAGTGGAGTATGGGGCAGCAGATCGTCGGACCAATCACAGTAGGGTCCCTTTAAAAGGTCAATACGTCCCTCCCACAACTTCAGGCCAAACCTTCCAATTTGTGTACATTTATTGAAAAATAACATAATACAATGTAAGTACAATTAGGAAGACATTTTAACAAATGCCTTTCACATTTCCTGTACCGGTTGAGGTATGTATGTTGTATACGCTGATGACTTCCAGCAACCTAGCGATTAAATGATGTGGACTGGAATGTTCTGGCTCAATGCCGTAGAGGCGGCCCCCTATCCTAAATGAGTGCTAGGGTTCATGCCGAGCCTTTTTAACAATAAGCATACGTACAACATTATTTTTGAGGACAGTACCAGCTACTGTTCATGGCATAGTAGTATGTGGACAGGTAGACCCAGTTGGCTCGTTTTGGTCACGGGTAGAGTAAATATGTAGTGATCTAAAAGTTTAATTAGATAGTAGATCCAGAGGCAGATTTGTGCGTTATGTTGTCCACTGATGGTGAATTCCCGTGGCCTTAAGAACCAGGTACATGGCGGTTTTAATGACTGAGTTAGTAAGCGGTTTGAAAGTGGCTGAATCTATTATATCAGACAAATCATTGAACAACTGTTTGTTGACAGATAGCCTTAGTTGTGATTTGTCATGATCCTTATCATACCATATTTGGACTTGTGTTTTTGGGCCTGGCTGGGATTGAACTTGAGTCCTCTGCATCCCAGTCAGTGAACTTATCTTTAACGCAACACGTCTGTTTTTTTTTCCTCTTTGTGGAAACTCGCTGTTCGTCTGACTTCTGGTTTGCATTTCTGCCCGTCTTCCATTTCTGCCTGTTTACCGCCTGTCCTGACTCTTGATTACGACCACGACTACTCTTTTTCAATTATCCTTGCCTGTTCTACATTTCTGGAAAGCACTGTGTCTTTACAGCCCCAGTGCACTGTTTCACAACCTTTGAGATTTCTACCTTAAGTCTCCTTGGTTTGTTTTAAATTGCAAGGGGTGCTTTAATTCTGCATGTCTGACTCCTCATCAAGGCAAGACCCCTGACATGATGTAGGATCAGCTGCAGTGTTTAAAACTCCTGGGACATGGCAGCACACCAAGTAAAACTGATTGCAGGCTGCTAGCCACACCAGTTTCCTAATGAACCTCATAATCATCAATGAAGACATTATCATCTAGATAATGGATGACGGTATGGCACCGACACGTATTCAGGAGTAGCCAACACATGTCTCAGCGAAAGTATCAAAAATTCTAGGAATACTCTCTTACCCAAAGGTAAGCCTAGTGATAAAATATTACAGGCCTCTCCATTCAAGGCCGTGCAGGTGCCATAACGATGGGTGAATGGGCAATAACTTGAAGGCATTGACAATGTCGGTCTTGCTGAGCCAGGCCCTCATGCCTGCAGTCAAGATATCGTTTATGGCATTGTCAATTGTTGCGTACTGTAGAGAGAATTCTTCTGATGGGATCAGTGAGTTTAGACCTGGGACCCCTGAGGAGTGTGGTGCTGAGAGATATCTGATCAGTCTCTGCTTGCCAAAGTTTTTCCTGGAGACTAGGCCAAAAGCATTAGTTCTCCAGTTGGAAAAAGGAGGTTCCGTGAAAGGCCCGAGTAAGAACCCTTGCTCAACATCTAGCTGTAATAGCACCTCTACTGCCTCGGTGTCGGCCATGGCTGAACTTCAATATCCCTGTTGGAATGTGGAATGCCTGTGTGGAAACCCTTGGTAAAACCAGTTTTTCAAGAAATCCACAAGGTGTTTTGAAGGATGCTATGACAGTGGGCTAGCTAGCATACCAACATTAATGGAGGCCAAGTAAGGTTTATAATGCATTTTATTAAGGCACATGGCTTTCGTAGAGTCAAAAATGTCTACATACAGGATGTCCGTTAAATAATATATATCTAAAGCAAAAGCATTGAAAATTTTGTCATGTAATTTAGAAAAATGCTAATTTAATGTTTAGAGGCATAAGTGGCAAACTGGATACAAATTCACACCTCAACAGACGATAGGCACTATAACCACAGGATCCTTCATTCAAATTATTACAAATCTGCGACTTCCCAAGGTATATGATTGGGTGGCCTAGTTTATCTTTGTCCTGTTTATCAACCTTTGAGATGCTTGGGGTTACCATACTGGGGGTGATTGCAGATGAAACTGGACACAAATTTGCAGAATGCGCAGAAGCGCAAATTGCACCAGCTGAGGTCTTTAGCTGCATATAAGCTCAGTGTCCAGTTGGCTTCAATCCATACTGATGTTGTACTGGGCCAGAGCTGCAGACGCCCTCCCTGAGAATGACTGGTGGTAGTCATAAAAGGACGTAGTGTGTGGATGTTGGAGTCTTTAGAGCTACTTGTGCCCTCCCCTGTGTCCGTATCGTCCGTGTTGGTCCACAGGAGCCTGAATAGTTCTGCTTTCCTGGCCGTAGCTGGGAAAGGGATTCTGCGCTTGCGTAGCTTGGCCATGACCTGATGGAGGCTGGGCTACCAGTGTCGCTGTTGCGTGTAGGGGTAGTAGACCTGGCTGGAGTGTTGGGGACTGACATATTGTAACCTTCATCAGGAGCCTGACACATACTGAAAAAAAGGCAATAATACTGCTTAGAGCTGGGAACGTTATTGGCAGGATAGCTAATGTCAAGTAAGCCACACTAGATGCCAAGCAGCTTGAGAGGCTCTACCTAAGTATTGGCGCGAGGGGTATGTTTGCCACCTAATGCCGTGGCGAGGTGTCGGCCTCTCGGTGACCATTAAGCATAAGATAGGAAGGGTGTGAACAAGCGAGGCGGCTAGCTACGATTTGGCACATGGGGTAAATACCTCTTTTGTGGAGGATGGGTGATGGCCTCGCGGGACCACTGAGTCTAAGGTGGAGAGTGCCTAAATCATGTACCTAAATTGCCACCTAATTCATCAGCTAGTAACCATGTAGGTAAAAACAGGCTTATAGAGGGGGCCTCGTACCTGCTGGTAAAGTGAGTACCTAAAAGTTCAGCCATGCGACAAACAGGGATCTTTATTACGGAGGGAGGCCTTAGTCAAATGGAAAATTGTAAACTATCGTCAAACAAATCTTATTAAGTGGATAAGACAAGACCTATATATGATAGCCAACCCATCCAGGAATTAGAATATTTTTTTTGAAGAGCCAAGCACGTCACTCTAACAGGTACCTTGTAATCTGCAAAACATGACAATAAACTTGACATGACATACTACTAAAGACCATCTCTAGATAGAACTGTAAGACCATGGCAGAAATTTGCTTATCACTTAAGATCAGGACAGGTGTTCCAAAAGATGTATCGTATTCACAGAATTAACATTCGCCAGCCTGGAACATGTGCCCATCCAGACTTATACTACCATGACCACTTCAAAACAGAAGTGGTCATTGAAGTTGGAGTAACTTTTTAAGTTCAATAAATAAAAATGTTTTAGAGTCACTGTGTAGATAAAAAAAACCCTGAAGCAAGTGTAATAACCATTGGTAGTGACCACAGGACATCACCAATACATCAAACGAGTAAAATGGTATCATGTGTGGATGACTTACTGCAATTTATTTGTAAACCTGGGATATACACTAACATCAATATGACTCTCCCTTCCCAAGCCAAGGGTAATGCCAGGTTTTGCCTGAAGGGGACCCTAAGCCAAAATTGCTAATTTGGTCATACAAGACCTTGGACTTGAACGGTGAAACGTGAACATGGGAGATACAGTGAGCATAGCTAGCAACCTTCCGTGGCTTCCTTGGGACCTTAGAGCCGGACAACCGGACAACCCCCACCACCCCACCGGGTAACGTGTCTGAGGTCCTTGGACATGGAGGCTCTATACTGCCATAGAGCCTACGTGCCTGTTAACTGCCCGACCTTGCGACAGTGTTCATGCGACCGTGTCCCCCCTACTGGTATGTGGAAGGAGCCGTGTAGGGGCCGGTGCAGGCCAGAAGGCCAGTGTGCAAGAGGGTACAAGCTTACTGTTTTTAACGGACCACAAGATGACCCGCGTGACGTCACCGAGGGGCGCCGCCGTTTACCTGCTGAAAGCCAAGAACGTAGGGACAGTGAACAGGGCGAGGAGCTTGTGAAACAAAAAACTATTTTTTTCACCACGGTTACCAGGATAGCAGGATACCAGCGTTTCTTGGCAGCAATGGCGGTCTGTAATGCAGCAGATCATCGGACCAATCACGGTAGGGTAGGGAAGTGGGGAGTCCCTTTTAAAGGTCCATAGGCCCCTCCCACAACTTCAGGCTACGCCTTCCAATATACATAATATTTTCACTTTCTGAAAGCAAATATATTATTTTCCCATTTCCAAACTGTAAACTTGCTTGATACAAAGATACATTTTTGGTTTATTGAATAAGCAAGTTACATACATTTGAGATGCTGCCGTCTTATTACTAACCCATTAACGTAAATAATTTATTATTATTTTAGTTTTAGTATTGAATTCATAATTTCAGTATGTTTTACTGTAAGTGCATAGAAATGATTTGGTCCTTGAAATTGATATGCATTGCACTGTCAAGTCATTGCTGTCAGCTATCTGTGCGCTGGTGTTGTGCTGGTGGACTCCGGTGTGAGACCTGTGACTCCTGCCGTGCAAGGTACTGCTGTTGTTGAGTCAGCTTTACCCAGAAGTTTGCAAAGAGATTGTCTAGCCAAGACATAAAGGGGCCCATGGCATCTGCCATTTTAGGGTAGACTCCTTCAGACTTGTCTGGCATCTCCCTAGCTCGATCTCCCTAGCTCGATCTCGTAGGGGTAGGGCCTCCGAGGTGTGGACCAGGATATCCACCGCCGGTCCAGAGGGGCGGGGGGAAACGGCGCTGCACTATAACCCATAGGGACTCAGCGCCACTTGGTTCCAGCGATCGCCGCCTCGCCAGACCAGTGTGAGCATTAGGCCTCACCTGCACCGCCGGGGATTACAGGAGATTCCAGCCACAGGAGTACACTGAAGGCCCCTGGCCGGTGTCAGGACTAGGTAAGTCTTGGCAGAAGAACATTTGGGGGTGATATCAGTCGATTAGGTGGCTCAAGGGGAAGTTCAGGCTTGGAGCTCAAGTGAAATGTGTCTAGCCGCCATATAGCTCAGACCCCACAAGGTGAGGCCTCCATTGATTGGATTTCTGATTGAGATCTGGGGAATTTGGAAGCCAGTGCAACTCCGTGTACTCTTTGTCATGTTCCTCAAACCATTCTTGAACACTGTGCTGTGGTGCATTATTCTGCTGAAAGAAGCTACTGCCATCAGCGAACACTATTACCATGAAGTATGTGGTCTGCAAAGAATTCTAGGCACTTTGTGTTTTGACACCTTTCTATCATGGTCAGCATTCTGTTTTTCAGCAATTTGAGCTACAGTAGCTCTTCTGTGTGATCGGACTAGACAGACTAGCCTTCACTAACCATGTGCAACAATGAGTCTTGAACGACCATGACCATGATGCCATTTCACCAGTTGTCCTTCCATGATCCACTTTAGGTAGGTACTAACCACTGCATACCAGGAACACCCCCAAGATGTGCTGTTTTGGAGATGTTCTTCCCCAGTCATCTAGCCATCACTATTTGGTCCATGTCCATTTTTTCTGCTTCCAACATGTATAATTCAAGACCTGTCTGTTTACTGCTGTCTAATATTTTTCCCAATACATCATTGTTTGTGTACCCTATATATAGGTTTATTATCCTTCCAACAAGACTTTCTTTTAAACTATGTATGTGATATAGCAGCTGCTGTGTAGAAGCACTTGGCATCGGAATAAACATACTTATAACTAACATACCTATATTTATTCACAAACATTACTGACATCTGGCAAACATCTTGAACTTAATTTCTTATGATTAATGGGTGAGATGTTGAACTAAAATATTTTTTTTACTAAAAACTGTACATTTCAAGAGATAATTTTGTGTAAAAATAATTGCATAAATAGTAATGCAATCCCACTTCCCAGCTTTCTAATTAACTAGTGATAGTGTCATTATATGTTACCCTAGTCCACAAGACTTCATATAGATTTCTCTTTTTTTTTTTGTTTCATTCCCATAATACAACATTGATATTGATATTTATGCAGATAGTGTATTGGGGAATGAAGGTGTAATGCAATTTACTTTTAAAGAAACCATTTTAAGTGACTAAAGGGACTCCAGGGTAAAGACTTATTCCAATAATTATGGAAAATTATCTATGGATAATGTACTAAAACAAACAACAAATTAATGAAACATCTAAAAAAATAGACGCTCACTTTTGAAGTCACAGGACTTGTGGATTCCTGCAGTGAGGTCTGCCCAAGCAAGGATGTCCTTTCAGACCATGGGTCGTCAACCTGGTCCCTACCGCCCACTAGTGGGCGTTTTAGGATTCCAGGTGGGCGGTAGGGATTTCTGAGGCTAAATCCTCTTTTTAAGAGGATTTCTCCTTTTGGGCGGGCGCGAGCGGCTCTGCATGCGCAAGTCTTCAGTGACCGGCAGGAGGAAGCGCTCCCTCCTGCCAGGCCACCTTCTGGACCCCCCGGCATGGCAGCGTTCTAATCAGTCGCGGCGAGGGAGCTCTAACCTCTCTGCTCTGCTCCCTCGCGCGATGTTTGCTGATGCCGCGGGAGCCGGAATATGATGTCATATTCCGGCTCCCGGCATCCGTAGACAGTCCGCGAGGGAGCAGAGCAGAGAGGTTAGAGCTCCCTCGCTGCGTCTGATTAGCCGCCCGCCTAAGTGAAGCCCCACTGGACCCCAGGGACAGATCCACACCAGCTCTCCAGGTAGGGAGGCTGGGTGGATATTTAATATTAATAATTTGTGTGTACATGTGTTTGTCTCTAAGTGTATGTGTGTGTGTCTGTAAGTGTATGTGTGTGTGTCTGTAAGTGTATGTGTGTGTGTCTGTAAGTGTATGTGTGTGTCTGTAAGTGTATGTGTGTGTCTGTGTCTGTAAGTGTATGTGTCTGTCTGTAAGTGTATGTGTCTGTCTGTAAGTGTATGTGTCTGTCTGTAAGTGTATGTGTCTGTCTGTAAGTGTATGTGTCAGTAAGTGTGTGTGTGTCTGTGGGTCTGTCTGTGCATGTGTGAGTGTCTGTAAGTGCATGTGTGAGTATGTGTATATTTGTGTGTATGTGTTTCAATGTGAGTGTGTGTGTGTGTGTGTATGTGTTTGCCTGTGAGCAGAGTACTTGTAGAATAGAAGAAAGAAGGTGCAGAGTACTTGTAGAATAGAAGAAAGAAGGTGCAGAGTACTTGTAGAATAGGAGAAAGAAGGAGTAGAGTACTTCTAGTATAGGGGAAAGAAGGAGTAGAGTACTTCTAGTATAGGGGAAAGAAGGAGTAGAGTACTTCTAGTATAGAGGAAAGAAGGAGTAGAGTACTTGTAAAAAAGGAGAAGGAAAGAAAAGGAAAAGGAGAGAATTGTTGTTGACTAATAATAGTAAGTGGGCTACCTAGCTCAGCCTTCCTACTGGGCATTGCTATAAGGAAGGTTAAAAAATAGAAAAAAGGGGAAAAAGGTGGGAAGGGGAATTGAGGAGGGAGAGGAGGGGAGCTGACGCACAGATGAGAAATCATTTTATGAGCAAACAAAGAAGTCTTCCGATTATCACTGAAAGAGGAGACCTTCGTTTGTTCCTTATGAAAATCGAACCAGATATCAAATATTTAGTCTCGCAGCATCAACCTCAAGGATCTCATTAATCACTAGTAAAGGTAAGTTCAATTTACTTTATTGCTTCCTCATTAAACTTTTTAAAGTTAAAAACATTATAAACATGCATAAAGTAGAAATAAAAAGATAAATGTACGTTCATTTATGTATTTTTTAAAACACCCTCCTTTCTAAAAAATATTCCGCGCTTGCGCGAAAACTGGTGGGCGGTAAGGAAATTTTTCCATCAAGAAAGATGCATTAGTGGGCGGTAAGTGGAAAAAGGTTGACTACCACTGTTTCAGACAAATATAGTCTCCCTATGAGAGTGTTTAGCGTATCCCATATCCCCTGTAACTTAGTACTCTGAACCAGTTCCGGCCGTCAAAAGAATTATAATTCTATTCATGATTATGTAAAGGGGGTTACATAGTTAACTTTACTGAGCTTGCACTAGTCCGCTGGTTGCTTCAAAGAAAGGTGAGTTACCAAGCAGGCTCACACCATACAAGTGTTTGTTCAGACATAGAGAATCAATACTACTTCCTGTAATGTTAGACTTTTAGCCATGAGGAAGGAAGGCAATGACAGAGGATATCTTAGCACCTTAGCCTTTGCAAATTGTTATAGCGCTTAGATTGTCCATTTATAACAATGTACAACAACATATTAGTGTTACCTAAACAAAGTGTGAGATTGATGGATAATTAGCAAATAATAGAATATATTTAACAAAAACTGAAAAAAAAAATATTATCCCACAAAAAAACTCAAAACAAACAATGAAAATTAATTTCACAATTCTAGTTTAGTCTTCTTGCTTTTGATAGCAATCATAGCTTCTTGCTTTAGTGTTGAAAATACAAAATAATTACCATTGTGCCACCAGTGTAGGCTTTCTATTAGGTTATTGTTATTGTATCTGTTATTGTTCGAGAATTGCATTTTTCAATTAAGAAAATTCTTTAGGTGCATTATCTATAACAATCTCTTTTAATGATAACAGCAAATATGGAAATTAGTTCAGAGCATACAATTAACGCCATTTGAATAATTATACTGTAATCAAGTAAAATTATTGATGCCTTTATTTGAAAGAGGAGATGCGGATGAAAAGAACATACGTGATTTACATTTTAATCCCTTTAGTTAGCATTCAACAAACTTTTTCCATATGCTTATTTTGCTAATATACTAATAAAAACATTGAAAAAAATAATGGCAGGGTTTAGAGCCTAAAGTAATACCGACTTTTTTCTTTCGAGTGAAATTTGTGTTCACTAAACAGTGAATTTGGTATGAACTAAAAACTAGAAATCTAAAATCAGTTGAGTTAAAAAAAAATATTTATAATCTTATACCTTGAACTTTTTACCTACTTTAGCAAATTTTGTTTTTCTCTGAAACAATTCAATTTTAGTGGACAAAATGCTTGTGCAGTGAAGTGGAACACATTTGTCTTCCAGGAGATGTGTGTGTGTGTATGTGTGTACAGACACACACAAATATTTATATATATATATATATATATATATATATATATATATATATATAAATATATATATTTTATATATATTCTAGTCATTATTTTTGTGCAACTGACTGAAGAAGCCTTACATTCTGGCAAAATGCATTTTGGTATACATTCTGTTCATTTTATAAAAAAAAAATTTAATTAAAGTATTTTCTATATTTTATTATACTTCACTTGAG
Source organism: Pelobates cultripes (assembly GCA_933207985.1). Taxonomy (NCBI): domain Eukaryota; kingdom Metazoa; phylum Chordata; class Amphibia; order Anura; family Pelobatidae; genus Pelobates; species Pelobates cultripes. Next base: position 66,208,211 of record OW240918.1, on the reverse strand, counting down.
CAGCATTGGTTCTTATATGTCTTTATCAGATTGTGCCTATGCTGAAACAACATAGACGTGCTTAGATGGTAGAGCCCCTTTTCTGGCTCTGGATTATATGAAACAAAACCATTCAAGGAGAGCTGAACCAGTTTTCCTTCAGTAATAACTATATGAATTTCAATTCACTACAGCTGTGAGTTTAATGAATAACCCTGCTTATGTTCTTTGTACTACTCACTACTTTTTGCCTCAATCTGTTTACCGGTCCCCAACTTGTTCCACCTAACAAACACATTTTGACCATCCCATTCATACCTTATTCAGTTTGTGCCATCCGATCTTGCTCCTCATTTGTGAAATCCCTGTTTTACCATAAAGAATTATGATTCACTGAAACCTTCTACTATTTTTTTTACCATTTTGCAATCTAGTGTGGCCACCCAGTATCAACTAACCAACGTGAGACAAAACATTCTTTAAAACATTCTTTAAATGGTCATAGTAAATGTGAGACAGGTGTAAAAGTTACAGATAAGAGCAGCTTTTAAAATGGGACAATATCGAATGCACAGAGCAGCTAAAGAAACTCATATTAAGACAATCTGATCACTTTATATTAAAGCAGCTATAAACTATTTAGCTATGGACAATCACTTCACACCCTCACTCAAACACAGCGCCCATCAATCACACACAGCACACACACTGCAGCCTTACCCACACAGCACCCTCACTCACACGCACTGCACCCCTTACACTCACAGCACCCTCTCTCTCACACACACACACACACACTGCACCCCTTACACTCAAAGCACCCTCACTCACACACACACTGCACCCGACACTTACTCACACACAGCACCCTCACGCATACATACACAAGTATGTTATTAAATTTGCTTGCGCTGTGCAGAATAAAGACAGGGTCTTTTTCTAATGTTAGAGCTCTTCAGCAGAGCTCTGCGCGTAGTCTGCCCTGGAAGAGCATTGAACCAATATGCTCACTTTGTGATGGGGCGTCATTGGTGATGACAAAACACACCCTAGCTGGCCCTGCCCCCTTTTTAGTGGACCGATGTAATTATAAAATGCCCAGGTCGAATTTTCTTCCCAGTCCGGCCCTGGTCTCCATAGTCCTTGTGACAGAACCATCAGTCTGCTTGGATTTTTACTGCATTCGTCTGTTTGTCCCCCGTTCGTATGAATGGCTGGTTTCTATAGCCCAGCCATTCGAATGACTCTTTTTCCCGAACAAACCTGCCGAACGAACGGCCACCCAAGTGAGGAGTGTGCTGCTGGTTAACGAAGTGATCCCAATTAGAACATTGTGGTTAACCGCAGACACTTCTCAATTAAACCGAATTCAGGGTGGTCGTCGTTCGTATGTCGACCACGAGGCAGCGGCCATTTTAAATCAAGCGAACGCCCAGCGGTGTTTGGCTCTATTTCTATGGAACTGAAAACGGACACTTTTTCTGCCGAACACCGCTGAAACAACGGAACGCCTGGCTGCCTCCACGAAAGCATGCGAACACCGGCCGTTCGGGAGATTTGAGCATACGAAAAGACTTAACCCAGATAGCCTTCCCATGGAGTCATTCGTATACCGAAAGACTGTAAGAACTTTGACTCCATGGCGATTGAACTATGTGTGTGGGATCTGAGCGCTATTCGCTAATAATATGCACTCAGATCCAGGCTATCTGGGGATATGTGATACGAATGGGAAATGTTCGGTTTTTGTGTAGTTATATATTTTTATGTCTTTTATTATTTTATGTCTAAGATGGCGACTGGCTTTGTCCTGGTGTTAATTGAGTTACTTGGTAATTAACTCCAGGGCAGAGGGGAGGGAATCATAATGCACTGTGGGTAAAATCTGTGACTGTGTGTCTAGAATGTCCCCATATCTGTCTGTAATTTAAGTCTCCCATTTGGTCCCCTAGGGGAGTGTCCACCAGGTGGGAGACCTGCATAAATACGGGCAGGTAGCCCACAGTAAAGCCAGATCCTGTTTGACCCTCAATACGGAGCTTCTGTCTCATTATTGGGTGGATTTCTTCTTCACGTTTAGAGACTGCTGGATGGAACGAAAGCCGCTTGGGGAATGTTGCTGTTCGACGGTTACCAGCAGTTCGTGTATTGCCGTTCGGGAGTTTGGAGCCGTTCACGGATCTCGATCGGGAGATTGCCGCTTCCCCTGCATTTGGTTCGTGTGTTACAGAGTAAGCGAACGGAGACTGTACTGCAGCCGGGGAAGATCTACTAAACGGCGGTTTGGCTTAAAGACACTAGAGATATCTTAACAATTGGTGGCAAGCGACGGGATGAATCCCACAGCATTGGAGGTCAGCTACAAGACATGCAGTACGAGGAACTAAGGCGTGCTACACTTAAGGATATATTGGAACGCTGAGGAAGGTCAGCAAGCAATTTAAAGAAACGGGAGATTATTGCTTTGCTACTGGAGATGGATGCAGCAACGGGAATGGAGAGAGTCAACGTGCCCAGCACCTTGGATTTAACACCCGAGGAATTACAATTTAACTGGGCAGTGCAAATAAGGCTGGCACACTTTGGCCCCAACCCCTCAGCTGACATCGTGGAGCGTGTGCAGGCAGCAGTAGCAGCACAACAGGCGCTCCGGGAAAGAGGAGCTGCAGCAGCAGAGGTACCGTACAATAATAATGTGTTTGCTAGAAAGAAGGTACCTTTTGCTGCATTTAAAAATTTTGTGGAAACCGAGGGAGAGATTGATGGGTTCTTAGCGGACTTCGAGAGGCAGTGTGCTCTACATCAGGTACCTGCAGATGAATGGGTCACCATCCTCTCTGGGAAATTATCTGGCCGGGCTAGTGAGGCGTTTCGGGCCATCCCAGAGGAGGAGATCACCAGCTACCGGGCTGTGAAAGATGCGCTCCTAGCCAGGTATGCGGTGACCCCAGAGGCGTACAGGCGGAGGTTTAGAGAAACCAACAAGCTGGTTGGGGACTCTTATGTGGAGTGGGCCTGCAGAGTCCATCGTACCGCAGCCCACTGGATGGCAGGATGCCAAGCGGTAACTGGGGAGGAGGTGTTACAAGTGTTCCTGCTGGAACACTGCTTTGATAGACTACCTGCTGGGGTCCGGGAGTGGGTCAGAGATAGAAAACCCTCTACCCTACCCGAGGCTGCTCGTCTGGCAGACGAATACACGGATGCCCGCAAGTTGGATGGTACAGCTGCCAAAGCCCCTGCCAGACTGGAGTATCGACCAACAGTAATACCCGCTCCTTCAGTCTACCAGCCCCCAGTACACCGTAACCCAGCCGCACCGCCAGCTAACAATTTTGTACAGCCCGCACGATTTAATGCCCGTGAATATTCCCAACCCATCCGGTGCTTTGGGTGCAAGCAGTTGGGGCACAAGCGTCCTGAGTGTCCACTGAACAGTGCCAACCAAGCTCAGTCCTGAGGAGACCAGTCAATGGGAACCACCGCCCACCTCAGCCTGCTGCTCACTGCATAGAGCAGGAGGAATTCTGGGGCATCCTACACGAGGCAGACCCAGTGCAAGCAGCTCACCAGGATAACCGCCAGCAACATCGGCAAACCGTGAAGCTGAATGGCAGAGTGGTAAATGGGTTGAGAGACACAGGAGCCACGATGACACTACTCCAAAAGAACTTGGTCTCAGAGCATCAGCACACTGGGGACACTGTGGCAGTAAGGGTAGCAGGGGGTGCTGTGTTTCGCTTACCTGTTGCCTGGGTACATTTGGATTGGGGAGTGGGCGCTAGACATGTGGATGTGGGGGTGATGAAAGACTTGCCCGCAGATGTTCTTCTGGGAAACGATTTGGCCCCTTTGGTTTCAGCCTATGCTCCGATGGGTCCTGCAGATGTGAACACAGTGACCACCCATGCCCAGGCCCGTGCTGCCGGAACCAGCCCACCTGCTGATGAGACCCAGGTAAGATCTCCTTCCCCGACTGGTACCCCAGATCAGGTCCCCTTAAGCTGGGATTCCCCAGAGGAGTTTGGGAGGGAAACCCGGGCAGATCCGACCCTCCAAAAGTACAAAGACAGGGCAAATGCTGGAGAGGAAGGAATAGATGGGGAACGGTATGAGTGGGTGGGGGACAGGTTATATAGGATCCCTAAACCTTCCCAGAAGAGTGTTGCCTCTCCGCCGAATCGCCTGTTAGTGGTACCTGCAAAGTACCGGCAGGAGATTCTGCAGATAGGGCATGATGTTCCGTTAGCTGGACATCTAGGGTCCCGCCGCACAGCCTATAGGATCTCACAGAATTTATTTTGGCCAAACTTTAACCAGGCTGTGCGGATGTACTGCAGTACGTGTGACACATGTCAACGGGTAGGAAAGCGGGGGGACCACCCTAAGGCTAGGCTATTATCGATTATCGAATATCTTTGAATTTAGGAACAAATATACAATTGATGTTAATAATGTATTTAATACAGAGACAATTAATTCTATACAAATAACTCCCCATTATTCTAACCAACAAGATTTATTTATGAAATTAGAAAGAGCCTTATCCACAGAAATCAAACTTAAATGGGAAATTGCAACTTTTAAAAAATACATAGATGAACAAATTACCCCTCGTGGATTAAGACTCTTAAAGTTGCCCACCTCTGATCAAGATGATCCCGAGTTCATGGAAGAATGGAACAACAAACTAGAATTGTGTACATTTGGCCTAATGGAAACATTAATAATAAAAAAAAGTAAAAAATTGTCAATTCTAGACATCGAAATAAATGATCTTAGAGACAAACTTTTACCATTTACTGAAACTAAGGCCTATAAACAAAATTGTGTACTAATCCAAAACAAAATTGAAAAAGTTGAAGTCGACCAAAAACATTTAAAAATCAAAAAATACATTAGAGATAAGACAGACTATTCGAGTAAACAAATAAGAACTTACCATCTAAAAAAGTACACTTCGGACAACTATTCCTCTAGACCTAATTATCATAATCACACGTATGATAACTCTCACAACAATGTACCTTACCAACCACCTCCAAAATATCGCAATTATGCTACACGTAGATCCCATCACCAATCCCCATCCACTAAAAGACCCCAATATACGTCCTCTCATCATAACTACGCTCCTTCAAAATCACCATACCAATATAAGAGGAATACATACCAACTACCCTCGTACAATCAAAGGAAATTTCCTCACGATAATCACAATCCTATACCTCAATCACCTAGATATCACAACCCCTCTGGTTTTAATTTCGCACCAAAACCACAAAGATCCAGATATACAAATGATCATAATGAGTATTCTAACTACTCAAAATCACCCACAATCCCAAATCACACTAATAGATATCAATTATTATCAGTCGATTCTGACTTTGATAATGAGGATCCTTTTTTAGAGATACGTACTCACCAACCTGCACTAGCTCAGACACCTTACCCATCACGTTCTCAAAAAAGAACTTTAAATCTAGAGGAAGACGAAGTGGAAGAAGGGAACAAAAGAGAAAGATTGGAAAGGCAATAACACCCTCTACTGATTCCTGTAATGGCATTTTTAACCTCTCCCAAAAAGTTTTATCAGCCGCACAATTATCCGTTTTAAGTAAGGGTCTTAAATTCGCTCCAACTTCCTCTTTTAATTCATTTCAAGCTTTTCTCGATGTAAACAAATTTGTTAGAAAGGCTACATTGAAAAGATTTTTTATAAGTAAAAATGATGAGGAACCCCCCCTTTTTACTCTATCCCCCCCCTCAGAGACAGCAAATAGTCCGTTTTTAAATACACAACTGAGAGAAAAATCGAAATTTTACCCATCCCATTTTAAATCAGCTCCTTTGATTTTATTTGAGAAACTTGTTCTTAAAGATCTAGAAAAAATTAAATATAAAAAATATGACTCCAACAATCTTACAAATATTGAAAGACAGGCAATCAAAGAACTGCAAAAAGATTGTGACATTGTCATTAAACCAGCTGATAAAGGTGGAGGATTAGTCATTCAATCAAGTAAAATGTATGTAGATGAAGCCCATAGACAATTAAAAGATGGCAATGTATACGAACAACTTTTAAGTGATCAGATTAAAAATATCCAAACCATTTTATCTAATTTTTTAAATAAAGGTCTAGAACAAAAATTTTTAAATAAACATGAATACAATTTTTTAAACAAAAAATATCCAATTACCCCGGTTATCTATTTTCTTCCCAAAATTCATAAAAATGAACAACACCCCCCAGGAAGACCTATTGTTTCGGGAATTGGTTCCCTTTTAAGTAATCTTTCTCAATACATAGATATACTTCTTCAACCTTCGGTCAAACTCATGAAATCCTATTTAAAAGACTCCATGTCACTTTTAAAATTTTTAAATGATTTTACCTGGAAAAACAATTTTATACTAGTCACATGTGATGTCCAGTCCCTTTATACCATCATCCCACACGATATTGGTTGTCAAGCTATAAAAGAAATTTTAATTCAAGAAGCTAGGATTCCTAACACCCAAATAGATTTTATAATAGAAGGTATCAATATTATTTTAAAAAACAACTATTTCTGGTTTTTAGACTCTTTTTATTTACAAAGAAGAGGTACAGCTATGGGGACTAGGTTTGCCCCTAGTTACGCCAATTTGTTTATGGCAGACTGGGAAAATGAAGCCATATGGGGCAATCATACCTGGCGGGCAAACCTAGTCTCCTACTTCAGATATATAGATGACCTTTTTTTTATCTGGGATGGACCTGAAAAACATCTCATTGATTTTATTAATTATTTAAATACTAACAATAGGGGCATCATTCTCACACGAATTTAGTAAACAATCCATCAATTTTTTAGACCTAAATATTTTTATTAATAATGGAAAACTTCAAACAAAGACTTTTTAAAAAAAAGTATGCGTTAACACAGCCATTGACAGGTCTAGCTGTCACTATAAGCCATGGCTAGAAAGTGCCCCAAAGAGTCAGTTTTTACGCCTTCGCAGAAATTGCTCAGAACTCACAGATTTTAATGAACAAGCAGAGTTCCTAAAAAATAAATTTATTGAAAAAAATTATTCAGAACCAGATCTGAATGTTACTATTAATACAGTCAAACAAAAAGAAAGAAAAGATCTTTTAATATACAAAAATAAAGAAAACAACGACACTATACTACTTCCAGTTATTTTTAATTTTAATAATAAAAGTAACGATGTCAAAAAAATAATAAGAAAACATTGGCACATACTTAAACATGATGAGATACTTAATTCCATCATACCCACTCATCCAAACATTGTTTTTAGAGGAGCACCTAATTTTAAATCGATTTTAACTAAAAATTTTACAAGAAAATCTCCTTTAAAAAGTGTATCATTTTTTCCTAACACAAAAGGTTTTTTTAGATGCAAACAATGCATTGTATGTAAAACTGTGGATCATGTTATGTCATCAAAAATTACAAAATTTATGTCAAATCAAACAAAGAAAGTGTATAATATTTATGATTTTATAAGCTGTCATACGAAAAATGTGATCTATTTGCTCGAATGCCCATGTGGCCTCCAATATGTGGGGATGACCACAAGGTGCTTAAAGATAAGACTGAGCGAACATTGTAGAAATATTAAAAATGGATACTTAAATCATACAGTATCCAAACATTTTATTATGCACAATAAGGACCCTCGTTTACTAAAATGCATTGGGATAAAAAAATGCTCTACTTCTTGGCGAGGAGGCGATATAAAAAAGCTACTCGGAAAAACAGAGATGGAATGGGTGTATAAACTCCAGACTCTTATACCCCATGGCCTCAATGCTGATTTTGATTTATATAATTTTCTATGAATTTTTATGTCTGTTTTTTTAAATTATGGCTTTTACAACATCCTTTTATTATTATTTTTTATCAAGTCTGCCTTTTTATTTATATATTTTTATATTTAGTCTGCCTCTTTAATTTGGATACTTCTCTCTTCTTAAATAGAATAGTGGACTTGTTTAAACTTAAGTCTTTTACTTCTAATTTTGATCTACAAACCTTTGATTATAAGTATTATATGTGCCATGTTTAGATTTCATGCTTTTGTGTAATTCACTACATTTCCCATAAGGTATTTCGGCTATTATTGCCGAAAATCACGTGACCGTTTCCATTACTTTGTGCCCGTCCTAGCCCCTTTGTTTATTCATTCCCTTACCACTCTGCCATATTATTATAATATTATTTTATTTGAGAAGCAAATAAGTCCGTTTTTAGGACTTTTAAAACGGCAGCCGCGTATGAACTACATTCCCCATAAGGCATAGCGGCGGTACTTCCGATACGCGGAAGTGCCGCCGGTCACGTGACTTTTTACAATACCCTTAAACTACCCTTTTTAACCCTCGTTTTACATTTATACATATTGAAATGAATTTGTATTACTATAAATTATATGCTGAATAAGTTATTATGCATTTTAAAGTCGTACAAATGTTTTTAATTCTGATTGGTCAAACTAAGTTTTGGCGCCAAAATTCAAATAATTATGTTCCTATATAACATCTATGTGCCAGGTAAATCATGTTATTCCATTTGATAAAGTCCCCTTGTGACGAAACGCGTTATGGATATTTAAATTGTGTTTTATATATATTAAAGTATTTTTTGGTCATTTGCTTGTGCCAATTATCTTTCCTATAGACACATATTATTTCCCTTTTTTTTACCCTGGCCTTTTATTGTTATTTTAAATATTTTGATGGTTTTAAAAGAAACCTAAAATATTCCTGGAAGTCTCCTGTACCCAAAGAAATCCGTAGGTGGGGATCAATCCACCCAAGCTATCATCAAAGAGCAGTGGGTCTGCTCTCTCTTTGTAAGTACATTTCTTTTATTATTTAATTATTATCTGCCATACAGTGAGCACTATTGGCTGTTTATCTTATTCCGAGAATTGGATACCATCCACAGAGGAGAACCTGCCCATATCCCATAAGCGGGGATAAAACCGCTGTACGCGCTTGACCCCAGAGCTGGACATTAGCTCTGGTAAATGTGAGTTTGATACTATTTATTTTACATCTTTACCTATATTTTTCATACTATACCATTGGATGTCCGTTTTTTCCTCTTTTTATTTTTCATAACGAGTGAAACCACCATAAAAATAGAAGACCTCGCCAACCAAGGACACCTGTAAGAACATACCAGTTGGACTTTTTCTCTCCCTTTCCTTTTATTGGACTCTATTATATGTGCGCAGCCTTTTATTGTTTTTTATCTTTATCTTGTTTTATAGGGTTTGAGGGATTCCCTTTTAAGGTTGCTGCCACAGTTAACTAGCGCTGTCTCTTTTCTTTTATTTATTACTATTATCGATGCCTATTATAGGGGAGCCCTTTGCCCGCATAGCCGTTGACATCGTGGGTCCACTGGCCAGGGCTAGTCCATCCGGTAAGAAATACGTTCTTACCGTGGTGGACTATGCCACTCGCTATCCAGAGGCAGTAGCGCTGTGTAACATAGAGGCAGAGACGGTTGCTGATGCCCTGGTTAGAATTTTTACTAGGGTCGGGTTTCCTAAGGAGATTCTCTCCGACCAGGGAACCCAATTCACCGCTGTGCTCACCCAGCAGCTGTGGAAGGTGTGTGGCATTAAGCCGTTACTTAGCTCACCCTACCACCCACAGACTAACGGTCTCTGCGAGCGCTTTAACGGTACCCTCAAACAGATGCTGAGGACCTTTACAGACACTTGCAGAGACTGGGAGAGATTCCTGCCTCATCTATTATTTTCTTATAGAGAGGTGCCCCAGGAATCTACTGGGTTCTCCCCCTTTGAGCTGCTGTATGGGAGAAGGGTCCGCGGACCCCTAGATCTCATTAGAGGCCACTGGGAGGGGGAGACGGAGCAAGAGGGGACCCCCATCGTGCCATATGTCCTGGAACTCCGGGACCGCATGGAGAAACTGTCCCTGATGGTAAGGGAGAATCTCCAGGCGGCCCAGGGGAGACAGAAGAGATGGTACGATCAGGGTGCCCGACAGCGGGTCTTCCAGGTTGGGCAAAAGGTATTGGTGCTCAAACCTGTGAAGGCCAACAAGATGCAAGCATCTTGGCAGGGCCCGTACAAGGTAGTGGCGCAGATCTGCGACACTACTTACTTGATAGCCAGCTGTGCAGATGAAAGGATCCAGCGGTCCTTTCATGTGAACATGCTGAAAGAGTACCAGGAGAGACCTGAGAATATTGCAGCAGTATGTGCCCCAGCTGCAGATGATTCTGAGAATTTACCCCTTCCCGATCTATTAGAAAGGGATTCCCAGACTGACCTTACTACCTTGGTACAGCTAGGGGACCGGTTGAACCCCACAGAAAGGGTACAGGCGCAGCAGTTGTTATGGGAGAAGGAGGCGACGTTCTCCCAGGAACCAGGTTATACCACCCTAGCTGTGCATAAGGTAGAGACCCCTGGACAGACCTGAAGCAGTCCGTGAAGGAATGCGGAAGGAGATACAGGAGATGACTCAGCTTGAGGTCATCGAGCACTCCGACAGCCCTTGGGCCTCGCCTGTTGTCCTGGTGCCCAAGAAAGATGGGACCACCCGGTTTTGTGTGGACTGCAGGCGACTCAACGAGCGGACCACCACTGACGCCTACCCAATGCCCCGGGTAGACGAATTACTGGATCGTATTGCCAGGGGGCGATATCTGACCACTATAGACCTGTGTAAGGGTTACTGGCAGATCCCCCTGGCCGAGGATGCTATCCCCAAGTCGGCATTTGTCACCCCATTTGGCCTGTACCAATTTAAGGTCATGCCTTTTGGGATGAAAAATGCACCGGCTACCTTCCAACGGATGGTGGATAGACTCCTGGATGGCTTCCAAGAATTTGCCTGTGCATACTTGGACAACATTGCGATTTACAGTGGGTCCTGGGAGGAACACCTGGTACATGTAGGGGTAGTGCTGGATAAAATTCGGGCCGCTGGCCTGACATTGAAGCCAGAAAAGTGCCACCTAGGTATGGCTGAAGTACAATACCTGGGTCACAGAGTGGGGTGTGGGAGCCAGAGACCAGAGCCAGCCAAGGTAGAGGCAGTGGCTAACTGGCCCACACCTACTACTAAGACCCAGGTATTGGCCTTCTTGGGGACGGCAGGGTACTATAGACGTTTTGTCCCTGACTACAGCGCTATTGCTAAGCCCCTGACAGACCTGACCAAGAAAAACTTGCCTAAGCAGGTCCTGTGGTCTCCGGCTTGTGAAGCTGCGTTCCAGGCACTGAAGCAGGCTCTTGTGAATGCCCCTGTCTTGGCAGCCCCAGTCCCTAACAAACGCTTTCTCGTCCATACAGATGCTTCCATGTATGGACTGGGGGCTGTGCTGAGCCAAGTCGGGGAAGATGGAGGAGAGCACCCTGTCACATATCTCAGCAGAAAGTTGTTACCCAGAGAAGTGAGTTATGTGGCAGTGGAGAAGGAGTGTTTGGCCTTGGTCTGGGCATTGAAAAAGTTAAGCCCCTATTTGTATGGGCAAGAATTTTCCCTTGTGACTGATCACAACCCACTCGTTTGGCTTAACCGGGTCTCAGGAGACAATGGGAGACTGCTGAGATGGAGCTTGGCCCTACAGCCCTACAATTTTACCATCAGCTACAGACCCGGTAAGCTGAACGGGAATGCAGATGGGTTGTCACGACAAACAGACGCTTCCCTCACCTCGTAGTCCGGTCATCCCCAAGTTGACCCGCCACAGGGTCAAGCCGGGTCTGCCGGAGTGTCCCACAAGGAGGGAGCCGTGTGACAGAACCATCTGTCTGCTTGGATTTTTACTGCATTTGTCTGTTTGTCCCCCGTTCGTATGAATGGCTGGTTTCTATAGCCCAGCCATTCGAATGACTCTTTTTCCCGAACAAACCTGCCGAACGAACGGCCACCCAAGTGAGGAGTGTGCTGCTGGTTAACGAAGTGATCCCAATTAGAACGTTGTGGTTAACCGCAGACACTTCTCAATTAAACCGAATTCAGGGTGGTCGTCGTTCGTATGTCGACCACGAGGCAGCGGCCATTTTAAATCAAGCGAACGCCCAGCGGTGTTTGGCTCTATTTCTATGGAACTGAAAACGGACACTTTTTCTGCCGAACACCGCTGAAACAACGGAACGCCTGGCTGCCTCCACGAAAGCATGCGAACACCGGCCGTTCGGGAGATTGAGAGCATACGAAAAGACTTAACCCAGATAGCCTTCCCATGGAGTCATTCGTATACCGAAAGACTGTAAGAACTTTGACTCCATGGTGATTGAACTATGTGTGTGGGATCTGAGCGCTATTCGCTAATAATATGCACTCAGATCCAGGCTATCTGGGGATATGTGATACAAATGGGAAATGTTTGGTTTTTGTGTAGTTATATATTTTTATGTCTTTTATTATTTTATGTCTAAGATGGCGACTGGCTTTGTCCTGGAGTTAATTGAGTTACTTGGTAATTAACTCCAGGGCAGAGGGGAGGGAATCATAATGCACTGTGGGTAAAATCTGTGACTGTGTGTCTAGAATGTCCCCATATCTGTCTGTAATTTAAGTCTCCCATTTGGTCCCCTAGGGGAGTGTCCACCAGGTGGGAGACCTGCATAAATACGGGCAGGTAGCCCACAGTAAAGCCAGATCCTGTTTGACCCTCAATGCGGAGCTTCTGTCTCGTTATTGGGGGGATTTCTTCTTCACGTTTAGAGACTGCTGGATGGAACGAAAGCCGCTTGGGGAATATTGCTGTTCGACGGTTACCAGCAGTTCGTGTATTGCCGTTCGGGAGTTTGGAGCCGTTCACGGATCTCGATTGGGAGATTGCCGCTTCCCCTGCATTTGGTTCGTGTGTTACAGAGTAAGCGAACGGAGACTGTACTGCAGCCGGGGAAGATCTACTAAACGGCGGTTTGGCTTAAAGACACTAGAGGTGTCTTAACAGTCCTCTTGTCAGGAAAACCTTCATCACCGCACCACAAATAACACACAAAAGCCCCTTGAGGTAAAGTAATTTTTTGCTTGTGTTTTGTGCCCTGCCAATGGCTCAGGCCACGTTCTATCAATCTGTGTTGTTGCAGCTTAACTTCAAATACAACTTAGCAGCTAACTACACACTCCTCTTGATCCTTTGTAGGAAAACAATTATGATGGCATATTCCTTTCCATGTACTCATTTTCAATGCATACATCTTCTGTTTAGTGAAAAAAATGTAAAATTTGTGTTGTAATTATAAAAGGCATTTCTAGTTTCTCATGGTTCATGAAAAGCAATTAGATATGCTTAGATGAACCCAGAGACTGATGAATTCTAAGACTACAATTTCATTCTATACAAGTTGGAGACAAAAAAAGACCATTTTTACTGAAGTGTGAAACCATTTTACAACTTAACAGCTTTTTTACCAACTTTAAATAATAAATAATAAATAATTATCTGGTTTGCCTCAAAATATGATATGTTTACATATGTTGTGATACATTTTCTATAGTGCATTAGACAAGTGTCAACGTTTCAGCATATTATTGTAGTTAATACCCGAGACCCTGGCATACCCAGACAGGAGTGTTAACTATCTTCTGGACATTTCAAGTTTTCTTTCTGAAAGGGTTTGAATTGCTTACAGCAATGATATTTTGGGAACTTGGAGCATAACTCACATTTATGTCATGGTTTAGAACATATTTCTCTTGAATTTGAGAGTTGCCAAAAACTTTTTCTTTCAAGTCAGGGGGCAATTCAAGGTATTTGATGTTAAATTCAAAATTTACCTTAAGAGGCTCCTGCCTGTGATCAATAAGCTGAATTTTCTTAGAGAAGTAATAATTTACTCTGTTTACTGAATAGCAATTCCTAAATTGAAGTGTACTGGAAAATTGCTACTTAAGAAGCAGAGGAAACCAGGAACCTGCATGATACACGCATCTCAGAGAGTGAATACTTTTTTTATGAACATCCCTGCTCTTTAAATACTGTAGTCTTTTACTTTAAGTTACCTCTAGAGCCATAATAGCCAATTTCTTACATATAATTCCGAACAGCTCAACCCTCACAATGTACATAATGTGTTTCTCACACCTTTCTTGTATAGTGGCAATATTTAATTCTCTATTCTTATATACATCTTCTTCATCTTCTGCATAGACAATATAATATGTCAAGAAGAGTTCTGAGTATTTACCTAGCAGGTTTAAAGTATGTTGTCACACCACATTTAGAGTTGGCTCCTTCAAACTCTCCATCAATCTCTGTTTCTTGATTTTTTTTCAAACTTTTACTTTTTTTTTTTTTATAGACAGGGGAGGAATAATTCCAGAGAAGCTCATCTGTTTCTGATAACTATAGCTGTGATGCGTCCGTGTAAGATTGGTAATCACCTGTTGTAAAATGAGCATGGTCTTCCTTCTGATGTCACCTTGAAGACTGATTGGCATGACAAGCATAAATAAGAGTATAAGTCACCCAGGGATTTTGTCCTTCTGGGGATTTTGTCAATCATCAGATTCAACATCGCTGTCTTGGAATATGTCAGTTTTTTCCTCCTACTCCTCAGAATTATCTTGATAACAGAAGGCATTCCTCATCATCAACTCTTGGCATTTAAATTCTTTGCATATGCCCCTCAACCTATAGATCAGTCTTTCCTTGAATAAGGGTTATTACCCAAGCACCATATCTCACTGTCTGTTCTATTTTGAGTTCTCTATCCCCAGATCAGTCATTAGTGCATGTAGCCATTGTATGTCTTTTAATCCCAATAATGGTCTGGAAAACAACAAGCTGTATCCCCTTCTTTTACCATATATTGACAGGACAGGATCATCAACTCTTTCAATATATGGCACCTCACAGCAGTCTAAGATTCTGCTTTGGCGTGGGAGATAATAACATTTTTTTTAAAATAAATTATTTTAGGTAGGTTTTTTGTTATGAAAGAATTGTAACAATCAGTTCAATACATTTGTTAGCGTACATAGTCTAATGACAACAATGAATCTATTCAACAATCTGATAAACAGTATTTGGGAGAAAAAGAGGGTGGGTTATGTTAGAAGATGAAGAATATGTCTCATGTTTAGTGGGGATTGAGTTCCCTTTGGTCCATCCCGTCTTTTGGTGGTGGAAGCCACCTTTATGGTGGTCTAGAGAATATATACCAGGGATCAGTGTGGTAGAGACAAAATGTCAGTAACACCTTCCTAGTCCGAAATATAGTCCTGAGGAGTTGGGTGTGTAAAACTTAAAACAGGTTAGTGTGGTTGTAAAACCATTTAGGGGGATATATCCAGTTGGCCCATTTGGTTGGCTGAAGACCTTTTTAGTTGTGGCATAGTCTGGAGAAGGTAGCTAGTAGTGGTTGTTGTTGCTTGTCGATTCAGGGTCACCAGAGAGCTAGCAGTCTGATGTTTGTGTCTCAGAGGGCGTGCCCCTGTCTTATGGTCGGGAGTGTGGGACTACGGTTATGGGTTGCTATGTTAGGGAAATTGTTGTGATCTAGGGCTAGTCTGTGGAGAGTTTGATGTTGTAGAGGTCTGTGGATGC
This sequence comes from Pelobates cultripes, assembly GCA_933207985.1. Classification (NCBI taxonomy): domain Eukaryota; kingdom Metazoa; phylum Chordata; class Amphibia; order Anura; family Pelobatidae; genus Pelobates; species Pelobates cultripes. The sequence goes on along the minus strand of OW240918.1, from coordinate 66,192,663 downwards.
TGACTCAATCATGGCACCTTGTGTCTGAATAGTCTAATGCCTCATTTCCACTGAACAGTATGGTTCGGTTCGGTACGGTTCGAAAAGGTTCGAATGGTCCGGTCTATTGAGGTGAGCGTTTCCACTGCAAGTCGGACCGCCATGGGGACCAAATGCCTAGCATGTCATTTGTCGCGCGCTTTGATGTTTTCCTGTCTGCCAATCAATGGATTGTATAGTGTGACGCCAGTATCTCCACCCTAACCGTACTGTACCATTTCCTATGGACCTACATCTGAAGGGGGCCCAGGAATGGTGCGGTTTGGTTCGGTTGTATGGGCCACTTTCATAATGGAAATATATATATATATATATATATATTTGTGTTAAGGGCTCATGATAGTACAGAAGATACAAACACTGATAAGTGTGGGATAGTGTGAAAGAGCAAGTCGGTTGTGGTGTGCCGGAACCAACGATGAGGTAGGCCTGCAAATAAAGAGGGCCCACCAATAAGAAATGTATGAGAAAAGGAGTTAATGAAAGAGGAGTGGGTGGGAGGGTGATGCAGCGCTGACCTCGAACGGTATGGAGCCAGGTAAGGGGTGTCCCTTAAGTAGGGAGAAGGTGAGTCATACGCCCCTCCCACAATTACAGGCCAAAAGGCCTTAATACTTGTGTTAAGGGCTCATGATAGTACAGAAGATACAAACACTGATAAGTGTGGGATGGTATGAAAGAGCAAGTCGGTTGTGGTGTGCCGGAACCGACGATGAGGTAGGCCTGCAAATAAAGAGGGCAAAAGTAGAAAATATACTTTTATTACGAAACGAGCAATATACATACTTCAACCAGACATATCTTGAAAGGCATTTCTAACTTCTTGTACCAGGGTTAGGTATGTATCTAGAGTATGCAGAAGACTTCCAGCGCCCTAGTGACTTGATAACATGTACTGGAATGTTTGCACTGGACGCTGTGGAGGCCGCCCCTATGCGGAAGGAGTGGCCCGAATAGTTAGCTGATTTTAGGCCTAGTTGTGTAAGTAGGGACCTGACGTGGGTCATGAAGGTGGTGGTAGTGAGTACCGAACCTTGTAGACAGAAAAGTGGTTGAGATGGTGATGCTTTGAAATGCTGAGTATAGGTGTCCAGTAATGTGACGGGGCACCACACGTTGTGGGTAGGATAGTATCTAACCTCTACCGGGGGTGCGTGTTGATTGGTTTTGGAGTGATGCAGAGCTAAAATATAATAATCCATGTGTTTCGTTAAGTGTGAATGAAGCAGAATGTGAGTGGACTGGGATGTGTTGATGGCGGTAAATTCTCTTGGTCTCAAGAACCCATAAAAAGCTACGTATATGGCGGTTTTTATAACAAGGTTTGTGTTGTTCGCAAAGGGTTTTGAATCTAGTAGGCTGGATAAATCCTTGAAGATATTGAAGTCTATAGGTAGCCTTTGCGCGGTACGTGGGGGTTCGGATCTCTGGATACCTCTAAGGATGTTTTGATCTGGTAGGAGGACATGAATGTTGTGTTGTTTGGTTGTAATGTTAGCATGTGATGTTGTATGCCTGTCAGATATAGCTTGATTGTGTTGTGAGATAATTTAAGTTTGAGGTGGCAAAAAGAAGCAAAACCTAACAAAGATGTCATGATGAAAGGTTGTGTGACGTTGTGCAGTGACAGGAATCTTTTAAATAGAAGGAAAGCCCTGTCATATGTTCTCCGGGTATTGGTGGACAGTGCTAATTGTACCAATGTCCTGCTATGTTGCATAATAGCTTCTAGTCCATGACTAGCTGGTGGAAAGGTGGAGTGGTCGTGGCTGTACGTGCGGCTGACGGAAGTATTTGCCGAAAAGCCTGAAAGTTGAAACGAGACAAATTGTCAGCAGCCGTGTTACAAACACCTGGGACATGGACACAAAACAAGAAGAAATTATGGCATGCAGCCAGCCAGGTGAGTTTCCTCAAGAACCTCATAATGGTCAGTGACTTGGATCGGCCTTTGTTTATGATGTGGCAGGTAGCTTGGTTGTCTGAGTGGCAACGTACTGATGAACCTGCCCATAGATGCCCCCATGTCACGGCAGCTGCCACAATGGGATACATCTCAAATAGAGCTGAGGTAGTGGAAAACCCTTCCAGGTCCTGTACCTCTGGAGGCCAGCTACCCCAAAGCCATTCATTCCCGTAAATTGCTGCAAAACCTGTGGTAGACGCCGCGTCTGACCAGATGGTAGGTGAGGAGTCAGACAATTTAGGAAGAAACATGCTTTTCCCATTCCAGGTGGTCAAAAAGTTTCTCCACATAAGTAGGTCTGCCGTGGCTTGGGTATCCAGTGGTAACCTGTGTGCATCATGTCTAAACAGTGGGAACATGGCTAGGAGCCGTGAGATGAAAGCCCGGCCTTGAGGTATAATGCGCATGGCAAAGTTCAGTGACCCAAGTAGAGACTGCAATTCTTTGCGATTGCAAGTACCGAGGTGTATGTAGAGGTTAATGTTGGTGAGAATGTTCTCTATCTTGGTGCGTGGCAGGCTGGCTTGCATGGTAGCTGAGTCTAGCATGATTCCCAGAAAGGTGATGACTGTATCTGGTCCTTCAGTTTGGTGGGGGAGACTGGAACACCCACCTGTTTAAAAAGACTGATGGTTTCTATGAGGCTACTGGGAGGGGAAGTGTTCTCTTCGATCAGTAAGAAATCATCCAGGTAGTGTATAGCTGTAGGGCATCTGGCTACATTTAATAATAACCAGCATAATGTTTCGGCGAATACGTCGAAAATGGCCGGACTACTTTTTGAACCAAACGTTAGGCGTGAGAAAAAGTAGTAGTGCCCGGCCCACTTAATGCCATGCAGGTGCCATAGTGTAGGGTGGATAGGCAATAATTTGAAGGCATTTGTAATGTCAGTCTTGCTGAGCCATGCTCCGACCCCTACCTGCATGATAGCTGTAATGGCGTGATCTATGGTGGAGTATTGAAGTGAAAATTCCTCAGAGGGGATAAGGGAGTTCAGACTAGGTGAGGCAGAGGTGTGAGGTGCAGACAGATCGATGATAAGTCTTTGTTTGTGGGAAGATTTCCCTGTGACAATACCGATGGGGTTTGTCCGCCATGAGGAAAAAGGAGGGAACTGAAAGGGTCCCAATAGGAAGCCCTCTGCCACTTCTTTGGCTATGAGTGTGCTAACCGCTGTAGGGTTTTGTTGTGCAGATTGTAAATTAGGACACTCAAGGATTCCTGAAGGCATGTGTATGAGACCAGTATGGAATCCTTGTGATACACCAGTGATGATGAAGTCTACCAAATGTCTAGATGGATGTTGTGACAGTAATGCCGTGAGTACAGAAATATTTATCTCAGTTAAGTATTGCTTAGGGTACATTTTATTTGGACACATGGTTTTCACATGTGCCCTAAAACATTTTGAACATATATGCAATAACCGACAACCGCTGTAATTACATGCACCGACATTGAAATTATTACATATTTGGGACTTCCCCAAAAACTTGATAGGTCGACCCAGCTTGTCTTTGGGTGTTCTCTCTGCCGAAACAGCGGAGCTAGTGCCCTGCGAGGTGGTAGGTTCGTTCGCAGTGGTCGGACAAAAATTGGCAGTATGAGTCATGGAGGAGCAGTGTGCACAGGCCGGTGCTCTTAGACCTGCAAAGTGTCTGCAAAATATGATCGTATCAATCTTACTCCAGTTGGACCTTGTCCCGTACTGTGAGAAGGCGCCAGACACTTTGGCAGAAAAGGATCTATGGTAGTCATAGAAAGCTGACCCACCATATTTGTTGCCCAGATCAACCAGCCTGTGCATATATAAGTCAAACTCCTCCCGTCTGTGGGGATATACCGTACAGATCACATCCCGATAAATGCCAAAAGCTAATACAAATTCTGGAATGGTTAGCTTCCTATTTAATCGTGCATCCCTAGATTTGACCACCACAGAAATATCGTCATAAGCATAGGTCTTATGTTCCACTATCCTGGGAGGCAATTAGTAGTGAGGCCAGATTGACATCTTTACCTTCCAGGATATCTCTCCTGAGGTGCTCAGGAATCATGTGGGCAGGGTAAACCTCTTGGTCATCCGAGGTGATAGCTGATTGCGACTCCACCACTGATGGGGGAATTGCCGTGGCCGGTCCAGCCATAGTGAGGGCTGTAGTGACCGATTCAAGTTTCTCCAGCCTAGAATTGACCTTGCTCATGGATGCCATGAGGGACGTGAGCATGTCATGTATGTTTCCTGGGTTAGACTGGCTCGACCCTTCCCCAGCGTCCATGTTATCGGTTGAGGTGTGTAGTAATTTGTACAGTTCCGCTTTCCTTGCTGTTGCTGGAAAAGGGATTTGTCGTCTCCTGAGTTCGCTAGTGATGCGAGGGATAGTCCATGATCTGAAAGATGCTGGACTAGCCGTATCTACCTCCTGTGATGGGGTGTTTGTTCTAGCCGGAGTCCTTGGGATGGAGAAATCCTCTACCCCTTCTTGAGACATACTAGATTACAAAGTATATGGTTAGCGTAAAAAACCCCCAGGGGATGTACTGGCAGGCTAATTATGCCGGATGAGGCAAAAAATTTAATCTTGTTCTTTGGTGACAGGTGAGGCCCTGCTAGTTGCCAAGTGGCTATGAGAGGCTCTATCTATGCGTTGGCGCGAGGGGTTATTTGAGGCCACCCGACGTAGTGGCAGGAATTCGTAGGCCTCTCGGTGACAATACAAGAAAACAGGGGAAGGGAGTGACAGGTGGCACCCTCTCTATAATTGCGAGGCGGCTAACGCACGTGTGGCCCGGGGGGCATTACCTCCGAAACGTTGAGGCGGGGTGTTGGCCTCGCGGACCACTAAACGATAGGCAGAATGCCCGGAGGGGGGATACCTATTTGGGCCTATAACCCCTAAAATTTACCAGTACTCTATGTCCTAAGTAGAGGAGGAACCATTTGTGATGTATGGCGTGAGCAGGCTTCACGTACCTGGTAGTATGTATGAGTTTGAATAAGCGATAGGTAAAGAAAACTGGAAAAACCTAAAGGGATAGAAAACCAGATATGATAGTGTGAGAATTGGATCCTATGATACCAATTTAGACTAGTTAGCTGTGATGAGTTCTAGCAGTACATATGGAAGGGGAATTTATGAATGGTATTGGCCCGACTGGCCCTGTTATGTGGTATGGTAACCATGCTTAGGGGGGTGTATGATATGTCTCTATGGTGACAAGATTAATGCGTATGATTTAGTAATGCTAGTGTTTGTAGTATGATAAGGTGCAGGATTTAAAACAATACAGTCTATTTTAGGCCGTAAACGTAAGCCATGAAAAGAGGTAAGTACGAGGTACAGAAATATTTGAGAAATTATCCCAAATTAGGAAACAACGTGACGTATGAGTGGTTGAATCAAGACGTGTGATTCAACCCGAAAGTTTGTGAGATTTTTTGAGACTGTGTTCTTGTGTACTTGGTATGTCGTTTGAGTACACAAAGAAAAAGTCAGAATATATAAGTGCCATGTAAGAAACGTGAGTACATGGTATGATAGAAACGTAATTTCTAAACATAATTAATAACCTAAATCCTACATGAAATATCTGTAAAAATGTAAAAGCTTGTTTAAGCATAACTCCATAAATATATGTATATAACATGAAGAATGTCAATAAAACTTAATAATGCCATATCTGCTAATAGATTGAACCATAACCTAAATAAATACTTATTTATAAGTAGTTAGCAGGGGTATTGCCCCAGTCATATGCAAGGATTTCGTAATTTGCATAAATAAATGACGGTAATGACATGAAACCAACTATAGCTACTGATATTGCAGAACAAGTTTGCTTAATATAAGAAAACCGAAACCGACATGCCTGCCGGCAGCAAAGGGGTTAATATGCCTGTGACTTGGCCGTAAAGCGTGTGGCCGTAAAGTAAGGCCGTTTTAAAATCGCGACGCCGTGGGAAATGATCCGGGCGACGGATTTACGATTTTGCAGTCCTGTGGACTTAATCTGCGACGAAACACCGGGTATGTGCGTGGCTGAACGGGCGGAAAACCTGTAAGGATTCCTGGACACAGCTACACCAAACGAAAACCGCGGGTTTTTTGAAAAGCAAGATGGCACCGTACGTGAACCGGAAGTGGATTCTCGTGCAGCGCTGACCTCGAACGGTATGAAGCCAGGTAAGGGGTGTCCCTTAAGTAGGGAGAAGGTGAGTCA
>OW240918.1:66158703-66186334 GCA_933207985.1 Pelobates cultripes | reverse complement strand
GTTCCTCAAACCATTCTTGAACACTGTGCTGTGGTGCATTATTCTGCTGAAAGAAGCTACTGCCATCAGCGAACACTATTACCATGAAGGGGTGTATGTGGTCTGCAAAGAATTCTAGGCACTTTGTGTTTTGACACCTTTCTATCATGGTCAGCATTCTGTTTTTCAGCAATTTGAGCTACAGTAGCTCTTCTGTGTGATCGGACTAGACAGACTAGCCTTCACTAACCATGTGCAACAATGAGTCTTGAACGACCATGACCATGATGCCATTTCACCAGTTGTCCTTCCATGATCCACTTTAGGTAGGTACTAACCACTGCATACCAGGAACACCCCCAAGATGTGCTGTTTTGGAGATGTTCTTCCCCAGTCAGCTAGCCATCACTATTTGGTCCATGTCCATTTTTTCTGCTTCCAACATGTAAAATTCAAGACCTGTCTGTTTACTGCTGTCTAATATTTTTCCCAATACATCATTGTTTGTGTACCCTATATATAGGTTTATTATCCTTCCAACAAGACTTTCTTTTAAACTATGTATGTGATATAGCAGCTGCTGTGTAGAAGCACTTGGCATCGGAATAAACATACTTATAACTAACATACCTATATTTATTCACAAACATTACTGACATCTGGCAAACATCTTGAACTTAATTTCTTATGATTAATGGGTGAGATGTTGAACTAAAATATTTTTTTTACTAAAAACTGTACATTTCAAGAGATAATTTTGTGTAAAAATAATTGCATAAATAGTAATGCAATCCCACTTCCCAGCTTTCTAATTAACTAGTGATAGTGTCATTATATGTTACCCTAGTCCACAAGACTTCATATAGATTTCTCTTTTTTTTTTTTGTTTCATTCCCATAATACAACATTGATATTGATATTTATGCAGATAGTGTATTGGGGAATGAAGGTGTAATGCAATTTACTTTTAAAGAAACCATTTTAAGTGACTAAAGGGACTCCAGGGTAAAGACTTATTCCAATAATTATGGAAAATTATCTATGGATAATGTACTAAAACAAACAACAAATTAATGAAACATCTAAAAAAATAGACGCTCACTTTTGAAGTCACAGGACTTGTGGATTCCTGCAGTGAGGTCTGCCCAAGCAAGGATGTCCTTTCAGACAAATATAGTCTCCCTATGAGAGTGTCTAGCGTATCCCATATCCCCTGTAACTTAGTACTCTGAACCAGTTCCGGCCGTCAAAAGAATTATAATTCTATTCATGATTATGTAAAGGGGGTTACATAGTTAACTTTACTGAGCTTGCACTAGTCCGCTGGTTGCTTCAAAGAAAGGTGAGTTACCAAGCAGGCTCACACCATACAAGTGTTTGTTCAGACATAGAGAATCAATACTACTTCCTGTAATGTTAGACTTTTAGCCATGAGGAAGGAAGGCAATGACAGAGGATATCTTAGCACCTTAGCCTTTGCAAATTGTTATAGAGCTTAGATTGTCCATTTATAACAATGTACAACAACATATTAGTGTTACCTAAACAAAGTGTGAGATTGATGGATAATTAGCAAATAATAGAATATATTTAACAAAAACTGAAAAAAAAAATATTATCCCACAAAAAAACTCAAAACAAACAATGAAAATTAATTTCACAATTCTAGTTTAGTCTTCTTGCTTTTGATAGTAATCATAGCTTCTTGCTTTAGTGTTGAAAATACAAAATAATTACCATTGTGCCACCAGTGTAGGCTTTCTATTAGGTTATTGTTATTGTATCTGTTATTGTTCGAGAATTGCATTTTTCAATTAAGAAAATTCTTTAGGTGCATTATCTATAACAATCTCTTTTAATGATAACAGCAAATATGGAAATTAGTTCAGAGCATACAATTAACGCCATTTGAATAATTATACTGTAATCAAGTAAAATTATTGATGCCTTTATTTGAAAGAGGAGATGCGGATGAAAAGAACATACGTGATTTACATTTTAATCCCTTTAGTTAGCATTCAACAAACTTTTTCCATATGCTTATTTTGCTAATATACTAATAAAAACATTGAAAAAAATGGCAGGGTTTAGAGCCTAAAATAATACCGACTTTTTTCTTTCGAGTTTAACATTTGTGTTCACTAAACAGTGAATTTGGTATGAACTAAAAACTAGAAATCTAAAATCAGTTGAGTTAAAAAAAAAATATTTATAATCTTATACCTTGAACTTTTTACCTACTTTAGCACATTTTGTTTTTCTCTGAAACAATTCAATTTTAGTGGACAAAATGCTTGTGCAGTGAAGTGGAACACATTTGTCTTCCAGGAGATGTGTGTGTGTGTATGTGTGTACAGACACACACAAATATTTATATATATATATATATATATATATATATATATATATATATATAAATATATATATTTTATATATATTCTAGTCATTATTTTTGTGCAACTGACTGAAGAAGCCTTACATTCTGGCAAAATGCATTTTGGTATACATTCTGTTCATTTTATAAAAAAAAATGTAATTAAAGTATTTTCTATATTTTATTATACTTCACTTGAGCAGCATTGGTTCTTATATGTCTTTATCAGATTGTGCCTATGCTGAAACAACATAGACGTGCTTAGATGGTAGAGCCCCTTTTCTGGCTCTGGATTATATGAAACAAAACCATTCAAGGAGAGCTGAACCAGTTTTCCTTCAGTAGTAACTATATGAATTTCAATTCACTACAGCTGTGAGTTTAATGAATAACCCTGCTTATGTTCTTTGTACTACTCACTACTTTTTGCCTCAATCTGTTTACCGGTCCCCAACTTGTTCCACCTAACAAACACATTTTGACCATCCCATTCATACCTTATTCAGTTTGTGCCATCCCATCATTTGTGAAATCCCTGTTTTACCATAAAGAATTATGATTCACTGAAACCTTCTACTATTTTTTTACCATTTTGCAATCTAGTGTGGCCACCCAGTATCAACTAACCAACGTGAGACAAAACATTCTTTAAAACATTCTTTAAATGGTCATAGTAAATGTGAGACAGGTGTAAAAGTTACAGATAAGAGCAGCTTTTAAAATGGGACAATAACGAATGCACAGAGCAGCTAAAGAAACTCATATTAAGACAATCTGATCACTTTATATTAAAGCAGCTATAAACTATTTAGCTATGGACAATCACTTCACACCCTCACTCAAACACAGCGCCCATCAATCACACACAGCACACACACTGCACCCTTACCCACACAGCACCCTCACTCACACACACTGCACCCCTTACACTCACAGCACCCTCTCTCTCACACACACACACACACACACTACACCCCTTACACTCAAAGCACCCTCACTCACACACACACTGCACCCGACACTTACTCACACACAGCACCCTCACGCATACATACACAAGTATGTTATTAAATTTGCTTGCGCTGTGCAGAATAAAGACAGGGTCTTTTTCTAATAATAGAGCCCTTCAGCAGAGCTCTGCGCGTAGTCTGCCCTGGAAGAGCATTGAACCAATATGCTCACTTTGTGATGGGGCGTCATTGGTGATGACAAAACACACCCTAGCTGGCCCTGCCCCCTTTTTAGTGGACCGATGTAATTATAAAATGCCCGGGTCGAATTTTCTTCCCAGTCCGGCCCTGGTCTCCATAGTCCTCTTGTCAGGAAAACCTTCATCACCGCACCACAAATAACACACAAAAGCCCCTTGAAGTAAAGTAATTTTTTGCTTGTGTTTTGTGCCCTGCCAATGGCTCAGGCCACGTTCTATCAATCTGTGTTCTTGCAGCTTAACTTCAAATACAACTTAGCAGCTAACTACACACTCCTCTTGATCCTTTGTAGGAAAACAATTATGATGGCATATTCCTTTCCATGTACTCATTTTCAATGCATACATCTTCTGTTTAGTGAAAAAAATGTAAAATTTGTGTTGTAATTATAAAAGGCATTTCTAGTTTCTCATGGTTCATGAAAAGCAATTAGATATGCTTAGATGAACCCAGAGATTGATGAATTCTAAGACTACAATTTCATTCTATACAAGTTGGAGACAAAAAAAGACAATTTTTACTGAAGTGTGAAACCATTTTACAATTTAACAGCTTTTTTACCAACTTTAAATAAGAAATAATAAATAATTATCTGATTTGCCTCAAAATATGATATGTTTACATATGTTGTGATACATTTTCTATAGTGCATTAGACAAGAGTCAACGTTTCAGCATATTATTGTAGTTAATACCCGAGACCCTGGCATACCCAGACAGGAGTGTTAACTATCTTCTGGACATTTCAAGTTTTCTTTCTGAAATGGTTTGAATTGCTTACAGCAATGATATTTTGGGAACTTGGAGCATAACTCACATTTATGTCATGGTTTAGAACATATTTCTCTTGAATTTGAGAGTTGCCAAAAACTTTTTCTTTCAAGTCAGGAGGCAATTCAAGGTATTTGATGTTAAATTCAAAATTTACCTTAAGAGACTCCTGACTGTGATCAATAAGCTGAATTTTCTTAGAGAAGTAATAATTTACTCTGTTTACTGAATAGCAATTCCTAAATTGAAGTGTATTGGAAAATTTCTACTTAAGAAGCAGAGGAAACCAGGAACCTGCATGATACACGCATCTCAGAGAGTGAATACTTTTTTTATGAACATCCCTGCTCTTTAAATACTGTGGTCTTTTACTTTAAGTTACCTCTAGAGCCATAATAGCCAATTTCTTACATATAATTCCGAACAGCTCAACCCTCACAATGTACATAATGTGTTTCTCACACCTTTCTTGTATAGTGGCAATATTTAATTCTCTGTTCTTATATACATCTTCTTCATCTTCTGCATAGACAATATAATATGTCAAGAAGAGTTCTGAGTATTTACCTAGCAGGTTTAAAGTATGTTGTCACACCACATTTAGAGTTGGCTCCTTCAAACTCTCCATCAATCTATGTTTCTTGATTTTTTTCAAACTTTTACTTTTTTTTTTTTTTTTTATAGACAGGGGAGGAATAATTCCAGAGAAGCTCATCAGTTTCTGATAACTATAGTTGTGATGCGTCTGTGTAAGATTGGTAATCATCTGTTGTAAAATGAGCATGGTCTTCCTTCTGATGTCACCTTGAAGACTGATTGGCATGACGAGCATAAATAAGAGTATAAGTCACCCGGGTATTTTGTCCTTCTGGGGATTTTGTCAATCATCAGATTCAACATCGCTGTCTTGGACTATGTCAGTTTTTTCCTCCTACTCCTCAGAATTATCTTGATAACAGAAGGTATTCCTCATCATCAACTCTTGGCATTTAAATTCTTTGCATATGTCCCTCAACGTATAGATCAGTCTTTCCTTGAATAAGGGTTATTACCCAAGCACCATATCTCACTGTCTGTACTATTTTGAGTTCTCTATCCCCAGATCAGTCATTAGTGCATGTAGACATTGTATGTCTTTTAATCCCAATAATGGTCTGGAAAACAACAAGCTGTATCCCCTTCTTTTACCATATATTGACAGGACAGGATCATCAACTCAATACATGGCACCTCACAGGAGTCTAAGATTCTGCTTTGGCGTGGGAGATCATAACATTTCTTTTTAAATAAATTATTTTAGAGTAGGTTTTTTGTTATGAAAGAATTGTAACAATCAGTTCAATACATTTGTTAGCTTACATAGTCTAATGACAACAATGAATCTATTCAACAATCTGATAAACAGTATTTGGGAGAAAAAGAGGGTGGGTTACGTTAGAGGATGAAGAATACGTCTCATGTTTAGTGGGGATTGAGTTCCCTTTGGTCCATCCCGTCTTTTGGTGGTGGAAGCCACCTTTATGGTGGTCTAGAGAATATATACCAGGGATCAGTGTGGTAGAGACAAAATGTCAGTAACACCTTCCTAGTCCGAAATATAGTCCTGAGGAGTTGGGTGTGTAAAACTTAAAACAGGTTAGTGTGGTTGTAAAACCATTTAGGGGGATATATCCAGTTGGCCCATTTGGTTGGCTGAAGACCTTTTTAGTTGTGGCATAGTCTGGAGAAGGTAGCTAGTAGTGGTTGTTGTTGCTTGTCGATTCAGGGTCACCAGAGAGCTAGCAGTCTGATGTTTGTGTCTCAGAGGGCGTGCCCCTGTCTTATGGTCGGGAGTGTGGGACTACGGTTATGGGTTGCTATGTTAGGGAAATTGTTGTGATCTAGGGCTAGTCTGTGGAGAGTTTGATGTTGTAGAGGTCTATGGATGCTGATTCAATCATGGCACCTTGTGTCTGAATAGTCTAATGCCTCATTTCCACTGAACAGTATGGTTCGGTTCGGTACGGTTCGAAAAGGTTCGAATGGTCCGGTCTATTGAGGTGAGCGTTTCCACTGCAAGTCGGACCGCCATGGGGACCAAATGCCTAGCATGTCATTTGTCGTGAGCTTTGATGTTTTCCTGTCTGCCAATCAATGAATTGTATAGTGTGACGCCAGTATCTCCACCCTAACCGTACCGTACCATTTCCTATGGACCTACATCTGAAGGGGGCCCAGGAATGGTGCGGTTTGGTTCGGTTGTATGGGCCACTTTCATAATGGAAATATATATATATATATATATATATTTATTTATAGTGATCTAGGGGTTTGAAGTCTTGTTGGGGAATGGGAATAGGTGGGGGTCAGGGGTGGTGAACCTGGCACTTTTTTTTTTTTCAAACATGGTAAGCTTAGCTGTTGCAGCTGCTATAGCGGGTGAAGTGTTCAGGAAGCTGTGGATCTGGAGATAGCGGAAGTGATTAAAAGTGTTAAAGATAGTGTTTTGTGGTAAGTCTGAGAATGGGAGGAGTTGGTGGTTACGAAAGAATTGGTAGAACCGGATGAGGCCGTTATCCTCAAAAAGGGCATAGTGTTGGGGTGTCAAATCAGGGGCAAGTTGATTGTTTCTCAGTATTGGGGTCAGGGGGGAATGTGTATTGATGATTTTAATGTTTGCGTGTCGTTCTGTCCCATAGTTGTATAGACGTCGTCAGTGCTGGTGTGGTTGGGGGGACCCAGGGTCTGTCTTGTTTCGGAAACCATAGGTATAGGGAGGGGAAATCCCTGCCAAGAAGCAGGGGCGTACCTAGGGCATGTGGCACCCGGGGCAGGTCCTGGGTTTGGCACCCCCCCTGCCCCCCCGCTTCTCCAAAAAAAAAAACTTACTAAATTAATTAAAATGTGTTATATTTTTTAAATTTTTTTAAAAATGTATTGAACAAATTTGTAAACTTTTTAAAACCCCTACCCCCCTCTACAAAATCCCTGCACCCCCTCACACACAGTTACAGACAGTCACACACAGTTACAAGCAGATAGTCACACGCACACAGTCACATGCAGACAGTCACACATATAGTCACAGGCAGTCATACACACAGTTACAGGTAGAGAGTTACACACACACACACAGTTACACACAGTCACGCACACTGTTACAGGCAGACAGTCACATATACAGTCACACACACTGTCACAGGCAGACAGTCATACACATAGTTACAGGCAGTTACACACACAGTCAGTTACAGGCAGTTACACACATATTCAGTTACAGGCAGTCACGCACAAAGTTACATGCAGACAGTCACAGGCAGACACACAGTTACAAGCAGCATCACACAGTCACAGGCAGACTGTCACAGACAGTCATGCACACACAGTTACAGGCATGCAGTCACACACAAACACACACACACACAGTTACAGGTAGACAGTTACGCACACACAGTTACAGGTAGGCAGTTACGCACATACACACAGTTACAGGTAGGCAGTTACGCACATACACACAGTTACAGGCAGACCGTTACACACACACACACAGTTACAGGTAGACAGTTATGCACACACACACACACAGTTACAGGCAGACACTTACACACGTACACACAGTTACAGACAGACAGTTACACACACACACACACACAGTTACAGACACACACACAAGACAGACAGTCACACACACACAGTTACAGACACACACACAAGACAGACAGTCACACACATACACATACACAGTTTCAGACAGTCACACACACACAGTTTCAGGCAGTTACACACACACACAGTTACAGACAGTCACACACACACATACACACAGTTGCAGACAGTCACACACACACACAGTTACAGACAGTTACACACACACAGTTACAGACAGTTACACACACACACACACACACACTATTATACTTACAGACAGTGTGGGCTGGAGGAGTGGATTTATTGAAGTCCTTCCCTGGAGCCTGGTAGGTGGAGGTGCAGGGATTTCTTCTTGCTGCACCTCCATGTGCAGCATTAACAGCAGCCCCTGCTCGCAGTTAGGCTCCGCCCCTAAATATCCGTAGCTCCGCCCCCTTCCTCCCGTGCGGTCAGCTAAGCTTGCTGGTCTCTGTGTGAGCTGTGTGACACCCCAGCTACCATGGGGCACAGCTCACACAACTCCCTCCAGCTCCAAGACCAGGGTCAAGGCACCCCCCTACCAGGTGGCCCCCGGGGCGGACTGCCCCCTCCACCCCCCCCTTAGTCCGCCACTGCCAAGAGGTCATGTTCCAAATCCACCCATAACTTGAGCCCCGCCGGAGCATGAAGGTTCTGTATTTGTGCTAGTTGGGCCAATTGGTGGTAAGACAAGAAGTTCGGCAGGCCGAGGCCTTCTCTTTTATGTGGAATGTATAATGTGATTCATTTTATCCTGGCTCTCCTTTCTGCCCAGATAAACTTGCAAATCTGTGTTTGGAGGGATTTGAAGTCGGATTTGGATATCGGGATGGAGTGGGCTTGAAACAGGTATCAGAACCAGGAGAAGTTAGTTAATTTTCACAGAGGCCAATCTGCCTAGCCAGGAAATGGGCAGTTTTTGCCTCTAGGTCTTTGTGTGCTGTTTCCAGCAATGGGAGGTAGTTCAGTCGGCACGTGGATTGAAGGCTCACGAGTAAATAGATGCCTAGTAATGGGTACTTGTTTTGCAGTGTTGAGCTTATTTAGGGGGAAATTTGGATCAGCATTGCTTCGGTTTTATCCAGGTTCAGCTTATAGCCAGATATTTTAGCGTAGTCTTCTAATAGAGCTAGGAGAGGGGGTAGAGAGGTCATGGGTTCGGTCAGGGTTAGAAGAAGGTCATCCATGTATGCAGTTATTTTGTATTCCTCTTGTCTGATCTTAATCCTGGGGTCATTTCGTATCTTTTGCAAGAGAAGCTCCAGGGATAGGGCAAAGAGGAGGGGGGAGGAGAGGACAGCCCTGTCTGGTGCCATTGTGTATGCGGAATGGGGTAGGAGGGGCATTGGGTATAAGAAGGTGTGCTGACAGGAGAGAGTATAGTCCATGTGTCACATCCAGAAAGGATCTGGGGAAGCCATACTTCGTTAGCTTTGCAAATAGGTATGGCCATAGTAAGTGATCAAAGGCTTTATCTGCGTCGAGTGAGAGTAGCAATGTGGGGATGTCCCTATGTGTGGCTTCCCAGATCAAGTTATATGTCCGCCTTGTGTTATCGCAGGCTTGTCTATGAGGAATGAATCCCACCTGGTCCGGATGGACCAGTTTTGAGAGGAATGGTTGCCGTCGATTCGCTAGGAGTTTGGTGAACAATTTAATGTCAACGTTTAGGGGTGAGATGGGACGAAAGTGGCCTGGGTCTGTGTGGGTTTTATTTGGTTTTGGAAATAAGCATAGGTTGGCTTGTAGCATGCCTGGGAGTAACGGCTCTCCTTTGAGAATGGATGTGAATAAAGTGCCAAGATGTAGGAGTAAGATAGCCGAGTACATTTTGAAGTAGAGACCTGAGTAGAAGGTGACCTACTCAATGCACGAGTAGAAGGTGTCCGGGCCTGGGCATTTGATCACAGCCGCAATCTCCTCCGTGGTGATGGGGGCTGCAAGTTTTTCTCTGGCTTCATCCATAAGGGATGGGAGAAGAGTGGTTTCTAAAAATTGGGTTATAGTCGTGTTTGTGGCTTCCGTGCTTAGTCTGGAATGGAGGTCGTGATCATACAGGGAGGTATAGAATTGGTCGGGGAGGTCAATTGTAGGTTGTAATTGTAGTTATGCTTTTGTGTTGTGTCTTTTGTCTTAGCCTGTCAGCTAAGAGGGAGTCTGCTGTATTAGATTTCTCATAGAATAGTTGCCTCGTCCATTGCAATGCTTTTTGGGAGTCTTAGAATTTCAGTTGTGTGTTTTTTTATGTGCAGAAGCTCCTAAGATGAGGCTACCTCTCTGATCACCGCTTTGTGAGCGGTCCATAAGGAAGATACAGAGTCTTTATTTGTAGTGAAATAGTTGGTTATGTCCTTGCAAATTGTCTCGCTGATATATGGGATGTGGAGGAGGGTTGAGTTGAGTTGCCATGACCATGGTCTAGTGGCGTGCGGGAGCGTAATAGTGAGTAGCATGTCAGTAGTGCAGTTTATTCAACCTGTGGCATCAGAGAGGGGGAGATCAAGAACATATCAATGCACGTGTAGGAGGTGTGTGGGTGGGAGATGAAGGTGAAGTCTAGTGTTGTGGCATGTTGTATTCTCCAGACCTCTAATAGGTTCGCTCGTGTTGTGAAGGACTGCAGCAGTTTGTCAGATCTGGCTGTGGGTGGGGGTTTCGATAATGCTGACTGTAGTCTCTTTCCATCTACCACTGGGGACAAAACTATATTGAAATCCCCACCCACTGTCATATGATGAGAGTGAAAGAGGCTCAGGTGTGCCTGTAGTCCACAACTGTGTGTTCGCGACCGTAGGGGCATACACAGATGTGACAGCATATTTTGGGGGACCTGTGTGTCCCGTGATGGTGAAATATCTACCCTGTGGGTCTAAAACCGTGTTGGTGAAGTGTATAGAGCAGGATGAGGGGACCAAGATTTCCGCCCCTTTTTGTTTGCCTTGCGGGGAACTGGCTTGGTGGCATTCTTTGTTTATAGCATGTCTCTTGGAGGAGGAGCACACCTGCTTTAGAATTGTTGGCCCACCTGAGGAACCGGTGTATCTTAGCGGGGTTGTTTAACCCCTTAAGGACACATGACATGTGTGACATGTCATGATTCCCTTTTATTCCAGAAGTTTGGTCCTTAAGGGGTTAAACCCTTGCAATTAATTGAGACGCAGGTCAATTTGGAAGGCATTGCAGTATTGATTGTCATTGCGCTTGGAGCTTAGCGGTGTGAGGTAACACCTGGAGTCGAACGGGTAGCGGGGGGAGACTGAGGGAGAGGCGGGAAGGCGAGAGGGGACACATAGGGAGGAGGGGAAGGAAAAAGGAGAAGTGGAGAGAAAAAAGGGGGGGAGAGAGAGAAGGAGGTAGGGGGTTCGGGTGGATAGTGGAGGCGGGGGTTATCAGGATAAGCTTGGTCTTAAACAGACAATAGATAGGTGCGTGGAGAAAGTGAAACTAAGTGCAGGTAAGCCACTGTCTAGAGGTCACTCCCAACCTCAACTAAACCAAAGACAAAAAAATGAATATGATATCAGAAAAAAACAGGGTGCCACAGTCACTTTAATAGTTCAGTTTGGAGATTCCTAATAAAAATGAAACAATTAGTAGAGATACAGCAACCAATTTATTAAAGAAAAAAATTAAATCAAAAGTAAGCAACAGCACAACATCTGTGCAATATTGCAAATATACAAAAGCCAATATTGGCCAAGAGCCCTTAGGAACAGCAGCTTTAAAAAAAAAAAACATGATACTAAGATAGTAATAAAAGTTAATGTGCTAAAATGCAAAAGTAGTAGTCAGAAGGAAAGTGCACAGTGCTTGTCAGACCAGCAATTCACTCCCACTAATCTATCTCAAACTGCAAAAACGCACAATACACAAAAAACTAAAAATCCACAGTATACACTTAAAAAAGACTGCTGATACTAAAATGCAGGATTCTTGATAGTGCTCTACGCATTTCGTCAACCCGACTTCCTCAGGAGCTTCTTTCTGGTCTTCTCTCTTTTAAATCCACTGGTCCGTCTATCCACTTCCGTGATAGCGCATGCACAAAGCACGCCGCGCGCACCGTCATACATAATGACGTGCGTGCAACAGATATGCGTATGCGCAACCACGCTGTAACGCAGAATAACTTAATGCGGCATTTACACAGCCGCATTATGAACGTTTAAAAAAAAAAAAAAAAAACGTTCAAAATCATTGTGGTTTGTATTAACAACCCTGCCTAAGATCTAACAGAGACATCTAACAGCCTAAAAATAATACAAATTGGACTGTGCAAAGAGATATTTAAAAAAAATGTGTAAAAAATATATAAACAATATATATATGTAGAAAATAAGTGAGCATAGATGAAGGAAAATCGTTTTGATATGTTGCGTGGGAATAAGTCCATTTATATTTCTAACATTATGATATGGGTACACAATTTAATTCATACATGTATAATATCCCCATAAATGGAGTTAATCTTATTAGACTAAAACATTTTCAACATACAATTTCTTCAGAATGCTATACATATAAGGACATTCTGTATGAGTATCAGAATAGGGATATACATATTGCTCTAACATGGAGGTATATATAACAGGATAAACAATGAAATCAAATGCAGATGCTGTACATCATAAAAAGTAAATGAAATGTATATATGAACTCGAGGGAAATATACATATTTTTGAGTGAAATACACATATTTTCTTAAGAATAGAGGCAATGAACTTCAGGTAATATATTTAAAATTCAGGTAGTATATTTAAAAATGTACAAAGACATATACAAATGTCAAACTAGTCAAAAAGGAGGAAAAAGTTATGATAATAATAAAAAAAAGAGAAAGAGAAAAGAGATTAGTATCAAATCATGAACAACATAATCATTCCATAAGAGCCAATATATCGAGATATATGTTAATTCCTCAGGAGACAGAGGATTTCATTCTGTATATCCACTCTGTTTCCCTCATTGCCAACATTTTTTCTGTATCTCCACCCCTCCAGTGTGGTGTAATCACATCGATCCCAATACATATAAAATCTTTAAAATTAAATTCATTACAGGTGATACAATGTTTGGGTCTTAAGTGGCAGGTGCCAAACCAAGTGGGCATGGGGTTAAGTGGTGGGAGGTGAAATGTGTGTAAGAGAGAAGAGAAGAAGGACTTTTCGCATCCACGTCATCCCTCCTCCCCGCATTCCTGTTGTGGTGCAACAGACACAGAGCATTTCACATCATATCATATAGCAACGTTTAACTGAAGTCTAGCTGAACATATAAACAGTTGTGGTACATTTCACATTTAACTTTTTAGAATTAATAGTCTCAAGCAAAGTTTCACATAGTGTCTCCAATCTTAGCTTTACCAGTCGGCTAGGTTCATGGTTCAGGGATTTTTAAAGTAAAATAAATGGGGAAAGCAGGGTGTAACGGACCGTTTTGCACACAAGGGGTAAAAAACGTTTAGGCGATCGTCCCCTTCTCAGAGATGCAGGTACAGCTATTGTAGAACACCAAACTCCCGAACCGCATGTAAGGGAATGCTCCAAACTCCCGAACGGCATACAATATAGCACTCCAAACACACGAACTGGAACCATACGAATCGCTGCTAGCAGAGGAATAGGAAAAGCATCCAAGCGACTTACACTCCCAGCAATCAGTCTCTATCAGCATTCAGTAAATCCCCCCAAAGACGAGACAAGGCTCTGTGTTGAGGGTCAAGCAGTGGTCTGTTTAATGAGGGCTACCTGCCCAGTATTTATGCAGGTCTCCCACATGGTGGACACTCCCCTAGGGGACCAAATGGGAGACTGTGACAAAAGACAGACAAGTAGACAAATAGGACACACAGTCACATTATATTCCCACAATGCATCCTGGCTTCCTCCCTTCTGCCTTGAAGATAATTGAGAAGTAATTCAATTATCTCCCAAGACAAAGGCAAATCGCCATTATGCACGTGGGGATACTAAAACAGGAATAACTATTAAAATACACAGTATGACACAAGTTACACTAAAACTATACATTTAACATGTCCCCAGATAGCTCAGGTCTGAGCGCACATTATTAAGCGAATGGCGCTCAGACCACACAAATACAGTTTAATCGCCATGGAGCCAAAGTCTTTACACAGTCAGTTCTCATGCGAATGGGCTCCATGGGATTCCTATCTGGGTTATAAAATATTCAAGTAAAACTACTGAACACCTAGCCGTTCGTGCACTTTCACCGAACAAGAAGGGAGGTCGGCGGCTTCAGCGGTGTTCGCGCAAAACTGTGTCCGATTTTAGTTCCATGAATTGAGCGTCGAACACCGCTGTGCATTCGCGGGTTTAAAATGGCCGCGACCTCGTGTTCGTGATATGAATGGCGGCCAACCAGCATTCGTCAATTAAGCTGCGGTTAACTGCAGCTTCAGGGAGGCTAATTGCCGGCACACTCCAGCTCCCAGGTGGTCTAGTCATTCATGCGGTTGTTCGGTAGATTGAATCTACCAAACACCTGGCAGAAAAGCACGAATAAGTCTTTTCTGCAGGGAAAAAGATGTCTTTTAACATGGGGCCATAGTCCAAAGGCAGCAGGCGAGCAACCAGGCTTCTCCAATGCAATGTGGTGAGATTGCTCTCGTCACACAGGGAATGTGGCCCTTCCAGAGCTGTAGGGTCGGGGTGAGGTTCCAATGAGCCTTGACAAGGGGCGGGGACAGTAGGAGTTAATGTGTATCTGGTGACCTTATTTTCTCTGACAGGGAGGTTTCACTGTGTTTTTCCTGGGATAGTAGAGAGTCCCTGACATTCTTAGGAATTCGTGTGGGTTGGTATTGTAAGCAACACCTAAAGCCCTCATGGATTGTACTGGAGGTCTATTGTACTTGAGGTCTATATTCACTCAGCCCCCCTAAACCACTTGGGGACTTCTGAGCAGGCCCATGAGGTCCCATGGATAATTGGTGTCTAAGTACCAGAAAGTTTCCCATGAGCTGGGAGTCTATGGCCTTGGGTGGGGGCCTCTTTTAGTTACTCGAGTATTGTCAGGCAACCGATGGTTTGAGGCCGTGGGTTATAGCCCTGACTTGCTATGACATGTATTCCATGTCCAGTATACCTGGGAAAGCATGGAAAGGCTCCCGGCCCTTGTGGGTGGCAGGGTGAGAGTAGTGGGAGACGGATAGTTGGTGGTCTAAACCTCTGTGGCCTAATCTACGTACAATATTTCATACAACATAAAGATATTAAACAAGAGGTTAAACCAGAAGTGAGGAGAGAGCGATGGAACAGATTAGAGAAGACAGGCAGGGGGATCAAAAGAAACCTGTACCAGCATATAACTGCATTATAGTGTGAGTCCTTGATTGAGCGGGTGTGCTGCATTTAAGTCATCAGGGGTTCTCCTTTGTGGGGCATCTAGGGAGCTCTCATGCTTTGTATGTTATTCTACGCTGGGAACCGGGGCCTATTTCCAGGGCCTGTTGGTATGGTTGGTGGTGGAGGCAGCAGCGTGAGACCCAGAGAGTCCACAAAGGGAGCCATTTTGGCCACAATGGACAGGGTGTAAGTCTTTGCGGACCACTAGTATAATATATTTTATGCTGTGGTGGTTTAGGGTAGTGTCAGCTGTTTGAGGTCCCTCCAGTTTTTGAAGGTTGTGGGTGCCAGGTCTTGATAAAGGGATTGTCTGTAGTCCCAAAATTGTGGCAGGTTCTGGCTTGCTTGGTGGATAATCTGAGTGTGGCATGTAAGCTCTCTGTGGAGACTGTCTCAGGTAGGCCTCTGATGCGAATGTTGTTTCACCTGGAATGATTATTTAAATCTTCCATGTCCACTTCCAGTGCTGCTATTTTGTAATGCAGGTAGGCAATGTCCTGGGAGTGGGATGTTGTGGTAGCAGACAGCATGACAATCCGGGCCTCTGCTTGGTTGGTTCTGCCCGTTAGGGCCTCAAGGTCTTCCTTCAGGTCTAGTATGTGTTGGTCTATTTCCGCTGCTGTGCGCACCTTAATTTCGGCCGTGGCATCCCTCAGCATCAGTTGCAGGTTTTAGTGTGGGGGGTGTCCGTGGCCACTGGCGGCTCACTACTGTTGGAGTCTGAGACAGTGCCCTCCATGTCTTGGGAGCAAGATGGCCACTGTGGTGCAGTCTGAGAGTGGACAGCATGGCTACTGAAGGGGTCTATTCTCTTTTTTCTTTCCACCACCCATGGTCATGTGGATGTACCCGGAGATATTAGCTTAGGTCAGGTGAAATTTGTGGCTATATTGGGCCTGTGAAAGCAGATTAATGCAAATGTAACTTGTGGGGGACAGCTGCAGGATCAATCATCCATCTCTCTCAGAGGTCAGGCTCTTCCCCCGATAACATCCTTTTTAAAAAGATTTTTTAGCAGCTGCTACCTCCAATCAGTGATTTTAAATCTTGAGGAACTGACTTCCTTAAGACAAAGAGTTCATAGGTGCTCAATAACCATAGACATAAGATGCACTTAATTACCTTATATACTTGAGTATAAGCCGACCCAAATATAAGCCAAGGCCTAATTTTACCACAAAAAAAATGGGAAAACTTATTGACTCGAGTATAAGCCTAGGGTGGGAAATGCAGCAGCTACTGGTAAATTTCAAAAATAAAAATAGATACCAATAAAATTACATTAATTGAGGCATCAGTAGGTTATAGGTTTTTGAATATTTATTTCAAAGAAAACCAGTAAACCAGCTCTGTAAATGAAAAAGAGGGTCAACAAAAACAATATGGTATCAACAATAACGTTAAAAGTGCAAAAACCAGCAACCAAGCTAAAACAAAAGAGTTAAAATCCTTCAAAACTGGATTCCTCCTCATCATCTGTATGTCCAAATACATCTTCAAATGTAGCTGGTGTGAGGTTATAAGCATAGACATTGTCATCATCACTGAGTTCGCAGTCATCACCATCACTGCTGTCGTTCTCATAAAAAGCGCTGTCTTCACTGCCATCCATAGCATTACTAATGCCACATTTCTTGAAGGCGCATTGCACCATGTCCTCTGGAGTCTCTCCCCATGCATCACAAACCCACTTTGCTATCAATTCTATGTCGGGCTTCATCATATTTCCAACTTTTGTCAGTCGGGCTTGACCAGATGACATCCATTCATGCCGCACACTGTCTTTGAAAGGTTTATTTAAACACACATCTAAGGGCTGCAATACAGATGTAAGCCCACCTGGAATAACGGCCAAAGTAACTTGAGAAGACTTTGCCAATGTTTTTATGTCATCAGATGTGTGGGCTCTGACCATATCCCAAACTAGCAATGATGTTTTTTTCTTTAAGGCTACTCCTGGTCGTCCGTTCAAAATTTCTTCCATCCATTTTTTTGTTCCATCCAGCCTTTAACATGAGCGCGCACTGTAATTCATGGTGGGAATTTACCTTTTTATGCAAGGTCTTTCTTTTAAAAATAATGACACGCTGTAGCTTAGTTCCATTAGCCAAACATGACAGAACAACTGTGAATTTTTTTTTTCCATTTCCTGTGGTTCTGAGTAAAATAGTTTTGTCTCCCAAACTTGCCACAGTTCTGTTGCTTGGAAGATCAAAGGTCATAGGTGATTCATCTATATTTCCAATATCTCCCAGGTCATAGTTATGGATCCTTCTTTGTTTTATGATAAATGAATGGCATGACATCACTTTTTTTATAAAGATCTTTTGGCAACTTCTAGGAAATCTTTGTTCTTTGCCGCAAACATAGGACAAACCTATTCATGAAGCGGGTACACCATCCTGCTGACGCACTCAAAATTTTCAATGCTTGGTGCTTTCAATTTGTCATCTTTAGCCATTGGAAGGGCACGTAAGCGAATTCCCATGTGTGTTATGCAGTAACCATTTTGACGACACTCCATAACCCATTTATGCAACTCAGTCTCTAGAGCCCCATATGAAGTCGTTAAACCACGTCGAGCTTTTTTTGCCTTTGGAATCTTTTCCAAGTCAGCTTTCATTTTCCGCCACTCCCTCACTTGTTTTTCGTAAACACAAAATTCCCTACTTGCAATACAGTTATTGCTTTCTTCTGCTCTTGACACAACCTTAAGTTTGAAACCAGCTTCATATGACCTGCGCTTTTGTTTTGGTTCGGGATTAAAAGTATTAGAAGTATTGGGATCCATTTTTAACAGGATAAAAAAAAGACTTTGAAAAAGAATGCCGACTATGTTTGCACAGAGCAGTCTGTGTTGGGGCTCATACTATACACACTGTGTTACTGCATGCGCTGCATTACTACATATGTTGCCTTACTGCATGTACACAATGCAGCTTGTATAGTCTGAGCCCTAACGCAGGCTGATGATATTCCAGAATGAAGAGCGGTGATATCAACCGTCATTGGACCACCCACAGAGGCTGCAGGCGCCCGCAGATGAGCGGGAGAGACTGGAGAACACCCGCACTGCACCGGAGAACAGGTTAGTGGGTGCCTCCCCTGACAGACACACACACGACACATACATACAAAGATACATACATACATCCAACCACACAAATATTTAGAGTTCAGAACAATTTTACTTTTGACACTGTTACAAGAATAATCACATAAACATGAACACGGTCAATGAAAAAAATATTTGAATATGAGTTCTAATTCATTTTAGAATTCATTTGCTTTAGAATTGCAGAATATGTGTAACATACACATTTAAATATTAAACTTGCGTACTTTAAACCTTAGCTTACATAAAATCACAGATTTTAGATTAATTATGTAAAAGCCATCCTTGATAACTATTTCTATAGACCACTTGTATGTCCCAGGTAGATGAAAGCCCTATGTCATTGTAGGTAGCATAGCCTAAACTGAAATGGCTGAATAGCTTTCAGTCAAAGTAAAGCATAATACTCAGTACATTTCTTAATATTGCTGCCTGTGTCTGTATAAACAATGTTACCTCCATCCAGGGCTGGTGCAAGGGTTTTTGTCTATACAGGCAAATATGCCTTTTACTGCCCCCCTTCCTTCCATTGCCTGACAACAGTTGCATATACAACATTTATACTGAGGTGCCACATACAAACATAAAGATTATTGCTTTAGAATATTTTCATACTCATCCATGCCACACAAAATATGGGTTGCTTTTATCTTTAACATTGCCTATTGGATATATTTTTTATTATGGAGTACAACTATGGGATAACGTTTGGCATTAATACTCACAGTATACAATAGCAATAAAGACTATAGGTTAAATATGCACCCAATATTAATTGGGTGTAGCAAACTCCACCCAGTGTAGTGTCACCTCCTATCCCAAAACACATTGTAAAGAAAACAGAAAAACAAGATAGAAGTGCAAATAGACATACATAACTACCCCTCATTGGTTGAAACTCATGAAGCTGTGGTAACTCTAAAGGAAGACACATAGAAGTATCATAGTGTTGTACATCAATTAAAAAGAATACCTTTAAAATCCCAATTGGGTCACTCACATAGAGTACAGCCTTTTATAAGTAGGCTCAACATTCCGCAGGCACATCAAGTAGCTTTATACAAGATTAATTTACTGTATTTGTGCTCTACCATTTTTTTCTTATGTATTAAAATACAATTTAATAATTTTCTGATGTTGGCTGATGAAGAGCCTACATTTTGTATAATGTTCATGGTCTATGACTCTCTATGTATATGTGGTAACCTGACTTACTCCATCAGCTTGAAGAGTGAAAGTTATCCAAAGTAGTGGAATTACTCTTAGAGATTAGAGTGGTATCCCAGGTTTATGAGTAAGCCAGTAGAGCTGAGCACTGGCCGTTGGTACAGTGGTAGTCTACAGCTGACTGTTGAGGGGCCTCCTAGTGGCCAAACTATAGGAGACTTTGCGACTCAAAAGCATTGTTACGTGATATAGACCAAAACAAGTTTAAAAAAAGATGTTTGGATTGGGTTATGCTTTAAAATACAAGGTCAATAAGGTTTGTTTTTTTAAATCTCAAAATATCTTGAGGGAAATTAGTAATTAATTACCAGAGGAAATGTCCCACTGTCCCTATACCCAGGTCATTGCAATTTCAGTGAATGTGGTCTAAATTGTGGAAGTCTTTTTTAATAAAATCTATAGATACCTTCTTTGCTCAAGTTGCATATTTCTTTAAAACAAATTAAAATAATATAAACAACTATTTTGCTTTTTTCTATGAGTGTCAGTGTTTTAGCTTCAGTTTGTAGCTTTTTAATACAGATATAATGAGTGTAATACAAGTAAAAATGTATTGTGAATGAAGAGACAGACATGGTAAATCATAGGCTGTCACTGTCTGAACACCTCTAAAAATATATTATTTTACTATTCACAGAAATATCACTTGTTAATTACTGCCATATGTCACACTATTCAGTGACAGGAAAATAATGTAAGAAGATTTATATTGTGAACTCATTCAGAATATTGAAAATGTTAACTGTTCTTAAATGAATTATTATTTTTTTTTCTCTATTCTCTCCATGAGCATTCCATTGTCACTTTATCCATTATACATAATCTATGTTTTATTCTTTAGTTGGCAGATTCAATGGCTATACAATGTAATCCATACATCCAAAATATAGGGTAATGCATGTATTTAGGAGAAACCTAAAGGGGTATTCAGTAAACTATTCAGTAAACTCTAAATTGTTGTGAACTAAATAGCAAAATGTAACCTAAAATAGCAAATTTAAAAAAATAATTTTAAAAAAAATCTCCAAATTAATTATATTAATAAATATGTTTTTTGGATAGACTAAACCCTCAAGGCTTTAAAAAAAAAAGTCAGCATTAAACTTCTGTGATGCCATGAAGAGGTCAAGTTCTTCCGGAACCTTGAAATCCTTTTCATAGCATCATTCCCCCTTTCTGCAGTGGGACAGAATTCCCATATCCTAGAGTGAGGGAAGACTTGAGGTGTGCCATTATTAGTCTTCAAAGTGCTCTTCATGCTACCACTGGATGCCTTTTATCCACAAAATGACACTGTTGGAGTTACACCTCTGGCAGCAACATTAACTACTGTGTATATGCAGTGGTTTATACTGAGACACTGCATATATAGACATCTAGCAGCATGATCACTTCAATTTACTGAAAAGGCCATGGTGTGCAGAGTAACCCTTTAAGGCACTGTCTGATATTTTTAGTTTGGACTTTCCATTTGGATGAATGTAATACCACGATTGCCAGCACATCCTTCTTTTGTGTTGAAAGTTCTATGTTGGACTGCCTTATTTAAGGGCATTAAATTAGGGAGGGAGCTGTGTTTAATAGCTAGCTCCTCACATCTGCTTCCTTAAATATGGCTTTTACATAAGAATACCAAATTAGGATTCCCTCTACTGATGTCAGAGGCATTGCCTTGCAGATCTCAGCAGAGGGATTCCCTTTCTAGCCATAATCCTAATCCAAACACTAACTATACCCTAATCCAAAACCTGATTCTAAAATCGTATCCTAAATATAAACCTTAACCTAAACCTAATGCTAATCATAAACTTAACCATAATCCTTAAACTAATCCTGCTCCTTATCCCAAGGGTTTCCCTCTGTTAATATCGGGACTGATATCAGCAAAGAAAATTATAAACTAAAACGGTATGTTGCTGCCATCTGCTGGATGTTTTCAGCATGACAGATTGCTTTAATACTGGAAAAAAAGAAATGTTGTTACACTAAATTGGTGCTGAGAAACTGGCAAGGCACTGATCCAAATGGCATGGGGCGTGCAGAGAGACCCTGTCAGAATCTGTTCAGACCCTCTGGGTCTCCCACACAAAATCTGCTCACAGAATCACTGACTCAGCCAGTGTGTTCTCAGTACATTTATACTGCTGAATGCAGTGCTCAATTGGAGTCTGTCCCACTCAGAGTCATCTGTCCCAATCTGTCATATGTGGTCCCAACTGACAGGTCTCCCTGGGGCAAGTAGAGATTTAACCCTCCTCAAACCAAGTTCAATGAACAGACACAAAATTATATTTCTTATTATTATTTTATGTATTGATTATTATAAGCTGACAGTGAAAATCTAAGAATATTTGGAATAAATTTAATGTGTTCTCTTATACTTGTCCAACATATTTTGCAAGTGGATTCATCAGCATATTCAAAATTTCACCAATCTTCTAGACTTTTTTTGTTCTGTTTTGAATTTTTCAGTAATATATAAATATATATATATAATATACTTTTCATGAACTATTCCATTCACCTGTATTCTCTTGTTT
Organism: Pelobates cultripes; assembly: GCA_933207985.1. NCBI lineage: Eukaryota > Metazoa > Chordata > Amphibia > Anura > Pelobatidae > Pelobates > Pelobates cultripes. The sequence continues at coordinate 66,164,106 of OW240918.1, read as the reverse complement.
AGGCATATTTTATTCGAATTATGAGGCCTGTATACTAGGCTACTGTTAATTTTGTGAATACGTTAGAATAAATGTATAAGTATCTTACGTATAAGAAGTAGTTTAATCTTTGTTAGACATTTGAATATTTTTTTTCCAGTATGTTATACAGTACTAAGTTTTAGCGTCTTAGATGCTTGGCTTACCAATGCCCTCTTTTTACCTGTTCCCTTCACTAGGTGTTTATCAAAACCGTATAAATTCTGTGCAGTCTCGACTGCCTTAAATCCACCAAATACACATTAGGTACTAATATCTCTCACATACATAGGGTACGTATAATTGTGTGTTTTCTTTAGCATAATAATTATTTTTCTCATATGCATACTCCATGTGTCATCTAATCCATAAAATTCTCCACGTACGACATTATCCGTAGCCTTATCTGTTCCAATACGCTGATACCACTTGTCGCCACAATGGCCATTCAATGGCCACACTCCTAGACATGGCAGACCCCACCACCCTTTCACCTATTGTAAAACAATCACCAAGTAAACTGGAAACCTGGTGTATCATTTTTAGCACACCCAGGCATATTCCTTGCGGTTATGTCTTATTTCCTTCATGCATGTACTTTTTCACGCATGAGAGCTACCACATGTTCCCTTACGTTTCTTGTCCACACTCTATTTTAGGTCTATTGTTACCATTACTACTCCCCCCAGAACTTTGGGGAATTCATTGGATTCTTACTCCATTCGCGTTACAGGTATACCTAGTGTTATGACACCTCTTATCATTTTATACTGCACTATATTGATAGAGGATAACTGTAGTTTTATCCTCAGATAATCGCTACTAGCAACTCACCACGAATCACTGTCATCATTCCACAGGTGAGTTTTACTCACAATACAGGGAAAAGAATTAGGCCCAACTATGACTTATCCGTCCACATTTCCTTTTTTAGGTTCTCAAGCATTCATACTTGTCTGTAAAGAATCTTAAAGGGACACTATAGTCACCAGAACAACTACAGCTTATTGAATTTGTTCTGGTGAGTAGATTCATTACCTTCAGGCTTTTTGCTGTAAACACTGTCTTTTCAGAGAAAATGCAGTGTTTACATTACAGCCTAGTGATAACTTCAATGGCCACTCCTCAGATGGCTTGTCACTCCAATAGTTATTAAGGAACAAACAAAACATCACACGAAGTACAGCATAAGTAGTAATTAAATGGGTGCCTAAAATGCATCCAATCATTCAGTATCTCCAACCTCTGCATGCAGACACTGAACTTTCCTCATAGAGATTAATTGATTCAGATGCTGATTGGTCAGGGCTGTGTTTGAATCATGCTGGCTCTGCCCCTGATATGCCTCCTTGTCAGTCTCAGCCAATCCTATGGGGAAGCATTATGGTTGGAACAGGCTACCACTTCTGATTATGTCAGCAGACTGCTTTTTTTTTTAAGGTAAACATCATGCAGATCTACAGCTTACAGATTTTGCTATATTTATGGAGGCATGAGGGGCCCAGGGTGGCTAGATGGTGGTGTTAACACTATAGGGTCAGGAATACATGTTTGTGTTCCTGACCCTATAGTGGTCCTTTAACTATTTCGTAAGGCTAGGTACATCTCCATTTTACATCTTAATCCCATCCCGCTATAGGCTACATCCTGTGGTGCATGCCCACTTGGCCCTCCTCATAGTAAGAGCCTCTCTCTTACCACTTGGCACTAGCAGGGCTTCATTTTCCTGGTAGGCCAGATAATTTTTCGCCTTAGGCTTAGCTAGAGCCAGTTGACACAGGCACTCATTCATAAACTTGGACTTATTGCCTAAGTTGGTGCATAAGTTGGTGGACCAAAGGCACAAGTACAGTGGTGATTCGTTTTATGACCATCATAAATCTTTTTTGGCAAAAGAAGCGGCATCCCTCACCCAATTTAATACCCACACCGACTGGAGTAGGCTTGATACAAAATTGTTCTGTCGCCATTTTGCCAGTCAAAAAACACCATCTCTATCTCACACTCCACCAACTTGAGCGTAGCAGATCCAATCCTTCCTACCACTAGTCGTGCTTCCGTCCATTCTTCCACTGCCTAACACAGAGGCCTTAAAGACAAATTGGGTAGACCAATAGCTTATCTAGGTAAAGCTTAAATCTGCAACAATTTTAATTCTGGTAGTTGTGGATTTAGCTTGTGTAGATTGTTGCACGTCTGCTCAATTTTTTTCAGGGCACACACAAAAACTATGTGTCCTAAACGTCAGTACCCAAAACAATGACTAACAGTAGTTTGCATCGACAATCTGGCATATTACCTCCAGGTACACCCTTCTCATTATTTAGTCAACTTCCTGGTTAATGGGTTCACTGATGGTTTTCACACTGGCTTTGTCACACTCCACGGGTATTCAAGAATGTCCTAACTTACAGTCTGCCCTCCTTGACCCCATCAGCACAGAGGTGCTGCTCATGGAAGAGTTGAACAACGGCTTCATAATAGGTCTTTCTCATAAAAAAAACCTTTTCCAGTTGGCGTACCAATCTCATAGGTATAGCCACTGGGAAGTTCAACAGTAAAAAGAGGATAATTTATGATTTATCAGCTCCACATTCTTTGTCTACCCCTAGCATCAACTCAAATTCACTCTAAGGAGTTCTCTCTGCAATACGCCACAGTGGATGATGCTATTCATGCCATATTGAGGGCAGGTGTAGGAGCCTGGTTAGGGAAAAGTGATGTTTCCAAAGCATTCAAGCTCCTACCCATACATCCATCCCTATGGCATGTGCACGGCACACTTTGGAAATCCCAAGTACTACTTCGCAACACGTTTAACTTTTGGGGCTAAAAGTAGTCCAAAATGATTTAACATATTTGCTGACACGTTATGTTGGCTACTCCTCAACATTTCCAAATGTCCATCAGTCATACATTATCTTTGTCACTTTGTTACTATAGAATTACCTCAGTCCACTCCCGTCAGTATTTATAAAACAATGGCTCTATTCTCAGCTATCACGCTCCACTGTCTCAGGGAAAAACTGTAGGCCCTTCGACTAACCTAACTTTCCTGGTGTAGCGGAGAGCACTAGTAGCAGGGCTTATTCTCCGCTGGTCACTCCAATAGTTATTCAGGAACAAGCAAAACATCACACGGAGTACAGCATAAGTAGTAATTAAATCCACAAATATCCCATCACCTTTCCCAATAACTGGACGACACTCAGTATCAGGAGCAGAACTAAATTTTAATGCCACATACTCAGCTTTTATGCAATTCTCCCTTACAAGGGAGACACCCACAGAAAATTAGGCATTGTCCAATCCCTAGCTGGTTACAGCCCACACATTCCCTCCCCTTAGCCTGGGAGATAACATAATTAACTGTACATTTGAAACAGATTTTTACCCCATTCCTGGATGTACCCCAAAACTATAACCTACACGAATTAATTACATATCCCCTGATAGCCCTGATCTGGGTGGCAACATACTCAAAAATCACCAGATCGGTTCAGGGGTTTTGGAATTTCTTGGAGGTCTTTGTTTTACCGACCGCACACGAGGTGTTAGCCGAAAAGAGGTCTATGTGTTTTGGCCTTGCGGTCGGTCTCCATATATTAGGTGAAAAGCACAAAATCATTCACTATAATGGGCTCTGCCTGGGTTCAGATGATTCCCCTCGTTCGTGTGAATCTGTTCACCGACTGCCGTGCCGTTCGTTTGTTTTCCCACAAACTGGGGGAAGTATGGAGGTCTCTGCGGTGTTCGCGTGGTCGAATGTCCGATTTGGGTTCCAGACAGCTGACGACCAAACACTGGTGGTGCGTTCATATGCAAAAATGGCCACCGCAACGTATTCATATGCCGAACGGTGACCACCCAGGGAATACATAGGGCGTTCGTGTGTTTAACAATCAAGGTTGTGTTAATAACGATGGGGAGGTTAATTAGAGCCATCTTCCTCTCCGGGGTGGCCTGGTTGTTCGGTAGTTTGTTTGTTTGTTGAACGGAAAGGCTAAATAAGTTTGCAATTGGATTTCTACCGAACAACCAGACGAATGCTATAGCAGCCAACTTGTTACTTGTTTAATAAAAGTAACAAACTGTGTCAAATTATGCATAATATTGTAACAATTAAAGTTATGGACAGCCAAAATTATGGTAGGTGGTTAGTAGCCAAACACGGTCCGCTACACCTGGGAATTCACATAGACACAATCTCGTTAGAAGCAAGTTTACCTATGGAGAAGGTACAGCATATCAGAGAGTCGTGGAAGTTTTTCAGGCTAAGGGTGCATGTACCAGAACGGACTTTTAATACTTACTGGGCACGCTGAACTTCGCCATGAGAATTATTTTACAGGGCCATGCTTTTATTTCCAGATTACTGTGCCTTTTTCCTCTTCTCAACACTGATAAGAGTACTGTAACCCTAGATACACACGCCAAGGCAGACTTACGCATGTGGCTTAGATTTCTATCATAATGGAATGGAAAAGCGATCTTCCACCCATCTCTGAATCTTCCCCAGTCATATGAAACAATGCTGCAGCTCATACAGGGTTTGCAGCTATCTTTGGTGACTCCCGGTTGAGAGATTCTTGGCCGGTCGAGACCCGTGGTCTACCCTCATTCCACTCTACATTTGCTCTATTTGAAATTTACCCTATAGTGGCAGTCTCCAAAGCATGGAGGGTACCAATGGCAAGGGAAAGTAGTAAAATGCTTCTCTGATAATAAAGCAGCATGCGACATTATAAATAAGGGTAGATCATCATCACTTACCATCATGAGACTAATTCTACGACTGACATAGTTAGCGGCTACACTGTAATTTCACATTACTTGTATACACATTCCAGGATGCATCAATACAGCTGCTGAGGAGTTGTCTCATTTTAATTTGCAGGTTTTCTTTAGAGCCCATCCAACAGCCAACATCAGTCTGGTCAGCAGTAGGGCAGGGGCGTTTTAGCCGCGAGGCAAACAAGGTATTTGCCTTGGGCGGCCTTTTTCAGGGGGCGGCAAAAAACTCCTCCCCCAAATGCCCAGGCAAATGCCTTGCTAGCCTCGCAGCTAACAGACATGCTGGGCACTGGGCGGGCGGCTGGCGAGGGAGCTCTTCCCCTGAGCGGTCTGCTCAGCTCCCTCGCCCACCGCAGAGTGAGGCTGGGAGCCGGGTTGATGACGTCATATTCTGGTTCCCAGCCTCACTGTGGCGCGCGAGGGAGCTGAGCAGACCGCTCAGAGGAAGAGCTCCCTCGCCAGCTGCCCGCCCATCAGCCAGCGCCGCCCAGCCCAGCAGCCACTGGACCCCAGGGAGAGAGGGAACCCCCCCCCCAGCATTCCCAAAGGTAAGGAGGTTGGGGGGGACGGTAAATAAAAAATAAAATAAAA
>OW240918.1:66146378-66158603 GCA_933207985.1 Pelobates cultripes | reverse complement strand
GGACAATAGGTCCCCCCATACTCATTTAGGGCCCCCACCCACCGCTCCATTGTGGTGGCCAGGAGGCAGGACAATAAGTCACCCCATACTCATTTAGAGCCCCCACCCACCGCTCAGAGGGGAGGACAATAGGTCCCCCCATTGCTATTTAGGGCCCCCACCCACCGCTCAGTGGTGGGGGCCGGGGGGAAGACAGTAGGTCCCCTTGTTGTTTCTATGGCCCCCACCCGCTGCTCAGGGGTGGGAGGAAATACTCATTTAGGTGGGGGCCGGGGGGGAGGAAAAAAGCCTCCCTCCTTTTTTTTACAACAGTGAGCAGTCACAGGCTGCTCACTGTTTAGTAGACATGCCCCTACTCACGGCATGTAGTATGTAGCGGAGATCCAGTATTCCACAGGTTATCTCCGCTTAAGATCCCAGTAAGGCTCAGGAACAAGTAATTATAAATCCATAACACAAGGTTTCCAGCAGGTAAAATAATCCAGCTGTATCCCAACAGCAATCCCAATAACTGGACGACACACAGTATCAGTAGCAGAACTAAAAACCTTTATTTCACAGTGGCCTTATAAAGCATGCTCCCATGCAAGGGAGGTATTTCCATCAATTACTACAGTATCCAATCCTGTTCCGGTAACCTCCCACACATCCCCTCCCCTCAGCCTGCATCATAATCCCCTTATCCAGGACACCAATTCCCCCCGTTTCTGGATGTACCCCTAAACCTAGGGGTACCACTTTAAATTATACATCCCCTGGTAGCCCTGATCTGGGTGAACAATATATCCAAAAATCACCCAGATCAGACCAGGGGTTCGGGAAATTCATGGAGGGAATAAAATGACCGACCGCGCTGGAAGGAATAGCCGAATTGGGCTCCATGCGATGGGGCCCTGCGGTCGGTCCTGGAACAAGGGAATAAATCATATGAAAGCCTCTAGTTACAGAGACTGGGGAGGGTTCGCCTGAATCCCCTCGTTTGGTTGTTTCTATCTACCGAACGAGGGGCCGTTCGGTAGTTTGGAACCAAACGGACCGGGCTTGTGGAGGTCTCAGTGGTGTTCGCCTAGTCGAGTGTCCGATTTGAGTTCCAGACACTCGACGGCAAAACACCACTGTTCGGGAGTTTTAAAATGGCCGCTGCCACGTGTTCATTTCCCGAATGGCGGCCACCCCTGAGAACAAAGGACTGCTACTCAGCTTGTCAATTACCCGTTCGCAACAATGTTGCAACAGGTAATTGAAGGCACACTTCACACAGGGAAGGTCTGACTGTTCGGTAGAATTTTTCGAACAAACGAAGGGAATTAAACTACCGAACAATCAGACGAACGCAATACATTTAACACATATAACTTTACCATTTACACAAATGCAGTCAAAGCTAATGCAATTCCCAGGACAGCCCAGTGCCATCCGCTACATAGTAGACATGCCCTTACTCAATCTTCGTTATGCTATTATGAGGGGTCATATTGACCCCCATAGAGTGAGGAGGACATGGTGGGCTAAGGAAGTGGCGGGGAGCACTGCTCCCTGCCGCTTCAATTTTTGAATATTACAAGGAGGGAGTTGCTCGCCATTCGCTCCCTCCTTGTAATAAACTGAACGAACAAACTAACACTGATATTCAGTGTTTTTTTGTTCGTCTGACATTTCTATTCATGCATTCATCTTTCTGACGAATTAATGAATAGATAAAATTCCCGTTCGCATTCCAAAGTGTTTAACTGGGCATGCGCGGGAATCTCACATCGATATTTAGTGTGGGCAGATGACTTGTTCCACAGGGACTTCATCTACCCACACAAAGATGGCGTGGGCCCTGAACCTAGGTCGGAGCAGAAAATAAAGTTAAAAAACTAGGTAATATGGGGTGATTAGGGGCATTAGGGGAAGAATAGGGGGTCAGTTAGATGCAGTGGAGTCGGGAGGGGGGTTAAAAAAAAAACAACAGGATTTGGCATGACATGCCGCTTTAAATTTGTAAAATTACAATAAAAAATAAATGTTAAATAAAGAAAAATTAGTATAGGACCTACTGATATTGTTATTCTGTGACTTTGTGGTGTGCTACACAACATGGACATATGGTGGAACTGAATCTTCATATTTGTTTGATTAAAATGGGTGATTTTAAAGTAGCCTTGTAAATAAAATGTAAAACTAAATTTGTGTGTGCGCGCGCGCTGTTCCTTAAAGAAACACTATAGGGTCAGGAAAACAAACATGTATTCCTGACACTATAGTTAAAACCACCATCTAGCCTGCTACCCAAACACCCTCAGTCCCCCTTTGCCCCCTAAATATAATAAAATCTTACTTTTGTTCAAGTCTGCAGCTGCTGATTCTGACCCTGATCTGCCTGCTTGGCTGACATTATCAGAAGTGATTCTCTTAGTCAATCACAATGCTTTTACATATGATTGGCTGAATCTTCAAGGAGGCAGATCAGGGGCAGAGCCAGCACAAGCCAAACACCACCCTGGCCAATCAGCATCTCCTCCTAGAGATGTATTAAATCAATGCATCTCTATGAGGGAAGTTCAGTGCCTCCATGCAGAGGGTGGAGAAACTGAATGTCAGTGCTGTCGGACATATTGGACATATTATCCTAGAAAAATTCATGTTATTGTATTATACACACTGCAGGTCACAATTAAGAAAAGCAGTATCACTGCCGGACCCCACCATTGGTACACTGTTGCTCGCTACTGATGTATTGTTGTATGATATTTTATGTTCTGCTCTGTAGCTCATTGTAAACTCATTACTCTTCCCAAAACAAAACAAAAAACAAAACAAAAATTATGCTTTTTCTACGAAAATATAATGTTGGAAACATCACATTTCCTATGTGAATACCCTCAAGGCAGAAAGTGTTTTTTGTTGTTTTTCTTTCCAATTTTGATAATTTGTTTCTAATTTTGACTGTTTCCCAAAAGCAGTTAGTCAAAAACATATCTCCCATTAATAAAATCAAATGGACAACGAGCCATAATTTAGATGTCATTGATTTCCTGCCACAGTGCTTCATCTCAATTCTCTTATTTTCTTATCTTGCTTTCAGTTGTTTGATTTCTTTTAGCATTGTCCTTATCTAACCAACCAAATGGATGGAACTTCTGCATCGATAAATCAGGTTAGACACAAACTAGTATGTCCGAGGGGGTTGTTCATATTATTATGACATATTATATTATATGACTTTATGACATTTAAGTACAATCTTTTTGTTAAAAGTAACATTTAGGAAATCAGGTGCCATTTATGTAATGAAAGTGACACATACACACAGATGGAAGATATTAAAATAGACTGTGTTTTGCACTAAGATAGTAATAGACATAGAGATAGTAAATGCACAACTGGATGGACTTGTTATGTTTTTTTTTTTTAATTCTTTATTTTTGTAGGTGCTTTGCAGAAACATGTTCAATAGTTAAAACATCAGCAAGTTGAATTATACAATATTACAAGATAGAGTTTTATGTCATGCACCATTTTTTAAAGGAAAATAAAACAAGATAACATTGAATACTCAAGTCAAGATTACACAGCAGGTCATCAGTGAGGTCATCATCAAGAGGTAATGCACTACTCTGTCTAAACATCCTATGAGGAGTATATGAAGAACAGGTGTAAACTAGGAAAGTAGCATTGGAGTGAGGAGGGGAATATGGAACATGACTGGCGGTGTCAGTAAGGGCATGAGAGAAGCAATAGCCATTCATAGTGTGGGTAGTGTAGGCCCTAACACCTATAGCGGTAAAATTCACCTCTGAGTATGTTAACTCTAACCGAGGGGTGGCGGGGGGTAAGAAAATATGTTGCCAGCAGGAACAGTGGTTTGTTAAAGTATTCATTGGTCCAGGGGGACCCTGTCAGGCTGTACTTTTAAGTTAACATGAGTGTAGTATGAGACGATAGTAGGTTTAGCCAAAGGTCAAGGGTGTTAGAAAGCTGTAAAGCAAGTGTGAGAAACAGAAATGTAACTAGAATGGAATGCAAACATAATGTAAGGAGCAGATTTAAGGTAAGTTGCTGTAGCTTCATGCATGGTTAGGTTGGCGGAGGTGTGTCTTCTTCAGTTCTCAGTACAAATGGCACGATGTGAGCTGGGTCCCAGACTCCAGGGTTTGGCATCCGAGATGAGGTGGCAGCAGGCACAGGTAGTCCCAGTGTGGTCAGTAATGTTGGGCCTTCGGTGACAGTTCTAAGCTTGTGCGTGGTCCCTTTATGTGACACCAGCAGGGATACTGGTGTCCCCATTTGTACGTAATCCCAGCTGAGGTGTGATGTGTTGTATAGATCTACGCTACTGTAGGGTGGCTCTTGTGACATCTTGGAAGACCGTTAGCTGGGAGTTCTCAAACCTGTATGGGGTTTTGCCCGTCAGAGCTGTCAGCAAGCGTCCCTTGTCCTGAGAAGACACACAATGGAGCATAATGTCCCTGGGGGAAGTAGTTTGTGTCTTGGTGGTACCAGGCAGTCCGTATGTCCCATCTATAGTGAATTTTCTAGCCACTGGGGGTGTTAGCACTGAGGCCACTAGGCGCCGCACATAATGGGGCAGTTCCTCAGCTGTAACTGTATCCGGAATCCCCGTGGATCTTGACCTTATGCCTGTGGCGATCTTCCAGCACTGAAAACTGCGAGGTAAATACCTGATGAGCAGATTGGAGTTTGTGTAGGGAATCTTTCATGTTGGCCAACTCTGTGTGGACATCTTGTATGTCATCCGCCATGGCCCTGGCTTGGTTTGTGACTTGCTGAATGTCTGTTTTAACAGCAGCTATGTCTGCTATGTCAGCTATGTCAGCTGCCAGTAATTTCTGTATGTCGAGCAAGAGGTTTTGTAGATCTTGCTTGGTCAGGGAGTCGAAGTGTGTGGAGACTGCCCTATCCAGCTCTCGAGTAGGTTGTGTCCCATTTCTTTCAAGCTGGTCCAAGGGGGCCGCCATTTTGGTTGGCGCCTGTTTCTGCAGCATGGTGCTTATGTCCAGAGTGTCTGGGATGTCTCCGCTGCTTGCCACTCATGTCCTCCAGAGTGGCTGGGTATCTCTGTAGGGTCTGTGGTGATGCTTCAGCGTCCCTGGTAAGTGGCGATCTGCCGTGAAGCATGTCCCAGCTAGGAAAGGCTGGTCATTTGTAGGCCCCAGACCTGTACTTAGGTTTAGCCTTCTTCGGCGGCCGAAAGAAGGGGATAGATGAATGCGGGATCACTTTACAAGCTGAGGGTGGCAGTGCCGTGCTTGGATGGCCCCCGGTTCACCCAATTTGCAACGGATTAGTATGAGGTTAGCCGGAGCCTAAAGAGATGGCGTTCGCTCGGCTTTGCTGACAAGCTCTGCCCCCGTTTATATATATATTTTTTAATGCCAGTTTATTTAAAGAATTTGCTTTGAAATCACAGCTGCATGATAAACTCAGATTTTGCTGACTTAATGAAATATATGTAATTAAATCTTAGTTTCCATTTTCAGAATATTTTCCTATTTTTTAACATACAGTGAATTTTTGATTAGCCAGACATAAAAGAAAATCTATAAAAGCTAGATTGAAATGATTCATTTTATTATATGAATTTATGTAAGTGGGCTATGCTATTTAAATGTTTAATCGCATTACCATGAATGAGCAATGTTGCATCTGAATATGAAAGAACTAAATACGAACAATTTGCAAGTCTAAATGAATGTTTGTTTGAAGTTTATTATTATACCTGGGGGTGTTTTCCATGCAGTAAAAATAACGAAAATAAAAGCAGATTATTGTCGATCAACTTACATTTGCAGTACTATGAAATGTATGGTATTCCAGTTTGAAAGATTCATGACAATAGACTGCACATAAAGTGTTTGAATCAATAAAATATGTTTTAAAAAACCATCAAGGACAATGATTTTATAAAAAGTTAATCTGCTGATTGCAGCAACCGAAAATGTTTTTATGTATCCTGTAGTTTGTATTAAAGGACATAAACTCCTGTATAATTTAACAAGCCTCTTTGTGTTTGTTGTTTTTTTCAGTTTTTTTTGTGTTTGTATTGGTTATGTTGTTGTATAGTCTGCAAACATATACACACACACAATCCACTAATTCATAAATCTATATATTATATGTTTCATGTATGTATAAACTATTCCCTTTCGGTGGCATAAAATTATTTTTGATTATTGCATGCCTTTATTGTTGTAAATTGCGAGACAGAATGACTGTAATGTCTTTTCACCAAGTAAGCAATAAAATATAATACCGGAATGCAGAGTGAGGAACTAGCTGTAGAAGTGGTGAAAGTAAAAAGTATTAGAATTTCCTTATAATAGTCAGAGCTGAATACCAGAATCTCCAATAATGAGAACTGAAAACTCTGGCCAGCTGTTCACTATGTGTATTTAAATGTCAGATTATCAATACATACTTTCTTTTTAATGTCTCATGGAGAGATCCTTCTATGAATATGAGTGTGTTAATAGCATTATGACACTGATTCATTAACATCCTCTAGGATAGATTGTAAGCTCATGGGCTGTCTTGCATATCATTTTTTTTTTTTAGATGCTACCGGCATTGAATTAATGTCCATCAACAGGGTTCTATACTCCTTTTGTGTCAGTATATCTAATTATAAATCCCTCTTCCTATAATACCATCAATGTCAGGTCTATTTATGAACTGTAAAACAAAATAGTCACCCCTCTGAACCTGGGTCTTGGCAGCGGTGGGATGGCTTCTTAGCCTTGGGGTAAACATCAGAACACCCCTGGGTGTTATTTTTGGATGGAGTAAGTGTGTGTGAATGGAGGAGTGCATTTGTGTGTACCATGGGTGTACAGGGAGTGCAGAATTATTAGGCAAATGAGTATTTTGACCACATCATCCTCTTTATGCATGTTGTCTTACTCCAAGCTGTATAGGCTTGAAAGCCTACTACCAATTAAGCATATTAGGTGATGTGCATCTCTGTAATGAGAAGGGGTGTGGTCTAATGACATCAACACCCTATATCAGGTGTGCATAATTATTAGGCAACTTCCTTTCCTTTGCAAAATGGGTCAAAAGAAGGACTTGACAGGCTCAGAAAAGTCAAAAATAGTGATATATCTTGCAGAGGGATGCAGCACTCTTAAAATTGCAAAGCTTCTGAAGCGTGATCATCGAACAATCAAGCATTTAATTCAAAATAGTCAACAGGGTCGCAAGAAGCGTGTGGAAAAACCAAGGCGCAAAATAACTGCCCATGAACTGAGAAAAGTCAAGCGTGCAGCTGCCACGATGCCACTTGCCACCAGTTTGGCCATATTTCAGAGCTGCAACATCACTGGAGTGCCAAAAGCACAAGGTGTGCAATACTCAGAGACATGGCCAAGGTAAGAAAGGCTGAAAGACGACCACCACTGAACAAGACACACAAGCTGAAACGTCAAGACTGGGCCAAAAAATATCTCAAGACTGATTTTTCTAAGGTTTTATGGACTGATGAAATGAGAGTGAGTCTTGGTGGGCCAGATGGATGGGCCCGTGGCTGGATTGGTAAAGGGCAGAGAGCTCCAGTCCGACTCAGACGCCAGCAAGGTGGAGGTGGAGTACTGGTTTGAGCTGGTATCATCAAAGATGAGCTTGTGGGGCCTTTTCGGGTTGAGGATGGAGTCAAGCTCAACTCCCAGTCCTACTGCCAGTTCCTGGAAGACACCTTCTTCAAGCAGTGGTACAGGAAGAAGTCTGCATCCTTCAGAAAAACATGATTTTCATGCAGGACAATGCTCCATCACACGCGTCCAAGTACTCCACAGCGTGGCTGGCAAGAAAGGGCATAAAAGAAGAAAATCTAATGACATGGCCTCCTTGTTCACCTGATCTGAACCCCATTGAGAACCTGTGGTCCATCATCAAATGTGAGATTTACAAGGAGGGAAAACAGTACACCTCTCTGAACAGTGTCTGGGAGGCTGTGGTTGCTGCTGCACGCAATGTTGATGGTGAACAGATCAAAACACTGACAGAATCCATGGATGGCAGGCTTTTGAGTGTCCTTGCAAAGAAAGGTGGCTATATTGGTCACTGATTTGTTTTTGTTTTGAATGTCAGAAATGTATATTTGTGAATGTTGAGATGTTATATTGGTTTCACTGGTAATAATAAATAATTGAAATGGGTATATATTTGTTTTTTGTTAAGTTGCCTAATAATTATGCACAGTAATAGTCACCTGCACACACAGATATCCCCCTAACATAGCTATAACTAAAAACAAACTAAAAACTACTTCCAAAAATATTCAGCTTTGATATTAATGAGTTTTTTGGGTTCATTGAGAACATGGTTGTTGTTCAATAATAAAATTAATCCTCAAAAATACAACTTGCCTAATAATTCTGCACTCCCTGTATTTATTAAACACGATATATGAGATCTAATACTTGAATACAAATTATGCTTGTTTTAGAACATTTAGACATTGTATTATCTTTGAGAGGCAATAGAAACTTTTTTAATGGCACTTTGTACTAACTTCAGTAAATTGTTTATAACTCAGGGTATTTTAATAGGCAGTGCAATAAAAGCAACATGATTTACAAGTTTATACTCCACGCCTTGCTTATTTCAAGGGATTGCCTGTTCTATTAAGTTATATTACAATATGTTATAGGAAACAAAAAGCTTTTGCCTCAAATGCCACTTAAGTACAATAAGAACATTTGTCTGTCTTTCGAACTATGAATTATGATAATGGTTGTTATCACTTGGTAATTACATTTTACCTTGCAACATTCTGTCATTCATTGATATCGATATAATATGGAACATTTATATTCATAGAGTTTATCCTGAACATCTTTGAATTATTTGTTCTCTGTGCAAACATTATTAAATTGAAAACCTAGCACCAAGCACTTTGTACTTCAGATCACATTATAAAAACCTGCAGTTCAAATCTATACACAAAAAATGTTACAGAAATGTGTAACGTAATAATAGTAAAGTTACCAGAGCATACACAGTAATATTTTAGTGTTCTGAAAGATCCAGCTGTCATTTCTGAGAGGTGTACTAGATGATCTATGCTGGTTATAGAAAATTGATTCTGCACTTCAATATGGGAAGAATTTATTCAAATAGTTTGTTAGTAGCCTGGGTTTGGCTAGAAGCAGACTTCATAGTGAACCATATTTACCAGGGCAAAACTGCAAAGGTAAAGTCCTTAGTTTTAAGCAACCAGCAGATGTATGTTATTGGTTTCCATGGTAAATGGTCCAAATGCAGTACTTCGACGCAGAAATGTCCTAATTGCACTTTGCTAAATATCGTCCCGTGTGTTAAAAGACTACATAGCTCCAAGCTTTTTAAATGATTCAAAACGCCTTTTTATTTTTTATTTTGGCTGTGGTTAGGTCTATTTCAAGGGCCATTAATAACTAATATTATAGATATATATATATATATATATATATATATATATATATATATAATGAAGTTAATAAAAAAAATGGGGCATATGTTGTAATGGCCTAATGGGTGTCTATTTTTTTTTTTGGGGGGGAGGGGGTTTGGGAGCCTTGGCACTGGAAAACGCAATGCAATTCCTTAATTTTTTTAAATGTTATAGAGAATGGGGGAGGAGACCTGAAAAAGAGTATAGACAGTAATACTATAGCATTGGGAATACAGGTTTGCATTCCTAACACTATAGTGTTCCTTTAAGGAATTTATTGTTTAGAACAGTAAAATAGGATAACCACATAATCACTCTTCTCACACTACTTTGTAAAACTGTTAGCGGTAAAGGGTGTAGGACTTGTATTACAGAAAACATTAATTACCTGTCCATTACAATAGGTAGGTATGGTTCAAATTTAGAGTTTGAGTCATAAATATATATACACATGCATTTCAAATAAAATGCATGATTTGAACCGCAAAATATATATAATATATTAGGCAAAGAGTAAGAAAGAAAAGAAACTGATACAAATATCTGATCTTACTATGCATACCAAATACTGCAATCCATCGGGAATTAAATTAATGTGTAAAGACTGCAAATGGCAAATAAAATCAAAGCAAATAAAATACTTTCAAATAGAAGTGTAAAATATGTGCTGACAAGTGCACTGAATTTACTGAACTGTTAAGTCATTATATATAAAATTATAAAACATTGATTCTCTAATCACCTCTGCTCTTATTCTCATTTTTGTGTATTACTCAGTCTTGGGTCCTCTACTTAATGGAATGTTCCGCCTGCCCAAGTCATTAATGCCCTCAGGTACAGCTACCAGTGACCTCCTGTTAGAGTTCCAGAACTGGCAGGATAAAGCAGCCTTCATGAGTGCCACGAAGGGAAAGAATCCATATCGGTTTGAGGACATGGACTTATCATTCTACTCTGACCTCTCTCGTACTACCCTGCTTTGGAGGAAATCCCTTCAACTGCTGACAGCAACACTAACAGCCAAGGGAGTGAAGTATCGCTGGGGACCGAAACACATACTCCTCATCAAGACACCGAACATAAAGTGGCAGACATCGTGAGATGGACACTGACCTAGCAGCCTTGGGACTCACAGCCCCACCTACCTCCACAACCTGGGACCCAGCTAAAGTAGTCCCATTCATCCCCACTGCACGAGGAGTAGCTGGGATGGAGACCACCTGATGCACCTGCTTATATGTTATTTTACTTTTATTTTTCACTATGTTGGGTGTAGCCCTCAGTTAAATGTTAAAATGTTACATGTATGACAACAACCTATTTTAGATGCCCCTCATACTGTCACAATGACCACTAAACCTAAGTCCAGATTTTGAGCCAATTCTACATTAATCTGTTTTTCATTTATTTACGTTTTTTTTCTCAATTATAAAATGTGCAGTTATCTCAAATGACATGACAAAGTCTGATGTTATAATGCTTGTTACCGCTGCTGTGGCCATACAGGCTTGATTGTAATTTTATGCACAACAAAAATAAAGAATTTTTAAAAAGATATATTCTGTATGGGTTTCTAGCTGTTGTAAAAGAAGAAAATGTTTACATTTTGCTGGAAAGAAAAAGCTAAAGACATATACACATTTCAAGGAATGAAAGAGTTTCAAAGGATCATTCAGTGCTATAATAGTTACTGTAGTATGTCACAATACCACAGTATGATGTCGTCAATAATGTATATACAATATAAATGTCAATTTCTCAACAGTAACCTTTTAATACACATTTTGAAGCAATGTGCATTGTACTTGGCATTCTGTAGTTTACTGGATGATTATTTCTGTAATTTCCCTTTAGTCCTGTGGGAGTATGCAAATAATGTACAGGATTACTGGACTCCTAACAAGAGAGAATACTAAGCTTTTCTTAAAGTGACATTTGAAACACCTACAGTCATCATCTGATAAAGTCATCATCAAAATACTACTAATAATGTTGTGTTCAATGTATCACATACCACTGTACTGAGCAGTGGTTTATGAAGCACATGGAGAAAGCGCAGCTTAGGGAATAGGGCCCTGACATTGCTAGGAGGCGGGCTAGGGGGTGGGAGCAGTAGGGGATTGGTGGATCAGTGTTTGGGGGCTGGCTGATATAAATGGTCAGCCATTTTGTGATCCCTCACTCTAATTTCTTACAAAGTAGAGTTGGTGCACTCTTGTTGTGCACTGATTGGGCCTGGTGAGTTTTTTATTTGTATTGCAGGATAGGTGCACGGTCGGTGGAGGAGCTGCTTTCCAGCATTCAGGAGGCTGCTACGAGCAGGGGGACAGCATGGCTGAAGGAGCAGCTGGCAGCAGTGATGGCGGTGGCGGAGCAAGATAGCCACGGCTGCGGAGGCCCCTACAGCACCTTAGCCCAGGGATGGAAGCAGGGGAGACCCCCACGGGAGGTATCCCACCTGCGCACAAGGCAGGCATCGTTGGCTTTGCCCCCTGCGGTGGATGCCGGGAGGCGAGGGCGGAGGGCCCATGGTCCACGGGCCACATCAACCCAAGAGCAGGCTCCTGTGGGTGGCAGGCAGGGCCTGGGAGTTCCTGCAGCAACGGGGCCCCCGTGTGGAGGAGGGGCCCCTGGAGGTGTTCCGCCTGGCGGTCAGGGAGAGCATCCCAGATCTGGATGGTGCTGTGTTTCTGGAGGGACCAGCAGCCCTCAGGCAAGTACTTGCCCTGGTGGGTTCACTGCTGGTCCCTCCAGAAACACAGCACCATCCAGATCTGGCATTAAGGGGG
>OW240918.1:66128790-66143574 GCA_933207985.1 Pelobates cultripes | reverse complement strand
CTCCTGGGCGTACATCAGAAACAGGACGTTAAGGAGCACATATGGAAGGGTGAGTTCATTGAGGTTTTCATGCTGTTGCCTCTGGAGGAGTATACTGACCTCAAGAAAGAGGACAAAAAAGATGCGAATAAGGAATGGGAGGAGAAGAAAAAAGCCTTTTGTATCCATGCCAGCGCTATTGGCGAGAGGTCCCCGGTATTGCTTGTCTTTGTTTTGCTGCCTGGACAGGATCTGGGAGGCGTATAAGATGTAGGGGGGCATGGCCTGGTGGAAGTATGATGAGCAATTCCGCCAGTGACTCGCAGCCAATCCTGGTATGTGATGGGAACAGATGGACCTGCCGTTATGGATGAAGCTCATGATGGCTCAAAAAGCGTTGCCCTTTCAGCAGGCAGCCAGTCCCCTGTGTCAGCTTCCCGCAGGAAGGGTTTCTGCTGGCTCTTCAACGAAGGCCAGTGCAAATGGGGAGAGAGTTGAAAATACAAGCATGAATGCTCTGGCTATGGGGGTCGGGTAGTGGCGCAACCCTGATGGTGGCAGGCCCACTACCACAGGGCAGAACCCCGTGAGACTCGCTGCGATGCTGCCATGGCTAAACCTTTTGATTACCATAAAGATTTAGCCACGGCAGCATCGCCAGCAGAAGTCGCGGAGTTGTTGACCAAGGGTTTCCGGGATGGTTTCGCTATCCCTTTCCGGGATAGAGAGGCTACACCAACTTATTGTAATTTGAAGTCATGGGGGATTTAATGGACGTGGTTCACGACAAACTGTTCAAGGAGACCCAGCTGGGTCAGATGGAGGGGCCATTTGAGGTCACCCCGTTGTCCAACCTGCGGCTGTCGCCCTTGGGGGTGGTCCCCAAGAAAGAGGAGGGGAAGTACCGCCTTATCCATCACCTATCTTAACCTAAAGGGGCATTTGTCAATGATGACATTGCCAGGGAGCTGTGCTTGGTCGCTTATGCATCATTCGACCAAGCGGTCGAGTTGGTAAAAGGGGCTGGGTGGGGGGAACTGATGGCCAAGTTGGATATTGAGGCGGCATTCCGGTTGTTGCCTGTGCACCCAGCGAGCCATCACTTGCTAGGTTGCTTCTTTGAAGTGCGGTTCTTTGTTGACCTTTGCCTTCCCATGGGTTGTTCCATTTCTTGCTCGTACTTCGAGAAGTTCAGCTCGATCCTGGTGATGAAGTGGGAATCTGGGAGCCGGGCGGTGGTACACTGCCTGGACGACGTCTTGTGTACGGGCTCAACTGATTCCCCAAATTGCTGCTACTTGCTGAGGACAATCGAGTGAGTGGCCAGTACGTTTGGAGTGCCGCTGGAACGGAGGGCCCATCCTCGGGCTGGAAATTGACTCCTGGCAAGGGGAGTGCCGTCTCCCCCTGCCGAAACTCGTGGGGCTGCAGGAGGCAGTGGCAACAGTCTGGCGGTCGTGGAAGGTCACATTGAAGGAGCTGGAATCGCTTATCGTAAGCTCAACTTTGCGTGTCAGGTCATTCCCATGGGGCGGATATTCAGTCGAAGCAGGGGTGCTGATGCAGCACAGCTTTGTGCCGAACTGGAGCTGTATATGGACGCCTTGGGTAGCGTGAGATTCGGGGCATACTTTGGGGGGTGGTGGTGCGCAGCGCCCTGGCCAGCTGCTTGGCTTGGGAACCCGCTGGTGCAGAACCTGACTTTCCTGGAACTGTTCCCATTGGTGGTCGCCTTGTCGCTTTGGGGTACACTCCTGAGTGATAGAAAGGTGGTCTTCTACACAGGCAATATGGCGGTGGTGCATGCAGTGAATAATATGTCAGCCGCCTCTGTGCCAGTGGTGCGCCTGTTGAAAATACAAGCATGAATGCTCCGGCTGTGGGGGTGGGCACGGCATTTCCAGTTCCTCAGGGTCTTTCGGATGGGGCTTAGCAGGCTGGGCCGTCTCCGGACACACTCGTTCAGGATAGGGGTTGCAACGGAAGCTACACGGTTGGGCTTAGGGGATGAGCTCATAAGAAAGATCGGTAGGTGGAAATCGGTCTGGTTCCGGTCTTACGTTCGCCTTGACAAACTGGTGTGAGGGCTGGCTTGGGGGTCAGCTTGGGGCCGGTGCCTAAGCTGACATGTTTCTCTTTTTCCTGTATGTCAAGTTGCTTGGATCGTGGGCCATTCCCTTCATATTCTGGGCCAAAAGGAGAGTTGCAGCTCGTTTTTGGGGTCAGCAGCTGGGCTTCCCTGAGGACCGGATGAGGTTGCTCTGGTTTGGCTACAGGGGCTACGGGTGGCAGGAGGTTTGCAGTGAGGTGTTCAGGATGGTGGCAGGGGGTAGAAGACCAGATCTGCTGGTCTTACACGCAGTTGGTCTTACACGCAGGCTAATCCCGCAGCGTCTCTTGGTTAAGAGGATGACACAGGATATTAACCGTATTATCGCAAGGGTCCCTGGGGTGCAGCTGGTCTGGTCTGAAATTGTTCCCCGGCTCCGTTGGCAGCACGCACAGGACCCGGCAGCTGTTGGTCGCTGCCAGGCAAAGCTGAACGGGTTGATGGCTAGCTTTGTCAGGAAGGTGGGGGGAGTGGTGGTCCAGCACAGGGAGCTGGAAGGTGTGTTAGCAGGCTATTTCTCTCCTGCTGGGGTCCATCTCTCAGATGTGAGGTGGGTCCTGTTTAATTTAGGGTTGCAGGAAGGCTTGGCCAGGACGTTATTTCCACGGGGTGGCAGAGCTCAGACGGCTTAAGGTTTCAAGGTCTGAGTTTGCGGGATAAGGGGTGGGGTAAGGAACATTATGGATATGGATAATGGGCCCAAGTTAACATAGGAGTAAGGGGAGTTAGTTGATTGGTTAAAAGGGTACACTGTTCGTACATGTTTTGTTAGGTTTCGAGTTCCATTGCTGGTTCAGAACCTCGGTTGTGTAGGGGTATCTGGGTATACCCCTACCAGGTGAAATTGATCAATGTTGGCAAGTTACATTTTATATTATATGGTTGTTATATATTGGAAAATGTGCTATGTTGTGGGTCATTGTCTTAATGTAAATATGGGAAAGACGATACAATGTTGGGGTTGTGGCAGGTATATCGCATTGTAAATCATAAATTATTATTATTATTATCTTTATTATCATTAAAGCTGTTCACAATTTTGACCCATACCTCTGAGTGTCGGTGTCTTATTGGGTGGGTTGGGTTCAGGTCATACATCCCTCCTCCTCATATGGCGACTATGGACCTGTCATGAAGCCTATGGAGAAAGCGCAGCCTAGGTAATAGGGCCCTGACAGGGCTAGGGGGTGGGGGCTGTAGGGGATTAGTGGATCAGTGTTTGGGGGTTGGCTGATATAAATGGTTGGCCATTTTGTGATCCCTCACTCTAATTTCTTACCTAGCAGAGTTGGTCCCTCCCTCCATTTGTAGCCTTTTTTCCCTGCTTGGTCACAAATTATTTGAACGGGTGTTAAAGGATAATATCCAAGAATTAATTCTGAACAGTAATGTCATTAACAAAAGTCAACATGGCTTTATGAAAGAAGGTCATGCCAAACTAACTTAATAACGTTCTATGAACAATGTAATAGTGATATAGATCAGGTTATGTGATTTACTTTAATTTTGTTAAGACACCTCATATAGGATAAAACAAAAGATTACTATTAAAACTGAAATCAGTTGGTTTAGATGAAAAAAACTTGTTCTTGGGTAGAGTACTGGCCTATAGATAGAGTGCAAAGAATATTTGTAAATGGAACATTTTCAAATTGGACAAAATTTGTAAGTGGAGTGCCTTAGGGTTCTGTCCTGGATCCAATTTTCTTTAACCCCCTTAACGCCGTTTCGGCGTTCTATGCCGTCCTACATTAAAAGGGCTTTAAAGCCGTTGCGGTGGCATAGAACGCTGTAACGCCTTTTTATCCCTGGAGGTCCGGTGGACTTACCTCCGACGCGATCCTCTTCTGGAGGGCTGCCTGACAGCCCAGGCAGCCCTTCCCTGGCAAATGAGGCCCCCGGGGGCCATGTGATCGCTCTCAAAGAGCAATCACATGGCCCCCTATAGCTGGCTGTGGATCTGCCAGCAGGGGGACTGTGTAAAATGTCAGACATTCCCCCTGCTGGTGGGAAGTATAAAAAAAATATATTAAACATGTGTAAAATTAAAATAGAAATGTATTTATATATATAATATATGTATATATTAGATATATATAATATATATACATATTATATATATGTAACGTCAAAGTGTATTTTAATATTAATATAAGAACATATATTAGTATTAAAATACACTTATATACGTATAATTACAATAATAAATAAATAAAATAAATAAATAAAATATTGAAACAAAATGTAATATAAATTATATATTCATATGTAATTTCATTTTAACTGTATTTTGTTATTAATATATATATATATTGTCAACAAAATACACTTAGAATGACATTCTATATATATCTATCTATATATAAAATACAAATAACCGCAAATATATATATAGATAAATACATACAATTACATAAAAGATTACATTAGTATACACGTAGAATTTAAATACCTATAAATGCATATATAGTAAAATTCTTCATGTATATTTAAGTAATCTTTTAACATAATTATGTGATTTGATTAATTAAAATTTGATTGACATGCCTGACAACACAGGGAGAAAGTGCAGAGAATTTAATTCGCAAGCACTATATTTGACACTGTAACTCTCCAAGACACCATAAAACCTGTACATAGGGGGTACTGTTTTACTCGGGAGACTCCACTGAACTCAAATATTAGTATTTCAAACTGGTAAATTTTATTACAACAATGATATGTTAAGTAAAAGTGACGTTTTTTTCATTTTTTCTTAACGAACGGCACTTTTATGGACTATATTATTGTTGTAATATGTTTTACTGTTTTAAAACACTAATATTTGTGTTTAATTAAGTCTCCCGAGAATAACAGTACCCCTCATGTACAGTTTTTATGGTGTTTTGGAAAGTTAGAGAGTCACATATAAGGCTTGCATTTCATTTTTTTGACATTGAAATTTGCCAGATTGGTTATGTTGCCTTTGAGAGCGTATGGTAGCCCAGGAATGAGAATTACCCCCATGATGGCATTCCATTTGCAAAAGTAGACAACCCAAAGTATTGCAAGTGGGGTATGTCCAGTCTTTCTTAGTAGCCACTTAGTCACAAACAATAGCCAAATATTAGTTTTTTGCTTTTTTTCACACAAAAACAAATATTAACGCTAACTTTGGCCAGTGTTTGTGACTAAGTGGCTACTAAAAAAGACTCAACATACCCCACTTTCAATACCTTAGGTTGTCTACTTTTTCAAATGGTATGCCATTATGGGGGTAATTCTCATTCCTGGGCTACCACAACTTCTCAAAGGTAACATTACTAATGTGGCAAATTTCAAATTGAAAATGGAAGGTTCTATATTTGACCCTGTAACTTTCCAAACCACCATAAAACCTGTTAATGGGGGGTACTGTTGTACTCGTAAGACATCACTGATTACAAATATGTGCATTTTTTTGCAGTAAAACCTAACAGTATTATGACATTCACAGCTAAAATGTCAGACGGAAATACAAATTTAAAAATAAATCTTATTTTCTCACATTTTTTTTACATTTTATTCATAATAAATTATGTTCCATATATGAATAGTTAATGGTAAATTAAAGCCCTGTTTCCCCTGAACAAAATGATATATAATATGTGTGGGTGCACTTAATGTGACAGCGGTGAATTACGGTTGAACAGACATATAGCGCAAATTCCAGTTTTTGTTTACGTTTACGTGCACTATTGACTCCATCCTGAAGGGGTTAATTTGTTTATAAATGATCTTGATCTTGACGTAAGCAAAGTAATTGGTTGGTGTTTGCAGATAACACAAAACTTGATAAGATAATACAGTCTGAACATATATAGCACACTATAACTTCTCGACATCTCAATGCTCTTCATGGAGGAGCTAAATGAACCCCGTAGAGATGCATTGATTCAATGAATCTCTATGAGAAGATATTGATTGGCGTAGCGTAGCATTATACCATGCATACGCAAAAGCCTCCCATTGCTTTTCTACTGGAATTTTTTTACAGCTATGCAACAGCATACATCAACCATTTCAGTCCCATTACCAATTTTGTTTTTAATATGTCAATGTATATTATGTGCAAATGCATGTCTATTTAAAATCAATTCGCTATTTTGTTTATTTTGAAACCCTTTGAGTGATTTCTTTCACGTTGTAGTAAGAGTTTTTAATTTTCAATTTTATGTTATCTTTTCCGCCTCTATACCTGTACATATGCTGACGCAACGCATTATTGGGCTGGTGTAGAATTTTATCCAGGGCTGCTTTTCGTTCCCAGACCGGCCCTGGCACAATAAAAAAAAATTATTGTTACTATTATTATTTTTATTATTAGTAGTAACATATATTTAGCACTAATATATGCAGTGCTTTACAGTTATACATTGGGGATAAAACACAAGTACTGACATTCAAGTTGAAAGGAGCAAGAGGTGAAGTGATGACCTTGCTTGCAGATATTTGTGATTGTAAACTATATTGCCGATGATACCCAACATCATTGTGTTATACAAGTATTATATTATTGTATTAACCATGTATCTGAAATTGTGTTGAAACAGAATCTCATATCTAAATAAATTATTTTAGAACGGAATTCTACTATATCATTTCATTATTCGCAGTATTTCTTTACCACATAATTGATAGGACTATGCCCAAATGTAAATTTCTGTTTCAAGATGAGAGGATTTACATGTTATGCAGCAAAGCGTTGGGGACTGGATAATGATAATTCAAAATATGTATCTACCATTGTCAAAAATAAATGCTCTAATGAAATGTTTTGGGATTTTGAACCACATAACCAGAATGACAAAGACCAAGAAGAGTGTAATTATTTCTGAACAAAATGACTTGTTGAGCGGAAAACTTGTTACTGTCCTCAAGTGAAAATACAGTAGCACAAGTAAAGCTTGTTAAATGGATATGCATGGTTAGGTTTTATAGACTGTCTGTAAGAAAACTAGAAAATGCAGTAAATATAGTAACCGTAAGCTCACCAAAAAATGCTCATAATTTGCATCTGTCTTTTCTTTGTATGTTCTGTATAAACCCTATGTGTAAGAAGAACTAATCAACACAAAATTATGCAAGTAAAAGTTGATTCTGAAAGTTAAATAGTTAGAAACTATCAAAACTCAACTCACAAACCAATATTATGTTCGGCGTGAACTTTTTATATAAGAACTAGAGTCAACTAAAAATTAAAGGAACACACACACCATTGTTTTTTTGTTTTGTTATTGTTTTTTTTTTTTATTTAATAGATATACCCACAACATCTGCACTTTTGGGTATATTATAAAAGTAGCATGCAAAAACTGCATACCTATTGTCTGCACCCTCTGCAAGTCCTTCCAACTATCCCAGGCAGAGACTTTCTGTGTTAACCAGTCAGAGTCTTCATTAAGAAGCATGCCCATGCAACATTGTGGGTTTCCAATGCTTCTCAAAGAGCTGGATCATAGCTCATTGAAAATGGGTGAATGTGGAGCAAAGGTAAGAAAATATTTCTCAGTCTGAGTGACAGCCAGGAAGGTGTTTTAGCCCTCTTAATAAAAATGTCAAACTCTGCACATAAGCTGAAAGTGTCTGGGGTGTTCATTTAAACAGGTAATTGATGAATCTGTATGTTAGAGGTTTAAATTGATATTTCACATTCAAAACATCCTGAATCTGCTCACAAACCAATTAATATAAAAGAGGAAAACAAAAACAATTTTCTGTGTTCTTTTTTAGAGCACCGAGACAAAAGGAAGGACTTTGGTAATATGAATAAGCTTCCAAAGAGGAAAATTTCATATTAATATCAGACAAGCCTAGGATACTATGATGAAACATTCTATGCAGTTTTGGTGTATAGATCATGTCCCTGCAGTCTCACTACTCAATTCTCTGATATTTAGAAGTTAAATCTCCTTTGTTTCTGATTATGCAACCCTAGCCTGGCTGACACACACAGCCTGCAAAAAAACAAAACAAAACAAAAAAAATATATATATACATTTTTTATTTATTTATTTATTATTGTTTAGGTATGACATTTTTTTTATCTCCTAACTGAACTTTAACTACACACAGGAAGCTGCTGCAGACTCTAGCTAGCTTTTAACAGAGAAGGAGATCAGAAAAATCTAAATTAAACAGACTGTGCAATAAAGGACATTTAAACATTAGATCTGTCTCTACAGGAGACTGCATAGGTCACAAGCAGGGAGGTGTGACTAAAGCTGCATAAACAAAGTGATTTAACTCTTAATTGGCAGATAATTGACCAGTGACACTGCAGGGACATAATCTATTCACCAAAACCACGGAATTACACTAAAGCTGATTTGAAAATTTTAGTGTCCTTTTAACTGTAGGGTCAGGGATAAGATAACGATTTAGGAGCAAGGTTAAAGACTATAATAGGAAATTAAATTTGCAGTGTGCAGGTTCAGTACTTACCTGCACTGATAGGAGAGTAGAAATAATTCAGCACCACTGATGGCTTTTCCTATGAGTGATCCTGCTGTCAATCATGCCAACAGTCATCAATATCCTCAACACTATATGAATATGGAATTTAACTTTGAAGTAATCAAATCACAAGTCAAACACAGCTGTAAGGCGATAATGACTGCCAATTAGCAGTATTTGTAAGCTGTAAAAGAAGTCTGACAATTAGGACTTTGAAAGTGCAATGTGATCCGTTAACAAAAACTGTAAAATTATTTGTCAAAGGGAATAGTCTCAAAAATAGTTACAATATATGCCACAAATTGACAAATAACATTATGGAATAAATAGATTGCAGTATTTATTGGTTTTAGAATGCTTTTCTTCATACCATGAACTTTTATTATTTGACATAGTAATCTTCATTTCACTCAATCCCTTCTTCTCTGACATAGAGTGACAGACTCCAATTTAGAGTGACATGTTCAATACCCTTAAAAATAACTTAATTTACATTGCCTCGGGGGCATTTTGATCAGCGTCTTGATAGTCTGTGTTTAAAATATTCTTTTCTAAGAGCCAGGGACGTATTAGCTGCAAGGCGGCATTTTTCAGGGCAGCATTTTTCAGGGGGCGGCAAAAAACGCCGCCCCCAAATGCCTAGTTAGCCTCGCAGCTAATACGTCCCTGGAGGAGGGGGGCGCCTGAGTTTTGTCCTGCCTAGGGCAGATCAAAACCAGGATACACCACTGCTAAGAGCATTATTTTAAGTTTGTTTCTTTTCAGTCTCTATATGTCATGGCTTGCCAACATATTGTCTGTCTCTGTCACATTCTATTACATTTACTTCATAAGCAGTATTGCATGTATTGTGAATTTCTAGTTTAAACATTTCTCCCATAGAATTAGAAGATACATTGTTTTTCTGTTTTTTTTTTTTATTTTAGCATTTCTGCATACTTTAAAATACCTATGGAAGACTGTAAATTCTTCATTGGCTAACCATGTATTTAATTGTTTCTTATTCATTAATGTTTTAGGAGTAGTGATGTCGCGAACATAAAATTTTCGGTTCGCGAACGGTGAACGCGAACGTCCGCAAATGTTCGCGAACCGGCAAACCGGGCGAACCGCCATAGACTTCAATAGGCAGGCGAATTTTAGAAAGGGACTCTTTCTGGTCACAATAGTGATGGACAAGATGTTTCAAGGGGACTAACACCTGGACTGTGGCATGCCGGAGGGGGATCCATGGCAAAACTCCCATGGAAAATTACATAGTTGATGCAGAGTCTGGTTTTAATCCATAAAGGGCATAAATCACCTAACATTCCTAAATTGTTTGGAATAACGTGCTTTAAAACATCAGGTATGATGTTGTATCTATCAGGTAGTGTAAGGGTTATGCCCACTTCACAGTGACAGACCAAACTCCCGTTTAACGCACCGCAAACAACCGCAAACAGTCCATTTGCACAACCGCAAACTCCCCATTTGCACAAGGTTGGATACCAAGCTAGCCATGTCCCGTTCCTTGTCCTCACTGATGTAATTGAAGGTCTCTTCCTCCACCCAGCCACGTACAACACCAAGGGTCCCCAAAGGTGACAACAAGCCCCCTGGGATGCCTGCTGTGTTTGGTCTTCCACCCCCTCAAAGCCACCTTCCTCCTCTGACTCCTCTTCTTCAGACTCCTCTCTCTGCGTTGCCTCTCTCTGCATTATTATAAGGTGTGTTAAGTAGTACTATTCTTATCAGTTTAATCCCTGTTACGTCACCTATCAGGGGACGTGTATATGGCATCAATTTTAGGAACCGGGAGATGGAAAAAGATGCTTGGTCGGTCCTCCTTCTTCAAATTTGGGGCACTGCATGCAATCTAATGTGCCACCAGATAGGAGTGGTGTGTTAAGTAGTACTATTCTTATCAGTTTAATCCCAATGTCACGACTACTAGTGTGGTCCAGCACGCAGAAACTATGTAAACATATACATAGGCAAGAAAAGGAAAATAAAAGGACAGAGCGTAAACCGGACCTTAGAATGGCCGGACTAATACGCTAGAGACAGAGAATGGTCAAAGGGAAAGCCGAGGTCAAGGAAGCCAGAAAATACACAATACCATTTACACAAGCCAAGTCAGGGAAACCAGAATTCAGAATAACCAGGGAAAAGCCAAGATCAGGATACCAGGAAATCAGATTTACAATGATAAAGCACTCTCAGGAAACCAGGAACAGGAAACCACGACAGGGCAAGGTACTGGGGTGAGCTAGGGATTTAAATATCACGCGGCGGGCCGGCAGCCGCGACACCCTGTTACGTCCCCCTCATCAGGCCTTTTTTAGTCGAATGTATCGCCCACTGTCAGTCCCTTCGGGATCCATCCCTCATTCATCTTAATAAAGGTGAGGTAATCTAGACTTTTTTGACCTAGGCGACTTCTCTTCTCAGTGACAATACCTCCTGCTGCACTGAAGGTCCTTTCTGACAGGACACTTGAAGCGGGGCAGGCCAGAAGTTCTATCGCAAATTGGGATAGCTCAGGCCACAGGTCAAGCCTGCACACCCAGTAGTCAAGGGGTTCATCGCTCCTCAGAGTGTCAATATCTGCAGTTAAGGCGAGGTAGTCTGCTACCTGTCGGTCGAGTCGTTCTCTGAGGGTGAACCCCGAAGGGCTGTGGCGAAGCGTAGGACTTAAAAAGCTCTGCATGTCCTCCATCAACAACACGTCTGTAAAGCGTCCTGTCCTTGCCGGCGTGGTCGTGGGAGGAGGAGGATTACTTTCACCTCTTCCCCTGTTAGATTCCCGTTGTGCTGTGACATCACCCTTATACGCTGTGTAAAGCATACTTTTTAATTGATTTTGGAACTGCTGCATCCTTTCCGACTTGCCGTAATTTGGTAACATTTCAGGCACTTTCTGCTTATACTGGGGGTCTAGTAGCGTGGACTCCCAGTACAGGTCATTCTCCTTCAGCCTTTTTATACAAGGGTCCCTCAACAGGCACGACAGACCCCATTTGCACAAGGTTGGATGCCGAGCTACTCATGTCCTGTTCCTCGTCATCAGTGATCTCACTGAAGGTATGTTCTTCCACGTACAACACCACGGGTACCAGATAGGTGACAACGAGCACCCTGGGATGCCTGTTGTGGTTGGTCTTCCTCCTCCTCCTCAAAGCCACATTCCTCCTCTGACTCCTCTTACTCACAATCCTCTTCCAGCGTTGCCGCAGGTCCAGCAAGCGATGCTGATAAGGCTGGTTCTGGTGGTGATGGTGACCACAACTCTTCCTCTTCCTCTTCATGCTCATCTACGGCCTGATCCAGCACTCTTCGCAGGGCATGCTCCAGGAAGAAAACAAATG
Source organism: Pelobates cultripes (assembly GCA_933207985.1). Lineage (NCBI taxonomy): Eukaryota > Metazoa > Chordata > Amphibia > Anura > Pelobatidae > Pelobates > Pelobates cultripes. The sequence goes on along the minus strand of OW240918.1, from coordinate 66,131,661 downwards.
GTGTGATGTCACTGATGGTGCCTTCGGTGCGACTGACTAAGTTTGTTACCTCCTCAACAGGACGCATGAGCCTACAGGCATTGCGCATGAGCGTCCAGTAACATGGCAAAAAAATTCCCAGCTCCGCAGAGGCTGTCCTAGCACCCCGGTCATACAAATACTCGTTAATGGCTTTTTCTTATTGGAGCAGGCGGTCGATCATTAGGAGTGTTGAATTCCAACGTGTCGGGCTGTCGCAAATCAAGCGCCTCACTGGCATGTTTTTTCACCGCTGGATATCTGAAAAGTGCGCCATGGCCGTGTAGGAATGCCTGAAATGGCCACACACCTTCCTGGCCTGCTTCAGGACGTCCTGTAAGCCTGGGTACTTATGCACAAAGCGTTGTACGATCAGATTACACACACGTGCCATGCACGGCACATGTGTCAACTTGCCCAAATGCAATGCCGCCAACAAATTTCTTCCATTGTCACAAACCACTTTGCCGATCTCCAGTTGGTGCATAGTCAGCCACTGATCCACCTGTGCGTTCAGGGCGGACAGGAGTGCTGGTCCGGTGTGACTCTCTGCTTTCAGGCAAGTCAACCCCAAGAAGGCGTGACACTGCCGTATCCGGGATGTGGAATAGTACCTGGGGAGCTGGCGGGCTAAGAGTTCAGTCAAGTCAGCTGTCAGACGCCGGGCAAGGGGGTGACTTTGTGACATTGGCTTCTTACGCTCAAACATGTCCTTGACAGACACCTGACTGTGGGCAGATGAGCAGGAACTGCTCATGGCGAGAGACGGAGGGGCAGATGGTTGAGAGGGGGCAAGGAGGACAGCAGTGGTTAACGTGGCTGAAGATGCTGGACCAGGAGGAGGATGGCGGCTTTGAGTTTGTGTGCTGCTTGTACTCATGTGTTGATCCCATAGGCGTTTGTGATGTGCGATCATGTGCCTTCGCAAAGCAGTTGTACCTAGGTGGGTGTTGGACTTCCCACGACTCACTTTCTTTTGGCACAGGTTGCAAATGGCATCGCTGTTGTCAGAGGCAGACACACACAAAAATGCCACACTGCTGAGCTCTGCAATGACGGCATTCTGGTGGTGGCAACAGCATGCGTTGATTGGCGTGCTGTCTGGCTGACCCCGGGTGCCGATGCATGCTGTCTGACTGTGCCACTAGCTCCTTGCGACGACCTCCCCCTGCTTCCAACTCGTCTCCTCCTCCTCCTCTCTGTCTCCCCATCTGAACTTTCCCCCTGTTCTTCTTCTCTTCTAGCGGGCACCCACGTGACATCCACGGACGCATCGTCATCATCAACCGCTTCACTTGTATCTGACAACTCAGCAAAGGAAGCAGCAGCGGGTACAACATCATCATCATCACACCGTACGTCCATGTGTGTAATGCTGCCTGACTGAGACATATCCCTTTTATCTACATCCTCTGGCAATAATGGTCATTTCTTCCAACTGATGTGTAAATAACTCCTCTGACATACGCAGTGAAGCTGCTGTGGTGCTAGTGTTGGTGGTGGCGGCAGGCGGGCGAGTGGTAACTTGAGAGGTGCCCGAAGCTAAGCTGGAGGAGGATGGTGCGTCAAGGTTCCGAGCGGAAGCTGTAGAAGATTGGGTGTCCTGTGTTAGCCAGTCAACTATGTCCTCAGAACTTTTCGCGTTCAGGGTACGTGGCCTCTGAACACTGGGCATTATTCTAGGGCCAAAGGGAATCACAGCACCACGACGGCCCCTGCGGGGTGGCCTGCCTCTGCCTGTCAATTTTATTTCGATTAGTGGTACTATGCGTGCAAGCTACTGTGACAACAGATATGAGTGGCACTGTGCAGTGGCAGAAGTTGGCAGAGTAGACGCTGTAGGCCTGACACACACTCTTGCAGACAACTAACTGCTATTCAATCTATTACAGTCAAAATTGTATTTAATTTTTTTTTAAATGTACACTACTGTTACACCAGATATGAGTTGCACTGGTGTGACACTGCACCCTGGCAGGCCCTGAAACGCACACGCATGAAGGAAACTGACTGCTTTTATATTACAGTCCAAAAAGTTTTGTTTTTTTTAAATGCAAGCTATAGTGACACCAGTGAGTGAGTGATGGCACTGGGCAGGCCCTGAAACGCACACTCGTGAAGGAAACTGACTGCTATTATATTACAGTCAAAAAAGTTTTGTTTTTTTTAAATGCAAGCTATTGTGACACCAGTGAGTGAGTGGTGGCACTGGGCAAGTGGGCACAGTATATGCTGTGAGCCTGACACACAGGCTGGCAGGCAGGCAACTGCAATTACATTACACAGAAAAAAAAAGCAGACTGATGTTCTAGCCCTAAAAAGGGCTTTTTGGGGTGCTGTCATTACAGCAGAGATCAGGTGAGTCCTTCAGGACTGTAGTGGACACTGAATACCTAGCTATCAATTTCCCTATCAAATCAGCAGCAGCTACACTGTCCCTCCTCTTACTAAGAATGCAGCTTCACAATGAATGTAAAATGGATGCTGTCCAGTAGGTGGGAGGGTCTGAGAGGGAGGGTCTGCAGCTGATTGGCGGTAATGTGTCTGCTGACTGTGAGGTACAGGGTCAAAGTTTACTCAATGATGACGAATAGGGGGCGGACCGAACAGCGCATATGTTCGCCATCTGTGGCGAACGCGAACAAGCGATGTTCGCCAGGACCTATTCGCCAGCGAACCGTTCGGGACATCACTATTTAGGAGCTATTTTGTTTATTATTTTGTCTGATTTTTAAAAGGAATACTTGCTGTACATCTGGATACACATCTTCCAAAATGCATAAGATGCCAATATGTTTTATTTCTTTGTCTTTACTGTTATGAGTTAAGTATAAAAAAAATCATAGAATTACA
>OW240918.1:66073291-66128690 GCA_933207985.1 Pelobates cultripes | reverse complement strand
AAAAGCAGCAGAAAGAATCAGAAAGAGCACAAAGGTAAAGTTGGAGAAGGAGCAGAAAAGGGTAGCAAGGAGCAGAAAGGGCCTGCAAATAGCAGAAAGGGATCAGAAAGAGAAAGGAGCAGAAAGGGGAGCACAATAAGCAGAAAGTAGCAGAAAGGTAAAGGAGTAAAAGGAGATAAGGAGGAGAGAAGACAGTGTCAGAAGAAAAAGAAGGCTGTGTCAAATGAAGGAGAAGAAAAGGAGATTGGAGCAGGAAGGACAAGTGAAGTGAACCCTCCACTTTATTCTGTACACCACATCATAAGGCTTTGGTACCTGTGCCTGACAGGGAAACTTTGGACCTTCTCATCTCCCCAGGTTAAAAAGAAATATCAATGTTAATGTGTTCACTTTTATTTACTGAGTGCCAGGAAGCACAGAGTGCTGCTGGGTAGGGGTGTCACTGATTGGCTAGAGTGGTCAGCTGGCACTCTAAGCCAATCAATAGCTCCCCATTCATAAACAAGCAAAACATTTTTATGAACTGGGACCTAGCAATTGGCTTAGAGCATCAATTGACCACTCTAGCCAATCTGCAGCACCCATGCCTAACATCAATCTGCACTTCCTGACACTCCATTTCAGAAGCCGAATACCACTGAGCAACCTGGAGATCTGGAGCTGGAGGAAGCCTTTGGGGTTAAACCATTTGAGAGCAGTTTAACCCCTTAAGGTAAAGAGGGCACCCAGGGGCTTCCTGGTATCATAGCATTTTCATTTAGATGAAGTTGTTATGGGGACCAGAATGTTCCTTTAATTTGCTTAAAAGAACACGATAGTGTCAGGAATACAAACATGTATTCCTGACACCATAGTTGTGAAAACTGCTGTCCACCCTGGCTTTATGTGATAATGACTATGCCCCTTCCCTTTCATGACACTGTCAAAAATGGACCAAGCATGGGGGGGGCGTGGCTTGCCGCCGGAGCTGAGCGGTCGCATGTAGGAGCAGCTCCCTGCATAGAAACCAGAGCGGGCGATAAATAATCGGTATACCGAGCAATTATTACACCAAGTACAGGGGGCTTAAGTGCGCAATGGCCCACAGACCCAAATCTAAAACGGGGAAAGCGGAACGAGCCTCCTTTTTCGGCGCGAAAATCGCGGCCTCCAGACAGCATGAGGGAGAAGAGCCTGCACAAGATGGCGGCGACCCGGGACCACAGGAACACTCCTTCTCACCTCGCTCATCTCCCACACAAAGTGCAGAAGATCAACCACTCACTGTGAGGGGAATGCGCTCACTAATGTCAGAATTCTCAGACACCATACAGAAAAATATGCAGCTGCAAATACAAGCTATGACAGCAGACTTACAGAAGGATATACAAGATATTGGGACTCGCACAGCTCAAATGGAGTCCAAGATGGACGAATATGCGGAGGCTCACAACAGCTTGGCAGACAAACTCCAGGAATTTGAAGTAAGTCTGGAAGCGCATAGGCTAAAACTGGCTGACATAGAAGACAGGGCGAGGAGGAACAATCTCCGGTTCAGGGGAATCCCGGAAACCGTTACTAATGACGAACTGCATAATTACTTGTCAGACATGTTCCAGTGCCTGGTCCCAGAAATCCATCCGGACCAACTGATTATAGACAGAGCACACAGGCTACGCAGGCCGAAACACTTGCAGCAAACGGCTGAGAGAGATGTAATTGCCAGGATACATTTCTTCCACGCAAAAGACAAGCTCATGCGAGTTAGCAGGAATTCGGGCATGCTGAAAGAATACAGCACAGTCAAAATCTTCGCGGACCTGTCAGCGGATACACTGCAGTTCAGGAAGTCAATGTCGCCGATCACCTCCATCCTACGCGAGCACAACCTGAGCTACCGATGGGGGTTCCCTGCTAAGCTTTTGGTCTCCCACCAAGGAGCGATACATTCTATTACCAACACGAAACAAGGTATCCAGAAAATGGGTGACTGGGGGCTCCCTACACCGACACCAGAACCAGCCAAGACAACAGCGATCCCAAGGAAGTCACCAGAGTGGACTGTCAAATGAAGACTGGTAACCCCCGATGATATACGTAACGAAATATGCCCTATTTAATCTTGATGTTATGTTACTAGTTATATTAGAGATAGTTAAGTTTACCGCATCAATGTAGCGGGTACAAAATGGTTCCGTAGACTAAGCAGCAAGGATTGCTGGCTAGAATATGACGCTGCCCACCAAGCCTTTAACAGTCCTCTCACGGGGACGTGAGCACAAATGTAGATAAAATGTAGAATGATACTGTGTAATGTGGTTGGACTTAGTTAGTGGATAAGCTACTTCGAAATCTTGTGATTATAATTTATGACTTACTGATAGTATAAATAAGCGTAAGACTGCCCCTCTGGTTTCATGGTGATAGTTCACTATGAGTAGACACTTCATCACCACTACCCCCACCAGCCATACTTACTCGATAAGTAAGGTCACACGGCCCCACATTTTGGAGCCGAGTTGGGTGTGTCACCCACCAGTTCTCCCCAACCCACCCTGCCCACTTACTCACCCTTCGCCCTATCCCACACCAGCTCCCCCCAGTCGCGATCCATACAGCTCAAAAAAAAGATATAGCAGATGCGTACTGCTGGAACAAATCACTGTTTTTACAACTCTTCTGGTACCAAAAACCAGGTCTAAAAGAGCCCATACCTTGCCTACTTCACAATGGTTAAAATTTTAACATACAATGTAAAAGGTCTAAACTCCCCGGGGAAACGCAGGCTACTACTGCAGGATCTTAAGAAAAGTGAGATAGATATAGCGTGTGTTCAGGAAACGCACTTCATGAAACCTCGAACCCCTTCAATTTTCGCCAAACTGTATCCCACACAGTACCATGCCCTTTCAGATAATAAGTCGAAAGGAGTTTCCATCCTCATACACAAGGACATAGCGTTCCAGGAGCAAGCAATCTCCATAGACACCCAGGGAAGGTTTATCATTCTTGTGGGCCTATTCAATAATGTTCAATACACGTTGTCCTCGGTATATTTTCCCAATACTGGGGCGGAGAGGTTCCTAAGACGCATATTTAATGAAATAGATAAACTGAGGCAGGGAGGATTGGTGATGTGTGGTGACTTTAACTTCATAACGTCTCCAGACATCGACTCAACCGCCACCTTGAAGGGGCCTAGAAGAGCGAGCCTAGTTTCCACGAGCAAGAAACTGTCCAAAATACTCTTATTGCATAATCTATATGATAGTTGGAGAGTACTTCACCCTAGTGAACGGGATTACTCATTTCACTCTAAGGTACACAACACGTATACTCGCATTGACACCTTTTATGTGGATCAGTCCACACTGGCGCAGACCTCAGGGTGTGTTATGGGAGACATAACGTGGTCGGACCACAGCCCAGTGACCCTAGAGTTGTACGACAAATTTCAGTTTAAAGGTAGAGGGAATTGGAGACTAAATGAATCTTTACTGCAGGATAAAACCTTTGTAGACCAAGTGGCAGGTGAACTTTCCCAGTACTTCCTAACAAATTCTGAGGGGGAGACACCCGATGTCATGGTATGGTTGGCACACAAAGCTGTAGTAAGAGGCCTGTTCATTAGACGCTCCTCATACCTTAAAAAGAAAAACAAACAATTGACTATAATGGACTGCCAAAAACAATTGGCAATTATCACAGCACAAAATAAGCAGACACCTTCACACACTCTCGCACAACAAATCCAAACTCTAACGGACAAACTTACCGAAATGCACGCAGCCAAAACGTCCTATTTCTTACTTAAACTGAAAGCGACCCATTACCACCACAGTGGGAAAGCTAATAAACAATTAGCTAATAGGCTGAGAGAGAAATTGGCGGCCGCCAAAGTAGCATACATACAGGGCCCAGACGGTACTAAACTACAAAACCCATTAGATATTACCCAGGAGTTTGCAAAATACTACTCCGACCTGTACAACCTGGGAGACAAACCCGAAATCCCCCCCATAGAAAACGACAACATAACGGAGTTTCTGTCCCACCTTCACCTCCCACGAATTAATCAATCCCAATTGGATCTATTACTCCAACCTATTACACTGCAGGAGGTGCTCCATACGATACAACACCTCCCCCCAGGCAAGTCCCCAGGAGCAGACGGCCTCCCCAACCTGTACTATAAGACGTTTGCAGAGGTACTGGGTCCCAGACTAGTTAAAGTATTCCAGGCAGCCTCAGAGAAAGGGGAGCTTCCTTCCGAAATGCTACTCGCGACCATAGTTACGCTGCCAAAGCCAGGAAAGCCCCCAGATCAATGTAAGAATTTCAGGCCAATATCCCTGCTAAATACGGATGCTAAGATTTATGCAAAAATCTTGGCCTCCAGATTGGGCAAAATACTACCCTCAATCATCCATGACGACCAAACGGGGTTTGTGATGGGGAGGCAGGGACTCGATAATACCCGGAAATTGTCCCTGCTCATGGAGCAGATGCGGAGGTCTGGCCCGGGCGGGTTGCTCTTAGCCTTGGATGCTGAAAAAGCATTCGACCGCCTGGGCTGGCCCTTCCTACGGCAGGTTCTCTCAGTGTTTGGGTTCCCACAACAGTTCATTCAACAGGTATTCGCTCTATATAGCCACCCTAGGGCCCAGGTGCTACAAGCGGGATTTAAATCAGATCCATTCAAAATCACGAATGGCACCCGACAAGGATGCCCTTTGTCACCTCTGTTGTATGTATTGGCCTTGGAGCCGCTACTAGTTGCCATTAGATCACACCCAGACATAAAAGGCATCACCTGGCAGGACCAGCACATCAAGATCAGCGCATTCGCTGACGATATCCTATTATATGTCTGCCAACCAGATAAATCCCTCCCTCACATCATGAAGCTCATTGACAAATATGGGAAACTCTCCTACTATTCCCTAAACGCAACTAAAACCCAGGCATTGGGGCTGCGCTTGGACCCACAGGTCCTAGCGCAACTACGCAAAGATTACCAATTCGAGTGGAGAAAAAATGATATAAAATACCTAGGCCTGACGTTCACTAGGAAGTCCTCTGACATGTTCCCTACAAATTATACCAGAGTCTGGACTGAATGCTTGGCCCTGTTACGGTGTTGGGGCAAACTGTTCCTTACCTGGACGGAGCGCATTGTCGCAATTAAAATGACCGTATTACCGAAACTACAATATGTGTTTAGGAACCTTCCCTTGAAAGTTCCACAATCCTATTTTAAAACCATACAGTCTACGTTCCTCCAGTTTATATGGGGCAAGGGACGGGCAAGGGTCTCCAACAAACTATTGTCGGCCCCCATAGGGCGTGGAGGTATGGCATTCCCGAATGTAAAACACTACTACCAGGCTGCGGTCCTAGCGCCCCTATTGAACCACCTAACTAAAGATAACCGACCACAATGGGTGACCCTAGAAAACCTAGCTATTAAACCTTTCCTAGTCGCCAACCTGCTATGGCTACCTAACAAGAGCAGGCCACCTATTCCGCTGATACCGTTACAACTTCACCTAGCACTGCAAACTTGGGACTTACATAGAACGAAATTCGAAACGGCCCGCCCCCTCTCAATGGCGACGCCCATCGAGGCCATCACGTACTGCATCCCCACCTTCCATGCCACCCCATGGAAAGAGAAAGGTATCTCCTTCCTGTCCCAAGCCTATGACCCAGGTGGACTAATGAGCTTCGAGCGTCTCAGTAGAACCTACAATATCCCACACACCTCACAATACTCATACATCCAACTTAAATCCTTCCTGCACAAACTCAACAAGGACAACAAAGTAGAATCAAATAAAATGGGAGACCCCTCCACCTGGGAACAAATAGGTATCACGGGCAAAATTCCTCCACTTTATAAGCCACTCTCCAATTGCTATAAACTAATTCTGCCATACCAGTCCCTACCGGGCTCCACACAGGCAAGCCAATGGGAAACGGACCTTCAAACCTCCATCACTGATAGTCAGTGGAAAACTCTCACATCCTCCGTTAGGAAGCTGGTCAAATCTGCCTCCCTCATGGAGCAATACCAGAAAACAATATACAGGTGGTATATGGTGCCGCTTCGCCTACATAAACTGTATCCTCACTCATCTCCGATGTGCTGGAGATGCAAACAAGAGGCGGGGTCAGTCCTTCACATATGGTGGCGTTGCCCACGTTTAATTAGGTACTGGGGAGATGTCCAAAAACTAATTGCTGACACCACAAAAATCAAAATACCTTTTGAACCCAGGCCCTTTTTGCTATTGGACGTCCCTAGGGAAGTACCCAAACAGTCGAGAAAACTAATATACCATATACTGCTGACCGCACAAAAACTAATAGCTAGATCCTGGAAAACAAATGAGGCCCCCCACATCCCAAACCTTATTCAGGATATAGATAACCAGGCAATCTATGAAACCAGTTTTTCCGGGACGCGTTCTGGCTCAGGCCGCCTTGGAGGGGCTTGGGACCAATGGCGCACCTGGAGAACGGCTAACCCCAACGCCTAGTATAGTAGGACGCCGTAGCGACCCAAGAGCAAACCGCAGGACTAGGACAGTCTGGCAGTGAGGAACTAAGAGACAGACAGAATAGCATACATCGTGGCTGGAATAGTGGCTAGCTGGGTGACTACCATAGAGAGGTCCCCGACTATTGTGTAACTATTGTGTAACTATTGTGTAAATTGTGTAACTATTGTGTGACTGATGTAACTATTGTGTAAAAACGAACTAACGTACGCAACTGTAAGCAATGCAACTGCGTAAGAACTGTAACTGTGTAAACAATGTAAAGGCATACCCATCGCCCAACATGTGACTCATGGTATCGTGACTGTACCCCCCCCCCCTCCATCCCTCCTCCTTCTTTTTTCTGTACCCTCTCCCCTTCCCCCCGCCCATTTACACTTGTGGAAAACCAATAAACTACAAATTTCAACAACAAAAAAATGGACCAAGCATGAATGTCATTACAATTATTCCCAACCCCCCCATAAAAATTCCTGTGGACGCCCATGGTTGTGAGGTTGTGAGTGCGTTTGGGCCCACTGTGTTCTGCCTGTCACGTGGGCCAATTAGCTGGCCTGCTGGTCACCTTCGGGTCCCCCAAGTAGGGTATATATCTACTAAGGCAGTAGGCACCTGCTTACCAGGATGGCACGTGTCTACTCTACCACTATATACAGTGTCTGGGGGACAGAAAGGAGGCGGTTTCGAGGGAGCACAGATGTTCCTGCTCTTCCAGCACTGCTTCCTTGCATGCTCTGTGGTGAACTAGGATATGATTTCACTACAGGCCCGCATCACTAAATAGCGTGAAACAAAGCAGTAAGAGCAGGGAGAATAAAGCAGCCGTTGGACCCCAGGGAGAGAAACCACAGCAGCCAAACAAAACCAACACAATAAATAAAATTAATTTGTGTGTTTAATTGAGTGTAAGAGAATGTGTATATGTATGAGTGTGTGTGTCTGTCAGGGAGTGTCAAATCACTGAAAGTGTGTCTGTTAGTGAGTATGTATCTTACAGTAAGTGTGTCTGTCAGTATGTCAGTATGAATGTATGTCTGTATGTATGTATGTATGTATGTGTGTATGGATGTCAGTATATGCATGCATGTCTGTCAGTATGCAGTATGTCTTTATGAATGTATGTCAGTATGTATGACTGTCAGTATGTCTGTATGTATGCCAGTATTAATGTATGTCTGTGTGTGTATGGATGTCAGTGTCTGTATGTATGTCTGTCTGTATGAATTTATGTATGTCTGTATGTATGTATGCGTGTATGTATGTCGGTGTCTGTATGTATGTCAGTATGTATGTGTCTGTATGTCCTTATGCATGTGTGTCTGTATGTATGTTAGTATGTGTCTGTCTGTCACTATGTATGCCTGTGCGTCTGTATATGTGTGTATGTCTCAGTATGTGTGTGTCAGTATGCATGCCTATTTGCGTGTATGTCTGTTTCAGTATGTGTGTATGTTAGTATGTATCTGTGTGTGTGTGTGTATCTGTGTCCTTTTGTATCAGCATGTGTGTTTCTATCTGTGTGTGTATTCCTGTGGGCGGGATTTGGAGGAAGACCCTGAGGACAGGCTTGGAGGCGGGCACCCAGGGGGGCTCAGACCCTGAGCTGAGTTAGGTGCCCCAAAATTTCTGGTGGCGGCCCTGTACATCCATCAAAGGATCCTAGGTGAGGATCATACCACCCACACCTGATACATAGAACGGTCTGTCTGCTCACTATATTGTAAGTAAGTTTTCCACTGCTATTTCTGCACTTACACAAACTCAACTACTATTTTGTCCTATTTGGTCCATCTCATTATTACTCTACTGTGGATAACTACCTGAGGGATATCCTACCAGTGGGGATCTAAACTACTGTTTGCTGATTAATCTGGAGCTGGTTGGACCTAAGTGTTGTGTGTACTACATTTTAACATATGTATTACTCTATTATGTTTTTCCTGTTCTTCTGCTCTCTTTCATATGTTGTCATGAAGTGAAGCCATAATCTGCAACACCACACGGAGACTTGTGATAAAAAGGAACACTATTCTGGGAATGTATCTATAAACCTGGTAAACAACTTTGTATGTTCTCAAATACATTATGTGTTCTATTAGTATTTTTCAAGTGTGTTTTATTCTTTTTAATTATATTATCTGTTGTGGTTTTATATATTTTACTTTTGACATATCCTATATCATTGTGGTGACTGCTTCCCTAGGTTTCATTGCTGTACTCGTACCAGACAATCATGTGAACTCATTAAGTATTATTCCTCAAAGAGTTTCCTGTAGATTAAAAGGTATTCTAGACATAGGCATATTTAAAACATATATATATATATAATTTAATATAAAAGCTGCATGACAGTGAAGCATGTGTTCGGGTGATATCACTGCCATCAAAGAGAGGAGGAGGCATTGTTATTTTTGTTGACAAGTCCTTAAAATGTACTCCTGTAAAATACTATAACTCTCATTCTGCCTTTGATTTCCTTTCTGGCACAACTGAGTTCCCTTTCAGTAAAACTATCATTGTTGCTGGAATCTAGCGCCCACCTAGCTCTCCGGTGCACTCCCTTTCTGACATAGCCCAACTACTAATTGAAACTGTAACTCAAAACCAAAAAAGTAAACTGTTGGTTTTTGGAGATTTTAATATTGATTGGCTGAATCATAAAAATAATAAATCATGTACGCTGTTTAATAAGACTTTGCAGCTAACACAATTAATTTCCTCCCCAACTCGCATTAATATTAAAAGCCATAACCATACCTTGCTAGATTGGATTCTCTCCAGTTGTCCTGACAGAATCCAGAAGGCGGGCATTCTCTCTAACAGTTTCAGTGACCACTGTCTAGTGTACTGCATACGCAAAATAAAGGCCTCTAAATCCCCTCCCAAGATTATAATCTGCATACGCAAAATAAAGGCCTCTAAATCCCCTCCCAAGATTATAATCACCAGGTCTTTCAAAAAATGTAATCATGAATCCTTTTTAAATTATCTCAAGAACATACCATAGCACAGATGGGGAAGGGGGAAACCTAAAGAAATATATTGAATAAAACTATAAGAAGAAAATAAATGGATAGTAGCTGGAGTAACCCTTCAATATGTTCCAGTTATCCCGTGTACTTAGTCCAGCTCCCTCCTGACTATATTCCAGGGATGACTACCAGTGTCCAACTTTCTCTTAACAACATTCCATTTTCAGCATTAACTCTGATGTGTTCCAAAATATGCAAAACGGAAAGCAATTTAGCGCTTGTAAAATACTGTTAAAGTTTGTGAAGGCAGCTCTATAACCAATCCAGGTCTCTCTTATCCTGTAGAAGTAGAAATGAGAGTGTAGTACCTAAGATGTACTCAATAATAAACGTGGAAGAAGAAGAGACAGCTAATAGTTTATTAAGTAAACTGTAATAAAAGAAAGGATAAAAGTAGTTCACTCACACTTTGCAGGAGCTTAGGTTCAGCTCCAACTTAAAGGTTTGGGTGGAAGATATGATATGATGCCATTGGAAGGTGGGCTGTATACAGAATATAACAGGCAGTCTAAATGTATAAGGAGTCAGGTGTACACTATTGTTGTTTTATTTTCTCTTTTATATAGGGAGATATATTCAAGACACCTATATCATAAAGCGGGGGTCATACCACTTCACGCTATACCTGTGGAGCCACTGTTCAGGCTCCAAAAAATGTAAGTGCACCTTTTATTTATTTTTTATTAAGGTTTTTTAACATTTAAAACATGCATAACATGAAAAAACATAACTAACATTACCATACTATGGGTTTCTAGCATTAATTATATTTCAGAATATTTAGGTCTGCTTCCTGCATACATTTATGGAGAAGAGCTAAAAAAAAGAGAACAATCTATTATTCCACATATAAACGTGTATACATACACACATACATACAAATTATCTCCCCCTTCTTTCTCCCCCCACAGTCACATGCTTATCTCTCTTTGGTAATTCAATCTAATCTTATTTATTAATAAACACTAACCACTTTTTTAATCCCTTTGCAGAGACACTACTCAAATTTAGAATTATCCCTTCTTCCCTCTTTAGTTGGTATGTTACTTGGTTTTTAATATTGGGCCATATGGTGTGTTTCTTGATTTCCCCATTTTCTTGCTAAAGAGATTTTTTGCTGCGATCAAGATATGTACAGATAGATATTTAGTTATTTTATTCATTTTAGGCCATGTAAGATGTAAAATATATGATTCCAAAATTGAAGTTTATCTGGAGGAGATGTAAATTCCCTAGATGTTTTCTAGTCATTTCCCACAAGATTTTTTAATTTACCCCAACCCCCCATGTGTGAGGGAAAGATCCTTCGGAGTGGTGGCATCTCCAACATATATTAGTAGTTGATGGATACATTTTGTTGGTATTCTTGCTTGAGAAAATGAAAGGTTTTAATCTGTCATTCATTAAACGTAATGTCAATTTTAGTTATTCCTTTTTCTATCCATTCTATGAAGCTAATATCCTGTATTTTGTATTACAAAACTTTAATCGGAGTTGACATTACTTTTATAATTTTTAACTTATTTTTATTGAGAAATTTTCTCCAACATTTTATAAGGTTATTGACAATTATATTTAGTTTTTTTTTATTATACCTGTACATCCATAATATACAGTCTAAATCAGCATTTTTAGTTTTTGAAGCATCTATCTTATACCAAGCTTCAGAGAAAAACTCTTGGTGGCTCCATTTCTTTAAATGAAGAATCATAGATGTGTCATGGTATCTTTTAATAAGAGGGAGATTAATACCTAATTTTGCTGTACATCTCGACAAAGTAGAAACCGCTATCCTAGGTTTTTGTTTTTGTTTTTGTTTTTTAAATCTTTATTTTGGTTGTGCATTTATGAAAATTACAAACAAGCTTTCTATAAGTCACAGCATTATGGACAAGCTTCAGTACAATATGTTTAAAACCTGAAGTGACATTTGAGGAACATGCACATTCTTTATATTTATGTTTAAACAAGCTTTAACCATTTAGTTGCAACTGAAATGTCCCGCTAGGCATAAAATAATGATGAGTAACACAAAATTTTAATGTTGAGCTCCTTTAAATAATAAGTATAATACGATAGTTTAAACTATGCGGTTAGATACAGTAGGCTTGTTTCAAATTGCTATGGGCATCAGGAGGGAGATTATCTAGTAAGACAAGTTTTTATCTATAGCCCAGGACGTCTTTAAACTGCAGTATGGCAATAAAAAAAAAAAATATAATGTTAGGTACACGTGTCTGCCCAATTAGGACATGCTTGGAAGAAAACATGCTGAATATATGCACAAGTTAGCTTAACATTTTTAGGTAATAGGCAGGTTAATGTATATAAAGGCACAGTGGTTAGATTAACTTGGCAGGGGACTAATTAAGGTATCATTATACTGTGCAGTGCTAGCCTGTAATTCAGGTGCATGTCTGCTGAACATATGATGTTTATTTAAACTTTATGTTACACTCAGCTGCGCAATACATCGGCATGCAATGGCTAGACAGTGGTCTAATCATTAAGTGATGGCAGAGCAAATAGGCACTGGAGCAAAAAAAAAAACATTACTATGGGTATGAATTATGTAGCGGTCTTGTGCTTTAACACTGCGTTTGGGCTTGCAGGAGCATAGTCCACCTCTGAGTATCAGCCAACGCCTGCTCTGGAAGGCTGGCTGGTGGGCCAAGTATAGTTGCTAAGCCTGCTCAGTGAGGTAAGTCCCGTTAAGAGGATACCTTGATGGTAAGTCAGGTGGAGGGATGTGTCCCGCCCTCCGGTGTGCTTTGCCGTCTGGTAGGAGATTCTCCTGCCTGGTTTACAGGTTCTTCTCACGCTGGTCCGCTGTTGACCTTTCCGTCGGCCTCCCGCTGCTTTGGGGGCCCTTGTGTGGTTCCCCCGTCCTCGAGCACTCCTGGTGCCGTGAGCAGAGTCGCGGGCTCTTGTGGTCACAGGGTAGCCACTGTTTGTCTTCTTACGCGGTTGTGCGCTGAGTCTTGGGATTGTCTCCCTCGAGAACCCCTTACTGCGATGAGGGAGCGGGTCTTGAACTTTGTAAGGGTCAGGCGCGTGGGTGGAGGACTGGCTGTCCCTCCATCTCTCTTTCGAGGCGGGGTGATAGGCATGCTGTGCTCTGCCTCAAGGGGTGAGGTTTGTGGCAAGCTCTCTTTTTGTTGCCTCTCCTCTAGTTTGCTCCAGAAGGCCGCAAAGATGGTGTCCAGACGGATTAGCGTGGTGTCTATCAGGCCTCGTGGCAGGGTGTGTCGCTTGGCGTTTGCCATCTTGGCTGCTGTGTAGGGACGAGTTTCTTTTAGCGGGTTCGTTAGCCTGGTCATCCGCTCACCGTTAACAGGTAAGTAGAGCCTGTATGCTAGGGCCAGCAGATTTTGGAGCCTCTCCGGCGCTCACTTGGTTCAGCAGATGGGCTGGCAGGGAGATCGACTGCGTCTCCCACACCCGCACCAATAAGCAGGCCGTAGTAGCGTTAATAAGTCCAAGAAGCATCTGGGTGCAACCGGGCTGGGTGCTGGTTGTCTCCTGATTCTGGATTGTCGATTTTGTCATGAAAAATTCAGACATATCTTTATGAAAGGTTTGTGTCACGGAGCTCACTGTGTGTGCGACCAGTCAGGTCGGCTGCTAGGCCCCGCCCCACCCGCTATCCTAGGTTTTTTTGAAAACCATATATAATTGTTAAAAAGCTTTTAAATTTCTTTCGGCCACTTTTGGGTAAATGTTAAAGGTACCATCCTGAATAGATATGTCCATTTTGGGAGTATATAGGATCAAATTATATTCAATCTTCCCCACCATGATAAATCTCTATATGTCCATTTATTAAGATTTTCTCTAGTTTGAAATAATAAGTGTCTAACATAACATTCTAATACATTTTTAGGATATGCCATTATTTTAATTCCTAAGTAATCTATTGGACCTAAAGACCAGTTGAAGCCATATTTCGTTTTTAAGTCCTTTTTTAAATTAAAAATATTATTGATATTTAACCCCTTAAGGACCAAACTTCTGGAATAAAAGGGAATCATGACATGTCACACATGTCATGTGTCCTTAAGGGGTTAAAGGCATAGCTACTGTTTTTGTCATGTTTAATTTATAATTAGAAAGACTACTAAATAATTGTATTTCTTCCAGCAGAACATCCAAAGATTTTTCTACTTTAGTTATAATTATCACTACATCATCCACATAAGAGAAACGATTAAACAATCTATAATCTATAGGAGTACCGGTTATATCTGAATTATCTCTTATTCGCTGTAAAAAAGGTTCTAAAGTTAAAATGTATAAAAAAGGAGATAAAGGGCAACCTTGATATGTCCCATTTCCTATTTTAAACAAAGAGGACTTTATACCTAAGCCCTCCCGCACAATTTAAAATCTTCCCTAAGTCATTTAAGAGATCCCTCTCTACATACCTCAAAACAGAATGCACATGTCATGGTTGATTATATATTTCCTGCCTGTTCTATGTTAAATTGTGTATATATTGTGTATTAATATTGTTTTTGTATTTTGTTGTACCTAATGTAACAATGCAATGATTTGTGGACCCAGGACATACTTGAAAACGAGCGAAATCTCAATGTATCTTTCCTGGTAAAATATTTTAAATAAATAAATTATTCTAGCCACAGGTATTGTATTATTAATACCAGGTATTGTATTTATTAAGCAATCTCCAAATCAATATGAGTTTAGCACTTCAAACATAAATTGCCAATTGACCCTGTCGATTGCCTTTTCGGCATCCAAAAACAGGGCACGATGGGGAATCAAATCTGTTGCAGATAAATCTAGAGAATCTAGTCTTCTTTATTTTTTACAACCTTTATTTTATTTATATTTTCTAAGGTAGGGTTTTCCTTATCATTTTTTAATAAGTTGTACAGTTCTACATACAAAACTGGAAGAGAGGAAGCGGCATTTCTATTCTGGTTTGCTTTCATTTTGATTAAATATTCTCTCATTACAGATTTGTAAGTGCACCATATTGTTGTAGTAGAGATATTGTCTGTTTTATTTTCTTTAAAAAAAACATTTGGTCATCCTATTTACATATTCCTTACTTTCTTCTGATGTTAATAAACTATTATCCATTTCTGATCTAATAAATGTTTGTTGTCTATCCTTAGTTTCCATTAAGACTCCATATGATCTGTCCATGATAGTTCTTTTATATATATCTTTTTGATTTGTTGTATAAGAGATGATCTCCCTAAAAAAAAAAAAAAAAAATCCATTCGGGAATATGAATATTGTACCCGTGAGAAATGTGTAAAGTCATGCAGGTGTATAGTTCTCCATAGATCACATAAATTATATTCTCCCAAAAGTGACTGAACATTTCTAGTTTGATTTTTAAATTCAGTAGACAATATCTTTTCCCAAAAATATTTCTTATCTTTTTTTCATCCAATATCGTATTAAGATCTCCAGCTATTATCAGCAAACCTTGTGTACGATTTTCCAATTTAATACATATCTTTCTGAGGACACCAACTGGACCTTTATTAGGTGCATATACATTTAATAATATATATAAGACCTCATTTATGTTGCAGATCAGTATAATATATCTGGCGTCATAATCGATGTCTTGGTAAATATTTTCAACATTTATATGATCAGATATTAATATTGCCACTCCTTTTTTCTTCTATTTAACTAAGAAAGAATCTATAATATTGGAATATCCATTCAATTACGTATTTTTTATAATTTCTTTAGTTCAGTGGGTTTCCTGCAGGAATGCCACATCCACATGTTCCTTTTTCAAAAAATCGACAAATACTATTATTTTATAAACTGTGTTAAGGCCCCGGACATTTAACATCAACCATTTAACCATATCTTAATTAACTGTTTCTTTTGAATTAAATCTTTAATACATGGGCTGTGCGAGGAGATCATATACCAACAAGACAAAACAAGACAATACGTAAAATTTCAATATTTGAGCATGGCTCCCTTCTGCCATATCAGAATCTGTGCCTTGTTTATAGCACTGGATACATCTCAGCTTATCATCTAGCTGGTGCTCAACACCAGGGGACGTGCGGTTACCCTGCGCCAGGTCCTGAAAGTCCATACCCATGCTGAGACTCATCATCAGGAACACAGGGGTCCCAGTTTTCAGACCACCACCCGTGACACTAACTTCCTTAAACATCAACTAACCGTATAGATACCTTGATATACATTATAACATAAGAACATGTACATATATACAAATATTTTCATACACACATCAACATATTAAGATCTTATATAAGAATTAATGCTTCTTGAAATTCACAAAAAAAAAAAACAATATTTTCTTATTGGTGGGAAATCATATTCTGTGTGTAATAGTGTCTTCTCATACATTTACTAATCCTTTTTTTTACTTTTTTTTCCTCATTCTATCTATCCCACAACACAGTGAGATAATGACTTTTATATAAACATATTCTTTAAACTACCCTTGTGATTATTCTATCAACAAACATTGTAATCACACGCTTTATTTTCTTTATTTTCCTCCCATTCCACCTAATATATTGTTGCATTAATTTGTTGTTTTCTGAGTTATAATGATCTTTAATTATTCAAATCATATCATGCTTTTACCTTTGCCTGATTCAGTGTCATTACTGTAAATCAATCTAATATACCATTAATACTTATTATTATTATTATTAATACTGATTTACCCTTACTCTCTTTTGTTCAAACTTCAACTTATTTTTCATCCTTCCCCATAAGTGTTAATATCTTTCTTATAGAGTGGCTAACTCGTGTTGCCTTAGTGTCATAGTGGATAAAAAAAAAAAAAATATGTATCATCTCTTTTCCTCTCTCATTACCTACACTAGTAATTCAATTTATCTGAAGTTAACACCTCTATTTATCTATACCCAGTGAGAAATTCATAACTCTGTTTTTTTAGTTCTCCTCCTAATTTCTACTTGATTACCAAGAAGGCAATATTTCATATCACCTATAGCAACATATATAACAGTTATAGATTACGTAACTATGATAGCAGTATACTTTTAGCTCGTTGTATGTATGATTATATCTCCTAAATTGCATCATGTCCTATTAGGTACTGTATGTCAAAGTAACTTCATTTCTTTTTAAATCTCATGTCATATATAATTTATTTTCCTCTCTCAGTTCCTGCCCTAGTAATTCAATTTATCTGACGTTTACACCTCTATTTATCTAAAACCAGTGAGAGATTCATAACTCTAGTTTTTTATTTCTCCTTCTAATTTCTACTTCTTTACCAAGAAAACAATATCACATATCACCGATAGCAACAGAGAGCAAAGCCTATGTAGAGATATTACCAGGCGGATGTGAATGTATACCATTAAATCGTCATATGTATGTTTGTATATCTCCTAGATTGCATCATGTCCCATTAGATATTGTATGCTAAATATCTTCATTTCTTTTTAATCTCGCGGAGAGGGGGGAAAAGGAGGAGAGGAACAAAAATCCATCCTTATCTCTTCTTCTTTAATTTATATTCTTTTCTTGCATCCAGATTTTCAACTTCTGTGGATTTTCAAAGGTAAGTTTTGATTTCCATAGGTTAAGTTTATACGTGTAGGGAAGCCCCAGGCATATCTTATCTCATGTTTCCTCAAGATAACAGTGTTGGGAGGGAAAGGTTTTCTCTTCATTCTAGTATGTAATGAAAGATCTTGAAAGATTCTTAGTTGCTGGTATGAAGAATCCTTTAAATCCTTATTTGCAATGGCGTGGCTGATTTGCATCTTAAAATGAAAATAATGAAAACATATAATCACATCTCTTGGGAGATGGTCTGGAACATTTCTCGGTTTCATTGTTCTGTGACATCTTTCAATATAGTTGGCATCTTTATTTGGGATAGTTCCCAAACATGTTCAAAGCTCCTCAAAATAATCTTCTAACTTATTATTGACAATGCTTTCCGGAATGCTTCTAATTCTTAAATTGTCCCTCCGCGCTCTGTCTTCTAGCTCTGCCATCTTAGAATTCAGAATGTCCATATTTTCTTCTAGAGTCTTTACTTTATCAGTATTATTCTGTATGTGAAACACAGACTCTTCTGTTTTTTCTTCTATTGTTTTGAGTCTGTCACCAATTTTAAGTAAATCATGTTTAATTTCTGTAGAATACATATTTATTTCAGCTTTGATTTTAATCAGTTGAGTTTCAAAACATTTTGCTAGGTATTCTGCAGTAATACTTGTCGTTTCGGTCCAGGAATTGTCTGTTGAAGTTTTATCCGCCTCATTATCCTTAGGATCACTTAGTGGTAAGGATTCTTCATGTAATGATTTCAAATGAACCCCTTTATCATGTTGTGGGGAGAAAAAATCTGAGTCTCTTCTTTCATTTGAGGCTTCTGGTTTTTTTTTTAGGTTTTTGCTTCCTATTTTTTCTTGTAATTTTTTGGATGCTATTTTTATGTCTGATCAGGATCTTAATGAGGCTTAGATCAATGGAGTAATATTAATAAAGAAATAAAAAGATTTAAAAAGATTAAATTAAATAAAACTATATTGATAGAAAGGTATTATTTTTTATATGCCATGCATAATCAACGTTAGTGACTTATTAGTAATTTTAAATCGATAAAATGCCTGGTAGTACTGAGAGTTACTAAGCAAGGTCTATATGCACAAAAAAACACTTTCCAGGTTTTCCTCTCACTGATCAGTGCTTTGATAAGCCTTTGTCTTCATATATCGTGTAACAACTAGTACCGCTTGGTATCTAGCCCCACGCTTGCACCTAACCGTCTACCAGCCTCTGTCACAAGTCGTGCCGACAACCACCTTCATCAGCTGGCAGCGTCCGTCCTCGTCTTAGATCATATAATCACTTTTAAGACAGTGGGGTGATAGTGTTGAGAGTCGTTGATCAGAGACCATATACACCCATGCAGCAACCTTAAATCAGTGGGGTGTCTAGTGATGAAAATCAATGAGCAAAATTTACATACAGACAGGTTTGTTTTCAGATTTTCTACCTACTGCTTGATACCTAGTAAGACTCTTTCTAGATGCAACCTCCGATAGCCAATGCTTACCAATACACAGACTCAAGGTTTCCTGCTTCCACTTCAGCGTCTACCAGCCTCTGTCGCGTCTCTTCTCACCAACCTCCCACATTAACTGGCGGCGTCTATCCGCGTCCTGTGTTCATACAGTCGTCGGAGCCCAGCAAAATCTTATGAGATGCAAAACACGTGCATCCTACGTCATCACGCCCCCCCTTTAATTGCACCTTTTTAGACTGTGTTGCTGCTATTTTACTATACATACTACTCTATATTATCTTGATTTTCCTCCACATACCCAAAACCAAGAGGATTGTATTCTGCACCTCATCTTATCCTTAGGTGAGGATCGTTCTGCTTAAGCCTTCAAGTTGGAGCTAAATCTAAGCTCCTGAAAAGTGTCTCTTCTTATTCTACATATATTCTAGACTTGACATCCTAGGTAGTACACCTACTTCCTTGCTTTTCCCTGTTCCAGAATATCCACACTGCATTTACTGCCCATCAAAGATTCCAACACATGGTACAGCCACTATGTCCCATCAACTGCAAAAAGCCAAGTTCTCAATCTGAAGAACACAGGGGTTATTGAGGTGAAGACTTAACCAGAGTACCTAATCAAATACAAATTCAAACTAACAGTGACTCATCTTGTTCTTTCATATATCCTCACTACCACACCATGACACCTGCGGGAAGTAGAGCTAAATATGCCACAAGTATGCTTAGCCCATTTGTATATGTGAGTTCATCTTTCTACCTAAGCTGTAGTGTAAAAAAACAATATTTTTTTTGCTGCTAACCTAGTGTGAAGTCTCAGAAGCTTTCAAGTGGCATTAAATATAAGAGAGAACTGAAAAAAGTCATAGAAATGTTTTCTAAATCAGATCCGAACTAACGAACAGCAAGTATTATTAACAGTGCAATATTCAGCTAGCCTGCAGTGAATTTCAGAGAGCAAAGCCTATGTAGAGATATTACCAGGCGGATGTGAATGTTTTATTTTATGCTTTGTGCTAACTAACTCTGCAATGTTTTGTACTGAATATTATTACTGTCCATAAGCAGAAAAAATTGAAGATTGTGTTGTTTTGTCATTATTAAACATGCTTGCTATAACTAGTATATTTTAAAAATATATTTACATGTTATACACATAAAACTTGGAATCTGCCAATTTATTTTTTGAAAACATTTTGTGGACATGTTAATATTTAGTCATCGAGAGGTAGACATTTGCATTTGGGTTTGGACGATTAAAAAAAAAGAATGGAAATATTTTTTTTTGTGTTAATTTTGTCTGAATGATTGGATGGACAGCCAAATTTCGGTAGGTGCCATGTGTTCATTTCGGTAGTCATTGACCACTCTACTAGGTGCATGGAGAGTACAGCCATCTCTTTTCCTTTTCAAATGCACCTAAACTCACAATTACTAGTAGCCACTCTCCAACACTTTCAACCTGACAAGCTTAGTGCCTGCACCATGTTAATATTACAAAGTTAATATTACACCATACTAACCACCACACTGTCAAAATAAAGATACTATGCAGTATGTGTGCAGTATGTTATTGCTATTATGTGCATTATCCCCTTTATTGTTAGAATCTACGATAATACCAAAGAATAAATAAGATGGGGCAAAATTGATTTTAAAGGGCAAGTATAACTAAACAATTATCTACTGTATCATTAATTAATACATGCAGCACGGTTTTGGTACACCACAACCGATTTACACCACATAACAGCTTTTTGTCCTCGACCACAAATATAAATATATATATTAACCTAATGTGATCTAAAATATATCATAAAACATGTATAAATTAACCCAAACACAGAGATGCTCTGCTAAGGAGTCTTTATTTCCCTAAGATCCTCCCACGATTTACTCACAACAATACACAAAGTATAGGGAATGAAGCAGACTACCCTAAAAGGACCTTCAACTGCCAAAACTGCTTAATTCCATTGATAATATCAGTTGTTTTCCAATCAACCATAGAATTCTAGTTTCCTTTGCTATTTTGAACTGGTTTGCCCATCTTTGTGCTGTGATCACTAAGAAGATTTATTATAAATATTTTCTGTGTTGCAGACCTGGTGATTACATTGTAAAGAAATATAAATATGTCATATTCTCTCTGTTTTTGGTTATTTTTCTAAGCACAAAAAATGTTTTCTGATGTTCTCTTACACCACTTTCATTTTCTTTTTTAAATGACATTGTTCAGTACAGCCTGCTTTCAACTTCCTGCTGCATTTCAGCAGGGCCTGCTCGTCTCCTCTGCTATCAACCTTGGAGATTAGGAAGTTTGTAGGTAGCAACACTCTCAGCCAATGAACTCAGCTCTGCATTGTAGTACTTAGTTTAGGAGAGCTAACAGACTTTTCTGCTTGGAAACTTCTGGCTCTCCAGCGATGGTAGTGGAGGAGTGAAATGGCCTCCTGATGAATTCCAGGTAAGAAGTCACACAGCTCAATAACAGTTTAGCTCCTTACACTGAAGGGGAGGGAGAGGCGCTAGTTCACTCCTGGCACCATACATTGAGCTGGAGTGGTTATGATACTTCGAGTGTTCCTTTAACCTGAAACACCTCCATAGTTAACTCTATGTTTGTACAGGTCAGCTGCAATGCCTATTTGAACAATTGTCAGATAGCTAGCAAGTGCACCCCAGAAAAATGTTTTGGATATAGCATAATACCACAGTAACATTGATGGATATTAGGCTTAACAGTTAGTGCATTAGTATGGTATCCTTGTAGCAAGGGGAATTACTTGCTCTGAAGGCAAACAAGAACACAATTTTAAAAACTCTCATCTAAACAGTTTGATATGCAGTTTTTGGACAGCTTGTAATAAAATATTGAGGCAACGTAGAGGAATTGTATCTGTGGTAAATGAGAAAATGATTTGTGATACACACACAGAACAGAAAGATTAATTATCAAAGGAATGCTACAGAAAGGATAAAAATATTACATATTAAATTATGGTTAATTCAACAAATGTTAATATATGTACTAATAGAATCGTTATTTGCAATATACAGAAATAATAGGGTTTAAAAAGGCAATATAACATAGACATGCTTGTCCAACAAATAATAACAGTTCATAATAAAGGTATTGACATATCGATTGTGAATCCTGCTTAGATATGACATAATTTTAACCGCAACTAATAAACTCTGGGTATTATGGAAGCATTCAGCACTGCAGTGTTGTGTTAATCATAGAACTGTGACATTAAAATCACTAATTGTTTTAACTCTGGCATCAAATGAGAAGTTAAACCTATCAAACATATCTGAGATGGGAATTTTAAAGGGAGTCTCTGCTGAGTAATACGAGTCCATTTTAACCATATTGCAAGCACTTCTTCCTCAACGTTTAATGGTGGGGGTATTACTCATGGGTTTGTGCTGACTGTGACGGTATAGGGGGCGCTTTTTTTCCCTGACAGAGAAAATATCACAGACATCGTTTGTACTAATTGACCCTTGCAGTACATTTAGTTGAGACTTCCCTTGCCATGATGAATGACGCACAACTGTGTGTTCTTATGGCTTAAAAGTACACGGACCAGGTTGGGTATGTCTAACCCATTCCGCTAGGATTGACGAGAAGATGACAGATATGACTGCGCATCACAACTAGTGCCAGCATTGATTCATTGAGGATGCAACCCTTCAATGGTTCTTAAAAGCTCACACTGCCTTGTCATATTCCTGATGGTAATATTTCTACTGGAAAGCGATTTGAACTGAGACCCTACGTGGTCCATGCTACTAATAAATGCCAGGAGTCCTGTGAGCCTCTGTGATTTTACTGATTTACTGATCATTATTGATCCTTTTAATTCTTCTCTTTGTTACTACCTGTCTTTATTTTATGTAGAAACTCAATACTTTGATTTACTAAAAAAAAAAAAAAAAAAGTAAAGAACTACTTGCCCGGAAGTAAATAGAGATTTCAGGTTGCAAAGACTGTATTTATTAGATATTAAACATATATATATTTTTTTAATGATTGTAAAGGTGTGAGGGAGTGAAATCACATGTTACAAAGGGAGAGGCAATCACACTCTGTTGTAGAGGAGGATAAATCACCCAGTTTTTAAGCTTTCCTAAAAATTATATGTGAAATAAATGTTGGGAGAAGTAAGAAGATAACCATGAGGGCATAGTATCACGATGACAAAGGTTGTGAAGGATCTGAAGAAGGAGCCTGTGGTTATTAGAGTTAAAGTGACAGAGAGGTAAAAATAATGTATAGATAATAATGCCATTTAGAAGTGTTTAATTTAATTTTTACTTTGGTTAGGAAAGTTTCAGTGTAATTTGAAACATATTGAACAGAAGAAAAAGTTGGGACTCTATTAACTAGACATTCTCACTTTTTGGACATCGAACGATTTGACCCGTGACCAATATGGTCTCTGGTCAATTAAAGGGGGGAAGGTAAGTATACCTGAGGCTGCGGCCCAATTGTTTGTTCTACATTTCCATGTTTTTTGTCATAGGGGCAGGCATGTAATTTTGAAGGAACTGCAAGTCAGGTATGTAATATGTGTGACTTACCTGTTTTGCTAGATACTCAAATTTCAAGATGTCTTACATGTGCCATGAACAACCCTGGTGGCACTATGTATGGCAAATCTGAGCACCTACCTCTGCCAGATGGGCTTATATAGCAACTACAGATTGACTTTACACAAATGCCAAAAGTAAAAGGTGGATATCAGTACTTACTGGTCATTGTGGACCAGTTTAGTAAATGTTTGAAACTTGGTAACACACAAACCCACAAATGACAGTTTAAAACACATCTATGGTGGAGAATAAAAAGAATTACGCATTTATGAATGCCACTGTAGATAAAACAGAACTCCTCAATGTTCTTAGAAAAAAATCTACGAGTGCATAGAAAAAAAAACATACATAGAGTAGCACAGTTGATATTATCCACAAGGGAAATAGTTAAGGATTGCACTCACTAGATAATAAGGAGTGTGGGGCAATCCATAGGTACTTGATCCCTTGAAGAATTCCTCAATGTAACGTGGAATATACATGTGGAGAAAGGACACAAAATATGGTGCAGAATATCAAGAGTTAACAAACAGTTTATTAGTAGAAAACTTACAATCTGGACAATATATGCAAGCCCATCAATAAGAACAGGAACACTTAAAAAAATAAAGAAGTAAGTGATAACTTACTATTTTATTTTTTTTATTTTGGATGTTAATTTACTAACCTAGATGTCTAGATGAAAATGCTTGTTCTTGGGTAGAACATTGGCTTAAAAACAGAATACAAAGAGTTGTCATTAATGGTAAATTTAAAGCTAGACAGAGGTGGCAAGTGGTGTCCCTCAGGGGTCTGTTCTGGGACCCCTTCTATTTAACATGTTTATAAATGATCTTGAAGACCGCATTGAAAGTCATGTTTCAGTGTTTGCAGATGACACCAAACTTTGTAAAACAATACAATGTGAGCAAGATATTACTTTGCTGCAGAGGGATTTAGATAGACTGGGGGACTGAGCACTCAAATGGCAGATGAAATTTAATGTTGAAAAATGCAAAGTTATGCACTTCGGCAAAAAGAATACACAAGCAACGTATACCCTTAATGGAAGCGAATTAGGGATAACAACACACGAAAAGGACTTGGGAATTGTTATAGACAACAAACTATGCAACAATGTGCAATGTCAATCAGCAGTGGCCAAGGCCAGTAAGGTATTGTCATGCATGAAAAAGGGCATTCATTCTCGGGACAAGAATATCATTTTGCCTCTTTATAAATCACTGGTAAGACCCATATTGAATATGCTGTGCAATTTTGGGCACCTGTTCTAAAGAAGGAAATTATGGCACTAGAAAAAGTGCAGAGGCGGGCTACAAAACTAATAAAAGGAATGGAACATATCGGCTATGAAGAAAGGTTAACAAATTTAAACCTATTTAGTTTAGAAAAACGTCGCCTGAGAGGGGATATGATAACTTTATACAAATATATTCGGGGCCAATACAAACCATTGTGTGAAAATCTATTCACAAACCAGACTTTACATAGGACAGAGGCCATGCGTTTAGACTGGAAGAAAGAAGATTTCGTCTAAGGCAAAGGAAAGGTTTTTTTACTGTAAGAACAATCAGGATGTGGAATTCTCTGCCTGAAGAAGTGGTTTTATCAGAGTCCATACAGATGTTCAAACGGCTACTAGATGCATACTTGCAAGAACAGAATATTCAAGGATATAATCTTTCAATGTAGGGTAATAACTGCTTGATCCAAGGATAAATCTGACTGCCATTCTGGGGTCAAGAAGGAATTTTTTTCCTAGCTTGTTGCAAAATTGTGTTTCAAACTGTTTTTTTTTGCCTTCTTTTGGATCAACAGCAAAAAAACAAATGTGAGGTAGGCTGAACTTGATGGACGCAAGTCTCTTTTCAGCTATGTAACTATATAACTATGTAACTATGTTCCTGTTCTTTTTTTTCAGCTGTAATATATACTACTCTCTATTGTGTGTCCCAGCTATCCCCACCACTCCTGATGATATGTATTCCATGCCTCCAGACACTCCTTCTTGCTCTTTAAGAGCAAAATCATGATAACACTGACTCCTTGTATAACATCCACTCCAACTCCATCTCGTTCTCCTAGGAGATCATTGGGGAATCAAACAATATATCCAGAGCTGCCAGTGCTGGTAGAAGCCATGAATGATTGGTTGTTATTCCAGATGTGCATCACAGCAATTTGGTAATATAAAATCAATGTGCAGGGCTGGATATCCCTGTTTGGATCTAAACATTTTGTGTGATCCTGAATGGAACATTGTTATATATGGGATACAACAATATTTTATATTAAAGGATAACTGTAAGCACCAATAAAAAAAAAACAGTTTTGGCTACTGTATATAGGGTTCATTGGTTCTAATTTGCACGCACAGTGTGGTTTACAACTGCAGTAATTTTGTAAAATGTTTAATCCATTTGACCAATGACTTCAAAGTAGGAATTACAATTCCTATTTTGTCAACTTACACTGTGATGGTAGTCACCGTCACTGGCAATGGAAGACAGACACTATCTGTGGGTCTCCATATTCCTTTTGTGTTTTGGTCACCCTGTCCCCATTATTGGTGCAGGGTATGTTAAATGTATTGCTTGTCTGTGCCTCTCCCCCACCCACCCCCCACCCCCTTTTTCCTGTCCTATTGTTTTCCCGGCAGGGCGTTGTCCCAGTGACACTGCCAGACCAGTTTAAACTAGCTGCCCTGTCCCTCCTCAATCTCCCATCAGCCCTTGTTTTGGTCTGACCCCACACTTCCTTGTACTATTGTATGTAAATGAGGCTGTTGGCTTAAAATATGTGTGCTATGTATATTAATTAAAGTTAGTTAACCTTCACCAAGTGTCATCTGGTGTTTGGTCCAGTGTGGAAAAGGCCCTCAGTGATCCCAGTTAAGCCTCAGCGACTTGGTCTGAAGTGCTCCAGGGTCCCTGGTAACTACGCGAAGGAGACTTCATGGAGGTACTCGGTCGGAGTTCTGGAGCTCCGTCACATACCATCTACGTTGTACATATGTGATGTGAATATCCTCCTAGCATCCAATCTCTACAGGCCTTCTATGTTCACAAGGAGGATTGACAATGAATTGCAACTTTGTCCATATTCTGACAGTAACATAGTTATTCACTAAATTGGGCATTCAAAGTGAATTTTAAATCTAATATATAATTTACTTTAATAGCCGACCAGGAAACATTAACTAGCTGTGCCTCCAGTTCATCCACTTTCACCTTAAATTTTAAATTCACTTTGAATCCTCACAAATTGCTTGGCCAGTCTAATCTGTTCATTTATCCTCCTGTATAACCCGGAGCTTCATTATACCAGGCTCTTTAAAACAGCAGTATGGGCATTTTACACAGAACATAATATTCAGACCTTCTCTACCTGTGAATTTAATCTTTAGAGAAGGATGATATTCTACATAGTAAAACACACTGAGACATGTTGTACATCATAACACTGATTCTGTAGAAATACATTGCCTCTACAACAGGGGAATCTAATTTAAAATAGATACCCTGTTACTGGTCAATCTGTTCATGCTTCATAGAACAATAAAATACATAAAAGGAGAGTTTTCATAGATCCTGAAAAGGCATTTAAACATAGGGGAAACAAAACATAAATTGCGTTTTGGACATAGGCCTTGCATTTAATAATACATTTTAAAAATACAGTAAGCCATCTGGTCCCCAGTACCCTACTGCAAATACACTATCTCACTGTGTGTAGCAAATTATCTTGTCTGCACTTGTGTTTTGCTACATCGGGGGTTACACGTGTGAAAAGACTTAATTTACTTTAGTTCAACTACGTCACACTTCATGAAGGGGTTTAATGACTCTGTTACATGCAACATGTTTTTACATTTTACTATATGTTATATTTGCAATAGCAGAATGACTAACAAACAAGTAAATTTTTCTGTGTGATGAGCACACATGCGTTAAACGTCTATGTGGCCAGACAGAATGTCTATTTGTCCAGACAATGGGAATAGACTTAAGGCAGTCAGCTTTTTTAATGTAACTGTTAAAATAAATTGTTCAGCTAGCACATTGTATAGAAATAAGTTATTAGCTAAATAAACTGTAATTATGGCATGTTATTTAGATGTGTGCTTTAAATGAGACATTCCAAGCATAATTACATACTGTATGGGTTATTACTTAAGGATCTTCCTTCCTTGTCTTGGATGGTTCAGTAGCATTACTTTGCAATAACCTACTGAACTATATCCAAACCAACCATTGTTGAGCTTTAGAGTGGAGGTATAGCTCTCTTTGTACCTCTACCAGACCGTGCATATAATGTTCGCACACAGCTTCTCCTAAGCAATATGAGGCTGTTCTATAGCTTCTATGAGAGATCTTGTATGGGCAAGTAAAAACGATACAGCTATAATTTATAACTTTATGAAAAAACATAAATGGATCCACTGCCGAAATGAATTTAATGGAGACTTTTATTAGTGTGACCAAGTAGTTTAATTTATGCTTTCAAATAATGAAACTACTGGCAGCCACCCGCAAAGTTTTCAACAGAAAGTTAACAACTCAACTACATATGGTCCTGCACAATTCAAAATCCCAGCCATTTTCATAATTCATAAAGAACTACTCCTTCATAAATTATGGAAGAGCCTGGGTTTGCCTTCTTGTAAGTTAACTATTTTATTTAATCATTTTGTCCTTATTTGGTTTTATAATGAAAAGATGAAACAGTAAATGATTACAAAAAAGGACATATATATTGTGAAAATTAAGGGTTTCTATAAACACAAGTCTATATATTTCAATTAGAGATTTCCAAGATGACAGTTGTGTGGTAGTACCCGTTGCTTATTCACAATATGATGATAAAATTAATGCAGGATCCGATCATCTGTGGAGTTGTAATAAAAATGTGCAATTTGTTGCTCTGTACAAATACTTGTTGCTTGGATTATGTTTAGAAAAATGGGATGAAGTAGTTCAGAATGTATGTGAGACTCATGGAATGAATAAAAGTAGAACAAATATTAAATACATTAAAAAAAATTATATATATATACACATACATGCACACACACACACACCCACATTTGAAAATAATCTATAGAGGTTTTTTGATGCCTAATTTTAAGGTCACTTCGTGACATTGTCACCTTTTTTTTTTAAATTCTTTATTTTCTGTTGTGCATGGTATAACAATTGGCTTACTCAGCCACGATAGCAGTCGTAAGCAGTAATAGGCATAACAATCAAAACATGGCATATGAATATTCGGCACAATTTTTAAAGTTTTGTTGAGAGAAAAAGTAGACATTGGATAGACATTGTAATTTACATTTGAGCTTTCCTGTCTATTTATGATGATCACGTTAAGTGAAATTCTACAGAGATTGTCACCTTTTATGTGGTTTTTATGTCCATATTGCATCAAGATTGACAAATTGTGCATGCTTGATTTTACGCTATTTGATTAGATTTGTTTTCTCCACCCTGCAGACCTCTCTATTTTAACTCTAATGTTTGGCTGATATAACTTAAATAATTAATTTTTCTGTTGAATATCTAAAAACTGCACTAAGAGGATGCATTAAAGAGAAGTTGCTGTTCCTATGGATATCATAATTCCCAACAGTTATAAATCCACCAAATGAATCCAGTTGGAAATGTTTACATTTGGGGTTTCTGTCCTATCACCTATTTCATGTGTTGTATGAAAAATAATTACATATGGCAACGTTCACAAAGCTGTCATAAGATGCATTTGTTAAGAGCAAGAACAAAAACTACAGTTTGACCATTATTGTATCCATTATGTCCATTTTCTTTGTAGAAATGAACATTCAAGTCGCATTACGGCTTGCATTTTAATACCTTTTAATTCTGGTGTTGTTTATCCCTTCGATGCTGTATATTGATAGTGATCAGTCTACATAAAAATACATAAACAGCAATGTAGATGTTCAATTCAAATAAAAAAATTCTTATTTTCCTTTATTCCCCACTTGTGGAATCAACAACAGAAAGCTAAGAGCTAACAAAATAGGGTTTATTTTCTAAACTCTAAATAGCATATATTTTGTAAGGCTACAGTCTAGCATATGATGCTATTGTACTTGAACAAGACTCAATTTAGTGCACACACCTTGATCCCTTTATATTTCCACTAACTTGGTAACTCGGTTCCCCATAGGAAACACCTGAAATCTCTAACATTATATTCAAAACCCGATCAGGCTAAGTTTACTCATGTATAATTGAATCAGGGGTGTGCTCGCTACATTTCAATCTGACACAAACCATAAAAACATATAGGATATGTCTTTGGATGTATCCATGTTAGATCAAAAAAATTGGTTGCAAGAGTATACTGAGAACGGGCAGCAGCTGAAATAGCCTGCCCTTCGGTGGGTCCCCGCTCAGATCTCAAGCTGGTTTTTGCTCATCTTGTCCCATTACATAGAGAACATCTCTGAAACATATCAGACTGGTCCCACCCATACGGGCAGTCCAGATCCGAAATGCCAGCAAGTTCTCTCTGCACGAGAGACACAGCAACCCCAGACGATCGTTCCAGCCTTGTTAGGCATCATCAGTGACGCATAGCTGATATCTCCCTAGGCACCATGAGCAAGGCGTCTGGATTATCCCTTTAAACTTGTGGAGAGCAAAAAAATTGGTTGCAAGATTATACTGAGTATACTGAGAATTGTAGGTTGGTTGGTTGGTTGGTTAGATGGTTGGTTGGTTGGAAAATTACAGTTAGTTTGACAGTAAGCATGTCTGTCAATCATCACCTATCTGTTCTGTCCTAGCAGGCCATAAGGGTGACAAAATCCAAGCGAATGGTACCTTAACCACATTTTGCTGTACTTTAAAGAAGGCTGTACTGCATTGCATTGTTTCGGTTTCTGTACACCATATCTAATGACAGCACAGTATCAGGCTATTGCTCTTGAACAAGACTCAATACAGTGCTCACCCCCTGATCCCTTTATGGGTCAGTGTGGTTGGCATGAATATAATATGAACCAACAGGGTTAAAATATGGAGGATGTCAGTTAAAGAAAAGAGATATAAACAACGTTACTGATTTCTATACTATTAAACTTATGTGATACTTTATTAACACCTTTTTGTTAAATATAGGGGAAAGGTAAACATAATATTAAACATTTTGATAAGTAACAGATTCCCTTTAAAGAGGAGCTGTCCATTTCCTAGTGGTTTAAAATATCTTTTTCATCTAGTAACTCAGTTGCATTGCTATTTGTGCTGAAACTTACAAAAAAATTGCCACATCCAATGGATTTTTAACCTGGTTCTTAAGTGCAATTTGTGACAGTTCCCTACACTCCAGACACACACTGATGTTGAGGCAATTTGGGTTAATTCACTTTTACAGCTGTGCATTCAAACAGTCCAAGAATTTGTGGATATTGACTTAGCCTGCATCAAATATCAAGCTATGCAGAATTATGCATTTAGGTCACACCATGATTGTGGTTTTACTGTCGACAACAGAAGACAAAAGGGACCTAGGGGCTATTATACTTAGAAGTAAGGAAACTATGTGACAAGGAAAAAACATCCAGTAGCAAAATTGGATGTCTCCTTTAAAGAGACTTTTTTAATTGAAATAAATAAATACACCAAATAAAAATCAAAAAAGAACTAACCGAATTGGTTCATATGCACAAAAATATATCAAGAGAGACTGCATTCCATAAATAGTTTAGATCAAACAGTGAATAGGAGCATGATATAAACGTAAAAATAGCTTGAAGGATTTGACAAGAACAAACTGGTATAATTTTTTCTTTGTAAGAGGG
Organism: Pelobates cultripes; assembly: GCA_933207985.1. Classification (NCBI taxonomy): domain Eukaryota; kingdom Metazoa; phylum Chordata; class Amphibia; order Anura; family Pelobatidae; genus Pelobates; species Pelobates cultripes. The sequence continues at coordinate 66,097,640 of OW240918.1, read as the reverse complement.
TAGCACAAAAAAAAAGGATAATATTGTAATGGTAATATAAGGAAATAATTTTGTAACAAAAAAAATTGTAGATAAACTGAATAGTTTGCCAGTGCAGGTAGTAGTGCCAATTAATATACTGTTATTACAAATTATAGAAACATAGAAACAGAATGTGACGACAGATGAGAATCCATTCGGCCCATCTAGTCTGCCCAATTTTCTAAATACTTTCATTAGTCGCTGGCCTTATCTTATAGCTATATGCCTATTCCAGGCATGCTTTTTTTTTTTTTTTTGACACTCATTTAGAAATTATGAGTTGGTCAGTTTTTATTCTTGTGCATTATCATTGTGTCAATTCCTCAGTGATAAAATAGTTGATTCAAGTATTTATGATACTGAAGGGAATGGATCAAAAGCATAGGAAAATTAAAGTGACTGTTTTATTTGCTGCAATCTTTGTTCTTTTCCACTCCCTCCTTCCCTATTTCCCTCCCCTTTTTCCCTCTTCCCCTCAATTTCCTTTCCCTTTCGATTATCTAAAACTTATTTTAAATCTAATAGAGTGTTCAAGTGTAATTGTATTAAAAGTATCTATTAAAATACTCTTACGTAGAAAATCAAACTCCATTTACACAACCAATTATACCTGTCCCTGCGTGAGAGTGGAGGAGTTAGTTGGAAGGAGTCAGTTGGAAGGAGTCTCAGGTAAGTCTCTAACCAGAGGCCAGAGTCTCCATGTCATTATATAACCCCAAGTTCTCAAGACCAATATATACAGTTTTCTCTAGACATGTGCAATTCGTTTCGGTCTGAATTTAAATTTGGACGAATTTCGGCAATTCAGATATTCGAATTGCCGAAGTGCCGAAGTACCGAACTGAACCGAAGTGCCGAATTGCTTCAGATTTCTGAAAAGTGTCAAAACAGGAGAGGGAGGGAAAATTAAGGGAATGGTGGCAGAAATCTAACCCCAACCCCACCTGGTAGGGTTAGAGTTAGGGTTTGGGTAAGGGTAAGGGTAGGTTAGGGATGGGGTTAGGGTTAGGTTAGGGGTTAGGTTAGGGGTGGGTGCACATCCTTTTCTCCATGAATCTCTGATAGTTAATCTGTGAGGCAATTTCAGTCCAGGGATCGCCTCAGATTTCCATTTTGTCGCCAAACAGACTTTGGTGGCCATTAATATATGCACAATGCATTTTTTGATTTCTTCTTTCAATTTGGGGGAAAAATCCAAATGGAACAAAAAGAGTTGGGGGGTCAGTTCAATATGGGACGGTGTTAAATTTGTAAATTAATTTTCTAACTTGACCTTCAAAGGTAATTGTCAGGTACATTACCACCATATATGCCGTATAGTTCCAGTTCCCCTCTTGCATCTCCAACAAAGATCAGATACCATTTGAGATAATTTTCAAACAACGAAATACTATGAATAGTTTTTTTTGTCAGATTTAAAGCGGTAACCCATTCACTGGATACAAATTCTGTGCTCAGCTCCCTTTCCTATGTCATAATCCCACAAAGCTTTGTACCTGTTTTCCTCGTATACAATAATTCTCTAATCTTAGAAAACAAACTGTCAGAAGTTGAGGTTAGAACTCTATCAAATATTCTATACTCTGCCCTTGGGTTTTTACATCCAAGATGCATTATCGTGCACTTTTCCACATTAAATGTCAGCTGCCACCGCTCTGACCATTTTTCTAGTTTACCTGAATCATTTGCCATTTGACTTATCCCTCCTGGAACATCAACCCTGTTTCATATCTTAGTATCTTCAGCAAAAAGACATACCTTACCATCAAGACCTTCTGCAATATCACTAATAAAAATATTAAAGGGAATGGGTTCAAATATAGATCCCTGAGGTACCCCACTGGTAACAAGACCATGCTTCGAATATACTCCATTGACTACAACCCTCTGTTGCCTGTCACTCAGCCACTGCCTTACCCATTCAACAATATTGGAATCCAAACTTAAAGATTGCAGTTTATTGATAAGCCTTATTTGGGCAACAGTGTCAAAAGCCTTACTGAAATCTAGGTAAACAATGTCTACTGCACCACCCTGATCTATTATTTTAGTTACCCCATCAAAAAAATCAACAAGATTAGTTTGGCAGGATCTCCCTGAAGTAAACCCATGTTGTCTCTGATCTTGTGATTTTAGATGTTCAACAATCCTATCTTTTAACATGGTTTCCATTACTTTCCCTACTACTGAAGTAAGGCTTACTGGACTATAGTTGCCCAACTCCTCCTTACTAACTTTCATGTGAATGGGCACAACATTCGCTAACTTCCAATCTTCTGGGACTACTCCTGTTAACAATGATTGGTTAAATAAATCTGTTAATTGTTTTGCTAGTGCACCACTAAGCTCTTTTAATAACTTTGGTGCATTCCATCAGGCCCCATTGACTTGTCTTTACTTTTGACAGTTGAAATAGAACCTCTTCCTCTGTAAAACTCACATGTATCAAATGACACATTTGTCCTTTTTTCCTAAGGTCCCTTTCCTTCATTTTTATCTGTAAATACTGAACAAAAATATTAATTGAGTCAGTCAGTTAGACCTTTATCTTCTTCTACATACCTTCCTTCTTTTGTTTTTAATCTAACTACCCTTATTTTACTTTCCTTTTCTCATCTATGTATCTAAAATATGTTTTGTCCCCCTTTTTGACTGACTGTGCTATTTTCTCTTGTGTGTGATTTGGAAGCTCTTATAAACTTGCTTAGCCTCTTTCTGTCTACTCTTACAGATCTGTCTATCTTCCTCACTCTGTTTTTTTTTATAATTACTAAATACTAATGTGACGGACCCGTTGGCACTCCGACCGAGTACCTCCGCCAATCGATGCTCCTAGTGCTTGCCGAGAACTCCAAGCACTCCAACTGACACCATCAGCACTGCAGACTTATCCCATCCCCCAAGCACGAGCCAAGGCTTCAAGAAAGGATCAAGCAGGTCTGTTTAATGAGCACACAAAAGCAACAGCACGCATGCAGCAAAACAACGCCAACTCAGAGGAAAACAAAAATGATAGTTAAAGCCAGACAGTGTTTATAAAATATGACAGTTATTAAGGGTTCAAACTGGTATTCTAAGAGGGGAGGAATAAAACAGTCAAACTAAGTCCATAAAACAGGAGTTTTCTTCACACTCTGCTTTCGAAGTGCATAGCAAAACTGCAGATCCTTGTTAGAGCATTTAAAGGGCCAGAACCAGTCTAATAAAATCCACTATGCCCAAATAACGTATTTAAAGGGCAAAATCTTCAAGGGGCCATAGTCGCAGGGCAGGAGGCTGGCAATTAGTCCTCTCCAGGCACAAGTGGAGAAGAGCACTTCATCACAACTAACTTAGTTTTTTTACTATTTTGGCCACTTCTGCGGAGTACCACAGTGGTTTCTTATTTTTTTTGCTTTTACTGACAAGCCTAATGCAATTTTCTGTTGCTTTCAGTAGTGCAACATTTGAACTCCATTTAAACTGCTCCAGTCTGATAATAACTCCTTCACACGTTCTAATTTTAGAGACATCTAAAACTTTTGTTTTTATGTGGTGTGACGCAGTAACTGTTCTTATATTAAACCACACTGACTGATTATCACTGGAACCTAAACTTTCACCCACAGTAATATATGATACCAAATCTCCATTTGCTAACACTAAGTCGTGTTGGATTCAAACCAGAGATTCCCGATTCTAAGTCCACTGTTTTAACTAGAATATGATAATAATAATAATAGAGTGACTACTTAAAGAAACGATTAAAAAATACTATAGTCCTGAGTTGAAAAAGATTTAAGCCTGTGCTTATAGATAAGAAATGCTTTTCAATTCAATGGAGAATGGACATATCAAACAAGGTGCCTAATAGTACCGATAATTATCAAACTGCCGAGCACACTGATCGATTAATGTGATCAAGACTTTATTAAAGAGACATTTTGGTGTGGCTATACAGCCTTTATCAAGCTTGTTACATCCCTCTAACCACAAGTAAACCTTATACAATGAAAAATGTAATACACGACTTTTAGAAATGAAATTTAACCCCTTCCTGTCCTCGGACATATCAGGTACATCCGACAAATAATGGTCCATAAGGACCGTGGACGTACCTAATACTTCCTGGGGTAATTAGAGCTCTGGAAGCGATTATGATAGCTTCCAGCAGCTCTATTGTATTACAGCGATGCCTCAATGTTGAGGCATCGCTGTAATACCCCCCTCACTGCCGGGGGCCACCGGAGATTACCAGGTGATCGCTCCCCCTGGAGAGAACACTTCCTGGTTGCGTCACGTGGAGCCCGGCAGTGAGACAGAGCATCGGAAGCCATCAGGCAGGCTTCCGATGCACTGTCTATACTGAGTGCCTCGAGGGATCGAGGCACTCAGTAATAGTAAATAAAAATTTAAAAACAAATAATTACATTAAAAAAATTAACCCCTACCCTCCCTCTCCCTCCCACTCGCTCTCCCATGTACTTACTGATCACCGCGTTCCCTCGTTGACGATCGGTCTTCTTCTTTTGGGGGACTCTATGTACTGAGCCCAGAGAATCCCCCCTCTTCAATTTAGGACCCCGGGGGAGCCATGTGATCGCTCTAAAAGAGCGGTCACATGGCCCCCATAGGTGTCCATAGTGCTGCCAGCAGGGGGACTGCATGAACTGACAGGCAGTCCCCCGGCTAGTAAAAAAGTAGAATAAAGTAAAAAATAAGTTAAAAAATAAATAAATTAAAGATAATAAATTATATATATATATATATATATATATATACACACACACACATATATTGTATTTATAGATGTATATATGTAAAGGCTTTGCTGGAGTTTTGGGGAGGGGCATGTTGAACCTACTTAAGAGACTCCCCCCTTCCCTGCATCACCGTGGAAATCTACGCTCTGTATTGGATCACTTCCGGTCACGATCCTTGTACTTCCAGTCCGCAGTCTTTGCGGTCCACAGTCGGCAACACGCTTCTCCTCTAATCCACGCTCAGGTATACAGTAAACCATGAGTTTCCACATCTTTTTCTGGCCTCTCCACCCCCACCTCCACAGTGCTCGGGGCCCGTTCTGTGGGTGGGGGGCGAAATCAGACGGGGACTCACAAAATCAGTCACTAGAGACCTCCCACAGTAATTGATGACATGTTTGTTTTCCTTTCTCCCATGTGTGAGAAGTTACTGTGATACACCTTACATCACCTACTGTGCATCAGCCCCTGTTTACATACTTATATGTTACTAAATGCAAAAAACAAATAAAAATGCTAACTTTGGCAAGTGTTTGTGGCAAAGAAGCTACTACAAAAGACTGGACATAACCCATTTTGAATACCGTGGGTTATCTACTTTTACAAATGGTATGCCATGATGGGCTTAATTTTCACTCCTGGGCTACTATACGGTCTCAAAGGCAACATGGGCCCAGCAAACCAATCTGGCAAATTTCAATGTGCAAACATGGAAAAGGGGGAAGCTCTACATTTGACCCCTGTAAGTTTGAAAAAACCCATAAAACCTGTTAATTGGGGGCACTGTTGTACTCGGTGTTGTTGCTGAACACATATTGGGGTGTTCTTTGGCAGTAACACATAACAGGAACTGAGAATCCATGCCTAAAGTACAATGTGAGAGAAAAATAACACAAAAAAAAGACTACCCAAAAGTTTGACAAAGACTGGTGGTAGAATTAGTGCATGTAAAGTGTTAAAATACCACCATTTGAAATACCCTAGGGTGTCTACTTTTCAAAAACATATGGTTTGATGGGGGTAAATTACATTTTCTGGCTTCAAAGATGTCTCAAATAGGACATGGGTGCATGATGACCAGATGTGAAAATTCCAAGTTGGAAAACTGGAATGCGCACACTCCAAATAAGGTCTTTTAGCCCCCAGAGAACCCAACACACCCATACATAGGGAGTATCACTGTACCCAGGAGATGTTGCTGAACACATATTGGGGTGTTCTTTTGCAGTAACCCTTAAAGTTCTCAGTACATGTATTCTTAAATTGCTATGTGTGTCAAAACAAATCACCAATTATTATTTTTTTAAAATTTGGTATAGATTGGTGGTAAAATGGTTGCATGAGAAGAGTATGAAAAGAGTCAAAATAACCCAAATGTAATACCTTAGGTTGTCTTCTTTTAAAAAATATATACATGCGTTAATTTTGCGTTAATTTTGAAAAAAAATGGTTTGGAAATAACATAGTGCTACTTGTACTTATAGTCCTATAACTTTCCAAAAAAAAGCTAAGAACATGTTAACACTGGGTATTTCTAAACTCAGGACAAAATTTAGAAACTATCTAGCATGCGTGTTTTTTGGCAATTGTAGATGCGTAACAGATTATGGGGGTCAAAGTTCGAAAAAGTGGATTTTTTTTATTTTTCATTAGATTTTATAATTTTTTTATAGTAAACTATATGGTATGATAAAAATAATGGTATCTTTAGAAAGAACATTTAATGGCAAGAAAAACGGTATATAATATGTGTGTGTACAGTAAATGAGTAAGAGGAAAATTACAGCTAAACACAAACACCGCAGAAATTTAAACAGAGCCCTGGTCCTTAGCGGTAAGAAAATTTAAAAATGGTCTGGTCACTAAGGGGTTCAAGAACCTTATTTTAAAACTGAAAACCTTGGTAAGGTACTTATTATGGAATGCTTTAACTTTATACATTTTATTGTGTGCTCAAATATTGGCCCTGATTGAATATTTTTGTATACGCTTTTCAAATGATTTAATCATTTTGGATACACTTTTGAAATAATTCAATATTTAAATAGTTTGATATATTATTTTATTTTATATATGTTATGTATATTTAGATATTTTAGTCTTATGAAAAATTTTTAAATCAAAAAATATTAAATAATTTTAATTGTCTTGATTTAATATTTTTGCATATACTTTTCAAATGATTTAATACTTTGAAAAAAATATTTTTATAGCTTGATATATTGATATCTGTATATATAGTGTATATTTGTGATTTTTTTTAAAGGAGAATCATTTTAAAAGCATATCCAAAAATATCAAATCAAGGCCTAAATTGGGGCAATTATTGGTAACATTTTAACTGACTTGCCACTATATTCTGTCATTCTGTTCAATATTGTAAATCACAAGCCTTGCCAAGATGTTTTGTAAAATGTGTATGATTTATTTGTATTAATGATGTACTCAAATGGCATTTACCATTTTAAACTCCATATTTTTTTCCATACCATACTGGTCCATAAGTCTCTACAGGCCAAAAGTATTTAAACATCAAGTAGTAGAGAATAGGATAAGCGCTATAAGGCAACTATACATAGAATTGTAAGCAGGCAGCAAACACTGGTCGTAAGGGATACCCTCAGCCCCTTACTGATCAATATAGGGCAAGATAATAAAAAAAAATATATGCACAGGTTGCGCTGAAATAAAAAGTCCAATAGATGCTTGGAGTATTCTTTACTTGTAAATCGTCCAGGCTTAGTAGAGCTATAAAATCAGCTCTGGTTATAACAGCATGCAGCGGTACAATTCCCACTGACGGATATGTTGTTCTGGGAGTCAGCCAATTGGTATGCCGGTGGATATATACAAAGAAATAAAAAGGCAAAAAATAGTGCTATCTGTAAAGCTGTACACTAGTGATTAAGAAGGTAAAAATAATCTACTCGCATTTGATGGAGCAATATACACTTGCTCAGGTATTATGCTTGGGTGGTACAATCCCCACCAGGGATATAATGTATAGTAGCTCTGCCAAAGGGACATGCTGAGTGACTGAACCCCACAACAACATATCCATCAGTGGGTGATTGTACCACTGCACGCTGTTATACTCAGAGCTGGTTTTATAGCTCTATTAAATATGCCTGGATGATTTACAAGTAAAGAATTTATTTTTGCGCAACCTGTACATATATTTTGTATTTAAACATCAAGGCCTATCATTTTATATGATTTTCAAATTATTTAATCTTTATGGATAAGCTTTTAAAATATTTTTTTAGAACATATATCATATATCAACGATTTGTTTTCCTGACACTATAGTGATCCTTTAATCAGTCTCATTTCTGGCTGATCCCTCATGTATAATGCTTTATCTTGAATTCTTAATATAAAAAGTGCTGTATTATTCAGTGACATTTTTCACTGCAATTACGATGCATCTTATCATGTCTGTTTGTGTTAAGATGTCTTTACAAGTATGTATGTCTTACTAAGCACACAAAAATAAAGAATGTAAAAAAAAAAAAAAAAACATTTAATCATTTGAAAATCTTATCCAAATTTATTAAATACAGAACTTAATTTTCAATAAACTGCAAAGGTGTTCATAATAAATAAATAAAATTAGAGCAAATAATTAAAATGGAAAAAAAAATGCCATCAAGACAGAATGACCCACTCTAACAGCAATACAAATTGCCACTAAAAACACTGAAAAATTATGGTGCTTGAATATTGGAGTTTTTATTAGAAATGTTCCCTAACAAATTGTAAGGATCAGTGTGATGGTTTATATCAATTGACATATCTCCCCAGTGACCGGAGTTATTAATGGCTGTGGCTAATGGTGTGTGATATTTGAATAAAAAGGATGCCCATCTGCTGAAATCTGCGGTTTTATTTCAGCCGTTTTATCTTGTTCCCTAACTGTATTTAGTGAATCATGTTTCTTTCTTTGGATCATAAGGTTTGCCTACATATTTTTATAAGCAGATGATTTTCATACTTGAGTTGTATTCATTAAACTTGAAACTGTGGAGAATTCACAACAGAATTGCATATTTTAGTCCAAATGAGCCAGAATGGAAAAAACTTCATTTCTGCTATCTCGGATGACAAATGGCAATTCTTGTAACTATAACTTAAGAATTAATGCAATAATTGCCACCACATTTAATATTGGGGTTCAAGAAGATTTGGGAAAACCCCATCTTGGGCATTGCAAATTATGCACGTTGTGTCACTGACAAGCCCCATAAAGTGTAAAGAGTACAAATGGGTACAAACTACTGACAATATGGTACTTTAACTCTATTATATTTAGCACATGTAGCCTCATTCTATTAATCTTTCTACTTAGGCTTGCTTCTTAGGTTGTGTATACATTGCTGTATTGAGTATAAGTTTCATACACGCAACATAGAGAGAAGTTTACAGATATAATAGCTGCTATTCAAAACAGTGTAAGTATATTTCATAAACCAAAATCAATCAAATATGTCATAAATAAGTATTGATACTATGCATTTTCTAAATAGAGACTAAAGCTCTTTGTTATGAAATTAACAGTAAAGAACATAAAAATTTGTCATAGATTGCAAAGGGGCTAAAACTCTGCCCTCAGCATCTCACAATGGGTGCAACAAGTAGAAGATGTCAGGCTCTTACCTGATGTGGAGTCCAATGTGCAGAGTTATACGCTCACCCTTGCAAATAAACACAGACCAAGGTGACCAGATAAGAAGCCACCTGGGCTGTGAGTCTGTGCACGGGGGCTGTGCAGGACATAGCTCCAACTCGCAGTACAGACAAGGACACAAGCAGGAGGATTGTTGAGGAGAAGCCAAAGTCAGAGGATGCCAGAGGTCAGGATAAACAAGGGTAAGCCAAGGTCAGGAGCCATCTGGAGAACACTGGATCAAGAATACAACTATAGGAAACAAGAGTCAATGAACTAAGGCGGTTAGACAGTTTTTAGTGAATGACGGCCAGTTACCATCTTCTCAAATTCATTTTTTATTAGAGTATATCAGCTGGTCACTCCATAAAAATTATTTCTGGTTTGATTCTTCCTTTTATCTCCAATGTAGAGGTACAGCGATGGGCAGTATGTATGTGCCCAGCTATGCTAATATTTTTATGGCCTATTGGGAGGAGACCTTTATATATGGCAATCATGGCTGGGGCGCACACTTACTTGCCTACCGTCGCTACATAAATGATATGCTTTTAATTTTGGAGGGTTCAGAAGAGAGTTTTTTAGGATTTTTTAACTTTCTGAATGAAAATGATTGGGGTATTCAGTTGACTAAAAATACTAGTCCCAAAGAAATTGATTTTCTAGATTTAAATATTTATGTGGAGGGAAATACTTTGAAAACAAAATAAAAAAAAAAAAAAAAAGTGGATGCCAAAAGTGGATGGCTATGTCACCTATAATAGCGGGCACTATTCGCCTTGGCTTAATAATATCCCAAAAGGACAATTATTAAGACTAAGGCGCAACTGCACTTTTCAGATACAAGCTCAGGATTTATTAGGAAAATTCAGGGAGAAAAATTATCCAGAGGATATTCTGGAAAAGGCCTGGCAAGGGGTTTGACAAATAACATAACGAGAACTCTTGGATAATAAGGATAATAGTAGAAATCCCCCAAAAGATATATTAGTATTTAATTACAATACTGAGCACAAAGCAATAAGGTGCACAATAAATAAATTTTGGCCAATTCTAAAAATGGATAAAGACTTGGGAGACACATTAACCGTCAAACCAGCGATTACTTTTAGGGGAGCACTAAGTTTTAAGAACTCCTTAGTAAGAAGCTATATAAAGGAGAAGCCCAAGCGGCCCACTAGTAGCTGCTTTGGAGATCTTAAAGGCTTTTACAAATGCAGAACTTGTATGGATTGCAAGAATACGAAACATACTGAAAAAAAGAGAATTCACAATTTTCAATTGACTAGAACCAAACGAGAATATGATATTAGGGAACACATCACATGCCAAAGTAATAATGTAATATATTTACTACAATGTCCCTGCAATTTGCAGTATATAGGGAGGACAACACGCCCCCTGTATAAAAGAATACGGGAACGCGAATTTAATATCCATAAGGGTGTTACTAGCCACAGTGTCGCAGATCATTTAAAAAATTTACATAACCAAGATCCTTCAGGTTTAAGAGAAAGTTTTTGAAGACTGGAGAGGGGGGACTTTATTAGAAAAATTGGGCAGGAGGACATTAAATGGGCTTTCTATGTGGAGACCCTAGCCTCTGCGGGTCTCACCATAGATTTTGACCTTTTTCATTGTAAAGGATCCTGCTATTCGTGTAGTGCTGATCCTTGTAGCTTCTCCCGAAATCCAAGCTGAAGTAAAGTAAAGTAGTGATTATAGCTCCCCAAAACAGTCGAGTCGAGACTTCATGAAGGGGTAAAACGATCTTCTTTATTGAGGGCCAAACTTAGCCCTTTTATGATGGTCTCTCAGCAAGGGAACTCCCACATGGGACCTTGTGGAAGACTGTGACAAAATATACAGAGCCAATCAGTATACAACACAAAAGTTAAACACACCCACAGTAACAGTGCAACCCCTCCTCTCTATCCTGGAGATAATTAACTTAAGTGGTGGAAGAGAACCTAATTATCTCCAGGTAGAGAAAAAAATGTCCTTTTTATATTTTCACAAAACAGTATTAAAATCTAAAACTTATATTTCACCGAACGTAGACTCTAAGTTCCACATACCCCCAGATAGCTTGGATCTGAGTGCACATTCTAGCCGAATAGCGCTCAGATCCCACGAACACAGGTCTCAATATCGTCGAGTGAAGTTTTAATTCACCGGTTGTTCGCGGGATTGAATCCGAAAAGAGTTCCATAACTGTAGCTATCTGGGGTCGCGTGAGTTTTTAGCCGTATGAACGGGGAACATGGTACGCGCCAGAGGTGTTCGGCTGAATAAGTGTCCAAAAATAGTTCCAGAGAATCGCCGCCATGCCCCGCTGAGTGTTCAACGATTTAAAATGGCGACCGCCACGTGTTCGTCTAACAAACGTGGACCACCAAGCCTTTCCTCAATTACCCTGTGGTTAACCGCAAGATCTGGGTGGTAAATGAGCTGCACATGACCTCAGTGGGAGGTCGGGAGATTCGGTAGTTTGTTCGGTTTATTGTAACAGCACAAAATAGCCATCCATACGAATAAATAGCCGAAAGGCTGTTTCTTTGAGTCTATTCAAACGGGGATTTCGTTACATTAATTTTCTATAATATTAGATTTTTTAATACCCTTACTCTCCTTGAGATGTATACAAATTAACCCCTCCATCTTAGCCTTTTTGACAGGTTTGCAATTAGTTTGGAATTTCGTAAGTCCTATATACCTGTTTAATTACAACCTTCCTTTTCTTTTTTGGATGATAGTGATTTTCAACTGAGAAAATGCGTTTAGATGATAAGCCCCTTTTCCCATCAGATGCACTGTTACAGAGATTCTGATGTTTTATCCGGTCTGTACATGTTTGACTAGTAATATCTGTTATTCTTTTATAATAGGAAGATAAATGGGGGTCATACTGACCATATGTATTTAGAAGATATGCCCCTTACAAGCTGCTAGACTCCGCTAACTCATTTATGTACTTTTTCTTCTTTTTACGTTCTATTTTGTCCCTTCTTTTGAAGATGCACATTTATATTTTGACCAATAATTTTTGCTTCTTTATGAAAAGATGACAAATAGGGGCTATGATGGATACATACTTTTAGATGATATGCCCCTCTTAAGTGATTATATTCCTCTGATGCACATGCACATATAGATTTTATGAATATAGCCGAAGATCACTTAGACTAGTGCACTTACTTAGTGCAATTACCTCAATTTGCAATATTAGATATACCAGTAATTTGGAGTTTTTTAAGACATTAGACTTTTATTGATATATTGCGTTTAGACGATACTCCCTTTTTTTACTTGATGTATTTATTTTGCTTTCTATGTCTTCATCTGTTCCTTATGATTCTGCTACCTATGATATGGTGACTTATACTTCAGAGGTAGTGTTTTATACCTGGCTGATTGGGCATCTGCTTCAGGTGGACTGAGATGGACAGGAGCAGTCACAGGAAAAGTCCAACCCCCTAGTGCTGGATACATAGTCAGATAGAACAGGGCTAGAAATACACCAAGGAATAGGAGCTGCTGTGGTTTACAGGTAGTAAAGCAGATGCAGGACCACAAAGTACCCGGGTTAAAATCCCCTGTTGGCCACCATCTGGCTGTCTGGATGCCGTTCAGCGAAAGCTGCAATTTCCTCCACTGATAAATGCATTGCCTCTTGGACACCCTGGATACAATTTATTTCATTTTTTTCTCCTTAAACAATACTATGCACGCGTCACAATCACCCCTCATTTCCTTCTCTCACTATTATACCCACGCCCCACCACCTAGTTTTTTTCCGCTTCTCTCTCCCCCTCTCTTTCCTTTTCTTGTTCCATCCTCGTCTTCGCCTTGCTATTTCAGATCTTTTCTTTCACCACAAATATTTTAAATTTGCAAACTCTTGCTTTATTTCTTTAATCATATAATGAGAAATCCTCCCCCTCTACATGGGGGCTAATTCTACACACACATGAGAAGTGGAGCAATAAATAAAAAGGATTAATAGCACTCCTAACAAGGCAGCTAGGACAACCCAAACCAGAGTCTCTTCTTTCTGGTAGTGAATAGGATGCAAGAAGATAAAAGGGTCGCAGCGCCTTGAGGATGTCCTCTGGTCCAGGTAGTACTCTGTGCATAAATAAAAATAAGAGGGATTTTGCACACGTTAACTTCCGCATACTACAAGCTGAGCATCCCCTGACCCAAAGCCTGCTTCACCCCAAGGTTTTCTTTTCTCAACGCCTGTCCTGCGATCTAACCCTGAAGCGTTCCTGCGGCCTACCTGGAGGTGCGAGAGTGGGAGAGGTAGCCGATCTCCCCACTTGCCATCCCTTGGAACACGTGAACACAGCAGAGGTCCCTGTTCCCCCTCCTGCCGGCGGGGGTTATCCCGGCACCAGCACCCAGTCACCTTGTGCCTGCCACTAGGGAATTTGTGGCCCAGCTTCTGTCGCAAGAGCTCTGCCCTATCACTTGAGCCAAGATGGCGGATGCCATGCCACAAGGCCTAATGGAGACTACACTACAGTGACTAGAAGTGATCTTCGAGGAATTCTGGCAAAAATTACGACGCAGACAGCAGGGGAGCAGAGTAAGAATGAAAACCCACTGCACTGCTTGCCTCACAGGGCTGACAGCACACCATTTGCACCACGTGCCAGAGGACCAAGGCGAAGACAGCCGACACAGCGTCGAGCTGGGATACTCCGTGCCCGTGTCTGCATTCACAGACCGAGGGCCTCAAGGGGGATAACCCCAGGTCATGTCCCAAACCCTCAGAGGACCAGTTCCATCACCAATTGGGGCATTGTCAGAGGTGCCGGATGTACCCAGAGCAGTGAGAGTTACATGCTGGCTCTCTTCAAGTCCTGGGGCCCGGGGATAAGCCAACAATGGACTACCGGGACTTGGTTTCAATATGCGACCTCTTTGGCAAGTAAGGGGATAGGATGAACCCCGCAGCTGAGCCTCAAGCCATAGGGGGCAGAATATTGTTAATCGTATAGTCTCCTATGTGCACTCTAGTCCCTACAAAGTTAATGTCTTTAAAAAAAAAATCTATTCCCTTTTAACATGTTCCAGACGACCTAACGCTATATCACAGCGCTTACATCTGCCTCTTACTGGGTCACATCCCCCTGTCACCTCACTATGGCCTAGCATTTCTAATCATATTTTCTATAATTCCCTGACACACTAATTGTCCAGCCTACCTAGAGGTTTTTTTATCGAATTATTGTGAGCCTTGGTGGGCAGGTGTTCAGGTTAGCTGTGCTTGATTTATGCCTAAACCACTTCTGCTTTTATAGATTATAGCCTGCACATCACAGTTAAGAAGTGTGGCTGTTGAATACCACATAGGCAGGGTGGAATAGCTGTCAGAGTTTCTTGTATCATTATTATAAAAAATTGTGCTGTTTTCAGGAATGCCACATTACTGTTTTATGTTATGTCATGTTGTGCTTGTTGATGTTGTTGTGGCAAGACAAGCTCGTAATATTATCTGTGCACAACTAAAATAAAGAATAAAAAATATTGAAATGCACTTACAGTTTTTTTGAGCTTCTGATCCGCTCCAAATAGTAGCGCTTGGGCTGTATGATCCCCGCCTGTGGATAAACTGGTGCAGCACAATCTTTACAGGAAGTGTGTCATGATCCAAATGAACTGTATGGGAATCCTGGTGTACGTAGTGGCAGCTCACAGATGCAAATGTAGAATTAAACAAATAAAAACAGCCAATAGTGCTCCCTGATAAGAACAGTATTAAAATAAAATAAAAGAAGGAGAGTGGTTTTGCTCAATTCAGATAGCGTAGGTGATATAATCCCCACCGAGGATATTTCTGGAGTACTCCAGAGTAAAATCTAAGATCAGTCAGGTCAGTCAGGAGGATCCAAAGTAGATACAAAGTATACTCTTTTTATTACATAAAAATATAAAATAGACGTTGTGACCAACCCACTGGTAACCCAACCGGGTAACTCCATCAATCGCTGCTTCCTAGTACTTGCAAGTACCATAAGCACTGCACTGGAACACCATAATCACATAAACCCCACAAACCACCGCAGCTTGGTTGGGTTCTCGCTGTTCTCCACCCACCCTCGACCCAAGACCAGTATCCATCTTCTAGTGGGTAGACCTCTCCTAGTCCAGAGAGCGTAGCAGGAACAGTTCTTATAAGAGCTAGTGATTATACTCAGGGGAGTATTGTGATGTACAAAGAAACAAGTAGAATAAAGGCGCTAGTAATAAAAAGTCTAAAAACAATAATATGCCAGAAATTATTACATAAAAAAAGCTGCACCAAAAAAGTGAAAAGCTCCAGAAACCACTTGCACAATATAAAACTACAAATAAGGGGCGCTGTGTCTTTAAGATGAAAATTTCAAAAAGTGCCACAAGTGCCACAAGTGCTAAATATGATAAAGTGCAAGATAATATAATATAAAGTGCACTCTGTGTATAGTGAAAAAGTCACAAGAAATATTTCATACATACATCTGAGAGTCTTCTCCAAATAACAAACCATACATGTAAGGGAGAAACACAAGAAAAAACAATAATAGTGTAAACCTGTTAAAAAAAAAGATATCAAATTAAAAAAAGGGGGGGTGTACTCACAAAGGTAGAGCAGATTGAAGCCTGCTCTAACTATAACTGCCTCTTCAAGATATTCCCTTCTTGGGTAATAACTGCGTGGACGACAATGATCCTCTTCACAAATTTATTGCACAATCCAACACAGGTACAGGTAACCCTTCTTACTTATTCCCGTATGTCCCAATTCAGAAGGCTCCTTACCACTCAGGGGTGTCGACCAGTCCCATCGTGTGCCTCCAATATTGCCGCCAATACTCCAATACTGCCGCTCTAAATCCGCGAACATACATTTCCGGGTTAGGAGGGGTCACCAAAACGTGCGTCATGCGTGATCAACGTGATGACGCGTTTCGCCGTACTTCCAGCTTCATCAGATCCCTGATTGAGAGTGGCAGATCGCGGATTTAGAGTGGCACTATTGGAGTATTGGCGGCAATATTGGAGGCAACCGAAGGGACTGGTCGACACCCCTGAGACAAACACACAGAACAGTGATTAAATGCACAACACTCCCATACGCAGCACACAATCCCTCTCCTCTGCTTGGGAGATAATTGGATCAGTAACTGTACTAATTCTAATTCAGTTATCTCCAAGGACAGAAAAAACACTTTTTTAAAACACCCCAAAAGTACCCTAAAAAAACATAAAACCCCACAAATGCAACATCCCCTGATAGCCCTTATCTGGGTGACCAACATATCCAAAAATCACCCAGATGAGTTCAGGGGTTCAGAAATTTTATGGAAGTCATATTTTTTACCGACCGCAGGCATGGTTCCATAGCCAAAAATAGTTCCATAGAATCGCTGATAAGTGCTGCTGGAGGACCGACCGGGAACCGCAAGGTTTTCATGACGAAAATAGTTCCAGGGCATTCACGGCTAAGTCCCCCTGAAGTCTATTCACGGTTTTTGTCCATGCAAACAAGGTGGCCGCCACCACAAACAGAGCCTGTTTAACGTATTTTAGCCAGGTCTATTGCAGGGGCCATAGTCACAGGGTAGGAGGCTGGCAAACAGGTGTCTCCAAAAACTCGTGGCAAACTCACAGGAAAAGGGGAGTTTGTCACACATGTGACGCGTTTTGCCAAATCACAGGATTTTCCCCTGATCCCCCACAGCCGGGGATCATACTGCCCAAGCGCTGCTATTTGGTGCTTCAAAAAACTGTAAGTCCATTTCAATATTTTCCTCACCGAATACAAGAACTTATTACACTATATTGTGTCTCCTGTCCTCTTATTTTTTATATGCACTGAGTACTACCTGTAGCAGAGGACAACCACAAGACGCTGCAACCCTTTTATCATCTTCCTTGAGAGATGGAGACCTAAACTGGCTATGGCATTTGATACTATACAAAGAGTCTCAGTCTTAAAGTGCTTAACTATGCTCTGCCCTAATTTCTAATGGAAGGAGGGTACGGTCTATGTATCTGTTTTGTAAAGACTCTGTTACTTATAAAGATTTGATTAATAAAAGAATATGAAATTGATAATGGAAAGAAAGCTTTAGGGTGAGATTGCAAGGTAAGAATATAGTCCAGATCAAAGTATAGTAGAATCAGAAATATAGCAGAAATAAAATAAAAGATGTTTGCACTGCCAAAAAAATATAGAATTAAAATACACTGGAATGACCAGTGTACTCAAACTGAAATAAGCATTTTTTTTTTTTTAATTCTTTATTTTTTCGTGCAATAGGATGTACATACAGGCCTGAAGTGCCACGATAGCAGGACAGGCTTATCAACAGGTACATTATCGTGACAGGATTGAGTTGCACATTTTAGTTTTTTAAAACGAATATAACATTAAAGTAGAAACATAGCTGTGTCGTGTATATCCGCAGCTGAGGTAACAACGTATATGTTGGACAGAGAGCTTGTGCTTGGCTGAGGAGCCTGGGGCTGGTATTTTACTGCTTAGTAGCATAAGTGGCGTAAATAACTTTAGTTGTCAAAAAGGTTCTACAGGGTTGTGCATAATAAGATGGCTTAGGCCCTAGCGTACTCTAAGTGGTGTGGTCTGTCAGGGCTATGGAAGTGATTGGTCCTGTGTCTCCTATGCCGGCTGGATTGTGGCCTCTGTGTGGGCATCATTACGCTCCTCAAGTCATGTAATAGCATAGAGTGTAGGCTGGAGACTGCGCAAATTCCGGAGCGCTTGTTTTGGGTTGGTGCGTCATCAATATCTGGGTGGTTAGCTGGGTCTTAAAGATTTTACGCCTCTGGGTGTAGCTTAAGTGGGTTTGGGATTGTCCTAGGGTGCAGAGGCGGGGGGGGAGAGATTATGGGTTCTCTGTTGTCGGGCCATAGTGGCCCCAGTCAGTGGCTGTTAGGTTGTGTTGGCTATATAGTCATCGTAAACATAAACATATATACATGAACAGGTTTTGACTAATAAAGCAAGTAATTAAAATATAAACGATCTGCTCAGGTTGCTTCTGTGGCACGTCCGTCTGCCGGGATAAAGGGTGATTCTTGCTGGGTCCCAGACATGCGACGGCTTGGTGGCCCCTCTTGTGCTAAGCCCGGTAAGTAAGTCCTTCGGGAGACCCAGTGTTGCCAGCATGGCAGCTGCTTCATCCATATCTCGGATCTCGTGAGTGATGTTTCCCTGTGTGATTTGTAGTTTCCGAGGGGTGCGCCATCTATATGGAATGTCACCGTTTCTGAGTGCTGTTGTGAAGGGTCGCAGGGAGTGCCTCCATTTGAATGTGTCCCCTGAGAGGTCATTGTAAAATGTCAGCGACATATTTTCGAACCTATAAGGCAATAGTCCTTTTAGTGCCGCCATTATTGCTGCCTTATCTCTGTTGCAGGTAAGTCGTACCACTATGTCTCCAGTGGTGGTTGCAGGTGCTTGGTGTGGCTTTGGGATTCTAAAAGTCCCATCTATGTGGACAGTCTTGGCCTGTTTGGGGGTCAGTAGGGCGCAGAGCAGTCTCCGCATCATGTGCGGTAGTTTCCCTGCCGGGATTTCGTCCGGAACCCCTCGTACCTTGATGTTGTTTCGGCGTCGTGCATCTTCCATGAGGGCAAACCTCTGTTTGAAGGTTGTCTGCTGCTTTTGAAGGCGCCGTATTTCCTCCCCCAGTGAGGTGATCTGTGTGGATTGTTGCGTGGCCGTTGTTTCCACGGTCTCAATGCGTCCCACTAGGCCCAGGAGTTCAGAGCGCAGGGAGGCCATGTCGGCCTGCAGCGTTTTCTGGAGGCCTGCTAGTAGTTCCTTTAGGGTGGCCGTTGTCACAGGCTGGGTGTCAGCACTCTGTGGTAGAGCCTGGGTATGGTAGGGATGTGGCATGGGAGGTGACTCCCTGTCCAGAAGCGATTCACCTGAGGAATCCGTGAAGTCTGCATAGTCTGCGGCCATCTTGGGTCCGCTCGCGCCATGCGCTCGTCGCAGGAGTTCCCCAATGTGCGTGCTCGTTTTGGGCTTATCCTGCTTAAGCTTCTTACTTTTGCGTCCCATAGGTAAGCCTGCCACTGTTTTCGGGTCGCTGTGGGTGTTTTTTCGTTAGAGATTTCTTGGTTCCACACGGAGCCCATGTAATGTGCGTCCGGTGTGCTTGGCTGCTTGGCTCCGCCCCTCCTGAAATAAGCATTTTAAACAAAAAAAAAACCCTATATGAGTGTAAGATAAAACAAAATCTTGACCAGTTCAATAGGTTCGCAGACCTAGAAATGAGTAGACAGCAATCAAAACAATAACCATGCACACTAAACCTTACTGTGCATATTGATTATTGCACATCCTCACACCCATTTACTCCATATTGTAGATGAGCTTAATCTTCTCTTTAGCAGCATTTTGTACCTTGGTGGAAAGCTTTTCCAGCATGAGCCCGGCATAGAAAGAATTGGTTACTAGAATAGTTTACGATGAGAGGTTAGTTTTTTGGATGACACAGTTGCAGGAAAGGAAGCAATGTGGGTTATTTACAGTTTAATTGATATGCTTTCCTAAAGAAGAGACTTTTAATTGCACAGCGCTGTATTTATTTTAGAACATTTTTTTTGCTGCAAAAAGTATGTTTTATCTCTGCAGACAAAATTTCAATTAACTTGGATTAATAAAATTAATTTACAAAGAAATGTAAATATTGCGTGAATATACAGCCTCATGCTACAAAACTAATCTATATTTCATGCTGAATAACCTTATGACAATAATGAAACTTAAATAGAAAACTATCTTTAGATATATTCTTCCTCCAAAAGCATTTTATTAAAATAAATCAGATTTAAATAAAACAAATCTTTAATCTCAAATTAAATTTAAATGTAAAAATCTGATTTATTTTTTTTGAATCCCTTAAAAGGACTCTCCAGTGCCAAGAAAACAAACATTTTCCTGGCACTGCAGGATCCTGCAGTGCCCCCCTCCCTGCCACCCCATATCCCATGTACTTACCTGAATCCAGCGCCGATGTCCCTCGATGCTGGGTCAGGCTTTGCCCAAGCTCCTCGTGAGCCGTCAGGGGAGACCTAAAGCGCATGCGGGGCAATGGCAGTGCAAGCACATTAGATCTCCCCATAAGAAAGCATTATTCAATGCTTTCCTGTAAGAAAAATCTGACGCTGGAGATCCGTAAAGGACTGTGAGGACGCTGGAGGTCAGTGAGGACTATGGCACCCCAGCACTCTTTGATCTCAGGTACATTGCAGGAAAAGTTCTGAATCCCTTCTTTAGACCAAAATATTTCAAATTCTAACTTGAAAAAAATCTAAATATTCCATCCCAATCAGAAGCGCAAAACTTTTTGTTATCATGGGAGAAGGAGCTTGGTCTTCAATAGGACTTAAAAGAATGGTGTGAGAGGTCAACATCTCTTAAAGGGATTTCACAGTGTTCTGGCCATATGGAGAATCACTATAAAATCTTGCACCAGTGGAACCTGACCCCTTTGAGGCTATGCAAAATGGATACAAAACTCAAAACTCTCAGATCGATGTTGGGTGTGGGAGAGGGTGGGGGGAAGCGGCGACAACACTTTCTCTCACATATGGTGGCACTGTGCAAAGCATTGAAACTGTTTTGTCAGTAGATATTTTGCCAAGCTGTATGTTTTTTCAGTAATTTCTATGTTTAGTTCTCCATCTTTCCACCCTGAGAAGTCAACCTCAAGTTGTAATGAATTTGATTTACTTGCACAGATGATACTGTCATCCACATACATGTTCAAAGTTAATGTTATACACACAGTTGGAAGGTTTTTGATTAGTATGGAAAATAGAAGGATTTAAAAAAAAATTTTTTTTTTTTACAATAGATCATAGATCAATTGAAAACAGGAAAAAGACATTCCGATAACATTCACATTATACAGTCATATGAGAATAAAAAAAATGGAATGTTGGGAATAATACACTTTGCCTATAGTGACCCAAGGCTCAAGCTTCAGTCTTTTTAAAATTGGCTAACTTGGAGCATGTCAGCTACTTGAAATCATATACTTTGTCTATATACAATGCTTAGTAAATATACCCCTAGACAAGAGCTTAAGAACATTGTGTAACAAGTGTTAGTGTTATATCCTGTATGTTTCTGCTGTTGGCCTTATTTCCTGTGTTTCTCCCTTTGATCATAACTGCATAGTAATATGTAATTTAGAACTGCGTAGTAAATATCTTTAATTCTAACTGCGTATGCATATTAATTCAAGGTGCGTAGTTATAGTGAAACTTAGCTTTGAGCAAGGCCTGAACACGAAGATACACCTGCAAGCTTGCTATATGTTAAGATGTTAAGATAAGATAGATGATTTTGTTAGGATTTGATAATGCTTGTAAGACTACCCCTGTTTCCTGCTGAATATAACCTGTTACAAGGCCCATTAAACATCAGAAGTCACCTTGAACCTTACAATGTCTTGTCTTGTTCATTGGGGCTCCTAACCAGCTGGTTTTGGGACATGGAGAAATACAGAGAGTTGCAAATTGATACAAAATTCCTGACAGAGAAAATTCCTCACTATCATGGAACAAAAGAGAGAATGTGTGGTTAGCACATGCACAATACTCGCTATTGCCTCATGAAGCTCATGAATAGACATTAACTTATCCCGGTTAGAAACATCACCAAAGATACAGCGGTAAAGCCTGAGTTTTTGAGATAAACCCATCACGAAACATATTAACAGGGCTAAATGAGTCACCTTGTATCCAGGGGTGGACTGAGCACTCGGGCAAATCGGTCATGGACCCGAGGCTCTGGGGGACCTGCCCGCTGTGCAGTGAAGTAACAGCTGGGCTGGGGAGTTAAACATCTCCCCAGCCAGCCTGCAAACAGCAAGGGGCCCGCACGGCATTCCACGGGCCCCTGTTACAAAATACAATCTCCAAAATACCATTTGCCGGTCCCAGCAGGGCACACCGAGAGATAGCTAATGGGGTCTTTCCAAAGACCCCACTAGGCTGCCTCTCAGTGTGCCTGAAAGATAAACAGCACGAGAGCTGTCTGTAACAGATCAGGCAGCTCCGTGCTGCTGATTAAGCAGGAAATGACATCATGTGTCACAAGTTCAATGAGCTGTGCGGAGCTACCTGATCACTGTTACAGACAGCAAGTAGTACAGTATGTGATACAGCATGCCACAGGTAAGGGAAGGGAAAGATAAACAGGTTAGTTTTAATTAAAACTCTATATAATCAGCCCCCTACCCCTTCTATCCCCTGTAGCCCCTCTATCCCCTGTAGCCCACCTACCCCCTGGACCTATTCTAACCCCTGTAGCCCCTATAATCCCTCTATTCCCTGTAGCTCACCTACCCCCTGGACCCTTTCTAACCCCTGTAGCCCACCTACCCCCTGGACCCAGTCTAACCCCTGCAGCCCCTATAATCCCTCTATCCCCTGTAGCCCATCTACCCCCTGGACCCATTCTAACCCCTGTAGCCCACCTACCCCTGGACCCATTCTAAACCCTGTAGCCCACTTACCCCTGGACCCAGTCTAACCCCTGCAGCCCCTATAACCCCTCTATCCCCTGTAGCCCACCTACCCCCTGGACCCATTCTAACCCCTGTAGCCCACCTACCCCTGGACCCATTCCTAACCCCTGTAGCCCACTTACCCCCTGGACCCAGTCTAACCCCTGCAGCCCCTATACCCCCTCTATCCCCTGTAGCCCACCTACCCCCTGGACCCATTCTAACCCCTGTAGCCCACTTACCCCCTGGACCCATTCTAACCCCTGCAGCACCTATAACCCCTCTATTCCCTGTAGCCCCCCTGCACCCATTCTAAGCCCTGCAGCCCCTATAAGCCCTCTACCCCCTACAGCCCTTCAACCGCCAGCAGCTCCTCTACACCCTGCAGCCCCTACAACTCCCCTGCAGCCCCTATAACTCCTCTACTCCCTGCACCCTCTTACCCCCTGCAGCCCTTCTAAAACCTGCACCCCCTAAAACACATCTACCCCCTTCAGCCCTTCTAACCACTGCAGCCCCCCTACAGTCTATAAGCCTCCTACAGCCTCTCTACTCTCTAGAGCCCTTAAAATACCTGTACCTCTTACAGCCCTTAAAATATCTGCATCCCCTACAGACCCTTACCTCATACAGACCGTCTACCCCCCCGCAGCCCCTCTATCCCCTACAGCCCTTCTAACCCCTTCAGCATCCCTACACGCTACAGCCCCTAAAATCCCTGCACACCCTAGAGCTCTTATATCCCCTACAGCCCCTACATTCCCTGCATCAACTAAAGCCCAGTGAACCCCATGCACAAACTACAGACCATTTCCCCTACACCCACTACTGCATCTATTGCTCTCTGCACTTACCACAGCCCCTATCCCTCCCCTACATCCACAATAGCCCCTATTACCCCTACCCCCACTATAGGCTCTATCACTCCCTGTCTCCACTAAAGCCCCTGGCATCCACTGCAGTGTTTATCCCCTATGTCCCCTGCACACGCTACAGCCCCTATTACCCCTTGCACTCATTAAAGCCCCTATTAATCTCTGCACCCACTATGGCCTTTATAACCCTGCATCCTATGCTATGACATCGAACAGTCCCTACACCCACATGAATACTACTATGATTTAGTTGTAGAAATTACTAGTCCCCTCCCCATTTGTGATTGTGTTTTTTTTTTTATCCATTCAAATATACAGTTGCAAGAAAAAGTATGTGAACCCTTTGGAATGATATGGATTTCTGCACAAATTGGTCATAAAATGTGATCTGATCATCATCTAAGTCACAACAATAGACAATCACAGTCTGCTTAAACTAATAACACACAAAGAATGAAATGTTGCCATGTTTTTATTGAACACACCATGTAAACATTCACAGTG